>OU860793.1:6735516-7380688 GCA_917862395.2 Heliconius sara
AACCGTTATGTTTTTGCCTTATTCATTTAAAAGAGTGACTCCATCTCCTCGTCGTATAAATTTACTTAAATTGCGAACCTAATAACATTTGCCGGTAGGTACCTAAATTTAAAACTGCCAACTCGGCCGTAGCGGACAAGTGCGTATATCTACATCGTGGCACCCCTTTGAGTAAGGTTCCACTTTTATAGGGTTCTTTAATGCAATATAATTTTTTTTTATTTTTTTTAATTTGTTGATAAAAGATTTTTTTTTATATTTTTAATTAAATGTTATTTAATTATTTTTTTTTAAATACATATTTGTTATCACTGAAAAAAAAATCATATAACAGGCAAATTTAGCATTAACAAACTTAAAAAACGATTAATTTACTATAATATAAAAGAGCTTAATAAGAATCATGTAGTCTGTATTGTACTTCAATATTTTTTTTAATTTTTAAGCTAAATGCTTATTCCCGCCGAATTCTCAAGGCGTTGCGTGTTCACTACCGGAACTTAATGCCGCGTTTTGCCTCGTTTCCAGAACGAGAAAATAAAAATATTAAAAATATTAAATATATCATTCCTCCGAGAGAAAATCGACCCCACAACCGCCGTGTTTGCAGTTGCACGCTTGTACCTTGACGGCCTCGCTTTAATAGATTTCAATAGATTTTTTATATAATATTTTCTATTAATATTAATCGAAAATCCATTCAAAACGTGACAAATCATAATATAAATATTGAAAAATAATAGAATCAGCAATATCTATTATAATAAATTTTACTAGATTGCATTTCTCCCCCGGGAAACTTGAACATTCTTAAACCTTTTTAAAGCATCGAAATTATCCTGAAGATGATTAGCATTGGTGATGTAAGAACCCTAGTCATTAAGAGTGGGCGTGCTTTATCGCTGCCATCATCAGGTATCGCCTAATATATCTTATTCAAGGATTATTAAAAATATTTTATGTATAAGTATAGAAAAAGTAAAAGGAAAGATCTTGAAATATTTTAAATAATATTTAAAGAAACCTTAATACATAATTAAAATTTAAAAAATAAATTAATTCACGCTGTGTTCCGCACACAGTAAGGTAGGCAGAGGGAATCTAGTGTTCAGATACTCCGTTCCCCACTTTCTGCCGAATTCTGGAGACGCAATGTCTCTAGAATTCGAATTGAGTGGCAGAACTCAACGCCGCTCTAGCCTCGACACCAGAGCGAATAAATGGAAATATAAATTTAAGTAAATATTTCATCTCCTCGAGTGGAGATCGAACCCACAACCAGTCGATTTTACAGTCACACTTTGTGCCGCTGCGCCACGACTGGCCTCAAACAAATTAAACTTATATTAAATATACTTAATTATGCATTAAATTACTTTTTATTTAATACTCCACTATTTATGGCGCTATGATAAAACAAGATTGTACATTTATTTCTTGTTCTCTAAACAAAAATAAAAATAAATAAGTTCGCTTTCCAAGTGATTATATTATAATTAACATACCTACATATGGTCAGTTATAATAAAATAGTATCGAAGTCGTGGCGCAGAGGCACAAACGTTTGTATATAAACACGACAGGTTGTGGATTCGATTCCCACTCGAACAAAATAAATTTCTAATATTTTCCTTTCTGGTGTCGAGGCTATAGCGCGGCGTTAAGTTCCACCACTCAGTACACAATGCCACCAGAATTTATTCAGTTCCCTCTGCCTATTCTGCCATATGCGGAATACAGAGTATTTTACACGATTTTCAAATTACAAATAATTTTGAAAAATTTATCACCCAAGGAGTTTTTTAAAAATCTTGCATCGTTTTAACAAAAATAGTATCAATGTCACATAAAGCCACCCGACGCGAGGCTTAGACCCTCCCACTCCAAAATCTTCCAGACACGCGCCTCTCCAAGCTTTGTTTTGGTTTTCATTTCAAGAGGCGTGTGGTGAATCATTAATAGCTTGTGTCGACCAAAATATAAATATAACTAGTAAGTCATGTTATGAAAATAACTAAAAATAATATAATAATCAAAGAAAATAATGATAATTATATGTAATTTCTGTTGTTTAGTTATATTTCAGGCGCAATGATTGCTTTCATATTAATTTATCTGAAAGTAATTAATGTCTAATGTCGCCAGTCGTGATGCAGGACCAAAAATTTTGACTGTTGTGGGCTCAACAGGTTGTGGTTTCGATTTCCACTCGAGAAATATTTAATATTTTCGTTTAATCACTCTGGTTTCGAGGCAAAGCGCGGCGTTGAGTTCTCAAAACGCAACTCTTCCAAATAAGAAACGGAGTGTTTCAACACCAGATTCCCTCTACTTACCCTAGCTGCGTGCGTTAAAAAACAAACAAAAAAGTAACACGTTGAAGGTATTTCATAATTTAAAACCTGTCAAAACACAAATTAAACACAATCTTCATCAATTATATCATTTTTAGTCACTGAAAACAGTAATTATTGAGTTTTGCTCCAATAATTGCTACCAACACCCGCAACAGAGGCGCGTCGATGGCCCTCGTGACGTCGATCGGACTCCACAGACTATCGGGGGAAATCCAACAATGGCGGCAATACGTAATTAAAAATGGCTGCCGATCTAACAAAGACTTGATGCTTTCCAGCCTACAGAATATCGTAATATTTTTTTTGTATTTGCTTAAAAATGTAGTTAGATCTTTGTTTGTTTTATGATTCTTATCGGTTTCTTGACTTTGTGGACAGGGGGAACCTGGGAACATAGTGTTAAAGCACTCCGTTTCCATCATGACACGTCCGTTCCTTATTTTCCGTCTAATTCTGGAGACTATGCTATATGCTATTCTATGTTGGTTGACGAAACTCAACGCCGCACTATACGTCGATACCAGAGCGAAGAAAACATGAAACATTTAAATTTTCGAGTGAGATCGAACTCACAACCTGTCGTGTTTACAGTCATACATGCACATAGCTTATATCCCTGCGCCCTTAAACATATATATTTCGTTAAAATATTTTTAAAGTATCCAATGTTAACATTTTTTTTACTGTGTTCCTTTTGCCAAATTAATTAAGCTATTGGTCAGGTAATATTAAAATTATAATATATTTTTTTCCTATATCCTGCCGATTGTGCTCAGATGCTTCAATTAACCTTTAACTGATATTAAGCTAGTTAATATTTCATTAATATCAGTTAAACGCTAATAGGTGTCTATTAGTGCAACTATTACCTGAAGCTTAAATGTAATATTTACTTAAACGCAGTACCATTACATATAACTACTATTTTAATAAACAATTTTGAGTCTCCACGTGCCTACGTCAGGGTAAAATAATTTTACTAAATACCAGCGGCCTCAATGCGGCTACGCCCATTTAAAATATAAAAAAAAAAATATTTAAGTCCGTGGTCAGGGGTTCTTGATCAGGGACCACTTTTATATCATTCTTGGTAGTAGGGACTACTATGCATGTAGGTATAATAAAAGTTAAGTGTGATAATCAAATAGAAGCTTCGCCTTACCATCCCCAGTCACAAAATTTAAATCGTTCGCGGACCACATTTAGGCTTCTGCTGACCACTGGTGGTCCGCGGACCACTGTTCGGGAACCAAGTGGATTTAAGTGTTAAGGAAAAAATCGGAATTTAAGTGTTAAGGAAAAAACTGACCAAGCGCGAGTCGGACTCGCACACCGAGAGTTCTGTACCAATTTCAGGATTGTAATTGGGGAATTCCGTATAGGTCTTGATGATGCGGCGAATAAAGTTAACAAACTTAAGTTTTGCGGACGTATAATTTTATTATAAGAAGAGATTTGAATTGTTTCTCATAATGTTTATAGGGTAACAACAAATATCTCGTTACTTTAGGATTTGAATTGTAATTTAAAATATTTTTTCAATGAAAGTACATAAGTAAAATAAATACTTACAATATTTTTATTTTATTTTTTTATAATTAATTATATTAATAATGATACAACAAAATATTATACGTAAAACGTGTAGATTTCATTGTTATAATGCTATTAGCACGTACCGACTACATAAGCAAAGAGCTCAAGGCAGTTATTTTTACCTCAAATGAGATACGTGAGAGAAACTTATATAGCTTAACTTTATTAAATACATAAACTTATTTAATATCCATAGATGTAATAAAAGTATAATAATAATTTTATAATAATCACTTAATAAATATAATAATATTATATTTATTAATAATAATAATCACTTTATTGAGTGTCCAAAAAATTCTGACTTAAACACAAATTTCTATACAAACAGGCTAAAGAAATACAAACACATGTATTTTTTTATTATTTTAATGCCACCAACATATACAATATATATAAATTACTTTTTTTATATATATTATTAATCTTTACATTATTTTTAAAATTTATATTTTAATTTCTTTTTTGATAATCTTATAAGATTTCCACTAAATCCGGACTAGTTATTTGTGTAATTAAAATAAATCAGCTTCTCGCTGTATCCCGCACACAGCAGGGTAGTCAGAGGGAACCTAGTATTAAGACACTCCTTCTCCACTTTCCGCCTAGTTCTGGAGGAGGTGGAGAAATGAAATTATAAAGGTACAATAAATATTTATGTATAATATATATTTAGTTTCCACGACTAGGGAGCGAACCCACAACCAGTCGAGTTCACAGTCACATTTTGTGCCCCTGCGCCACGACTTCAATTATTTATGATATTAATGTAATATTTTACGATCTAAGATTACTAAATTGAGTGTGTATTTGTGAGTGTTGTGTGTTTATAATAAAGATTTAATTATTAATTAATATATATTTTTGATAAAGTTAAATATAAAACTCTTGCCTTAGTGAAATTATAATAACGTTTCTAAAGAAAATATTCTGTAATAACGAGAGGAATACTAGCAACGCAGACCATTTGATTCGCTTGGGAGTCTACGTCGCGTTGTTCATACTACGGTCTAGTTTATAGTAAACTTTTATTTGTATTTTTAATTCAAAAATTATGTTTCCTATCCTTACTTGTTTCATATATATCCGCTGTACAGTACTGTAAGGCAATTGACATAAATGTGGAAATCGTTTTTTTTTGCTGCATGCTGTATCCCGTACATAGATGAATAGGTAGAGCGAAACCTAGTGTTAAGACATTTCGTTCTCCATTTTCCGAACTGAGTGTCTTAACCTTTAACCACTGATCTACCTATTTGTTGTACATAACTTAATTTTTCGCGGGAATTCGATCATGCCTTTTTTGGTAGTTTCCTAGTCACCAAAGAGGCGTATAAAGCGGGAGTGTGCATTCGTTGAATATGCTTAGTTAAATAAAAAAATATAATCACGAGTATTACACGCTTTTTATGTAAAAGGGGACGTTCAAAATATATACGTATGTTATACGTACGTCTGTTATGGGTTAACACTAGGTTCCCTTTGCCTATCCTGCTATGTGCGGGATACAGCGTGAAGCTGTGAAGTGTAAGTTTCAGAGATAGTAGGAGATCAATTATTATAACAAATAAAACCACATCATCCCTGCCTGAGACACGTCAAGGTGTCGTTATTCAGGATTATATCATGAAAATAAATTATTCAAATGAGTACCGCCTATAGGTGGCATATTTTAAGGTTCTTAACGGAGTTTCATAAAGCATATATTTACATTTTATATATATTTAGAGAAAGAAAATTTTATTTTTTTTTATTTTTTATTTTTAGTGTATTATACTATATAGGATATGCTTATTTATGTATGCTGAAGACCTCGAGGTGGTCGTGGCGCAGAGGCATATGTGCATATGTGGGTTCGATTCCCTTTCGGGGGAAATAAAATATTATTTATTAAAATATTATTTATTATTATTCGTTCTTTCGCTCTGGTACCATGGTAAAATCGCGGCGTTCTAGCGCGGTTTAATATTTATTTTATGAAATATCTATATCTCTATATTAATTCATTCTATAATATAAACCCACATCGCACACATACACAAAATAAGTATGGATTAAATCACGTATCACCTCAACACGCAATGTATCGCAAATTCGCAGAAAAGTGGGGAACGAACACTAGGTTTCCCCGGCCCAGCCTGCGATATGCGGGATAGAGCGTGAAAATGAAAAAAAAAATATACAGAAAAAAAAGTACATATATGAAAACATATAAATCGGATCTTATTACGTATCATGTCAGAAGATATTCTGTAATTATCATCACGACAATCAAATTAGCGATACTATCCACGATCTCTATATTATTAGGTAATTGAGAAAGTTGTACTGTTTTATGTTTTCCTCGATGTATCCCCATATGGCCGTCTAAGGGTCGGTCTGGTGGGAGGGAGGATCACTGTTTATAGGATGGCACTTGGCAGTTATATAGTTTATCTTAATTTAATTATTTGTATTATAGAGGTATGTGACGCGATGGGTTGTAGGTTCGTTTCCCACTTGAGTTAATGATTTTTTTTTATTTCTTTACTCTGATATCATTCTGATAAAAGAATGACTTTTTCTTTGTATGCGGGATGCAGCGTGAAGCTGAAAAATATATACATATTTGTATTACGTTAAATAGATTATAAAAGCTTTTGATGCTTAAAATATTATAAGGTTTGATTGAAATGTTGCAACGCTAATAATTTTCGATATAAGATTACTAAATTGCAACTTTGAATCGATTTTGAGAAATATTTACTCAAATTTATATTTCCATTTCTTCGCTCTGGTGTCGAGGCAAATCGCGGCGTTGAGTTCTGCCATTCAACACGCAATGCTTCATTAATTTGGCAGATAGTGGGGAACGAAGTGTCTTAACACTAGGTTCCCTTTGCCTACCCTGCTGTGTGCGGGATACAGCGTGAAGCTGAAACGATTTTCTTTATGAAACATTACTGAACGCCGTAACTTCACTAAATCGAATCACTGCTGCCGGTTTTTTATAGGATATATAAAAGACTTCTTCACTAACTTCTATTTATATGTAAAACGTACGATAATAAAATGAAGCGGAAGCGTCCTAAGAGCAACAAGGCCTCTGCCGTGCATCGGGGATTTACAAAATATTCAACAGAAACGGCCATCATCCACCATCGAATTAGCCAATAAAACCAAATTGAACCAAATAAATTTCACTTTATTACTTTTTTTTTTGCTTTTTGAGTGATATGGGGGATTTTTTAAAAAGAAAATAAACATGAGCAGTAAAAAACCTTTATGTTGATGAGGAATTGTCACACAGCATAACTAAAAGTTTCATTATTACAACATTTAAATTTAATTTTAATTCGTTAAATATAAAAAATTAAATTTAATTCAGTAAAAATATTATATTACTGACTGATTAAAATTAGATACTGATGTATCGTAAATTTAATTAAATTAAAGTCGTTAGTTATTTTTTATAATCATATTCCTAATTGTTTTATAACACCTGCGTTCATCTTTCATATAATTTTCTACGTCAAAAAACAACAGCGACTGGTTGTGGGTTCGATCCCCACTAGAGGAGATTAAATATTTATTGAAATTTATATTTACATTTCTTCGCTCTGGTGTTGAGTTCTGCCACTCAACACGCAATGCTTCCAGAATTCGACAGAAACTGGGGAACGGAGTGTCTTAAACTTGGTTCCCTCTGCCTACCCTGCTGTGTGCGGGATACAGTGTGAAGCTGATTCTGATTTATTTTTCTCAACACAGGTCCTATTACTGTGTGTGTGCTTTCAAAGAAAATCTTGTAGTAACTCCTTTCTTTTTATTTTAGAAATTCCATACAGACTTTCCGTTCACCGGGGAACTCAAAGCACCGCGTCGTTACAAAAGCGATGAAATGAAAATACTAATTAAAAAAATCCTTCTAATTTCCTTTTTACAATCGAAAATAAACCCACAACCTATTGCGTTAACAGTCACACGCTTGTACCTCTGCACCACGACTGACCTCTATACATGTAAGTACTTACCCAATTTAAAACACCAAATATTTTAATTAAATTGAAGTGAAATATTGCTTCACAATTTGGTCTCTATTTTAATTGCCAAATTTCTGTACACAATGGGCGGAGGATATAAAAGGAGATTGATTTGAATCCTGGCATGCCGACCAAGGATTTAGATGGCTTTCAGCGAATATTTTTTCTATTCAACTAACCGCCCTCGACTTATCGTGAATTTTTACATAGGAATATTGAAGCTTCCTAACGAACTTTATTAGGGTACAAAATTTTTTTTTTCAGCTTCACGCTGTATCCCGCACACACCAGGGTAGGCAGAGGGAACCTAGTGTTAAAACACTCCGTTCCCCCTTCCGCCTACTTCTGGAGGCATTGCGTGTTGAGTGGCGGAAATCAACGCCGCGCTTTCCCCTCTAGACCAGAGCGAAGAAATGGAAATATAAATGTAAATAAATATTTCATCTCCTCGAGTGAGGATCGCACTCACAACCTGTCGATTTACATTATAAACTACTAATCTACTAAAACTACTAAAAAAAAGAAAAATTATAAAAAACTAATCATAGCTAGTTAAAATAATAAAAGAATAGTAAAGATTTTTATTTTTAGTTTGTTAATAGCAAAAATAGTTTTCTAATTATGCAACGATGGAAACAAATAAGAACTGCGGTATTGATATAAGTGATTTCTATAAAAAATGTTTAAATGTCAAGTGCGAATCGGACTCCATATCAATTTAAGGATTATTGGTCAACGGGAAGTACGACTTCTAAAAGTTGACAAAACTAAGTTTGCAGGCGTGTGCTCTCATTTTGTATAAAATGAACTACAAATGTAAATTTGTAAGGATTTGAAAAGTATATAGTTGAGGCCTTTCAACACGCAATACCTCAATAATTCAGTGAAAGAGGGATATATGTATCTTAACATTAGGTTCCCTCTGCCTATCCTGCTGTGTACGGGATACAGCGTGAAGCTGATTTAATATAATTAGATTTTTATATATTTTATATATTTTAACGAATAGTAGTGGCATCGATTTTACGTTGTGATTAATCTCTCGATTGATGGCGACGTGAACCCTCGACGCACAACTTTTAACGAGCTCTTCAAGTTAAAAAAAGTTGAAATTATTGACGTTTTAATGGATCCGACGATAAAAAGGACTTAACATAATTTGAAGTACACTGTATAAAATAATTATTTTAAACTCAGTTATTCCGTAGACTCTTTACCGTAGTCGAAGTTTGGTATATTTTTAGAATAATATTTTTTTTAAAATGATCAAAGACAACAAAATACGTGGAATCAACAAATAAATCTCTTATGTTTTATATATTTCAATTAGATAAACCATCTTTTAGTTACTAAAATATTTTGTTTTATGGAAAACCTCATAAATCGTTATAATAAAAACCAAGTTCACAATACAAAACGTCAGAATCAGCAACTACTCAATAAAGAAAGAAGGAAATGATTCAGATTTATATTATATTATGTTATATTAAATTGAATAGACATAAATTAAGCTTTTTCAAATATTACAGGAAAAAAAATTGTTTCAATTTATCACCAGAGTACATACAGCCTACGGATATGAAAATTCGCCGTTCGTATTTTTCGTTAGCGAGAGAGGACATAAAGGTAGAACATTTGTATTGAAAATTAAACGTCCTTTGAAATGTGCTACGCCGTGCGAGTTGTTACTAAGCCGACCTAAAAAAAATATATTTTTTCGCATTTTTTTTTTCATACTTATTTTGTCATAAGATACCTATTTAGCGCGGAGTTGAGTTCCGCTGCTCACAGGTCAAAAATAAAAGTAAGTTGTTATTATTAAATTTTAAATGTATATATATTAGAGTTATGGTTATAAGAAGTTTTTCATAATTATGTTATCTGCATTTGATACAAATACAGATATGAAAATATTTATATCGGTTACAGAACAAAAAAAACACTAAATTGTAGTTTCAATATTTCAAAGTTGCTGTAAAGCTATACTAAGCGTAAAATTCTCAAATAAACGTGATTTAATATGTTTCAAAATATCCTAAAGAGAGCATGTGTTTCAACGTACACAATTTTGTGGAGCTGACACGTCTCGTAATGTTTACAATATTTTTACATTGAATGAAGATTAATCACCAATATCAATTAGTAATAAAACCAAAAAGGTTTTAAAGGCTTTTATTCTAAAAATGTATTTGTGAGATACTGAAATTATTATTGTATATATGTGTGTAGGTTCGATCCCTACTCGCGGAAATGAAATGAAATATTTATTTACATTTATATTTTCATTTCTTCGCTCTGGTGTCAAGGCAAAAGCGCGGCGTTGAGTTCCGCCAGTCAACACGCAATGCCTCCAGAACTCGACAGAATGTGGGGAAAGGAGTGTCTTAACTCTAGGTTCCCTCTGCCCACCCTGTTATGTGCGGGATACAGTGTGAAGCTGAAAAAAAATCTGTACCCTAATAAAGTTCGTTACTAACTGTAACTTCAATATATTATATTGCCTTCAGAAATTTAACATGAAACTCTTCAATATTCCAATATCTTTCAGTAGAGCACAAGTAATAGAATTTCACACCTAAAATTCGATTTTATCAAGTGTACATTGCAGAGTATGCAGAATTTGGTCTAGTCTAGTCTAGATCAAGCTTCACAGATAGAAAAAGGATTTATGTTGTTACAGTGTTTAAGCGATGCAGCCGTCGCTACGCAGGCTCACGAGGGTGTCACTGTAGCACGACAGCTGTAGGTTCGATTTCCAATCGAGGAAATAAATGTATTATATATTTATTAATATTATCATGTCCTCGCTCCGGTACTAAGTTAAAAACCCATCGCTGCGTTGAGATCCGTCAGTCAACACGCAATGCCCCAAGTCAAAAAATTGGCGAAAAGTGGGGAATAAAGTGTCTTAACAATATATCCCTCTGCTTATCCTGCTCTTTACGGGATACAGCGTGAAGCTGGTGTGATTTAATTAGATATTTACAAAGTGTATAAAAATAAAAATAACAGTTTAATTAAGCTTGCAGCGTACAATTCAAATGTAGTCTAACTATGTATTCATCTAAATTATTCACATTTTATTATCCTTCGTAGTTTCAAAACATCTGTTGCCATTGATGAAATTCCTGTAAGCTTGATTGTATGAGGCCAATGAATCTCAAAGCCAAAAGACTACCACAAAAGAGTTTGAAATTGCTATTTTTTCTCTCAACGCAGGGAATGTGATTAACGCAACGTGCGTCTTTTACTACATACAACCCATACAACCATACACGTTACATCAAACGATGTGGATATATGAAAAGGATTTTCATATTACCTCTTTTTTTGTATTTATATATTATGACACTCCTTTTATGTTAATTTTATATTAAACTATATTAGTTTCACGCTGTATTCCACATATAACCGGGTAGGCAGATGGAACCTAGTGCTATGACATACTTTTTCCTATTTTCCGTTGAATTCTGGAGATTGCTTGTTAAGTGCAACTCAACGCCGCACGTTACCTCGACGCCAGAGCGAATAAACGAAAATATTAATTTAAATAAGTGGAATTGGAACCCACACCCAGTCCCGCTTATAGTCACACACTCGTGCCCCTGCACTACGACTGGCTTCGTCACCCGAAAATATATCGATGTATAAACCTCAAAAATTGAGTTTTAAGTTCATATTTTTTTGTATTTTTAACTAAGAAAAATTTGGATTGGATGGTTGGATTGGATGGTTGGATTGGATGGTTGGTTGGATGAATTCTTTATTGAGACAGACTGAAGCAATTTAAATCAACGCTGTCAAACTTCACAAGCCATATCTTTTCGAAGTAATTTCACCAACTCGACCTTCAAATCCAAACACTAAGAATACAATCATCTTAAATTTTCCAAAGATTCAAAAGCGAATCGTAGAAAGCGTTAAAGCTGAAGAAGTTTGACCTCATTTGAAATATCGGCTGGAAGTCTTCCAATATTTTCCTATTGTCTTAGCTCTTATATTTTCAAAATAGACACGTCCGCTTAAGTACAAAAATGGTGCCAATTTGACAGTTGTAATTTCGATCTCATAGTATTATTTAAATGAAAAGTACAATTTTTTATATATATTATTTTAGTTGATTGTACCGAAATAGTATTTACAAATATCAAAGGTTATATACCTTTGATATTTGTAAATACTATTATATACTAGTATAGTAAAAAATTCTTCTAGGCCAGACATGCACCAACTTCATATTGTTTAGTCTCGCCCGATATGTCGTTTGAGTTAATGATTAATCTTTCCTATAATCCATGTGATAATGCCAAGTATATTTTTCACTTTTAACAAATTGAGAATAAGAATAAAAAATTAAGCATTTAATTTTTAACGTGCAGGCGAAACGTAAGACTACATTCTTCATGCACACAGCGAGAGATTAGAGCTCATTGGCGGCGTCCGTATATTCTATGACATATGGAAGTCTTTAGAAAGAAGAGTTAATAAGTATTTATTAGGCGAGGTATTTATTTATTTATTAGGCTTAGTGAGTTCAAACGCAACACTATTTCGGTGTAAAACAAGAAAAAAATGTCAAATATCATGTTACTATCAGTACAAGATGTGTAAGCCGTTTTGAAATAGCAATATGAACCAGTGTAGATACCTAATCTACACTACACCTACACTATATATGAACACTCACTCACACAAATTCAAAGCTCAGCTTGCAACTAGCTGACACTACAACGATTTATTAATTTATTGACAAATGCCATATATTTTACATTTTTTTTCACCTTCACGCTGAATTCCACATGTAGCAGGGTAGGCAGAAGGAACCTAGTATTGAAACACTCCAGTCTCCACCACTTTCCGCCAAATTTGAGAAGCATTGCTTGTTTAGTGGCAGATTTCAACGCTGCGCTTTTATTTTTGTGCCAATGCGAAGAAATAATAATATTATACATACAACCATCGCGTTAAAGTCACACACTCCTGCCATTGCGCCATGACGGACATTTGACACCTATATATTTTTAATATATGTTTACGTACAGCTCTTGAAGAATAATGAATAATATAAGGTATATTCATAAAATTAGCTAAAAAGAATACAAATTGTGGGTACTCTGACATGTATTGGGAGTATATTTTGACACATAAAATTCTATTATAATAAACGAAAACCAATTTATAAAGAATACATACTAGTATTCCATAGCCAAACTACAGTAGCAGAAACAAAGACAGAATTTTCTTTTGAATATCTATATTCACTGTGGGGTGAAACAGTGAATTTATTCACAAATTATTCTATTTCCTTTTTTCGCTTAATACATATAGCAATAAAGAAAAGGCTGTCTTCTTGTTTTAATATTACTTATATTTTTTCTTACATTGTTTTACATTGTTGTTCCACATTTAGTAAAAAATCAAACGTCAAAGCCATGTTTTTAAAATTAAGAGTACCTTCATAAATTTGGACAAACGACCATCTCGTGAAAAATCTTCGCGTCTAATGATATTTCAGAGCACTATTCCTTTATCTCTTGGCTTAACGGCCAATCCCATTTCCACATAAGATTAAAGTAACCGAATTCGATCCACTTATGAAGCATCTTTTTTATCTTTTTTATTATAACGTCACGCTGTATCCCGCATATACGGGACCCCCCGACACTAGGTTCCCTATCTTGCTATATACTGCACCTAGTGCTAAGATACCTCGTTTCCCACGCACCGCCAAATTTTTAGAAGGTATTACATGTTGAGTGGTGGAAAAACCAGTACCCAGCGAAAAACAAAAAGAAATGAAAGAAAGGAAATATTAATAATAATAATTCTTTCCCCCGTCTGGGATTCGAACCTATAACCGAGGCGTTACAGTCACACCCTCGTGCCACTGCGCCACGATGGCCTCATGGAGCATCTTATTTGGGCAATTACTTAAAAGCCTGTTGACCTATTTCAGCTGCCGTTGGTTATTTCGAAGGTTGGTTTATTTTTTTTACTTTGATAATAATACATTTTGTATGAAATAGTCAATTATTATAATACATTATTATTGTACAATATAACAAACAGTGTAATACGCTGTGAGAATTTCGGAGAGAGAGTATACATGTATATAAAAGTAATTAAAAATAATATTTTTTTTTATCTTAACATATATTTTTTTAAGAAGGCCTTACCTTTACTTGATTGATTGATTAATATTATTTTATTAATATAATTTTTTTTAATAATAATATATAAATATATACATATAACTTTAAATGAAAATGGAATCTGCGACCCCTATTCTGAGTATACAACAACTACATTACACAAAGAACATAAAATATACTTTAATATTTAACAATATTAATATAAAATATAAAATATAAAATATTTATATTTAAGGGTAGGCAGAGAAAGAAAAGGGGTAGGTAGAGATGTAGGTACGTTTGGCGCTCCATTCTCTTTGACTAGCCCGCTAGGGATAAAGCGTGAATAACGTAGTTTAGTACAAGAATAGTATATAGACATAAAATATATTGAGGCCGTCGTGGCGCAGACGACTGTAAACGCGACGGTCGTGAGTTCGATCGCCACTCGAGGGAATAATTGATTAAATATTTGAAATAATATATCAATTTAGTAAATAAAATCGTCAATCACTGTCGACATAAAAAATAAACCAAATAACTAAATTATTTAGCAGAAAAGAATAATTATTTAAGTTACTACTAAATATTTTTTTAATAACAACATGTATCGGCTGGTGAGAATCCGATATTACGACACCGCTCTCTCCACTTTCCGTGAGTGAGAGAGTAGAGAGCGAACCTCTAACTATAGAGTTTACAAATAACATCTTATGCACTTCGAGGGTCTTAATACATTATGATACAAGAATAGAATATAAATTTAATATAATATAAGATTTCACACAAACAGTTACTCGATATTTGTGCACATGTTGCGCTTTTGATAACCGGCGACGTCGTATGATAATTTCACTTGAATAAAATTTTCTCAATAATATCATTTCCTTCTTCTTCTCATATGTACAATATTTTCCTTTGTATTTTATTTACTTTTAGGTTTTCCTACAAATGTCTTAGTGTATTTTTAAATTCATTGAGGTAACATTTATCCTGAGACCAGTCGTGGCGCAAGGGCATAAAGTGTGACTGTAAAATCGACTGGTTTTGGGTTCTATCCCCACTCGAAGATATGAAATATTTAGTTAAATTTATATTTCCATTTCTTCGCTCTGGTGTAGAGGCAAAGCGCGGCGTTGAGTTCTGCCACTCAACACGCAATGCCTCCAGAATTAGGCAGAAAGTGGGAAAGGAAATGTCTTAACAATAGGTTCCCTCTGCCTATCCTGCTGTGTGCGGTGTACCCGCGTGAAGCTAACAATTAATAAAATGAAAAACATTTATTTTTAAAATATATTCTATAATGATCCCTTTTAAAGTTACGACCACCACCACTTTAATATTAATAAAGAATATTTT
The DNA here is from genome assembly GCA_917862395.2 of Heliconius sara. Classification (NCBI taxonomy): domain Eukaryota; kingdom Metazoa; phylum Arthropoda; class Insecta; order Lepidoptera; family Nymphalidae; genus Heliconius; species Heliconius sara. Next base: position 6,750,982 of record OU860793.1, read on the forward strand.
TTAAAAGAAAAGATTTGAAATCGTTGTCGCATAGCGGAACGACATTTAACTGTAAACACGTCGGTTGTAGGTTCGATTTTCTCTCGAGGGAAAGAAATATTTCTATTTCGTCGCCAACAAGATGACTAGCGCGGCGGCGTTGTAAACTGAGGCGGATACTTACACAATAATAACGCCATAAATCTACCTAAACTATAATTTACGGTTCCTTCTATTATTTTATCATAATACAACCATTTATACTTGGGAAAATAGGTCGTAAAAAGCTATCATAATATTATAGAATAATATCAACCACTTTTCCAATAGGTACTGCAGTCCGATTAAGTGAAAATCTATGTAGTAATAAATGTTACCCGGAGGCACCGAAGCGTTTTAAACTTGCTTCAGTTTCATTTTTTTTATTGAATGAAAATATATATGGATCGGCTTTTTAAAATCCCAATTCGTGAAGTATATCTCATAGTTTATGATGGATATGAATTGAACACTAAAAAAAAATTAAACTATAATTTGTCTGCCTTTGTTACTCATCGCGGCGTTGAGTTCCGCCACTCAATACGCAATGCCTCCAAAACTCGACGGGAAGTTGAGAACAGTGTCTTAAAGGTAGGTTCCCTATGGCAACCCTGCTGTAATATATTATATTTTCAATATTATAATTTAATTATAGCATTCGACAGAAAATGGGGAAAGGAAGTGAGAACGAAGTGTGTAAATACTAGGTTTAGTAGAGAGATTGTCTCTGGCTACTTTGCTTTATGCGCGATGTTACAAAAATTCAATGACATTCTTATCTTCATATAGACCATATTGTGGCCTAATTGGAAGATCATGTACAAGTGCTACTACCACATTGTATTCTATTTGCCAAATTTCTACATATGTTAGGTATAGAACACGATAGGCGGCGTAACACAACGCCGCAATTTTTATAGATCCACACTGAAGTGTAATAAAATATTTTAAATATAGCAATACTAACTGTCTCAATTTTATTCAATTCTGTGATCATTTACCATGTTTAGTACTTATCTAATACTAAAGTGGACTTACTCCAGTCCCTTTTATTGAACGATACTTTACATAATTCCAAATTGAAATGTATATTCACTACATTGCCGGTGCTTAAGTGATATTTCCTGTAATAGTTCTGCAGGTCCACGTTCCACCTAATCTCCAAAACAAACACAATAAAACAAAGTATACTTTTATGGTACGTCCATCCTCATACCGGGATCATTTCCACATAATCCCGGGGCACTCAGATGCCGTACCATAATAAACTCGCTGGAATTACTTCCAATGCGAAACTCGCGGGAAGCCATTAGGCAACAGGCGTTCAACTTATTTACAACTTTCCTCCATTCACGCCCGGCAATATCTTCTCTGTTTATCTCCTAACAAACCTTATAAAGATTCGGTTAATAACATTACTTTGAAAGAATCTTTTGTGCTTGCCTAGAATGTACGATTTATTCCTCTCGGCAATAAATTTTAAAAAGTCAATTCATGTTTTTCTTTTCGCCTATATTGCGATGTAAATGGTGTATTCTAATGACCATTATACATAAAGGCATTATACATTTACACCATACTTTTCCATTGTTTTCTTTGTATATTTTTATTATTAAGTTGGTGTAATAAAGTATTAAATAAATAAAATAAATAAATAAAGGCAATTGTACTGTTTTATTTAAAAAGCTAATTTAACAAAAGAAAAAATAGAAAGTTTATGTGATTGCCTAGAATATATGATTTATTTCCTTTGGCTATGAAATTTAAAAAGTGAATTCATATTTTTTTACGGCTATATTGCGATATAAACACTGTATTCTAATGGCATTATACATAAAGATTGTACAGTACGCTCAACGAGTCGTGGCCGCCCTGAAGTTAGATCTAGATGACTGCGCAGATTTGATTTCAGGCTTTGTCTTACTTTTGATCATGTTCCTCTTGAGTGAACATTAAGCAAAAGTTGAGAAAATGTAACTTCATGGCGGTCACGACTTGTTGACCGTACTATACTGTTTTACTTAAAAAGCTAGTTTAACAAAAGAAGCGGCAATTAAAAAAAGGAGGTCGTGAACTAAAAAGATTAATGATCAGCATCTCAACGAGGTAGACAAATGATATCCAATTTATATGAAAGAAAGAATAAAAGGGTGGCTTTTAAAATGAATATTGCCTTGAATTAGGAGAGATTAGCTTTAAAAGCTCTTCAAGATATAATTAATGGGCCTCAGTTTATAATGGAGCAACTCCCACATTGTTTGTAATTTAAGTTTTAGTTATTTATATATATTTTAAAAATTAAGAATTGAAAAAAAAAATGTGAATACTTTTTATGGAGAGCCTTGTCAGATTTGAGGACATGACTTAGTTGGAAATACATGACGATCATGTTCTTGCCTTAAATTTGATGCATTATTTTTGATGCATTAAAATATTTTCGTTACATTATGATCGTCAGTGGTAAGTATAAGGATGGCCTATATAACTGATATCATTAATATCGATGTTCCTTCCACCTTCATTAAATTCCAATTTACAATTTTTTTTTGTTTTTGTTTTGATTTAAATAAATGGAATTAACACTGAAATTATTACTTTAAAATCCTTTGCACATATTACGATAAAATATACCAACATTTTTCTTATACCTAAAACCTAAGTAGATTTTGGATTCTAAGATAAAGTAATTGCCTATAGCCCGGTTAGACATCATGACTTAATAAACTATGTTTTACCATTTCACCATTTCAAAAAAGCACCTATGCATAGAAAAAAAGCTTTAGAATGTATTACAACGCATAATTCGATAGAATATATATATATATATATATATATATTTTTATCGAAATAGCCGTTACAACATTCCTTTCTTCCTGACGACGTAATCACAGCGACGTCTCGAGTACGGCTAGTAGTAATTTCCACTTGAAAACACCGCCGACGTGCAATGGCGGATTTATAAGTCATTTTCTTCAAGGTATGAAGTCGCGAAAAGAAAATTATTAACAATATTATTGTGTATTTCTCCATAATATATATGGGTATTACAATTTATCTTTAGTTTTGAGGCTGGATTATTATAAAAATGCTTAGAAATATATCATGAAAAAATTTATTAAATAAGTTTGTTTTTCTTTTTGGTATACACTAAATACTTAATTTTGCGTTACTGTACTGGAATATGGACACCCAGCCCTTTCATCTGATAAGACTATATTTTTTTTTAATTTAACCCCTCGTTTAAGACTAATTTTTTAGAATTTAAATACTAGCTGTGAAAATTCATAATTTTAGGGTTACCGGAAGCATCCTATTAATTTTGATTCCTTTTATAGCGATATAGGAATATATCGCGTTTTTTGGTATATAAACTGACATATTTTTATAAGTAAATGTAGAAATATATTTTTTTCAGGAAATCATGGGACCGTAGATCTGAGTGCATGGTTTGAATTTAAACTTGATGTCTAGAGGCACTCCTGAGATGAAGGCTCTTGACAGACAGACAGACAGACAGACGGACAGGCGGAAAGACAACGAAGTGATCTTATAAGGGTTCCTTTTTTCCGTAAGGAAACCCTAACACCCATAACAACATATTGTTACACGTACTTATCACCTCTAAATCAGTGAATAACCGTACAAATTCAAAACCTCAAATAATAGAGGACTTCATTATTATTTCGTTATTCATTAAATATGATGGAGAAAGTTTTATTAGATATCCTCCTGGGTGACCTCCTGGTATACTAAACCTGGTCTAGGATAGCTGTTTGTTAAAAATGTTTTATGTACTAAATCTAATTATAAAAAACCCTTATTTATTTTGAAATTGCTAACAATTAAGGAAGTGGTTTTAATTATTGTATTAATTAATTAAATTTAGGGAAAAGACGGCTATAGTAGCATAGGCGGGTCGAGTGAGATGATTGTAAGTCCAAATTCAAATAATATAATTTGTTTATTATAAATATTATTCAAAAAAAGGAGTGCCTCACTTGACACTTTGTTTTCCAAGTCTTATACTCACTATCCTAGTTCTCTTTGATATCTGAATATATAAAGTACATTATCATATATATTGAGTTGACTTTACACGGGGCAGCTTCAACTAGATTCGATTCCCAGTCGTATATTTAATATATTCCTATCTACTTTCTGGTGTCAACGCAAAGTGTAACACTAGTTCCCAGGTCCCCTTTTCCTACTCTGTTATGTGCTGGTTACAGCATGAAGCTAAGAAAAAAAACATAAAACATTTTATAATATATTATTTTATTATTTAAAACCAAAAACAGCATCCAACTTAAGTTTTTTTTAAAATACTCAAACAAAATTGTCATAGACAAAAAAATTACAAAATTATAACAAAAAAAATTAAGAACTGTAAAACTTCATTATAACTGCGTACCAGGAATTCAATGCATCATCACGATCATCGATCTCCCAAATTACCGGTTCCTCCCAAGAAGCCATTAGGGCGTGCCTGAATACCTACGAGCTATTGATCTATGTATGTATGTATGTACGTGTAAAGTTAGGTACATACTCTTAGATTCATGCCAAACCCAAGTTACCCTATATATAGTACATGTTTTAGTTATGTAGTATAATATATTGATTTTTGTTCACAAAGGGTTCAAATGTTGTTATAATAGTTTCACATTTAAGATAAACTAGTGAAAAGCTTATTTTTTTTGTAAAAAATCGAAATAAATAAATTAGCTTTACGCTGTTACTTTTAAATACTTTAAAAAAAATCTCTTTGTTTAAATTCTTTTAAAAAAAGGCAATTGAAGCCAGTCGTCGAGTAGGGGAGAGTGTGTGATTTTAACCACGACTTGTTGTGAATTGTATATTTAATTAAATGTATATTTTAATTTTTTCGCACTGGTGCCGAAGCAAAGCGTGGCGTTAAGCGCTGCCACTCAACACGCAATGCTTCCTAAATTCGGCGGAAAGTGGAGAACAGGGTATTTTAACACTAGGTTACTTCTACGGGATACAGCGTGAATTATTTTATTTATTTTTATTTTACAAAAAAAAAAGATTGGATGACTGATGTATCGTATAACCACTTTATCGGATTAAGCGTTTTAGGCTGCAAATACTAAGTAGATCCACAAAACAAATAGAAAAAATTACATTAAAAAATGTATTTTTTATAATATCACACAAAAAGAAAAACAAGTATTAACATTTTAATTTCGCTTGGTTTTAACTATTTTATGTAAATGAGATTCAAAAGAAAGTGAATATCATTGGTTTATCTATTCTCTAACATTATTTATAGTATATTAATATAGAGTCTAATAATATTAAAATATCGTTAGGTATATTTTCCTCTAACAAAGTAATATCAGTATTTTTAGCGTTTATTTTATAAGCACGCTAAAATCTGGCCTAGTTTGAGCTGAAGTACAAAGAGTTTTGTTTAACTAAAAGTTTCACTTTAAGTGTCAGTAATTCATAAAGTTTTTATTGATCTCTACATTTTCAGATTTAACGAAAACAGTTTATAAACTTTCATTTATATTTGTTTCGTCGCCATTTTATGTGGATTGTTGTATTAATATTAATAATTTTAAAATATATAAGATTCAAGTTTGGTTTTTAAGATCAATTGGGCGAAAATTGTTAAAAATAAAATTGTATTTACTCTGGGAAAGTACCTACAGCTTCACGCTGTATGTCGCATATAGCAGGGTAGGCATAGGGAGCATAGTGCTAAGGCTCTCCGTTCTCCACTTTTCGCGAAAGAATTCTCCAGGCATCGTGTATTGAGTGACGGACTTCAACTCCGCCCTTTGACCAGATCGTTACACAAGCACGAAGAAATGAAACTATTAAATATTGTATTTCCTCGAGTAAGAATCGAACCAACGACCTTTGCAGTCACACACTTGCCTGCCCACTGCGCCACGACCCCTTATGGACTCCTGAAATAATAAGTTCTTTGATTTTCACTATTATTACACAAGGTACAGTTAGCTCATTCTGCAAGAATCCAGGACAGTACACTAGGAAATTAAGAAATCGTTGGCGGTAGTTTGATATAATAATTATATCAACTGACAGACGAATGCCATCTCAGTCTACCCTACTAACTACGGACTATTACAAAGTGTTCGAAACGTCGGCTTTCCAAAATGTATAAACGTACAAAATATACGCGATTAATCCGTTAAAATAATTTCAAATAAAATCTGCTGAAATGATTTACTAAGTAGTTAAAAGCCTTGTCGGATGCCATGACTAAAGAAAAATAAATCGATAAAATATTATACGTAACTAAAAAAATATCGAGAACCATTTACTTGCGCTCGATTGAATATTACGTGAGGAAATTGAGCCTAACTGAAAACCTTCCGTAAATTCAATGGACCCTAAACGCCTTCATTTCATACTTCCCTCACATTATGTGTAAAGCATAAACTTTTTTTATTTAACGTTAATATTCGGCATTTGGCCGGTAATTTTCCTTCTTCTTGCAAGTTTATCTTTATGGTTACGTTTCATAAAAATGTTATTTATTTTTAGATATTTATTTTTGTTTTTATTCTGTTTTGTTTCCTTTTGTTGCTTAGTATTTTTTAGGCGTTAGCCCGATCGCTGACAGACAATTGCTGTTCCTATTGTGCCACGGTGGCCTTAATTTTCAATTATTTTTAATATTTCATTATTTCAAGTTCTCCATTCACCACTTTCCGCCAAACCCATTCATTATATTTAAATTAAATAAATTAAATAAAATTAGCTTCACGCTGTATCCCGCACACAGCAGGGTAAGCAGAGGGAACCTAGTATTAAGACACTCCGTTCTCTACTTTCTGCCGAATTCTAGAGGCATTGCGTGTTAAGTGGTAGAACTTAACGCGACGCTTAGCCTCGACACCAGAGCAAAGAAATGAAAGTATAAATTTAAGTAAATATTTCATCTCCTCGAGTGGGGATCGAACCCACAACCAGTCGGTTTTACAGTCACACTTTGTACCGCTGCGCCACGATTGGCCTCATTATATATGTTCATTATATTTGATCATTCTATTTAAATTTAAGACCTTTAATAATACATAAAATCAATATTGATTTCAAAAAGTTTTCTTAACTTATTAAAATATTGAACTTAAGTATTTATGGAATATACAGAGTATCTAATTACTAGGATAGTTTCCATAGCGAGTAAAAGCTGTGATGAAAGCTCTTTTAATTAGCTTCAAAGCTTCTGGACTTAGAGAGAGAAAATTAATTTACAACATTTTGCTGTATGTTGATTATAAAATATCACTGACATTTTATTTTATAATCGTATATTAAATTTCATATGATTTTCTTGTAGTTTTATACCGATATGACGGAGTTTGGGTCTGAAATCAGTTTTTATTTTCAACTTTACGTACTATCCCATATGTAGCAGAGTAGGCGGAGAAAGCCTAGCACTAAAAATCTCTGCTCCTCTCTTACAGCCGAATTGTGAAAGCATTGTCTGTTGAGTTGCGGAATTACGACTCAAAATTCTTGACTCTCTACTTTCTGCCAAATTCTGGAAGCGTTACGTGTGGAATGGTGGAACTCAACGCCGTCATTTGCGAAAATATTCATGACTTTTTTTTTTTATGGAAAAGACACGACAAACGAGCGTGCGGGTCACCTGATGGTAAGTGATTACCGCCGCCCACGACTCCGTGCAATCCCAGAGGAGTTACAGGTGCGTTGCCGGCCTTTAAGATGGATTGGGCGCCGGGGCCCGGCATTACATGATGCGAAACGCAGTGGCATAAAGCCACACGTACTTTACGTTTCGCCTCCTGCGACACCACCAGTACCAGGATGATCCTATTCTAGGCCGGGATCACACGGCACAAAATCATTATATATATATATATAATGATAACATTTAAAAATCATAACTGCAATCCAGGAAGCCATGGTAAATATTTTTATTAAATTATTTAAAAGGCTACAGGCTTAAAATAATTAACTGTTCGAAGTTACTTAATTTATGTCGGACAAGCTGTTTCAAGGAAAGTCTTTAAAGAACGACGACAATTTCTCAAAGAAACAGATTTAAACTTCTCTCTCACTGATCTCAGTGAATTGGAGTAAAATATTTGTTGTATTTCATTATTAATTAAACGCGGGGCCAGTTGTGGCTCAGGGGCACAAGCGTGTGATTGTAAACGCGACAGGTCATGGGTTCGATTATCACTTGAAGAAATTAAATACATATTATTTAATTTATTCGCTCCAGTGTCATTTAAAAGTAAACTTCTAGTATTATTAATCAGGTTCATAAGAGTCCTACGTGTCCAAGTCCAGTACTATGGCGGGCCGTGGCGCAAGGGCACAAGGTGTGACTGTAAAACCATCTGGTTGTGTGTTCGATCCCTACTGGAGGAGATAAAATATTTATTTATATAGACTAAATCAAAACATAGTCCACTGCCGAATTCCTCTAATAGAAAACTGCTCGATCTTTATTCACCTCTACTCAGAAAATTACCAAGTCGATTATATATAAAAAATATCAATAAAAAAATGAACCCGTTACCTCTAGCTTAGTAAACTGGGAAGCATTACCGCCTACATTCTACGATTTATCATATGAGATACGTCTCCATCATTCATTCTAGAGTGGAAATGAATAAAATGATGAATTCCTATTGCGACGAAGCGGAGTGTGGCACGCAATCTTTCCTAATGGTACTGCCTCCGCACCTGCTGTGCATGTTATTCTATATGAAACTAAAGAATTGCCTATTAAATGGCACTCGTTTTCCACATATGTATGTGTATTTATATTATTTGTACTTAACTACTAAACTACTAATAATTTGAGGTCGTCGTGGCTCCGTGTGCTCCTAGCCAGAGAATGAAAATTAAATGAAATTAAATCATCTTCACGATATATCTCGCACACAGCAGGGTATGCAGAGGGTACCCAGTGTTGAGACACCCTGTACCCCACTTTCTGCCGAGTTCTGGACGCATTGCGTGTTGAGTGGCGGAACTCAACGCCGTGCTTTACCCCCGAAACCAGAGCGAAGAAATGAAAAAAAAAATGCCAATAAATATTTCACTTCCTCGAGTGGGGATCGAACCCACAACCGGTCGATTTTACAGTCACACTTTGTGCCCCTGCGCCACGCCTGGCCACAAAAATTCAATGAAAAAATAGTAAGTATTTTATTCCCTCGAATGGCAAACGAACACAAACCCCACAACCTATCGAGTTTACAATCCCACGCTTGCACCCCCACCCACGACCACCACGAAACATTTTACACACAATAAATCCGAAAATATCCAACTAAATGTTCACAATGAGTAAGTACTTAAAATGAATGTTTTCTGAATAGAATCTGATATCTACATAAAATATTACTTATTAGGCAGCGTTGCAATCTCGACCGTTGTGGTCCGCACGAACAGCGAAAGAATATTGTTTTTGTCTACAATTATTTACGTTGTATTGTATCACGGGCCATTGTGCCGGTAATGAGCGATCTGGAGCCACGCACGCGGTATTCAGCTCGAATGAAGTGAAATTATACCTTTGAAATTTCATGTAAATATTAACTTTTAGAAATTGTTTTATTTTTTTTTATAATTATGTTAGGTTCACGCTGTATCTCGCGTGTAGCACGCTCTCAATTTACCGCTGAATTCAAGAGGCATTGTGTATTGAGTTGCGGAACTCAATGTCACGCTTCGCCTCGAAACCAGAGCGAAAAGCGAAAATATTAAATATTTCATTTCCTCCAGTAAGAATCGAACTCAAAACCCGTGGCGTTTACTCTTTCTGCTCCACCATCGGCCTCGTAAAAATCTGGATAGTTTGAAAATATATTGAACAGTACTACTCAAATTCAATCTACTATAATAACAATCATTTGAAATCTAATCAAACAGGAAACAAAGAACGCTATCGCTGTAGCGTATATATATATATATATATATATATATATATATATATATATATATATATATATATATATATATATATGTTTTAAATTAAACTATTTTGACCGGATTAATCGCGCTTATTTGGGATTATACATTTTTGGAAACCCGACGTTTCGAACCCTTTGCAGTAGTCCATGGCCACGTGTAATAATCGTAAAAATCATAGAACTTATGAAGTCTATATGTATTTATTAAGTTAAATTACATGTTGGAAACGCAAGCGGATGCTGCTGTATCTCGCGTATAATAATGATTTACTGCCAACGTTAATAGTTGGGGGAGATGTGGGTGGGTTCTGTTGAATACATGTACAAACTAGTATTTACTCATATATACTGATATATATGAGGGCAGTTGTGGCGCAGGGGCTTATGATGTTAACGCGACAAGTTGTAGGTTCGATTTTCACTTGAAATAAAATAATCACTGTAATATTTTTTTTTTTCAATCACTTGTAAAAAATTAATGAATATTTTCACTCATGTCGGGGCAAAAAGCGGTGGCATACGCAATGTCTTCAGAATAACGTCTTAACTACATATTAGACCAATAATCCTTGAAAATTATTTTAATACAGATTCGCATACTTAACCAAATAAATAAACTAGAACTAATGGAAGAAATATACATATACGAGCTTTTCGTGTTTTATTAGTCAGAGAGAACGGAGCGCCAAACGCTACGGTCTCTACATACCTCTTTCGCCTCTTCCACCGTCATCAAACTCTTCATACACGCACTCCGGGGGTTCCTCATGCTTTTTACGTGACCTTCCTCCAGTATCTTTAATTTTACAATACTATGCATAATATTCATATATCATTATACACAATTTTTTCTTGCTACGTTATTTTAAATTAATAAAGTAAATTGAATGGTGCCACCATTTTTGCCAATTAATTGCTTCTAAAAGAATAAAAATAAAAAAACACCAAATAATGAAGCAAATTTTTGCATATTAAAGTGAAATAAGTACACTACTTTGGCCTCCTAATAAATTTTAGGCAAAAATAGCCTAAAACGTATGAATATTAAATACATCAAAGTAAAAGTGAAACTGTAAAGTTTTTTTCATTAAATATGCAAAAATTCTTTAGCATGGCCGAGAGGAATTTGGAAGTTTAAAAAGTTTTATGAAAAAAACGGACATTAACAGCGCTTAACGTTGCAACAGAGGCATGAATGAAGGCAATCAGTGTTCTGAGAGATTGGAGCTACTACTATAGCCTTTGTAAAGTTGATACTACATAATCTTAAATAGCTTTCAAATCGATCGCGGCTTTGCCCGCAAATTCACGAGCACATTCGTGTTTTAATATTCATGTTCCAGCTGTTCCATTCTGGCTTCGGAACATATTCCAATTTTCGTTCCGGTTCCGGCTGTTCCGTTCTTAGGGCTCCATACCATAAAATATAAAAACGGAACATTATAGGATCATTTTGTTGACCATTTGTCAAAACCATTTATTTCGAAATCAGTTAGAGGTATCAGGCTGAAATGAATATCAGATAAACATGGCTTGGATACAAATCAAATTTAATGGAATTATGTCACTTAATTACTGAGTTCTTATGGACATCTTCCATCTCCATCATCAGACCCTGGGTACCAGATGGCACTAAACTACTTGTTAAGAATCCGACGAGGTTGTGTCACTTAATTACTAAGTTCTTATGGTCATCTTCAAGCTGCAATATCAAACCCTGGTTACCAGCACCAAAGAATTAAATGAAATAAAATCCGTTTCCTTTTCATTTGATATCCATCCCATAGGATGCGTGGAACTAAATGTGCATTATTACGTTAGATATATTCTACATTCTACATTAGATACTTACATTGGGTGGGTTGTTTTGAAGTATGTACGGCGCCATTTTATTACGGCGGCCATATTGGATTAACAACAAAACTAAATTTATATGATTGCATTATCACAGGTAATAAAGATACATACCAAAAATCAGCTCAATTCAATTTATTTATACTCCATGATGAAAACTGTTCTATAAGTTGGCTTTGGACCATTACAATACTAAAATTTATTCACTACCAATAACCATTGTTATTTTAAGTAATTTGTATTTTTTACTTTTTATTTCTTTTAAAGGAAACTATCATGAAAACCGGAGTATAACCCAAAAAATTATATATCTCCAGACACTAGGCTATCACCATTCTAAAAATGATTAATTTCTTTCCGGTGCGATTAGCAAACAAACAAACAAACAGACAGACAGACAGACAGACAGACAGACAGATAGACAGACAGACAGACAGACAGACAGACAGACAGACAGACAGACAGACAGATAGATAGACAGACAAGAATTCTGCTGAGTGGTTTTTTAGTTTCTATGACCGCTATAGTAACCGACCAATTCTTTTAATCCTTTTATTATATACAGACGTGACATATTCATACACATTAGTTACAAAATGGATATAGTTAGCTTTCATTTACAATAGTTGTGATATTTAACTAAATTATATTAACTAAATCAAAAATAACAAAATTCAGGATTTGTGGAACCTTTCTGTAAAATTATACATACATTTAGAACTCTTTAGCTTGATATCAAACACCGACACCATCAGGACTCAGATATAATCAAGCGTTTAATTGACACTGGCAACGTTGTCTACGCTGCTTCCGTACTTTTTTTCCTTTTAAGTCTATGCCCACATTACAATCGATATGAATTTGAAAATCTTTTTCATAGTTCAGAGTAAAAATTCTATATTTTACGCTTTCTAGGTAATTTTAAGCATTTGACGCTGTTACATTTGTAATATACATATCTCACATACACAATGCACAAGGGTGTGACTGTAACGCGATGGTTGTGAATTCGATTCCCACTCGTGGGAATGAATTATTGTTTATTAATATTTTCATTTCTTCGCTCTGACACCAAGCCAAAAGCCCAGCGTTGAGTTCCACCACTCACCAAGGAATGTCTCGAAAAAATCGGCGTAAAACGAGAAACGGAGTGTCTTAACACTAGATTTCCTCGGCCTACCCTGCTATATGCGAGATATAAAAATATTATGTCTTATAGTTCGTGTCTGTAGGTTATTGATATATTACTGTTGTTGTTGTTATTACATAAATAAGTGATTATAATCTTAATGCCTTTACCATTAATAAGAAAACAAAGCAAGAATATGTTAATCTTGTGTAAATCATACATAAATTTTATACGCCAGTGTGTCGTGTAGAGGCACAAGCGTGACTGTAAGCGCGACAGGTTGTAAGTTCGATTCCCACTCAAAGAAATGAAATTTGTAACAATTTCTTTTCTTCGCTCTGGAGCCGCGGCTATGCGCGGTGCTGAGATCCACCACTCATGAATTCTATATATATATATATATATATATATATATATATATATATATATATATATATATATATATATATATATATATATATATGTATATATATATATTATATATATATATATATATATCTTCTTCTTCTTCCTGGCATTAATCCCGGCTATTTGCCAGGGTCTGCCTTCCTGCTCAACCTACTCCACTTTGCACGGTCTTTAGCGTCCTCGGTGGTTAGACCATTGGCTCTCATGTCCTGCTTCACGACATCCAACCAGCGCTTCCTTGGGCGTCCGAGAGGTCTCACTCCAGGGACTGACATAGCAAGGCACTTGCATCCGACATAGTTCTCAGGCCGGCGCGTAACGTGACCAAACCATCTCAGGCGACGCTCTTGGAGCTTATCCGCTACGTCACGGACTCCAAGACTACCTCGAATGAATGTGTTGCGTATGCGGTCAGACCGCGTTACGCCGCACATCCACCTCAGCATCTTCATTTCCGTGACATGAAGCTCCTGAGTGTGCCGAGATAGTGCCGGCCAACATTCGCTGCCGTATAAAAGAACCGGTCGGATGATGCTCTTGTATATCAGACCCTTAAGTTTGGGCGGTATCCTGCGGTCGCAGACCACACCAGTGACCTCCCGCCATTTGGTCCAAGCAGCGCTTATCCGGCTATAGACATCGTGATCGATGCCTCCAGACTCGTGCATAACGGATCCAAGGTACCTGAACTTTTCCGACTTAACGGCTGGTTCAGGACCTATAAGGATAGTGCTCGAGTCCGGGCTCCCGCAGGCCATGTACTCGGTCTTCGACACGTTAAGTTTAAGACCGCTGTTCTCAAGCGTACCCTTCCACAGGTTCAATTTACGCTCCAGCATCAGTCGGTTCTCATCAATGAGTGCTATATCATCGGCATACATCATCAGCCATGGAGGCTGGTCTTGGATGTGAGCCGAGACAGTATCGAGCACCACATTGAATAAGAACGGACTAAGAGCCGAGCCCTGGTGAACCCCTACTGTAATGTGGAAGGGTTTAGTATCGCCAACAGCAGTCCTAACCATAGAAGCAGAATCGTGGTACATGTCTCTGATAATCTCAATATAGGCCTCAGGGATCCCTTTGGATCGCAATGCCCACCAGATGCACTGACGAGGCACACAGTCAAAGGCCTTCTGCAGATCTAAAAAGGCCACATGCAGAGCTCTCCTTTTTTCCCTGTATGCCTCCATCAATGTTCTGAGGGCGAAAACGGCGTCCATAGTGCCCGATCCTGGCTGAAATCCATATTGAGACTCAGAGACAGTACACTCGCGGCGGAGCCTGAGGTCGATCATGCGCTCGAAGAGCTTCATGGTATGACTCATAAGCTTAATGCCCCTATAACTACCACAATCTTGAACACTGCCCCTTCCCTTGTAAATAGGGGTAATAAAGCTAAGCCGCCACTGGTGTGGCATCTTTCCAGTGTTCAAGATATGGTTAAAAAGGGCAGTAAGCATGAGCACACCAAGAGAGCCCAACGATTTCCACGCTTCGATCGGAATGTCGTCAGGTCCCACCGCTTTTCCGTTCTTCATGCGTCGAAGGCAATTACGAGTTTCGTCAAGGGTTATCGGGGCAATAAGTCCGAGGTTAGGGGGTGGGTCGTGATGAAGATTGCATGGGTGCTGAGTATTCAGCAACTCCTGAAAGTAGCTTCTCCACCTCTCCTTCACAGAGGCATGACTACAGAGCAGCGTGCCCTGAGAATCTCTGACGCAAAGACATTTTGCGATATCTTGCGTCGCTTTATCCCGGGAACGTGCCAGTTTGTAAATGAACTTCTGCCCCTCCACAGTTTCAAGCTTATCATACAATGGTGACAAACTTTCACTGCGGGCTCTGGCTACAGCTCTTTTACAGGCACGTTTAGCTACTATGTACTCCAGTCTGTCTTCAGGAGAGTTGGATTGCTGCCACTTCTTAAAAGCATCCTTCTTTTCACGAGTCACCTCCTGCACCTCGTCATTCCACCACCATGTCTCCCTGTCGATGACACGTCCTCCCCTAGAAAGGCCAAGAACTCGCTTGCCCGCCGCAATGATTGCCGACTGAGCTCGATCCCAAGCCTCCTGAGCAGTCTCGGTGTTGGTCGAAAGATTATGACTTTTCACCTCTGCCAGGAAGTCGGTTTGCATCGGTCCATTCAGCAACCACCACTTGATCCGAGGCCTACGTTTCTCGGCTACTTTCTTCTTCGGAGTGACGGTAAAGTCCATGACAAGAAGACGATGTTGGGCTGTTAGGCTTTCGCCTGGAATGACCTTACAGTTAGTTACCCTGCCCATATGACACCGTCTGGTCAATAAGAAGTCTATTTGAGTTGAGTGGGACCCACTCTTATACGTGATAAGGTGCTGAGGATTCTTTTGGAAGAACGTATTCACGACGGCCAGATCCGACACAATACAGGTTCTCAGAATGTTTTCTCCCTCTGTATTGCGAAGACCGTGCCCAAAACCCCCGTGAACACGTTCATACGGCTCAGCAGCCTTACCGACGTGACCGTTCAAGTCCCCCCCAACTAAGACCTCTTCGGTAGACGGTATAGCAAGTAGCACTTCTTCATACTGCTCCCAGAATGTCTCCTTTTCGGACGCGCTACATCCCGCCTGGGGAGCATAGGCACTGATTAAGTTTGTGGTAACGCCCTCAATCAGTACCCTTACTCGCATCAAGCGGTCGCAGCGACGGTCAACTTCAAGGAGCCCATTCTGAAGCTCTTCAGAAAGACTACCGCCACCCCGTTTCTACCTGAAGGGACCCGTGTATAAGCGTAACCCTGTCCGATGTTACGGACTTATGCCCTTCAGCGAGTTCCTGGAGGAAAGCACACTGGACCCGACGTCATGAGTACATCTGCGAGTTCCCTGATCGTCCGGTTAATAGCCAAATTCCAGTTGCAAGCGGATTCCTTCTGGGTATCGCTCTTTAGCCTGCCCGTACTGACACGTAGCCCTTGCCCACTTATCGCATGTAGGCGAGTGCTGCGCGTCGTTAGCGGCGACGCCTAGCCTCCAACTACAAAATCAAACTTACCTCTTTATAATTAGATAGAAGACAGGAACATCATAGTATTACAAATCGATATGTTTGCTTTACACTTAGCCAAAAGTCGTGATATTAACATAAAGTTATTACTAATCAAAAATACAAATTAGGATTGTGGATAACCTTCTGTAAATTTCATACATTTTGACTCTTTAGCTTCTATCAAACACCGACACCGTCAGGACTCAGATAAATCAAGGTTTTACATTGACACGTGCACTTGTCTACGCTGCTTCCGTATTTTTTTGCCTTTAGTCTATTGCCCCACAACAATCGTATAGAATTTGAAAATCTTTTTCATAGTTCAGAAGTAAAAATTCTATATTTTAACGCTTTCTAGTTAATTTAAGTTTTGACGCATGGGTTACATTTTAATATACGATCTCACATACACAATGCACAGGTGGTGTGACCTGTAACCGCCATGTTGTGAATTCGATTCCCACTCGTGGAAATGAATTATTGTTATTAATATTTCGTTTCTCGCTTGAACAAGCCAAAAGCCACGTTGAGTTAACACCTACTTCAACAAGGTAATGTCTGAAAAATTCGGCGTAAAACGAGTCAAAACGGAGTGTCTTAACATTAGATTTCCTCGGCCTACCTTGTTGTTGTTATTACATAAATAAGTGATTATAATCTTAATGCCTTTACCATTAATAAGAAAACAAAGCAAGAATATGTGTAATCTTGTGTAAATCATACATAAATTTTATACGCCAGTGTGTCGTGTAGAGGCACAAGCGTGACTGTAAGCGCGACAGGGTGTAAGTTCAATTCCCGCTCAAAGAAATGAAATTTGTAACATTTTCTTTTCTTCGCTCTGGGGCCGCGGCAATGCGCGGTGCTGAGATCCACCACTCACGCAATGAATTCGGCGAAAAATGAAAAGCGGATTGTTTTGACCTAATTTCAAAATTATTATTATATATATATCATGAAAACCGGAGTAAAAACCCCAAAAAATTATATATCTCCAGACACTAGGCTATCACCATTCTAAAAATGATTGATTTCTTCCCGGTACGATTAGCAAACAAACAAACAGACAGACAGACAGACAAGAATTCTGCTGAGTGGTTTTTTGGTTTCTTATATATATATACATTATATATATATATATATATATATATATATATATATATATATATATATATATATATATATATATATATATATATAAATGATATATATAAATTGAGGCCGGCCGTGGCGCAGTGGCACGACGTGTGACTGTAAAACCGACTGGTTGTGGGTTCGATCCCCACTCGAGGAGATGAAAAATATTACTTAAATTTATATTTCCATTTCTTCGCTCTGGTGTCAAGGCAAAGCGCGGCGTTGAGTTCTGCCACTCAACACGCAATGCCTCCAAAATTCGGCAGAAAGTGGGGAACGGAGTGTCTTAACACTAGGTTCCCTCTGCCTACCTGCTGTGTGCGGGATATAGCGTGAAGCTAATTTTAATTTTTTTTTTTTTTTTAATTTTTATATTTATATATATATATATATATATATATATATATATAAATGTATATATATATATATATATTATATATTATATATATTATATATATATATATATCTTATATATTATATATTCTATTATATCTCTATATATTATTTTTTATTATATTATCAAATGTATATATATATTACTTATATTATGTGTGGTGTTATATATAAATATGTATAGAACAAGATAATTTAAATATATTTAAATTATATTTTATATGTACATTTATTATATATTGGAGCGCAGCAGTTGTGGGTTTCGATCCCCACTCGAGGAACTGAAATATTTATTTAAATGTATATTTCCGTTTCTTCGCTCTGGTGTCTAGACAAAGCGCGTTGTGTCCCGCCACTCAGCATGCATTGCCTCCAGAAAGTGGGAAACGAAATGCCTTAACGCGAGGTTCCCTCCTACCCCGCTGTGTGCGGGATACAGCGTGAAACTGATTTATAGAAATTGAAACCAAAACCTTCACTTAAAAAGCACACAGCACTACAAAGGCGCTGTTAGTAGTTATATTACAATTTATAGTTAAAATCACTGTATTCATTGCTATAATACTCTCATTACACATCCCATTCGCGCTACATAAACAGCAATTACTCTATCAAAAGACATTAACATGTACACACAAATCAGGGACGGTTTGTTTTAAGCCTTTGATATGTTATATTTCATATAATATATGATAACTATATATATCATTAAATTGAGAAAATATAAATTATATATACACACATACCTATTAACAATAACCTATTAAATAAAAATAAATCAGCTTCACGCTGTATCACGCACACAGCATGGTAGGCAGAGGGAACCTAGTGTTAAGTCACTCCGTTCCCCACCGAATTCTAGAGGCATTGCGTGTTGAGTAGCAGAATTCAATGCCGCGCTTTGTCTCGACTCCAGAGCGAAGAAATGGAAATATAAATTAAATAAATATTTCATCGCCTCGAGTAGGGATCGAACCACAGCCAATCGGTTTTACAGTCACACTTTGTGCCCCTTCGCCACGACTGGACTGGCCTTCATACTGCACATACTATTAATATAATATAATATAATAAATTTATATTTTCTTTCTTGCAGAAGAACGATACAATTATTTTTGTACTTTATAAAAACGTTTATCCATATTAACTTATTCTTGTATGTTATTATAACATTAAAATATAATTTGAATTTTAATTTAATATATAGAAACCAAAATTTTTCTATGAAAAATTTACCAGTCATGAGGCCACATGGGTGCGTGGACTAGCAGGGGATGGGTGGTTGTGGTTGCGATTCCCATGCGAGCAAAAGAAATATTTAATCTTGTCATTTCTTCACTGTAGTTCAGTTACTACTTGAGTTCCGCTACTCAACACATAATGCCTCGAGAATTTGACGGTAGCCTAGACGGGAAGCCTTGCACATTTCACCCTGTGCTCAAATTTAATATTTAATAATTAAAACATTAAAAAATTAAATAAATCAACGTATACTTCCGAGTTCCCAACCCACACGCTAAATCTGAGAAGCTATTAATTTCTTGAAGAGATATTACCGACTAAACGCAAATCACGAATAGAATGAACGTCTTGTAAGTGTCAGCTGCGCCTCGAGCGTTCGCTTTACTGTCACAATTCATTATAACACAATTAATATTGTGACAGATGTAGAGAAACTCTATATTATTTATATATATCTATCCACCCAGGAGACGGGGACTTGAAGGTACAAACAGAAATGTGATATAGCTTTTCAAGAAAACCATTGAAAACTTGTGAGAAACTCAATGGAAACGGTAATTTCCGTTTGGAAATCTGTCGTTGACTTAGAAATTAAAATTAAATTAGCTTCACGCTATATCCCGCACACAGCAGGGTAGGCAGAGGGAACCTAGTGTTAAGACACTCCGTTCCCCACTTTCTGCCGAATTTTGGAGGCATTGCGTGTTGAGTGGCAGAACTCAACGCCGCGCTTTGCCTTGACACCAGAGCGAAGAAATGGAAATATAAATTTAAGTAAATATTTCATCTCCTCGAGTGGGGATCGAACCCACAACCAGTCGGTTTTACAGTCACACGTCGTGCCACTGCGCCACGGCCGGCCTCATAGAAGAACGACTTAGAAGGACTTAGAAATTGTTGGTTTTAATTTTTTTATGTTTATTTGTAAGGGTTGTTTTGATGTTGTACTAACTAAGACTGATTAGAATAAGGCCGTTGTAGCACAGGAGCATAAGGTGTGACTCGTTATAGTCACACCTTATGGACGACGGTTGTGGCTTCGATCTCCATTCGGGAGAGGGAACTAATTTTTATTAATATTTTATTTCTTCGCTCTGACACAAGGCAAAAGCCCGGCGTTGAGTTTCGCCACTCAAAACACAATACCTCTAACAAATCAGTTGAGATTGGGGAACGAGGTGTTTTACCACTAGGTTCCCTTAGTCTATCGCTCTGTCTGCTTGATACAGCATTAAGCTGATTCATTTCTTTTAAAAGTTTATTTAAAATAACATCTTATATCAAGCATTAAATAGATGTCAGAGAGAAAAGATCACATTCTATTTACGGATATAAGAAAAATGAGATTTTTCTTTTTCGAATCACATACTAAAATATTAAACTGTCATATAGAAATATTCGTCCAGTTCGTCGATTTATATAGTAAATTCCACCAGATTCTGTCCAATATAGAAGGAAGAGCGGTTGTCGCAAAATTAAACGGAAATCGAAAGCTGCGGCTTGCGGCGAAGCTACCTATAGAATACCGCTACCTATAGAATACCGCTACCTATAGATACGCGTCTCAGATACCTGTCTGTCTGATCGTATCGACGTAATTTACAATCTGTTCAGTTGTGATTGCTATGTTCTAGGTTTCTATATGTATATGTGATGCACTATATGTAATATATATTTTAGCGTCACCCTGTATATCGTATATAGCATATCGTATATAGGCTATGCAGAGGGAACCTAGTGTTAGGATACTTATGTATGTGTTTTGTGTCTTTGTTTACAGGGTGGTTTTTGAATATAAATGAAATGTTTTTCTTTTGATATTTATAATTCCTAAATCTATAAACTTGAGACCAGTCATGGCGCAGGAGCACAAGCGTGAGACTGTAAGCGTGACAAATTGTGAGTTTGTGTTCCATTCGAGGAAATGAAATATTTAATATTTTAATTTGTTAGATGCGGTGTCGAGGTTCTAGAATTCAACTGAAGAGCGAAGTGTCTTAACATTAGGCTTTCCTACCCTCTCTCTCTTTATCTACACTACTACATGCGGGATACAGCGTGATGCTGAAAAAATCTTAAATTAAATCTTTTTTTCAATATCGTTAAATTTCAAATATCGTTAAAATTCTCCTCTTCTAACTATTCATGTGAAAAATAAAAGAAAAAACGATATAAATCCGTCTCAATTGAGCATAAAAACCGGATCTACATACTATATAGTAAATATATATACAAGAAATAAGTTTCATACGTACAATTTAGTTACTTTAATAAGGAACAGAGATCTTGATTAGATTGGGCCTTCATCTTGGACATAAACGAATTTGTGAAACATTTTACAGCTCAACGCAGGTAGTGTATTTTAAACTGCTATTAGACCCGATCCCTTCCGCTAATGTCACCCATGGGGCTTAGATAACCTGGAAGAGGGTTAACTGAAGTCTTGACCCATTTGTTCGGTATAAGTTACAAATCTAAACTTAATATATATGGTTATATGTTAATTATTTATAAAAAAGAGGCCGTTGTGGCGTAGTGGCACAAAGGTGTGACTGAAACGCAACGGTTGTGTGTTCGATCCCTACTCGAGAGAATGAATTATTATTTCTTAATATTTTCATTTCTTCGCTCTGGCACGACAGCAAAAGCCCGATGTTGAGTTCCGCCATTCAACATGCAATGCCCTGAAAAATTCGGCGGGAAGTGGAGATCAGAGAGTCTTATCACTATGTTCCCTTTGTCTACCCAGCTGCGTGCGGGATATAGCGTGAAGCTGTTTTTTTTTATTAACATTTATTTTAAAAAATAACGCGCAGCGGCACAACTGAAGCACAGTCGCGGCGCAGGAGCAAAATCACGTGACTGTAAACGCGTCAGGTTTTGAGTTCGATTCACAGTCGAGGAAGTAAAATATTTGATTTTTGACAAATTACATATATGTATCTCAAATAGATTTTACTAAAAATATATTTAGAGAGAATTCCAATATCCGCTCTTACCATTTAGAACATTAAGTATGGACTGAAAATACCTAAAAACTAAACGAAAAAGCGCAAAAGAACTACCTACTTTAAGCCGATTTGTGAAGCATTTTCTATAAAATGGCAACTTACAACCAGATGTTGTAAGCGCTATTAGACTCGGTCCCCACCTCTAACGTCTCTCACGGAACTTAGATAACTATCAAGTAAGTTAAGTGACGCCTTGACCTGTTTTTCTGACGGATACAAGTTTCAACAACAAAAAAACTGATTTTGTCAGTTGTTCTGGAAATATAAGGGTAACAAATAATTACTCTAATAGGGGAAAGAAATATATCAAGATATTTATTTATCTTATACAATAATGTTCAATACATGGAAACATGCAATGAATTATTAGAATATATTATTAGAATTTTGAACGTAGCAAGATTTGAACGAGCGCCTTATAGAAACTGTCCCAGTGTTCTGATCAACTAAGCTATACAGGACGTTTGAACGGTTTCCAAAGAGGTGCGGGTTCAAATCCTTTTCAATTATTATCGTTCAATTTTTTTATATGTTTTCTAAAAAACATTTTTCTTTTCAAAGTGTGGAATAACACTTATTAATAAAAATTTCAAAATATTTATTGCGATCGGCAGCGTTTAGCGTTTTGTTTTTATTTTATTTGTTGTTGTTCCTATAATAAAATATTAATTGATATTTTTGTCAACAGCAGTTCAAGCATCGTTAGAACCTCGAAGGCCCCTGTCCATCACGGAGCCATCGCACCACGTCGAGTTCACTAACGACACTGGCGTCACACTGACCTGTTCAACTAAAGGGCAGTACCAGGTAAAATATGATTTTTATGATATTCTTTTTATTATATTATTATTATTATCAGCTTCACGCTGTATCCTGCACACAGTAGGGTAGGCAGAGGGAATCAAGTAGTTAAGACACTCCGTTCCCTCACTTTCTGCCGAATTCTGGAGACATAGCGTATTGAGTGGCAGAACTCAACACCTGCACTTTGCCTTGACACCAGAGCGAAGAAATAGAAATGTAAATTTAAGTAAATATTTCATCCTCCTCCTCGAATGGGGATCGAGAACCCACAACCAGTCGGTTTTACAATCACACTTTATGCCCCTGCGCCACGACTGGTCTCAATCTCTCATCATCATTTTATTATGTAATATAGTTAATAAAAGTGATCACCTCTTCATGAACAATAAACTCATTATGCAAATGATAGAATGTAAGAAGTACTCGTCTATATTATATTTGTATAGATAATTTAATAGAAAGGCAGAATTTTTTCTGTATAAAATATTATTAGTTTTAATATATTTGTTGTATGATTTTCCAGTTTCACGCTTTATTTCTTTTTTATCATACGAGAGTAGGCAGAGATATCTTTCCGTTGCCTTTCTCTAGCCGAATTCGAGACATTAGATGACTAGTTATAGAAACTAAGCAGTAGTATTCTTGACAGAATATATGAATCTTGATAGATTAGGAATATACAAACAATAATTGCCCCTCGTGGTGATCAAACTCAAAGCTACCAAGTTTACTCGTAGACACTGTACCACTGCGTAACGATAGCCTCAATATTAATTATAAAAATGTTCATATTTATGAATGCCATGTTCTTGAAATAATGTAAAAATCCAGTATTTTTGAAAGAAATGTTGACAACGTGTATAAATCTGTTAAATCGGTTGCAAATGATTACATTGCTATATAAAATTTATTCTATTAATATCTAAAGTAATATTAATATTATTATTGTTAATTTTGTTTATTTATTTAAATTTATATTTCCATTTCTTCGCTCTGGTGTCCAGGCAAAGCGTGGCGTTGAGTTCCGCCACTCAACGTAGAGGAAACCTATTAAGCGAGAATATGAGCGAAAAATTTAAAATTATTAAATATTTAATTCCTCCAGTGGGAATCGAAGCCACAGCCGTCTCGTTAACAGTCCTACGATCTCTGCTTCTGCGCCACGACGGCCTCTATTTACCATAAAATTTTGCAACTAAACATTTTATTAATTTAAATTATAAAATATCTTGCATTGCAGTCCCTCAGTTAAATCTTAGAACAGTAACCTGACGTTCTCTAATTGTTTATACAAAGAGCTAGAGACGTTCTAGAGTGCCTTTGCGTTTCTATTATAATGACGAACGTATACTAATTTATTGTTATATTTATTAGAGGCGCATCCTTTTTTTTATTTTATATGTTTAAATTTTTGATGGCTAGTCGCAGCGTTGGGACACAAGCGTGGGTCTGTAAAAGTGACAGTTTGTGGGTTCGATTTACACTTGAGGAAATGAAACATTTTATATTATCATTTCTTCAATCTATGTAGTGTCGAGTCATTCAACACGCAACGCCTCCAGTAAACGCGCCGTTGACTTCCACCACTCACTCGCCCCGAAATTTTCGGCGGAAAGTGAGGAACGGAGTATCTTAACACTAGGTTCCCTCTGCCTACCCTGCTATATACTGGATACGGGGTGAAGCTAAAAATTAACTATAAAACAAAATTTAGTCTAACACTCTATCCATAAACATTCACAAATCTATAATATAAAGTTTATTGAATGGCTGAAGGCCGAACAACGGCACATAAAGGCACGAGTTACGTTCAACACGCCCGCACGCCATTTGATTTAATATTCACAAGTCGAAGCCAAATATTGATAAAGTTTTTTGTAGTCCTAAAAGTATATTCCGGTCCTATAGGGAAATGTGAAAAATGCGTAAAAATATTCGAGAAGCAATGGCATTTTACCTCCTCGGTGCTATCTGATACAAATAGATACGTATTCCATATAAACGTTATGAACAGGTTTCAACATATTTTCTCCTTTTAGTAAAGGAAATTCAGTTTCCTGGTAGCATTTGCAACACTCGCAAAAAGTCCAAACTACATATTATATTTATATCTTTTGAAATAGCTATTATAACTTTCTTAATAGTTTTCTAGTTAAATTATTGAATATCTACGATAAAAAGTCACTGTATTACGATGCCTGAATGATATTTTATAGTAAATAATATAAATACGGAAGTTAGAAGGAGCTTAGATGAAAGATGACGCTTAATATTTTCTGGTTCAAACTCTTTATATTTATTGAGAATGTGAGTATAAGCTTGGTAATTTGCCATTATAAAATTCCGCGAGTCTTAATAGACAAAATAACATAATTATATTAGGTCCTTTTGGGTTATACCGCGAAGGGAAAAATAACTTAAATGAATGAATTTACGCATTTTTGGCAATTTGCGGGGTAAGCCGAGAAAAATCAATCACAAGATTGTTCACTTTTTTAATTTTTGCTCCAACTAACCTAACAGTTTAAGTATGTTAAATTGCTTAGAATTAAGTTTACCTTATAAGCTCTTATACATTTTTTTTTCCCTTCTAAATTCGAACCCTCACCCTTTGCATCACAGCTTCCTTTACTTGCTTCCTTAAATTAAACTTAATATATTCCAAAAACATACGAATGGGCGGAACAAAAAAAAATTATTTTCCAACGCGTCAGCCATCGTTCTAGTTTCATCCTAAAAGGTCGAAACAAAAATGCTAAACAAAAACGAAAGGGGTCACATTACCCCGGGGTTAAAAGCAGGCGTTGCAAAGCGATGAAACAATAGAAAATACGGGTCGCGTCAAAGAAAAACTAATGAAGTAGGTACTGCTTTTACGAAATTGAATATTACCACCATACAAACGATGGAAACCTCAACTCCTTATGAAGCAGCTTTATTAATTCTTAGCCGTCAAGGTATTTTCTTATTTTTTTACCAAAATATTTTTTTATATAATATGATTAAATTGAACTTTGTAAATGCTGATTTAAATCTATTCTCGATATACAGCGTATTAAAATCTATTATGTTCATATGCGTTTAGATTTTTTATTGCTTGGTTGCCAATGCTCATCTTATGTATACTAGAGGTTGCTATAAATATTGTAAAAATATGGTTAAGTGCGAGTCGGACTCGCCTACTTAGGCTTCCGTAGTAATTTCAGGGTGTTAGGTTAACGGCAAGTAAAATATAGCACTCATTCGAGACAAACTTAAGTTTGCGAGTATATACTAGCACTCTCTGTATGACATGGATTACAAATGCAAGGTTGTAATGTTTTTTCTACAAAATACTTATAAATTTTCAATTTTCTTTCCTTTATTTGTTGTCTAAGTTCTCACTTCGTGGAAAATTTCATAACTGTACTATGCATATGTATATTTTTTTTCTGTATTTTTTATAAGTGGTGTACAAATAAAGAAATAAAATAAAATAAAATAAAATAAATATGCACGGGAAGTACCCTATAGGTTTTGATTACGCGGCACATTGCTTTAACAAAATGCAACAAAATCAATATATAAATACTCATATATTTTCATTGCGTTAGCTTAGAAGTTTGATTCTATCTGTACGTCAAGGGACTTGAATACTTGATATTAATTTAAACTTGACACCTCGTGATATCGAGATAAATGTTCTTGACAGACGGACAGACAGATAACAAAGTGATCCTATAAGGGTTCCGTTTTTATCTTTAGAAGGTGACCTTAAAAAGTAAATTCCTTAAATAACAACGTTCAATCATTTCCGAAATAGTTTAGTCAATACAATTTACAAACACAATATTACAAGATCCTTACTCAATAATAATCAAGAGGCCTTATCAATTTGAAAAGCATTAATTTTAAAGAGCTCAATTTCGCTTATAAACTTAAAACAAAAGAACCAACAATCAATCCCTTCTATATTGTGATTTTCTAGTAGACCTCCATCTAAAACAAAGGCCTGATCATCAAAGGAAACAATATTAATTATTATTGAGGTACGAAATTAGAGCACATAATTATAGGTTTTTATTCAGGTCAATAAATAAACCTAAAGCTGGAGCATTAAAACCCGAACGGCAGTCGTTTTGAACAATACATATTCAAGTCTCATTTTGATATTTTAGAGCATTCGACTGGATTGTTTATTTTTTAAATTTATTTTATATTAGCAATTGTAGTGTTTATTCGATACTTATTTTTATTTAAAATTAAAATTAAATCAGCTTCACGGTGTATGTAGGCAGCCGCACACATCAGGGCAGGCAAAGAAAACCTAGTGTTAAGACACTCCGTTTCCCACTTTTCGCCGAGTTATGGAGATAGATTTATTATAAAGTTATATTTCATGTATGTAGTGGTGGCGCAGTGTCGCAAATGTGTGACTGTAAATACTTTGACTGGTTGTAGGCTCGATCCAAATTAAATTCAAATTCACACTTTCATTGCTTCGCTCTGGTGTCGAGGCAAAAGCCCGGCGTTGAGTCCCGCCACTCAACACGCATGGCTCTAGAAACTTGCTCAGCCAGTTAAATCTACCAGCCCTGCTCTGTGCGGTGCACGGCGAAAAGCTGTTGTTTTTTAATATTTGTTGAAAAATGGTAAATATTATCACATATAATATAAGCGAGCACCTCTCGCAACATTTTCTCAAGTATTCTTGGAGTAAAATTGAAATATCGCCAGTGTTTGCATTGGAATACAATACGTAGTACGTTATAAGAACTATCTCCATAGCAATGTCCTGTTCAAATATTCGACCTCCACACAGCTCGTATCTATCGGATATTTTCTATAAACGAAAAAGTAAAAAAGGAACCCAAAGCTATAAATCGATATATTTTATATTGACTCAACGCTATCGCCTATCTAAATATGAAAATATTATTGCAATCATTTTTTTTGTTATATAAATTTTATAATATATAAATAATGTTTAACTGTATAGTATGTATTTTTGTTTGTTTTGGGGTTTCACGCTTATTCCTGGCAGGATAGGCAAAGAGAATTAAGCATCCACGTCAAGACGGAGAGTCTTGCGAGCAGCAAAATGAAAAAAAATGATTCCTCTAAGCGGTTATCGAATCCGTAACTATCGTAGTTATTTAGAACCTTTGAAGGTATTTAATATATCTCAATATATACTTAATTGAGATGAAAGCTTTCTGATATCAATGAATAATGATAATTTACTAGTTTCTATATGATAACACTTGCGTTAACGTCTTAATAAATCTATTCAAGTTATTTGTAGTTTCGCAAATGTATGTTATGTAATAGCATATTATAGTATTGAGGCTAGGCGTGGCGCAGAGGCACAAGCGTGTGACTGTAAGCGCGACAGGTTGTGGGTTCGTTTCCCACTCGGGAAAATTAAATATTCAATAATTTTATTACACTGGTGTCCAGGAAAAGCGCAGCTACTCAACCCACAATGTCTCCAGAATACGACCGGATATGACGAACGGAATGTCTTAACACTAGGTTCCCTCTACTTACCCTGCTGTGTGCGGGATACATCAGGATGCTAAAAAAATATTATAGTACGTTATTAAAAGTTTATTATATTAAACCACTGATGTGAAAATAAATTAAAACTGTAAAAAACAAAAAAAAATTGTTGCTTTATAAAAATAGTAGTAACCTAGTTAAAATATCGTAGCAATACAAAAATCCTGTTCACCATCCGCAACTCAGATATTTCTTCGAAATGGCAAAAACTAAAATAAGTTCGAACTCTTAACGATCCCTACAAACAAAATCCACTTTCCTTGAAGCTAAAACTATGAGAGGAACATATAAAACTTATTACTTCCTAGAGAGTAATCCTTTTTGTTTCTTTGTTATAAAACAGAGGTCCTGAATCTTATATTATGTTATATGTAAATATATAATGAGGTCAATAAAGAGGCCAGTCGTGGCGCAGCGGCACAAAGTGTGACTGTAAAACCGACTGATTGTGAGTTCGTTCCCCACTCAAGGAGATGAAATATTTATTTACATTTCATTTACATTTACATTTTCTTCGCTCTGGCGTAAAGCGTGGCGTTGAGTTCTGCCACTCAACACGCAATGCCTACAGAATTCAGCAGAAAGAGGGGGAGCGGAATGTCTTAACACTAGGTTTCCTCTGCCTACCCTGTATGCGGAATACAGCGTGAAGCTGATAATATGAAACTTAATATAAATTGCTTTATTAAAAAATATCGCAACGCAGAATTGCCCCAGTTTTAATACAATAAAGAAATTTATCATCTATTTGTTGTTTTTTTTTAATTAATCATAATACAATGTATTATTGTTTAAAATTGACTATTTATTTTTATTTTTTAATTCAAATCAGAAGTGGTCCGTCATGGCGCAGCGCCTCAAGCTTAAGCTACTATAAACTCGAGAGACAGGTTCGATTCAAACGCGAGAAAATGACATATTAGTCTGTCTTGTGTCGAGGCAAAGCACAGCGAGAAGTTCCATCCTTCAATATACAATGCCTTCAGAATCCAGCGGAAACTAGGGAGGGGAGTGTCTTAGCTAGGTTCCCTCTGCGGGATACAGCGTGAAGCGAAAACGGAACGAGTTAAACTTTAATAAACATTAAATATTTTTTTTAAACACATTTCAATAAATAAAAATTAACGACCACAAATAAATTTGTAATCTAATGCAAATATTTCAATGAAATGCCAAATAGGCACCCAAAAGACGAAATTCCGGTACAACGGTCATTAATCATATCAGCCGAAGCGAACAAATGGTACATCAAGATTAATTTCGACAGGATACATAACATCGTTTATTTTATTTCTGCTTCACAACATTTAGATATGACCTACATTTATGACTGATGTTTACTGATTAAAAAGTTGTAAAAAAAAAATTAAATCAGCTTCACGCTGTATCCCGCACACAGTAGGGTAGGCAGAGGAAACCTAGTGTTAAGACATTCCGTTCCCCACTTTCTGCCGAATTATGGAAACATTGCGTGTTGAGTGGCAGAACTCAACGCCGCGCTTAGCCTCGACACCAGAGCGAAGAAATGGAAATATAAATTTAATATTTCATCTCGAATGGGGATCGAACCCACAACCAGTCGGTTTTACGGTCACACTTCGTGCCGCTGCGCCTCAATAAATATTTAGATGTGACCTACATTTATGACTACTGTTTACTGATTAAAAAATTGTACTATGTACATAAATAGAATGTGGTGGTCGGTTTTTTTATAATATTCAATTTTATTATATATTTTTCATATTTTTTATCCATTTATCGCTTGTGTACATTAACATTCCGTTTTTAGGGCTCCGTATCTCGACAAGAAAAAACCGTTCAACTGCGAGTGGCACGCGCCCACAGAGAGTACCGTATCAAATTCAGAATTGTAGGTCTACAACACAACACAATTTTGCTGTTTTTTAAATTTTTTGTTGACATAAAAAAAATTACTTGACGGAACCCAAAACCGCAATTTGTAACCTAACCTCAGGGAAAAACTATGTTAATATTGAATCTTTACGCTTCATCCCAGTATACACTTTACAGGGTAGACAAAGAGAATCTAGTGAAGATCGCTTTCTCTCTCTCTCTCTCGCTCATTCAAATTGTAAATAATGAAGCATCCTACTGTTCTAGTAAAATAAATAAGATGGATAAAATCATAATAATATCAAACCCACGACCTTCGCAAATGCAGCCACTATGTTCCCTCTGCCTACCCTGCTGAATGCGGGATACAGCGTGAAGCTGACTTAATTTAAAATTTTATTCTTATAATAACGAAAAAAGATAGAGTTACTTTGACAAGCTCATTTAATAGCGCTTTATTCGATGAAACAAGGTAGCTAGGTGTTCGACCACAGCGGTCCAACTTTCATTCGTTCATCTGGCAAACGTGTGACCGCAGGAGTACCAACTTTATAGAGCTACCTAAAGTTCCAAACTTCGTGAACACAGCCAAAACTAGTAGCTTGGGTTCAACTATTAATTACTATTTGCTATATTTACAAAAGAAGTAAAGTTGAAGTGGATTATAATATTATTATTGTTTTAATACTTCTTGTTTAAGTTACACGCTGTATCCCGCTTATAGCGGGGAAGGCAGAGGAAAGGTAGTGTTAAGATACTCTGTTCCTCACTTTTCATTGAATTTCTGAGGCGTTGCGTGTTAAATGGCGGAACACAGCGTCTTTGGCTTGGTACTAGAGCGAAGATATGAAAACGTTAGCTAATAATAATTCACTTCCGAATGGTATCGAAACCACGACCGTCGTGTGTCGTGACAGCCACACGTTTGTGTTCCTGCGCCACGACGGCCTCGATGGTATTAATATTGATGGTATTATTGGTATAATTTTGACCATCCCTAGGTCAACAGCATTAAGTCCATCAGAAAAAAATCGTATAATTTTTAGTTTTTTTTATTTTGAATTCGTAAGTAGAACAAATCATTTTAATATTTAATATATTATAGTCTTAACATGCCCCTACTAAATAAAATAATTTAAAATATTGCCTTTTAAAGAATATTCGTTAATTAATAGATGAATCCCGCAGTGGCCTTCGTAGAGACGTGCCGTGAATAAAGCTTTTATGTTAATTTGAAGCAAAACTTGTAATTTGAATACGTTTTTAATAAAGATTAAATTAGAATAATAACCATTATTAGAATACTACGCTCATTATATAACCTTATATATTTAAGATGGTAAACTCTCCATTTTCCAGATTTAAATCAATTATTTTAGGTACAGTTAAGTTATAATCTATTATTAAAAAGCCACTTTATCAAAGTTTTGACGTCATCTTGGCTATAGGGGTAAACCTGAGTATATAATTTTCTTTCTGGCTGCATGTTGTATCTCACAAATAGCACGATAGGCAGAGGGAACCTGGGAACCTAATGTAAAGACACTATTCCCATTAAGACACTTCTGTTCCCTACTTTATATACACGCTCTTTGTTACTTTGTACAGTATTTATAAGTACTGTATAAGTTTTCCGAGCTAGTTATATTAGAGTTCATTCATCATTTTTTTCATTGGATTCTGTGTACCAAAATATGGAGAAGTCCATTAAAAAAAGTATTAAAACGTTTTTCTTACATTATTAAAAATATAATATTCCCAAAAGGTAAAAATGTAAAAGGATTAAAGTGGTATCAGCCTTGCATCTGCCAGCCGGCGAATGCAAATGGTGCGGAAAAATGCAAATATATGGACATCGCCGCAAACTACCGCGCCCCGTTTTATGTGGTTGTGAGTTTTGGGTCTACTCTAGTCTAATAATGTAACTTTTGCTGGCTTATTCGTTTTATCCGGCTAAATAAGCCAATGTAGAGCTTTTTATTTCATATTTGTAACTATTTTATTTTCAGCATCACGCTGTATCCCGCGTATAGCAGGGCAGGGTACCGGTGTAGGGCGGGGAACCTAGTGTAAAGACACTACGTTTCCCTCTTTCCCAATTTTTTGCCTTGTTACTAGAGCGAAGAGATGAAAATAATATTAAAAAATAATTCATTGTCCCCAAGTGGCAATGGAACCTATAATTGGTCGCGTCTCTGTTATACGCTTTCGCTATTGTGTCGATGACCTCTAATTTTTTTATATATGTTAGTAAATTTGAACCCTGCTTAGACTAAATATGTTACATATAGAATCTTCTCAACGTGCTATACTCTGCAAAACGCTAAAAACGATGGGAGTAAGTAAACATATTTAAATAAATGAAGTCTTAACTAATAATATATTAAACAAAATTTATATTAATAATTGTTGCGTCGCAAGGGCACAGAGTGTGACTAAACGGGACTGGTTCTGGGCTCAATCTCCACTGGAGGAAATGAAATATTTATTTAAATATATATTTGTTTCTTTACTCTGGTGTCGAGGTTAAGTGCGGCTTTGAGTTCCGCCACTCAACGCGCAATGCCTCCAGAATTCAGCGGAAAGTGGGGAACGGAGTGTCTTAACACTAAGCTCTCTATACCCTCCTACTTGCGGGAACCTGAATGGGAATGGGAATATCAATAATATTTATAAAAAAATAATTTAAAAGAACCAAATAACGACGTATGTAAATTATGAATCGGTAAAGGCGTTACATAAGTATTGGAAAACAGATTAGATAGATATTTACCGAAACAAAATTTTCGTCCATACCAGAAAAATATGTAAATTCATTTCTAAATAAATGTTCGTGTGAGTTGCTCGGGAAAAAGGCACTGGGGAGGTAAATTTCAGGGGTTATTACGTTCACGAGGGTTCCCACAAGGGTTATAAATCACGTGTTGTGTATGAAACTGTCGTGAAAGCAATGGATGAATCCAAAACTTTTCTAATTGCGTCGACCGTCACCACCTGGGTAAAATCATAATTGGTCTACAACCTGAGCATAATAATATACAATTGGTTACCAATATATATGTATGTATAATAATAGTATTATATTATATATATAAAATAAAAAATAAATTAAATTAGCTTCACGCTGTATCCCGCACACAGCAGGGTAGGCAGATGGTTAAGTGCAGTAGTGTTAAATAGTGTTAAGACACTCCGTTCCCCACTTTCTGCCGAATTCTGAAGGCATTACGTGTTGAGTGGCAGAACTCAACGCCACGCTTAACCTCGACACCAGAGCGAAGAAATGGAAATATAAATTTAAGTAAATATTTCATCTCCTCGAGTGGGGTTCGAACCCACAACCTGTCGATTTTACAGTCACACTTCGTGCCGTTGCGCCACGACTGGCCTCAATAATATATGTATATTTATTAAGTAATAATTATTAATATACTTATTTAGACAATGTATAAAAATTTTAACGTAACGGAACTTGAACCCGCGCCTCCTGGAAACCGACCACCAGGCGCACTAACCACCAACTAACCACCTGTTTCTAAGTGTGGAATAGAACTGTAAAAATGTTAAAAAATTATAAACATTTTATATAATACAAAACATTTTTTTATTCAAATTGCAGAATGTTTTGTTTCCTATAAAAAAATTATTTATCTTTTACGTACATACGAGTATGTAATAGTCCAAGCTTTCAGGTTTCCAGCTTTGCTAAAATGACGTGGGTCTGGTGGCCCTGGGATCTCAGTCTATAAGTAAATTCAGGCGTAGTACGTTGTTTTCATAACAATTCCCGGCAGCTTTTCGTACTAGCAGCTTTCGTAGGCAGATCTACGAAAATATTTGTGTTTTACCTTTTCAGCATTTATCTCGAATCATAAAATAATGTTCTTTTAAAGGTTTTTTCTATGCTTTCCGTCTGTCCTTAAAGCTTTTAAGCGGGTATAATCGAAAGACACGAACATTTAAGCAAAGCTGAATGCAAGCTCTTGATGCATTTATATAAATTCGTTGTATAATCAAACCGATTGGTTTTGGGTTCAATCCCCACTCGAGGAGATGAAATATTTACTTAAATTTATATTTCCATTTCTTCGCTCTGGTGTCGAGGCGTGTCTGGCGTGAAGCTGATTTATTTATTTTTTTATAATAAAAAGCTAGGGTCGCGTGAAGCTACCATTGATATATTTGAGAAGTGAAAACTTACAATAGGAATAAAGAATAACATCCAAAAAATGGAAATTAAATATCATAAAAAAACATTAAGAACATATATTTGTAGTTAATTACATACAAAGTGAGTGCTCGCAAGGTTAAATTTGTCAACTTTTATAAGTTGTATTTTCTATTGACCTACAATCCTGAAGTTGATATGGAAAAGTCAGTGGGCGAATCCGCAATGCGAGTCTCGCACTTAACCGATATTTTTATTAAAATTCATCGTAATTTTTTTTTTCAATATGAATTATACTGATTTGAGAATAATACTCTCTCTATCAGAAACTACCATAATAACATTTGTATTACACCTACATACATCTAAATACAAAATACAATTTTTATACTAATATTAATTAATTTCTTGCTACAGCTGGACTGGTTGCTCTCAGACAATAGTCCAGTGACGTCACTGGCGGGGCTCCGAAGGGTCCTCTTGAACGGTTCGTTGGAGTTTCCACCGTTCTCGTCGGAGCACTACAGGCGGGACGTGCACGCAGCCACGTACAGGTGCAGGCTGCAGCTCGGCACGGGGTTCGCTATCCTATCAAAAAATATACACGTTCACGCAGGTAAATTTATATTTTACTTTAAATGAATGTAATGACAGTTTTGAGGCCAGTCGTGGCGCAGCGGCACAAAATGTGACTGTAAAGCCGACTGGTTGTGGGTTCGATCCCCACTCCAGGAGATGAAATATTTACTTAAATTTGTCGAGGCAAAGCGCGGCGTTGAATTCTACCTTAACACGCAATGCCTCCAGAATTCAACAGAAAAGTGGGAGACGGTGTGTCTTAACACTAGGTTCCCTCTGCCTATTCTGCTGTGTGCGGGATACAGCGTGAAACTGATTACATTTTTAATTATAGTATTCGATAGCAGTGTCGAAATAACCGCCTAGTTTTATACAGGAAAGCTAATAATTTTGAAATGTTTATATTTAAAAGCAAAACTGTTTACTTAATACTGTTACTGTTACTGTGTGAAAAAATACTCGAAGACTGAAAATAATACTATTTTCAAATTAATTCATAAGAGCGTACCTGTAAATATCTAATTAAATAAATAACATATTTTTTTTATTTTCCTTTAACAAATAATTTTATATTAACCAGTCCTTTAATATACTTACGTTTGTAATCTGAATGTCTTATATTTAAAGACTGTCAATGCTTCTTTTTTGGCAATACAATATTTTTTTTACGATTTGTTTTTTTATTATTTATTACCGTACCTTATATGTATATATATTAAAATCTAGGAAGTGAAACTCTATAAAAGTCAATATGAGTAAAATTTTACTCACAAAAAGTGCTTCTTATGAGTTTAATTTGACTCGCAATAGGTCCACGTTGTTAACATTTAACATTAATGAAAATCGAAAATTTGCAATGCAAATGTATAAGTACGATCTTGATCGTAAGTGACTCTCTAGTAATAAATGGAGGTACAATTTGCTACAGCTTATAATTGTGTAATTTACAAATTCATAATAAATTATATTGTTAAAATGTATATTATAAGATGTAACTTTTTATTATTACTACAATTTAATTAATTATCCTAACTTATTAATCTTGATAGCATCTCCGTAGGGAGATTTTTACAAATTTCCGCTACCCAAAGATAATTAAAACAATTATCGTCTGGCAAGCGAGAATGCTATTTATTAAATATTTTTAAAGCATTTTTAAAGTGATATTCCACACTAAGGAAAAAAATACTTATTTAGAAAGCGTATAAAAAATTTAACGTAGCGGGACTCGAACCCGCGCGTCCTGGAAATCTCTAAGTACCTTGATGAGAACGTATGGCACAAAGGTGTGACTGTATACACTACACAGGCTGTGGGTTGGATTTTTGTTCGGAGGATATGGAATACTTATTATATTAATTTTTTCGCTCTGGTATCGAGTCAAAAGTGCGGCGTTAAATTCTGGCAATCAATGTGTTGAGTAGCGGAAGTTAACGCTGCCTAAGCCTCCAGAATCCGGCGGAAAATAAGCACTAGATCACCTCTACCTACTTGAATGAGTGCGGAATACAAAAAACGTAACGCTAAAAAAACTCTATGAATAAACATAAAAAGTTAAAAGTTTCTTAATAAATTTATTTTGAAATACCACAGTGCTAAGCATACCATGGGAGGTGCACGTGCCCGACGAGTACGTGATGGCGGGGAACGCTGCGGTACTACGGTGCGTCGTGCCAGGCCACTGCACCGAGCGCGTCGACGAAACCGACTGGTTCACAGACGATGACACCAGTGTGTTTCAGTTTTTGGGTATGTTTTTTCTCTGTTTTTCCTTTCTAGCTTCATGCTGCTGCATCAGGGTAGGCAGAGAGAGCCTAGCGCTAGGACATTCCGCTCCCCACTATCTGCCGTTTACAGGAGGTCAAAATTGGAAAGCGGATGCGTGTTGAATGGCAGAAATCTACGCCGCGTTTTGTATTTTGTTTTTAAATACTATATAGTATATTAGTATAGTAGTTTTTAGGTATATTATTTTTAAATAGCCAATGTTTCTAATAGGCCAGTGAGGACAGTCATGGTGCAGTGACATAAGCGTGTGACTCCAAACGCGACAGGTTGTGGGTTCGAGTCCCACTCGAGGAAATCAAATATTTAACATTCACTCTAGTGTCGAAGTAAAAGCGCATCATTGAGTTCTTCAACTCAGCGGGCAATGCCAGGCAAGAAAATGCGGAGTGGAGTGTCTCAACACTAGGCTCCCTCTGCCTACCCTGCTATAAGGGAGACACAGCGTGAAGCTGTACAAAAATAGGAATAAAATGTTTTATTTCTTATAAACTAAATAATTAGTAATCTTAATATCTCTTGTTTTTTTTTACATTTTACTCGCCTACAGTAATGTAGACGGGTAAAAATCTGAAATAAGGAGGCATACCACAACGTTGAGTTCTTCCACTCAACCTTAAAGGGAACTGAGAGTCTCAACACTAGGTTCCCGGTTCCCCCTGCCTATCCTTAAAAAAAATATTTATACTTATTTACTCCATAAAAAAAACATCAATGGTACCTATAAAAGTGAATTAAGTCCAACGACATAGACGTTGAATGTTGGATCGTTTAGCTTTCATTAAATAAAATGCCTTTTTATTACTCCATAACGCAGATGGACTCACGCAGGAACTAACTCGTAATAAAACTAACGGTAGACGTATGTTATTTGAAAATGTCTTCGCAATTTTATTGTTTTAATAAGTGCCTTAACATTTTTATTGAAATTTTATTTTATTCCCGACTGCTAAAGAAATGTTATGTTTTCGCGCGTATCTTGTAAGTATGTAATATTCTTGATTACGTCATATCTCCAGAACCGCAGAACGGACTTACATATTTGAGGTATCGTAAGATTTGTATTAGCAGCCCAAGTGTTCTTAGATAGGTGACGTTAAAAAAAACAATCATGGCGGCTGTGGGACGCCATTGGACTTAGTGAAAAAAATTTTTTTCGTTTGGAATACTACAATATGGGTATCAAATTCAAGAACTTAATACGACGATTTCAAAAAGGTATTTCATGACTATCATTATTATAATGAATCCAAACAAAAAGTGAAAAATAAAAAAATATTTGTAAAAACAAAAACCCCGACTGCAGAAAACTAGAAAGAAAATAAACAAGCCCAATAGATTATTAAGATTAACAGTCGGGACCTATAAGTAATTCTTCAATCAATAAAATCTTTACCAGGAACCCCACATAATTTAAAGAGGTCCCGACTGTTAATCCTGGAGGCATTTCGTATTAAGTGGCAGAACTCAACGCCGCGCTTTGCCTTGTCACCAGAGCTAAGAAATATTTACTTAAATATAAATTTAAGTTAATATTTCATCTCCAAGACTGGCATCTGGGTCAATAAATCGAAGCGAGTGGGAATCGAACCCACAACCGTCGCGTTTCACACGCTTGTGCCATTGCCCCACGACGGCCTCTAATCTTACAATTCTAAGAACAAGACAAGACAAGGAATGATCCTAACACAAAGAATTAAGCTAATGTGAATTATTATGGAATATATAAAAAATAACAACTGTATAATAGAAGCAATTTTAAAATGATAAATATATAGTAACTAAGTTACGCGGCGTTGAGTTCTGCCACTTAACACGCAATGCCGCCGGAATTCGGCAGAAAGTGGGGAACGGAGTGTCTTTCACTACGTTCCCTCTGCCTACCCTGCAGTGTGCGGGATACAGCGTGAAGCTGATTTATTTTTATTTTATTTTAAGTTACTATATATTTATCAAATAACATTTTAAAATTACTTCTATAATACAGTCGCGGCGCACGGGCACAAAATGTGAATGTAAAATCGACTGGTTGTGGGTTCGATCCCCACTCGATTTACATTTCGCCGCTCTGGTGTCAAGGCAAAGCGCGGCGTTGAGTTCTGCCACTCTACACGCAATACCTCCAGATCTTGGCGGAAAGTGGAGAACGGAGTGTCTTAACACTAGGTTCCCTCTGCCTACCCTGCTGTGTGCGGGATACA
Organism: Heliconius sara; assembly: GCA_917862395.2. Lineage (NCBI taxonomy): Eukaryota > Metazoa > Arthropoda > Insecta > Lepidoptera > Nymphalidae > Heliconius > Heliconius sara. Next base: position 6,790,095 of record OU860793.1, read on the forward strand.
GCGTGAAACTGATTTAATTTTTTTTTTATTTATACTTACATTTATGATACTTAAACATCTAATCTGGTAGAGTAAAATTGCATGAAACAACAAATATTATAAAATTTAATGAAAATCACTTTTTTTCTAATTCAATTAAATATACTGTACTAAACGTTTAGGTATCTTAATACAATCAGTACTTAAATTTTCAATATTAAACATTTTCCAAACCCTAATTATAGCGTCGCTTACGAGCGCAACGATATTAACTTGTGCTGGTTCAATATTAATAAAAAACATCGTGTACATAATCTTTTTAATGTAATAAATCGAATATAATTCATATAAATATTTATATTGTTATACTTTTATGTATCACGAAATCGTTGTTTAAAGGCCGTCGTGGCGCAGAGGCACAAGGGTATGACTGTAACGTGACCATAGTGAGTCCGATTCCCACTCGAGAAAATTAAATATTCCATGTTACTATTTCTTGGCTCTGAAAAAATAAAATCATTATTTACAAAGCACTGTAGACTTCCAATAAATTAAGATTCCTTTCATTCATTGTGGAGGTTCGAACTAAACAATGAACTTACATTCTGCTATTGTTTCATAGGCACGAAGTATACCCGTCTGGACGACGGGTCGCTGTACATAAGCTCGGTGAACCCGGGCGACCGGTACACGGCGTTCCGATGCCGGGTCCGCGACCGGGTCACGGGTTCCTCTTATTCCAGTCAATATTTTGGTAAGTCATCCTTACTAATGTTGGTTTTGTGTGGACTTCTATTGAAATTGCTGGGATGTAGTGTTATTTTGTAAGTAGGTTTGTTGGATGTGAAAATATTTGTGAATGGAACAAGATTTCGATATTTTTCTAAGTGATCTAAGCTATATTTAGGTAACATTTATATAAACTTCTTACTATTTTGGACATTTAATTAATTAGATATATGTTTCTGTTCCACCTATCACAAAATAAGAACATCTTGTTTTGTAGATCGCATACAATTTTAGAAGATTATTTTTTTAAATTGTATTTTTTTATGTAACGTATAAGATTTTTTTTTTCATAGGTCACATAATAGTAACAGAACCAAAAGGTGGAGTGCGTCCCCGTGTAGCGATAGAGCCCCGTTCAAGGAGAGTCGTAGTGGGTAGAGATGTCAGACTACCGTGCGCGGCTCACGCCTGGCCGGTGCCCAGCTACAGGTAGAACACATTATAATATTTGTTAAGCAAAATTCTGAATTAATTGAAACAATATTATAAATTCGGTAATAATTTTAATTGTAACTTTCTGGTTAAACAAAGTGAGATCCTGGCACTCAACTTCATGTCATGTCTGCGTAAGGAATTGCGTAATAGATAATTATTAAAAATGGACCAGTCATGGCCCAAGGGCACAAGGGTGTGACTGTAACGCGACGGTTGTGGGTTCGATCCCCACCCGAGGAAAAGAAATACTAATTATAATTTATATTTCTATTTCTTCGCACAAGGCAAAGAGCGGCGTTGAGTTCCGCCACTCAGCACGCCATGCCTCCAAAATTCGGCGGAAAGTGGGGTGACAGGGGACAGAGTGTCTTAACACTAGGCTCCCTCCCTGTTGTGTGCGGGATACAGCGTGAAGCTGATATTTGTTTCTTCGCTTTGGTGTCGATAACGGCATTAACTTCCGATACAAAAAATACAATGTATATAATTTAAATTATGTTCAACAAGTAAAGATAGTACCATAGTACCATAACGTAAAGATAGCTACCGCACATATATATTCTACATACAAGTTTTGTCTCAACCTTAAAAGAAACCACGGTATTGTATACCGCCAACCAAAAGAACTTCGAACAAACTGTAATGGGGAACATAGTAAGTAGGCTTCAATAATAAAATTTTCTGTTTAATTTACGTAAAATCATTTACTTATTTTATATAAACTTAACTTTAGAGGCCAGTCGTAGCGCAGCGGCACGAAGTGTGACTGCAAAACCGATTGTGGTTGTGGGTTCGATCCCCACTCGAAGAGATGAAATATTTACTTAAATTTATATTTCCATTTCTTCGCTCTGGTTCCGAGGCAAAGCGCGGCGTTGAGTTCTGCCACTCAACACGCAATGCCTCCAGAATTCGGCAGAAAGTGGGGAGCGGAGTGTCTAAAACACTAGGTTCCCTCTGCCTACCCTGCTGTGTGCGGGATACAGCGTGAAGCTGATTTATAAACTTAACTCTATTAAATATTGACTTTTGTCAGACATAACAGTATTATATCAATATATCATTATAACAAGCGACACCAGTCGTGGCGCCGGAGCACATGCGTGTGTTTGTCAACGCGGCCGGTTGTGGGTTCAATTCCCACTCGAGGAAATAAAATATTTAATATATAAATGTTTTCGCTCGCTTTGGTTTCGAGGTAAAGTGCGGCGCTGAGTTCCGCCAACACAAAGTCTCCAGAATTCGTTCCAGTCCAATTCCAGTGAGAAGCAGAGTGTCTTAACACTGATTTTCCTCTGCCTACTCTACTACATGCGTGATACAGCGTGAAGCCGAAAAAAGCTATTTAACAACGATTGTGACGTAGAAAGTATAAGCAAGTATCATATAAAATGTCAACACAAAGAAAATGTCATCTTGAAACTCATCTTTAATGCACTGAAAGAAATACCGCATTGCCGTGTAACGTTTTGTTATTCTTTTACTTTACTTAGAAATACGTTTCCGAATAAAAATATTTTCTACTCTATGAAATTTTAATTTTAAAGGATAGTTAGATATAAAACTGTCAATAAGAGATACCTGTTGCTCCTTTATCAATCTTTTTGTTTTATACTTCTTCTTTCAATGATAAAATGAGTTCCAAAGGAGGAAGTTAAATTGAAAATATACAATATGTGTAATGTTAAAACATATTAAAATTATGTATATTAATGAAATTGAATCAAAAGTATATACATATGTACATTTGTATATGAATGGTTTGGATTATGAAGCTTAAATGTATACAAAAGCAAATAAAATGCGATATTTAACAACGAATAATTAATAGAATAATTCTTATAAATATTTACTATTACTGAGAATAATTCATTAAACATTTTAAACCGGCCAAGTGAGAATTGGACTCGCGTCCAAGGTTCCGTATCTATAAAAAGGGCAAACAGTCACGTTTGTTGTGAGGTAGCCCCTTAAATAATTCTTTATTATTATTTTTTTTTTCATATTTGTTGTTGTTACTGCAACGTAAATATATTTTCTGTAAAAATCTCAACTGTCTAGCTATAAGGGTTCACCAGATACAGACCGGTGATAGACGAACGGACAGACAGCGGAATCTTAATAATAGCGTCATGTACCCTTTGAGTACGGTACCCTAAACATGAATTATATTATATTCAACATTAAAATTTATAAATAAAAGCTTTAGTTATTACTTAACTGTTGACCTATTTTTAATAATGATGGCCTACATATTCGGTTCTTATTAAGAAAATCTATATCCATTTCAATTAACCGTACTATACAATCTAAAAGTGGTGTATTACAGGTATTCACTTAATTAAAATATGATGTGGTTTTATATTTTATATAGCATAAAATGATATAATAAAGAAGAACGTATAGAAATTTCTAGGTACAGAAATGGCTGTAAATGAAACGAAAATGTTAAATTTTATATTTTATTTCAAGTTAATAAACAAAAAGTTTGTATATTTATTACTATAAACATATATCAAAAGGTCAATTATTCATAATAATGTTATAATATATCCAGTAGAGTCGATTTTCAATTACATATGTATGTACATAGAACTAGAGACCTCGAGACCTTAGTCTCGAGGTCTCTAAAAATAAAATTAGACTATAGCAGCGCTGTACTTCTATGACTAAACACATGTAAATGTACTTCTATGACTAAACACATTCATCGGTCATCGTGTATGTTGTATTTTTTTAATTTTTTTTTATTTTTCCGATTTTAGGCTTTTTGTGACGTAACTTAAAAAAGTAATCAATAGGATCATTATTAGATTCTCTCTCGGGCTATTCTCGTGAAAAAATAGAGACTGCAATTTACGGTTAAAGACATTTATTTTCTCAAAAGATTTACATATAAATTGCTTACAGAGAAAATTACAAAAAACATTAAGTAAACAAATTTATATATCGAATAGGCGTATACAATAATAAGGTAAAATTTACAATAACCTAATAATATCACTACAATGCAAACAAGTATGAATATTTTGTGTTGTGAGGGTAGTTTAAGAAATTAATAGTAAAAACCATAGCAAATGTACAAATTAATGTTACTAAGGTAGGTGACACATTAAATGTTTTAATATAAGAATTAATACAAAAACATCAATTTATTTAAAATTAATTGTTTTTTTTAGATTTCGTATACTTATTTCATGTGGTTTTTTTTGTGTTAATGTTATATTTTTAAATATTTTTAAAGTGTTTATCCACACTTAGGAAATATAAATACTTATTTAGAAAACGTATAAAAATTTTAACGTAGCGGGACTCGAACCCGCGCCTCCTGGAAACCGACCAGGCGCTCTGACCACTGAGCCATACGTTCTCGCCAAGCTACGTCGAAATTCTTATACGCTTGTTACAACTTATATATCCTGTTAGCATCTCTGTAGGGAGATTTTTACAAATTTCCACTACCCAAACAACATATATAAGTTGTAATAAGTTTCTAATAGTGAAAAGAATATTTAAATCGGTACTTTTTGTGTGAAAACTCTACAAACATACATACATACATAAATACAAATATTTCCTCTTTATAATATTAGTATAGAAGTATAGATAACTACCTCAACTCTAACCGAAGGCTATATTAAATATCAAAACAATCGCACACCTCACCCTAAATCCATTTCCACGACATTAAGCAACTTTTTATTATGTCACCCCTGATTTGATTTAGGGTTGGCCTGAACGCAATCTCGTAATCCCATGCGATGTTATTCAGTTTAATAGCCAAGAAGCCAATTTACCTTTACTTTACATGTCACGTCACTATTAATATGTCCCAAGGAACACCTTATTACTCGATTAATCGTCAAAACTAATATACTATATAAATTGTTAAGCTATTACGTAAATAGCGTTTGAATTAACTTAGCTTCAGACTGTATCCTTAGCGGGGAAAACGGAGTGTCAGACACTATCGCCTTGTGTGGACAAGGCGTTAGTGTTTGACACTCCGTTTTCCATATCATCAACCTCTTCATACATTGCCTCGGGAAGTCCTTATGTATTTTTGATACTGTGCTTAAGTGAAGTCCTTATGTATCTTTGATACTGTGCTTTCGCGGTCTACCCCTACCTCTCTTACCTTTTCATAAAACTTTTTTGCCATTCCTTTCATTACTCATTCGAAACCCTTGCCCAAAACAACTGACCATGTTCTTCTACATTTTCACCGCGACGTCCTGGCTAGTACCTGCCATTTTATGTATCTCTGTATTGCGGATTGGATTAACTACACTGACTCCGTACATCCTACGAAGAGATCACATCTACACAACATTCATATTTTTTTTATTCTTCTTCTGTAATACCCAAGTAAAAAAGTAGTTTTACGGGTATTTTTTAATAGGCTAATTCAAGGTTAATTCATTCCAATAAGGGGTTATATTGGAATGAATTGAATGAGGTGTTTCGGCGGTTTAGTGTACCAATAGACTTGTTTTTCTTTTTATTTGGTTACGCTGCTGCCTAAATAACATCCAAATTTGTATATGTAGAATTTATCATATTAATTTAGTCTTGTCTAGTTCGTCAAAGTGTGCCTTCAAACGAATAAAATTTATATTTATTTCCTTTCGTCATGAGTTTTAGTTTAACGCTGTATGCCACATGTAACAGCGTAGGTAGAGGAAGACTACAATAAACCACTTTCCGCTAAATTCTGAAAACATTAAGAGGAGGAATAATTCAACGCCGCGCTTTGCCTCACCACCAGAGCGAAGAAATAAAAATATATAATAAATATTTAATTTCCTCGAATAGGAATCGAATGCACAACCTGTCGTTTCCACAATCATTCGCTTCAGCCCTGAGCCAAGACTGGCCTTGCAGATTAATATATTAGTTACTTTCCTGACCACAAACTCAAAATAATTGAAATAGAACAATAGCATTGTTAATAATGTGTGCCGTGTGATCCCGGCCTAGAATAGGATCATCCTGGTACTGGTGGTGTCGTAGGAGGCGACTAAAGTACGTGTGGTAGAGTCACGTCGCCAGCAATGGCAACACGCATGGGCAGACTCGACCGGATCATTACCACCCCCGGAATTTAAAACCGGCGTGAAGTAGTGGCTTTATGCCACTGCGTTTCGCATCAGGTAATGCCGGGCCCCGGCGCCCAACCCATCTTAAAGGCCGGCAACGCACCTGTAGCTCCTCTGGGGTTGCACGGGGCCGTGGGCGGCGGTAATCACTTACCATCAGGTGACCCGCACGCTCGTTTGCCGTGTCTTTTCCATAAAAAAAAAAAAAAAAAAAAAAAAAAAATAATAGTCACATCGAGTACTAGGTATCTCATTAAAAGCGGAAAGCATCTTCGAGCACATTCGAGTAATGAAACCTTTCCATGGTGTTTCGTGCGATGTATGTATTAAGTAGATGTATGCAGCGTACTCCTACTGAAGAATGTAGAAAAAGGAACACAGAGCTATATATGGTCTTATCTTTGATAAGATTTTTTTTAAACTTCACGCGGTAACCTGCTCATATTAGGATAGGCAGATCGACCCTTCTCCGTTTTCTACCGAATTCTAGAGAAATTGCGTGTTGAGTTGCAAGACTCAACGCCGAGCTTTTTCTCGACACCAAAGCGAAGAAATAAAAAATATTAAATATTTCGTTTTCTCGAGTGGTGATCGAACCTACAATCTGCTACGTTTACAGTCTCATTCTTGTACCTCTGCACCAGGACTGGCCTCCTGACTGACTTGATTTTTAATATCTTTATCTTTTTTTTTTTTTAATATCTTTATCTTTAGAGTAAGTTTTTTTTAGAGTAGATTTAATAAAAATTTAAGGTTTCTCTCTTTTACCTTAAGGTTCGATATAAGCAGAAATATCACCCTTTTTCCTATTTTACTAGAAAGCCAACGTAACATTTTGCTTAACTAGAATAGGAAACCACTGTGTCGCAGGCCCATAATAGTATGACTGTACCGCGACTTGTTTTGGGGTCGATTCTCGACCTGGTAGATGCTAGCCAATGTTTCTAAAAATTCGACGAAAAATAGGGAACGGAGTATTTTTACACTAGGATCCCTCTGCCTACTCTGCTACGAGTACATGTGGAAAACAGCGTGAAGCTGAACAATTGAAAAACAACGCTGTTTACGTATTCAAATTAGTTACTAAAGCATTTATTCGTGAGAATTATTCAGTTCAGTTATCTAGTACATTATAGTTAGTTTTTATAAAGGTAACCGTTCACTTTGTAGCGAAAGATAACTTTTTAGCGCAGTAAAAGTAATTTTGTGTGAAATTCTCCTTTAAACTTCAAACAATAAGTACTGAGTCGGAACCCGAACGAGCTCTTTGACCAGGATTATTTGAACTCGCCGGCAAAAACTTATAATGGCTTAGGTTTTTTTTTATCTGTAAATAGCTTAAAACTAATAATTTTTTTATCAAAAAAGAAAATAGACAAGGTTTGTCAGTTGTTAATTCATTTATTCTGCACATAGCAACCTGGTAACTTAGTATTAAGACATTTCTTTCCAACCTTACCGCTTAATTTTCGAGGCATTGCGTGTTGAGTGGTGGAACTCAACACCAGTCCTTGCTTCGTTACCACAGCGAGGAAATGAAAATATTAAATATTTATTCCCTCGAGTGGGAATCGAATCCACAACTGTCGCATTAACAGTCGCACGTTTGTGCCCGTGTTATAAACTTTACGATTTGAACATTTGCTTACGTTTAGTAATTCGATATATAACTATCTGATTGAAGGGAATATAACATATATGTACAATAAAAAGCAGCACACCGTGTGAGTGTAAACGCGACTGTTGCGGGTTTGATTCCCACTTGGGGAACGAATTAATTTCACTTTCTCGCGTTATCCCTTCCACACGACTGGATGTGGGTTCGATCCCCACTCGAGAAAATAAAAAGAATATTTAAATTTATATTTACATTTCTTCGCTCTGTTTTCGAGGCGAAACGCGACGTTGAGCTCCGCCACTCAACACGTAATGCCTCCAGAACTCGGCGAAAAATGGAGAACGAAGTGTTCTAACACTAGGTACCCTTAACCTACCCAACTATATTCGAGATACAGCGTGAAGCTGATACACTTTATATTATATTGAAACTCGACATTTGTAGAAAGCGGTCACCGAAACTACCATTACCTAAAGTGAACTGGAAGTTGTAATATATATATATATACTGGAAGTTGTAATATACGCACAGCCGTAACCGCTGTGCGTAGAAACGTGCAATTTGGACAAATGTTTATTTTTATAATATGGACATCCACTAAGAAGGAATTTTGGAAAATTTTAACCCTTTTTTATTTTCATCCCTTTGGATGAAATAGGGGTTGAAAGTTTGTATGGATTTTTTTTAAATCAGAACCGATTTTTATAAAATTCGAAATTCAGATTCTAAAATATTTCATTGAACACGTGTTTCATGGTTTTTTAGAATTCACCCCCTAAGCGTTCAAATAAGGGGTTGAAAGTTTATATGAAAAATCCTTAAATCGCCACCGATTTTGATGAAAATTTAAATTCAGACTATTAAAAATATTTTATTAAATACGTGTTTCGTGTTTTTTTTTAAATTCACCCCTAAGGGTGCAAATAAGCGGGCGAAGCCGCGCGCGCCCACTAGTTTTACATAAACATCGAACCTAAATTACCTTTATAGCTGTTGAATAACCAAATCCTTTTCTACAAAATGCACGGATACTATCAGCACTCAATCACATTTCCCGTTCAGTAATTCTTTTAAACGAACAAGATAACTTTAACGTTTTGCAAATTCAAAAATTATGCTTGACTCGAGCTGCCACCGCCATAACTTTTCTCTCAGACCACAGTCGGAAGCCTTTTAGAATGCAAATGTCTCCTGCATTTCGACTCTTTTCAAAACTATTTCTTAAAGGAAGATTCCCAGAGATGAAGCCATTTTGTGAAATTTCGCAGGATATTAGATGACATTTGCTTCCAACATCTCGTAAGATGAAAAAATCCAATACTGTACTGTTACTTTATTACCATACAGGACCTTTAGTGATTCTATTATCAACTGTCTCATAATTTTTAACATTTTCTGTAGCAGGAGGTTATCAATTCGACTGTATTTTTTTTTGTTTGTATGTTACCTCAGAACTGTTGACTGGGTGAACCGATTTTGATGATTATTTTTTTATTTGAAAGCTAGTAGTTTATTTTAATTCTGTTTTTAACAATAGTATCTATATGAAAATTATATAAATCTTTTTATTTTTTTGTTGGAAAGAATATACCTTAAGGGCAAGGTTGTGATTAGGTATAGAATCCGGTATAAATTAAAGAAGTTGGTTCTTTTTTTGTTAATAAGTATAATTATAACGTTACATATTTTTTGAGTTTAATGCTTGAATATACTCGTATTTCTTTAAATCAAATTTTTTAAATCCATAGTTGAGGTCAGTTGTGGCGCTGGGGCACAATTGTGACAGATTGTGAGTTTGATTCCAAATTCCCAATCAAGAACACGCAATATTTAATGAATGGAAAGAAATAAAAATACGGCGTATATAGCAAGGAAACATTCCATTTCTCCCAATAAATACGCAATGCAATGTAACGTAACTGTCTTTACGGGAACGGAGTGTCTTAACACTAGGTTTCCAGTATCCCTCTGCTATGAGGAGGTTACAGCGTGAAGCTTAAATAATAATTTTATTCAAAATGTGTTCTCAAAGAGAACATTTTCATCAGAAAAGTAATTAATTTAATAAAGTAGGTAAAAGTTAAAACCAATTAATGCACGAAGTAGAATGCACGAACAGGGTAGTCAGAGGGATACTAGTGTTAAGACCCTCCGTTCCCCCCTTACCAATGAATTCTGAAGACAACGAAAACTCAACGTCGCGCTTTGTCCAGACACCAGAGCGAAGATATATTAATATTAAATATTTCATTTCCTCGAATGAGCATCGAACCCACAACCTGTCGGATTTATGTTGTGCCCCTGCACCACGACTAAACGTGTATAATTCTTTTACAATTTAATTTACACACGAGTGGATTGTCGAATATCCTTCAGAGTCGTGTTTTAAATAGCACAATAAGCACAGACTTGTTTATGTTTAATTCCTCGGTCCCTATAATTTGCTTTAGAACGGATTCCTTTCTGTTATTACGTTTTGCAATTACAACGAATCCCGTTTGAATTGCATAGCGAGTGTCTATTTTACTGTTTACTGTACACAAATAAAACTATTGTGCGCTCGTGAAATTATATTCCCGTTGACATTATGAATATTTGATTTAATTTAAATTGTATTTTTACTACTTGATTTTCTTTATATTTACTTAAATTTATATTTCCATTTCTTCGCTCTGGTGTCGAGGTAAAGCGCGGCGTTGAGTTCTGCCACTTAAAACGCAATGCCTCCGAAATTCGGCAGAAAGTGGGGAACGGAGTGTCTTTCACTACTTTCCCTCTGCCTACCCTGCAGTGTGCGGGATACAGCGTGAAGCTGATTTTCTTTACTTTTTTATAGCTTCACGCTGTATCCCGCACACAGCAGGGTAGACAAAGGAAGCCTAGTGTTATGGCACTCTGTCTCACATTTTCCGCCGAATCCTGGAGACGTTGCGTTTTGAGTGGTGGAACTAAACGCCGCGTTTTGCCTCGACACAAGAGCCAAGAAATATGAAATATTTCTAATATCAGCATGCTCTTGTCAGGTTGAATTTAAGCGACCAAACATCGAACCAACATGGCTGACTTTACTGTTACTTATTCACTTTTAAAATTTTCGGCCTAGCGGAGACTAATTAAGTAGTTAAGACACTCCACTATCTAGCTTTCGTCTGTATAAGGGTATTGCGGGATACCCGTGATTTGTGGAACCAGACTGTGGAAGTACTTAAATTACTGCTGTTTGAACGATCCATAATTATAATAATTTTGAGGCCAGTCATTACGCAGCTTCACAAAGACATAGACTGGTTATGGGTTCGATCCCTACACGAGGAAATGAAATATTTATTCACTTATATATTTATATTTTTTTAAACTAAACCCGGGTAGACTGATCACGCATACCCGCGACCATGGTCTACTATAAAGTAAACGTAGGGTTTCCAAAAATGTACAATACTAAATAAAAAAAATAATCCGTTTAAATAATTTCATTTTAAATATTATTAAATCCTACTCTCGTTACAATGGCATCACATTTTTAGTTATAAATCTTTATTTCCAATTTTTTGTAGGTGGTTTCGCGAACACCACGAGCAACTAATACCAATAGAAAAAACAGCGCTTTGGGCACGAGCGTCGGTGGTCGGCGGCTTGCTGAGCATACAAAGGCTGCAACGTGAGGATGCTGGCAGATTTATCTGCTGGCTCAACAATACAGCTGGCGGAGAATCAGCTCATTTCACTATCATTGTTACAGGTAATATTGAAATATTTTAATTATAACATTGCCTTATGTTAAATAGAAAAATGATCAATTTTACGCTGCTTCAGCAGTCAGTTTTACAGTCACAGTTTGTGAATTTGAATATATTTTGAATTGTCCTTATGGTGAATAGAAAAATTATAATCATTCAAAATATATATATTTTTAATGATTTCACGATATAACATTCTACAGACCAATGCCATAGTATGTGAGTTAACAATTAAAGTCTTGGGTGAATAATTTAACAATTTATTACATATTTAATAGCATATTAAAGACTAGGCCAATTGTAGCGCAGTGGTTATGGCCCTGCGCCACGCGCCACACGTGTGACTGTAAACGTGACAGGAGGATGACGTGGATTCGATTCGCGATCGAGGAAATAAATATTATTTTTATTTCTTCGGTCTGGTGTCGAGGCAAATCGCGGCGTTGAGTTCCGCAAAACACGCAACGCCTTCAGAATTTTGCGGAAAACGAGGAAGGATACCCTGCTATATGCGGGATACAGCGTGAACCTAAAAAAAATTAAAAACAATAATAAAGATCTAAAAATATATATGTAAAATTGTGCACTCAATAGCTTTATTCAACAGCTTTTGTTACTGCCTAGATCATGTTCATATGTAAACTTTTTGTTTTGTACAACAGAGGGTTATGTTAAGTTATTCGTGCATGAGAAACGTATTTTTCTGTCATATTCGACGCACGCGAGCCTCACTGCTCACTGCCTGACGTGAATAGCACGCACGTTATATCTACATACAGATGTTGAATGTATGGATACGAGAGAACGATCTCTCGAACGCTGTTTCCTGTATTTCTAGGTTTTATATAAAGTTAATTGTTTCGAGATATGTTTTAATATTTCGTTTTTCTATTAATGTTGTAAATTTGAAAGTTTGTGAGGATGTTTGTTCTGTTCTTACGCAAAACCACTGAACTTTAGACTTAGAAACAGGAATAGAATGGATGTAATTTATATTTTAAAAATGTATAATTTGGCTATAATATAATAATTTGTTTAAGCAGACGAAGCCGCGTGCGGGTCGGTAGTATAATAATAATTTAATAATGTTTCATCAACGTATTTCAGAATAAAAAATGAGAGCTTACATAGGTAACTAAACCTCCTTTTTTTATTTATATTTGCGGTGTAACTTATAGTTTTTTTAGACTCTTGCGACGCTGAAAATTATATTACAGAGCAAAAACACCAACAAACCTATATACAATAAGTAACTCTATCTTATCGTAGTACTAAATCCTCTCAAATCAGATATTTTCAATGAAATTTTTACACAAAAATAATCACGCACCCTCTTTACAGAACCTATATCCGTCCGTATTAAACCAGAATTACTACGAACAAAATCCAACGCAGATGTCAGTTTCGAGTGCAAAGTGTCCGGTCACCCCATAGAAGTGGTATATTGGATACATGATGGCAAAGTCGTGAAGGACACGGAGAGGATTCGAATATCCGAGGATGGGTTAAGACTACATATCAAAAATTCACAACAAAACGATCAGGGCTTGTATCAGTGCTTTGCGAGTAACACGAGAGATCAGGCGTATGGGGTTACGGAATATATTATCGATTGTAAGTATTGCCTTTATATAAATTTATGTGATTTTTTTACATTTTCTTTTTAGTTTGGAGATCGTTATGGATTTAAAATATTTAATTTTGTTGTAAATAAATATGCAAGAGATAAATAAAATTTAACATTACAGGTACTAATAGAAATTATATTAAAAACTAAATTAACGCAAATTTGTCCCAAAACTATTCTAATAACATCAAACAAAAAAAAATTAAATCATTACTATCTTAAAATAGAAAATAACTGTATCTTATATTTTCGAGAATCATTCTCAATCATCTCGTTAATGAACGATAACAGTGGTTAGCAATTAATACGATTTGTTACATTATTAAATTAATAAATAATAGAATATGCAAGTATGTGTCAAATGTTTATCTATCAGATATTGCTATTGTAGAGACCTGAAAAACCAAAAAATTTAGCTTATCTGGCAGATACGGCTATCCGGGACTTTATCCACCATTGGTTAAACTGGCCCTAAACCTTATAACAATATAGGCAATTCTAAATAGATACTTGTATATTGAATTTTATAAAAGATTTTCCTCAACTAAAGGTTTATATATACATCGCACATAAAGGATCGGTCTATATATCTAATATATAGGTATATAGATAGATAAAGGGTGCGATGTCTTGTACTACCAATAAATGCCTTCCTCCCATCTCGTATTCCCCACCGCTTATAAAGGGCTTCCTCTAAAGATAACACTGTTGCTTTGTACCATTTTATAATATAATATAGGCAAGTAAACCAAATACCATTTCTGAATTTAAAATATTTTAATTAAATCATCATATCAAATCACAATTGTACATACTAAATTAAATGCTATTGTAGTGATCCATTTCACAAATTACATAATTTAATTTAGGTTTTTTGTTTTGTCGTTTTCTGCATTTTACGAAGACGTACCTATTTGAAAATGCATATTATTAACAATATTTATGATTTTTTTTAACATTTTAAAAGCTTATCATTTAACAAAGCCAGTCGTGGCGCAGCGGCACGAAGTGTGACTGTAAAACCGACTGTGGGTTCGATCCCCACTCGAGAAGATGAAATATTTACTTAAATTTATATTTCATTATTTCATTTCTTCGCTCTGGTGTCGAGGCTAAACGCGGTGTTGAGTTCTTCCACTCAACACGCAATACCTCCAGAATTCGGCAGAAAGTGGAGAACGGAGTATCTTAACACTAGGTTCCCTCTGCCTACCCTGCTTTGTGCGGGATACAGCGTGAAGCTGATCATTTAACATAACAAATGTTACTTTATATAAGGAGGCAAAAGACTTGTTCACTTGCTTATTTGCTTGCATTTCATGCAGATTTCTATTCGTACTTACGCCACCGCCGCCATATATTTAGTGTAAGGTTAGTCTATTTAACCGACCTGGTCGGAATCCAGATCCTTCCATCCCAAATTTTTATACGTTTTCCAAATAAGCATTTTAAGGTAGTTATTTTATAAACTTAACAGTTTCCAATCTATCTTACCTAATTTATATCAAAAAAACTATTAAATCTATTTATTTTACATTGCCATTACCGATACATAGTATTGGACAATAATATTCATAATCTTTCATACTTTGCCTGGAAGTAAAAACTTAGATAGTTTACCGGTAACATATATATATATATACATAGATACAACAAATGATCGTTAATGAGATATTTCTTTTTCTAGCATCAGAAGGCCGGGGGCGAGCAACAGGGAACCGATCGAGGCGCGCACCCTTCGCACGGAACACTCACACACACGACAACGACTGGAATTTTACTGGCACGAGAGGTAAAAAAAAACTATATTCTATCATTCTATGTATTCATAGTCATATGTATAGATCGAAAAATTTCTAAGGATATATTCAGACAGTCAATAATTATAAAATAAATTAATTGCTAAATAAAACTTACAAGAGAGAAGCGAATAATGTAGATTTTTAAGAGTTATTCTTACCGTTTTGTGACGAAAGAAAAGTAAATCAAACTCCTAATTCTAAACAAAGAAAATGTGAATCTTATGTTTAGCTTACAAAGTGACTACATCATTATTAGACAAGACTATGAACAAGAAGATTATAAACGCTCCGTTGAGTTCCGACAAGGTTCCACAAGGTTCACTTTGATATGTGAGCGTGAAGCTGAAAAAAAATACATAACAAGCGTTCGCTGTACAATTTAACACTGAAATATATATATATATAATTACCGCAAAAAAACCCCACTTTTCTCATATAAATGACGTATAAACCCCATATGTAATGGTTGATTTTTATGTCATTTTCAAAGAAAAGTGGGTTTTCTCATATAAATGACATATAAATCCACCATTACATTAGAAGACAAATCCTTACCTAATAGATTTTAAAAGATTATTTTAATTTAGAAAATTTAAAATTAATTAACACCTTCAAACCAGTTACCAGTAAGAGCTGAGTGAATAATGAATAGCTTCAGTATCTTTCACTTGTGAGGCAGACAGAGAAAACGACCCAAAAAAACTGCATTTTCTTCTCAGCATTTTTTGCGGTTTTCACTTTGCCTTAATCAGACTTTATGTTCAGTGCTAGTGTATAGGTATGCCTATTTAACTGACGGCGCAGAAATGAATGTAAATAAGATTTTTTTATAATTCTTTTACTATAAAAAAAATATTTTTTATGTATGTCCACCATAATGATAAAATTTGTATTTCACAGTCTTAAGTAGTTTCAATGTCCTTTTAATGGACGTAATAAATATACACAGTGTTTTTTTTAAAATCACCCGCTTAAAGCAGTGTGGGAATAGGAAACTTAATGTTAAAACACACGCTTCGCCTTTTTAGCAAAGCGAAGAAATGAAAATATAAACAAACATTAAATAATTTCCCCGAATGAGAACCGAAGCTACAACCGTCGCGTTTACAGTCACCCGTTTGTGCCACGACTGCCTCTATATACAGTATTCAAAGCTACACATTTTAGCATATTTCAACTTAAATATATGGATAGACGTGACCTTTACTATTAAACTAGCGACCCGCTCGCGGCTTCGCACGCTTTAACCACAGAATGATTTACTTAATACACTAAAATTATATTCATGTTTCAATATACCTATAATGTATGCTTGCAATGAACTTGAGATTTCTAATGTGAAAATTATTAAAACCTTAGGTGGCATTTTCGTACCTCCCATAAGAGAGATGCAACTGTCAATATATTAATTTCTTTAAACTTTTGCCTTATGGAGTCTTTAGGACCTAAATTGTAGTTATAACTATATAGTTTTAATTTTATCGACACTTACAATAAAATCCTAACTCATCGGTGTCTGTACGTGGAAGATATATTACAAAAAATATTATTATGGACATTTAAAAATTTAATAGAACTTGATCAGTTTGTTTGTTTATCTGTGCGTTCACGATAATCGATGCGATGCTTAACCGATTTAAGTGCAGTCTTGTAATTTGGCTAACTTCCTTTAAATATTTAGTATTAGTTTTATTTTAATCGGTTCACACAAAATTAAAACCAGTTTCACGCTGTATCCAGCCTATAGCAGGGAAGATAGAGGGAACTTAAGTGTTAAGATACTGGGTATGATATATGACTGACGTGAAATGAAAATATGATTAAATTTCAATTCAATCCTCCAAGTGGGAATCGAACCCATAACGTCACGTTACTGGCACAATTTGTGCCCCTACGCCGCGACAGTCTTTAATATTCATACAGAATGGAAACTTCAGCGCACCCTTTACGGGGAGTATATAGGATAAACTATAAATATATAAAAATAATTAAAAATATAATAGTTTATTAAACCCATACCTAAAAAAATTAATCAAGATACCTCAGCAGTTTACACGTAGGATCCAAACCTGTATTTCCTGTGACGCAGTTATGCATCTATGCAGATACCAATAACGTAATCACATACTACTACAAAATATTACTTAAGGTTAAGCAACTTTGAACATTGCCGCCATTACCTACGACTCGTATGTTTGCGTCTTTAATGACAAATAGCGTTTTATTTTAATATCAACGATAATACCTAATTTACTTTGTATGAAAAAATAATTTTTTCCTTCCATTTTTTTAATTGTATTAGGCTTTAGCTTTAGGCATAGTTAAAACTATGGTTTCATTTAAAGTGGTACTGATAAAAACATTATATAATTGACTATATAATATCTATAGTGATTTTTTAGTGAATAGAATTATTATTATTATTACAACACTTGCGAAGAGAGCATATTTCGGGCATTTTTTAAATTCTTATACCTTTTGAGAAACTACCAACATTCTTATCGTTAATAATTTTTTTTTTAAATAAAAAAAACATTTGAATATTTTGTCTAAATTTTTCGTCATAATGGCGCGAAAATATTCAAAATGTTCAAAATCAAAAGTTCAAAAATGTTGGTTAAAAATAATTATACTGCAGGAGGATACGTTTATATGTACTGTTTAAATCTGTTTTTTTTATGATATTATGTAGAATAATATAATCTATAGATAATCACACATTCCTCTTCACACTTTTTATTCTTTAACTATAATAAGTAAATATATTTAACGTTATAACGTTATATTAAACGTATTAATAAATTTAATTAAATTTATTAATACGTTTCAAGTATTCATTTGTTTTGAATATAACATTAAGATTGATTCATAAAATATATTTGGCACTTCCTTAACTTGATTATTTCATCTATTTTTTTTATTTACAAAGTTTTGATTAAATTCTCTTGAGAAATATATGTACTGTAAATGAATGTAACGTACCTACGTGCCAATGATTAAAATGTATTGACATCACCACGTGATCCATCTAAACCCAATAGAAACTTTTATAAACTATAGCAACCAACTCGCGGCTTCACCACATTTGTGAATTATTTGTTTGTTTCGATACAGGGAATTACTTGAAAGTTTGTATTATTTTTTTTTAAAACAGCACCGATTTTTATAAAATTTGAAAGTCAGACTCTTTAAAATATTTCATTGAACACGTGTTTCATGGTTTTTAGAATTCATCCCCTAAGAGTTCAAATACTGGGTTGAAAGTTTATATGGAAAAATCTTTAAATCGCCACCGATTTTTATAAAAACTTAAATTCAGACTGTTAAAAATATTGTAATGAACACGTTTCGTGGTTTTTTTTAGAATTCACCCCTAAGAGTGCTAATAAGCAGGCGAAGTTGCTCCGCGACCGCTAGTTTTAATGTAATAACATATACTATATTTATAAAAATGAGAATGTATTGTTTTGTTTAATAGCTCCTGATAGTTATTACAACGCATGCAAGGAAAGATCATTTTAGAAAGTTGTTTAATTATATTAGAATTATAAAAACTACCAACATTTTTATGGTGAATAAAATATTTAATCAAATAAAAAAATGTCTATGTTTTCCACCTGAAAAACACTAAGAGGAGAAAAAATATAAATATATGTATATAAAAATATAGATACCACATTAGTATCAATACATTTTGCTTTTAACAATAATTGAAAACAATTATATACTACCTACGGGATAACTTTGTATGCAAAGTTTAAAACTATTAATTATATACATACATATACATATAGGCATCTAATATATATATATATATTTTAGATGCCCCTCTGTACTACGATGGTGGCTCTTCTCTAGCTTGCACATTTTCCTTTGAAAATGAGTTATTGTGGCATAACTAACAGTTACACATGGTATCGTATACTTTTTTGTAGATATTGATGTCTTCTATAAAATTGCAGTACATCACTTTGCTCTATTGTCAATAATTTCCACAGCGTACGCGATATAAGGTTTTTTTTGGTATTTTTTTACACGTTAATCGTGTAATTGTAAAAAAATTTTCCTTATCGGGTCTATTTAATTCAAACAATTTTGCCGTGGGATCCCGGTCTAGTATAGGATCATCCTAGTGCTGATGGTGTCGTAAGAGGCGACTGGGCAGACTCCACTGGATCATTACCACCCCCGGCATTAAAAACCGGCTTTATGCCACTGCGTTTCGCATCAGGTAATGCCGTGCTCCGGAGTCCAACCCACCTTAAAGGCGGGCAACGAACCTGTAACTCCTCTGGTGTTGCACGGGGCCGCGGGCGACGGTAGTCACTTACCATCAGGTGATCCAAACGCTCGTTTGCCTTGTCCTTTCCATAAAAAAAAAAAACAAAAAGTCTAATGGACTGTCTTAATAATTTAAGTGGTATCGATACATCTCCCACCCAACCCCCGCAGAGTTACTCGCCACGGTGCGCAAGGCCACACGGCACACACTACGCATTTTTTATTATTACATGATTTTCTTTAGATTTATATTTTTAAATTCGTTATATCTTTTGAATGGGATGTCCGATCTTATTAATTTAAAAAGTATTTTACAGATATTGAAATTATTTTTCATAAAATATCATTTAATGGGATAAGGATTGATTCAGAGGTATGAATAATATGGTTTGATTATTGTCGGCACTTTTGTTAACGTATAAAATATAAAAAAATGATTATATTGTCATAACTACAGTAGTTAGACATATGCTATCGCGGACTTTTTTATAGATATTGATGCGCTCTATAATACTGTAGAACATTGTTTTGTTCTATCATCAATAGTTTTCGCAGCGCACGCGATGATAGAATTATTAAGATCAATTTCTTCACACCTTGGTTTACATTATTGCATTTCTATTAGGGATCTCTATTTTTTTGGAAATGTAATATAGCCTATACTGGTCAGTAAAGATGCAGCTTTCCAATAGTGAAAAAATTATTTAAATCGGCCCGGTAGTTTTTGTGTGAAAACTCTACAAACATACACACATACATACATACATACATACAAACATACAAAAATACAAATCTTACCTCTTTATAATATTAGTATAGACAAAACAAAAATAAAATACGTACAATAGAAATACGTGATAACAAGGAGGCCGTAGTGGCGTAGCGGCACAGGGGTGTGACTGTAACACGACGGTTGTGAGCTCGATTCCCATTCGCGAGAATGAATTATTGTTTATTAATATTTTAATCAAAGGACCGGCGTTAAGTTCCACCACTCAACACGCAATGCCTCTAAAAATTCGACGGAAAGTGGGGAACGGAGTTTAACACCAGATTCTCTCTGCTCACCCTGCTGTACGCGGGATATGGCGTGAAGCTGATTTAATCTTTTTATTTAATGATAACAATCGAGCTAACAATACTAAAACTTTAGTATAATTTATAACATTATCAGTTTTTAACTACCCCTCATATATAGATTTACATACTATTATATAATAATATTCAAAACTATGTTCAAATAAGTACATAGTAAGTTAAATGTATTTGTGTGCGGCTCGAGGCTCTGTCAAGCCGTTTTATCTTGTTCTAAGGAAACTTGAAACTAGATAAAACGTGATCGTAACTTTAATACTGAAAGCTTATAGTAAATATTTATACTGTTAACTTTACAAGGCTTATGTTTTATAATAGGGAATCCTACTAGATCATTTAATAAAACAGTAATTAGAATGTACGGTATTTTAATTATAAATTCCTTTTTATATTTTTGGATATAGATTCGTGGCGCAAAGGCGACTTGATACTGTGTGTGACAGATAGGCTGTGGGTTCGCTTCCCAGTCGAGAAAAAGAAATATTTAATATTTTCCTCTCTTAACTCTAGTGTCGAGGTAAAGCGCGGTGTTTAGTTCCAGAAAATAGGAAACGGAATGTCTTAAAACTACGTTCTCTCTACCTACCCAGGTGTGTGCGTAATACACCGTGAAAAAATATTATATTCTAAAAAAATATTATAGTTTAGAAGGCAGTATTAAGAGGATATACTTATCCCTAACTGTCACTATAAATTGTATGGAATAGCTGGTATTTTTATTAAAGTTATAATAAATGGTTCCACAGTAAAGCAGAAAAGCTCTTGTACAGAATAAGTATAATAGTTTTCTAGGACATCGCATCTGAATATAATGCAATGCATCTAAGTCATATAAATAATCAAATAGAGACGAGTCCATGTTGCATGTGGGTAGAAAAATTAAAAACATTAAAGAAGAACTTTAATATTTTCATTTCTTCGTTATGGTGTCGAAAAGCGCGGCGTTTAGTTCCGACAGTATGCCCGACGCAACGCCTACAGAATTCAGAGGAAGATTGGGAACGAAAGTGTTTTAATGAAAAAGGAATATCTTAACACTAAGTTTCCAAGGTCTCCAGGTTCCCTCTGCCTACCCTACTATATGCGGGATACACCGTGTCAAATTTTAATAAATATAATCTACATATATCGTGATTTATATGTATCTCTTGCTGTTATTCAACTGATAGTTAAATAAAATTGAAATTGAGGTTACGTTTTATATGTTCAATCGTATATTAAGTCAAAATATAATGAATATATTATATTAATTTACATATATCGAGATTTATATGTATTTCTTGCTGTACTATGCACTTTTAGTACGAAGTAAATTACACAATCTACTTACCAGTACATTCTTCGCTATAGCGGCAACAGTGCCTAAATGAGCCTGGCATAAAGTTTGATAGTTAGATTCATCGCGTTTGTGCCCCGCAGCTCTTGCAAGTTTCCTTTTATTTTGTTTGAAGAAAACTTCAAATTAGATAATGTATGGAGCCAAAAGCTTTTGAGTGAACCGCTTTTGTGTTTTGTGTTGTATAAAATACATTGTTTTTTTTTTAGATTACGGCGTGTATTATTTTTGTTGATGTACAAAGTTATATTCTTTGCTTACAAAGGCAAAAGCAAAGAAAATTAGGCAGAAAGTGGGGAACGGAAGTCTTAACACTAGGTTCTCAGGTTCCGTAAAAATATTCCTAGGACATAGAATAATAATATTCTCTTAATCAAGTCGTCTTTTAATAAGGTAGGACAGCGGAGTAACTTACTACTAAATTCTAATATTACGAAATGTACGAAATGTATCCTGCTTCAGTTAGTTAATCTATTTTGCTGCGCTTCAGTAACAACATGGTATGAAGAAATTATTTTCTTTAATTGAACCTAGATTTCTGACCTAAATGTTCAAATCCGTTCAGAAGATTGTGCTTATAGTAACTATTATATAATAATATTTAAAATTATTTTCCATTTTCTGCGATAACTCCGTTGTTCTTAACAAAAACAAACAAAATTTACATAGAGTTTTAACAAGTTTAATAGGAATCTGTGCGATTAAGATAAAAATATATTTTTTTTTTATATAACGGAAAACACCCGTCAAGTTCAAGTCGGAATCGCCCAATTCCATATAATTTCAGGATTGTAGGTCAACGGGATCTACTACTTATAAAAGTTCAGAAACTTAAGTTTGCAGACGTACATATGTATCGGAACAACAACTTTAAATTTGTCAACTGTAATACAAATACAAATTTAGATTTTTCGGATTTTTTCGTTTTTTTTTCTACTGTGCGTTGTCACGTTTTGCCAAATTTTACAGTTGTTAAAGGTCTACAGAAAATACGCTAATAGGTTTCCATTTCGTGGCGAATTTCATATAAAATGCGATGCCTAAAAGCTCATCTTTTGATTGCGCACTTAGAAACTTGATTTTGTTCTGCGCTCCTAGGGACTATGGCCTACGGATATTTGAATAAATCAAAATCAAAATCAGCTTCACGCTGTATCCCGCCCACAGCAGGATAAGCAGAGGGAACCTAGTGTTAAGACACTCCGTTTCCCACTTTCCGGCGAATTCTGGGGCATTGCGTGCTGAGTGGCGTGACTCAACGCCGCGCTTTGCTTCGACACCAGAGCGAAGAAATGAAAATATAAATAAATGTAAATAAATATTCACTTCCTCGAGTGGGGATCGAACCCACAACCAGTCGATTTTACAGTCACACTTTGTGCCTCTGCGCCACGACCGGCCTACGGATAGTTAATATTTATTAATTTCAGCTTTATAAACGGACACATAAACAACGAAGTAATCCTATAAAGGTTCCGTGTTTCGAATTTAAATCCAAAAATATTTGTGTTTTGTAATTCACATTATACCATAAGGGGCTTTCACAGCGTCGTTGTCATAATTAGGGCTTTCACAGCGTCGTTGTCATAATTAGGCAGAGTTGAATTCTCTATCCAAAATGGTTTGTTTTTGGTTAATAACTGGTCTTTGCTTTGTTAAAAGAGAGGAAAAAAGGACATTTTTTTCAATAACTTTCCTTAGACACTTTAAATAATATATATCCATAAATGCGTAAAGCTGATTTATTTATTTGATTTATTTACATACATAAATAATATAATGTATAATACCTACCTACACATAATACACTCGCAGTAAAATAAAAAAATCTGGTTATTTAAAATAAACAGCTTCACGCTGTATACCGCACACAGCAGGGTGGGCAGAGGGAACCTAGTGTTAAGAAACTCCTTTCTCAGCTTTGCGTGCGTGTTGAGTAGCGGAACTCAATGCTGCGCTTTGCCTCGACTACAGAGCCAAGAAATGAAAATATACATATATTAATATTTCATTTTCTCAAATTTGGTTCGAACTCACAACCAGTCGATTTTACAGTCACGTTGTACCCCGATGCCACGACTGGCCTTTAATTATTCAATACTTTTTTATAAAATCGATTATACACAACATGATAATGCAGCATAAAAATTAATTTCCATCACGTTACCCCACACTCCATAAAGCTGTAAACCAACAGCTCATAAAACCCGATCAGTATAACATAATCACTATCGAACTAGGTAATGTTCAACTTTTTATCCTACCGTCAGCCTCGCCATAAAATATTTAAAAGTCCATTTTTAAGCGCGGATCCGCTGCAAGCTATTAGAGTCAGCTCTTCAGTTCAAACAAAGAGTCCCAGGGACGGGGCACTGCCTCGAGCGTGCGATGGCGCACTAAAACCCATACCTTGTTGTACCAATTAAGATCCTATAACCTACCCTTAAGGTACATTTTACTGTTTAACAAAGTGAAATATACGCCTTTTCGTCTCGTTATTAATTCTCTCCCCGCTATTTGGTGTCGCTACTCTTCAGGGCTCGAGAGCCGTCGCAATGCACACACGTTCGCTATCGGGATGTATAAACTATATCAACAAGGTTTTTAATTTTCTAAATATAATTTTATTATTGAGGCCAGCTGTGGTGCAGAAATACAAGCGTGTGACTGTAAAAGGACCAGTTTTAAATTAGAATATTTCATATTTTTATTTCTTCGCTCTGGCGTCGAGGCAAAGCATAGCGTTAAGTCACGCCACTCAACACGCAATGACCTTAGAATCCGAGGGAAAATGGGGAACAGAGTGTCTCAACACAAGTTTCCCGTGGCGTACCTTGCTGAGCGTAGGATACAGCGTGAAGCTAAAAAAAATAATACATTTGATTATTATACAAACATATTGTTTGTGATTGCAACTGTATTGTGAAGCTGTACTTCAGCAGACGCCACTTCTGTTTCTCTGCAACTTTTTCATATTTACCGATCATACTGATGGATACAAAATTATGGTATTTTTATGGCAAAACGTACATATATGCAAAAAGTACTATAAGTTAGTTAGAACAAATTGCGAGTAAGTATTAAAAAAAACAGTAATTTCTCATTATTACAGAAATCAGATTTTCATAGAAAACAAAAAAAATCCGCTTGCTTTTATTCCTAATGAACTTTTACAAAGCACGTATACTGTATAGCTATAGGTATTAAATATAAAAGAGAATGGACACCTTTAGTATTGGTTGATTAAAATTTTATTTCAATAGCACCATATTGGGACTGACCTATTAAAAATTCCAACATAAATATTCTGGCAACACCCTTTTAAAATATTTCTCATGTTAAGCGGGCAAAAATGTTGCGGTTAAAAACGGGCAACACAATCTATAATGTTGCGTGTCGTGTGTGAGACGGGTCGAGTGTATAAATTATGTAAGTGGCGGTGGCGGTGGTACCTTCTGTTAATACATCTCATTTTTGACTCCGCTGCTTTGCTACGTACATATATTTATATTTTTTCTCACTTCAATAGGTTGTTAATATTATATATAGTCCAAAATCAAAGCGTTTTATTATTAAATACTACACAAAGTGATTATAAGAGTTTTTTTTTCAGCTTCGCGCTGAATCCCGTATATACTCCGTTCGCCGCTTATTGATAAAATTTTGAGGAATTACATATTGTATAAGTGGCGTTACTCAACGCCGCGCTTTTTGACTTAGTACCAGAGTAAAGGAATAAAAATATGATTAAATAATCTATTCCGAATAATCTATTCGAGTGGGAATCGAATCTATAAAGATTTTAAATTAAATTCAATTAATCAGTTACTTTGTAGAGTCAGCATGCATTTAAACTCAGTGAGATTAGAACCCAATATTGCCTAATGTATTTTTTTTCAAATGTCACAATATTCATTATGTCAATATAATAATTATTAACAAAAAAATATATTAAGCCATAGCTATTAATATGTATATTAATAGCTATGGCGTAATTACATTTTTTCAAAATTAAACCATTTTATGACCAAACGAAATAAGCAAACCCCCTCTTAACAATTCTGCGAGTTGTTGAAAACAATGTAATATTTTCAGTGAAGTGATTTAAAAAGGTTTAATCTTTAGATCTACAGTAGAACGTGAAAGAAAGGATTAATTTATCAAAGGGATCAGAACGAGATACATAACCAGACACGATCGGCACTACTGTCTGAGAAGGACCGCGAATAAATGTAAAATCTCACAAATCTTCTCTACATTCATACAGTTTGTGTTCATCTTCTATTGTGTTCCATTCGAAGATTAGTTTTTAATATCGTTGCTATATTTTTTTCTTTATTCTTGGCATTATATATGGAAATTTTAACAATACGTGTATTAGCTAATTAATATATATTACTTAGTTTTTTTGCCTCGCGCTGTATCGCGCACATAAAGGCGTAGGCAACAGTACCTGGGAATCTAGTATTAAGATACTCCGCGCCCACTTAGACACTTCCGTTCCCCATTTTCCTGCCTGAGTTCTGAAGGACTATTTCGTGCTACGTGGTGGTGGTGATGGAGGCGAAACTCTACGACTCGATTTGACTCAATACCAGCACGAGAAAATGAAAATATTCAATATTTCAATTACTCAAGTAATAGAACCCACAACCAGTCACGTTTACAGTCGCACGATTGTGCCCATGCGCCACAACTGGCCTCTTACTCAAACTTAATATATGAATATAGTTAATGATGATGACTATTTATTTTTTTCGAATAAAGCACTACACACCAAAATATTTGCTTCCATTACATTCCATACAGTGCCGAAAGTTAAACGTTAACGCCGTACCGAAGCTATGAACACTCACGTCAAATGTTGCACAAGTTTTTGGAATGGTGTCGGGAGCAGAACATGCAACGTAGTAAAATCTAGCCATATTATATTTTTATTTCAAGAAATTATAAATTTAATAAGCAACTAAGAGGATTTAAAATACTAAATTTTGTAATCAATAAATATGCGAGGCCAGTTGTGGTGCAGAGGGACTGTAAGCGCAACAGGTTGTGGGTTCGATTCCCATTCGAAGAAATTAAATATTTAAAAAAAATTCATTACTCCTCTCCGATGATGAGTAAAAAAAGTTCATTTAGAATTCAAACATGTTCATAAGTATGCGAGAGCTACATACCGGTACATCGGTATTAAACTACATCATCATAGAATAAAACTAAGATCAGTCGTGGCGCAAACTTGTGACTAAACGTGACGAGTTGTCGGCTCGACCAATCCAAGAAATGAAAAATATAATAATATTTTTCAATTCTTCATTCTGGTTTCGAAGAAATACGCAACGCTAAGTTCTGCTACTTAACAAATAATGCCTTCCAAAATTCAGCGAGCGCTCATCACACACCTACCGGTACACCGGTATTAAACTACACCATCATTTTACGTGTCTGCTTATGAAATGTAAAGGAGCTGAACTTTACAAGTTTCACTTAACAAGTAATAACTTCGCGTTAAACTTTCAAAGAGAAGCAAACTATTCGTAAGCTGCATCGTTTTTATAATATAATGTGAACAAAAGTAACCTCTGCCTTCTTAAGACAACTGAAATACTGTATTTAAAACTATTTTAAATTTTGTAATATCAATTTAAGAATCCTGATGAAGATGAAGATTTTGTACATATAAGACAGTTGTGGGATCGTTTTTTCACATAGTGATTTAATAACATCATATTTAGAACTATTATAATTTTATCAATTAGGAGGTCACAAAATAAGGCGAAGTATATTATCTCTATTTCTCTACCCTTTCCTTGTATGTACTTCTTATATACATGAATTATCCTAAAAGAATAAAATTTATACTAATATAATAAAGCGGAAGAGTTCATTTGTTTGTTTGTTTGTTTAAACGCTAAGATCTCTGCTAAATAACGAAATGACAATAAAAGGAATGCCATCGAATTGCTTTATAATTGCTTCTTCTAAGGATCAATCATCAAAAAAGAATCTACTACACATAAAGTTTTTCTCGTACCTCGTCTTTTCCACTTATTGTACATGTAATATAATACATACGTAAAGAAAAAGAATAAAAACCATCACATGTCGAAGCTCGGAACAACTATATAGTTCATATTATCATATTTGATACATAACCAAGCCCATAAAACCATATTAATTTAAATTGTTGTAAAGATATACATATATAACATCATAAGGTCGTATCGGCGCAGCGACACCTGACTGTAAACACAACGACTGTGGGTTCAATTTCTACTCGGGACAACAAATTATTTTAATGTCCTAGTTCTAACTAGTACTACACTAATAGTTACATGACAAAGCGTTGAGATCCGCAACTCAAGACGCAAATTCTCAAAGAATGGACAGAGTGTGGAAAAGATAGAAAAATAACCCTAGGTTCCCTCTGCCTACCCTGCTATAAACGTGATACAGCGTGAAGCAAATATCTAAGAATTTATAGTAACAGAACCTTTCTTCTTTTAGTATTTGCATAATATACTACAACATTTTAAGTACAGCATTTAAGAGCATTAGTTCCATATGGAACGAGACTAAGGTACGCCCGCTCGGTATATTTATGGTGCATCTCCATAATATATAAACTAAATGTCTTATAAAACGTTATCCTATTATGAAATACCTGCACTTCGAACGAATGAATAACCCTCTTATATTTCGAACTAGACCAAAAAGTTTTCGATAAGCACTTAAATTTAAAAAGTATTGCTATTATAAAGTCAAGAGTATGTTGGTTTCTTAATTACTTATTTATGTTTTGTTTTGTTTTAGCTTCACATTCACGTGTTATATTCCACATATAGCAGGGTGGGTAGTCAAAGGGAACTTAGGAACCTAGTGTACACAGACACGGAGACACTTCCGTTCCCCACTTTCCACCGAGTACTTGAGGCATTGCGTGTTGAATAGCGGAATTAATAGTATTTACATAATATATCTTGGAACAAATGAATATTCTAACATAAATAAATGCTAGTTTAATGTCAACTTCAATTCACTACTTGCCTCCAGTCTCATTAATAAGTCGGACTTTGAATTTGGCGGAGAAAGGAGGTGATTCACAAATGCAAAACGCAGCGGGAATTCTTGCTTTTCTCTCGCGTAGTGGTAGCTTATATTGAGATTACTAAGTTCGCGAGGCGGGTGATCAAAAAAAAGTAGAGACAGAAAAAAAACTTTTCCAAATAAAATTTGTAAAACTAAAGCATTAATAAATTATATCAATTATCTATACTGGTAATCGCATTCTTTTAATTTTCATTATCGTCTGATGTTGATTTGTTATAAATCAATCGAAAAAAAAAAATAAATGAATAAGGAATGAAAAATGTTTTTTTTAATTTTTTTTAAAACACTTTTAAAGTGTTTCTCCACACTAAGGAAAGAAAAATACTTATTTAGAAAACGTATAAAAATTTGGACGTAACGGGACTCGAACCCGCGCCTCCTGGAAACCGACCAGCTTGATGAGAACGTCTGGTCGATTTCCAGGAGGCGCGGGTTCGAGTCCCGCTACGTTCAATTTTTTTTACGTTTTCTGAATGATGTTGTTTATTTTATAAAAGGACCGAAACGCTACGTAAGCAAACGCTCACTATTGTGCCTACCAAATCTTGCCCCCTATTTTAGGCAATTATTTTTTAGGATTTAACAACAAATATATAGTTTTCAGATTTTTTCCTTAACTACTACTACCCGTAGATGCCAGCTGCTAAATTTCATAATTCTAGGTCTAGTAGCCTATTAATTTTGATTGCCTCTATAGTATCGGAATACACCTTTTTTGCGACATATCTTTTTTTTAAGAAAATGTAGAAATACTATTTTTTCAACAAACCAAGGGATGAATATAGATTGAATTTCAATTCGATATCTCTAAGTGTTCCTAAGATAGGCTCTTGACAGACGGACAGACCAAAAACTGATTTTATAAGGATTTTCCTTAAAAGATACTGACTCCCAATGAGTAAATATTAGGAGTAAAATATTTGTCGCTGCTATCTATATAAAGTGTAGGTGTAGGACGATTTTCAAAAAGCAGTATAAACTACTTTAACCTAAAAATTGGTGTGCCACGTTGGATAGTGACGTCCACACCTACACTGTATATGAGCACTAAGACAAATGTAAAGCTCAGTTTAGGCCTCGCGGCTGTATACATGTATAGGTACACATGTTATAATTAGTTTCTTTTACTTGACATTGTATTCCGCACCTAGCAGAGTAGGCAGAAAGACCCTGGGAAATTCCAAGGAAGAACCAGGGAAATTCCCATTCTTCAGAGTTTAGACATTCTGTTTCCTATATGCTTCAGGTTCTCAGCGCGAGTAGTAATCAAACCCAGAAACTGTCGCGATTACACTTACTTACTTTTTTTACTACTTATAAAGAAATATTTCATTACAAAAATTATCGTTATCTGTATATCACTTATCCTGTTTCCATTGAGAAATTGCAAACCTTACTTTAAATTAACATTAAATCAACACTACAGATTAAAAAAAACTGCAATAAAATAATATCGGAAAACCCATCAATTAAAAAATATAGTCTATTATTTCATAAGGTTTTACGTAACCGCCGCCCTATAAAGAATCGTGCCAAAGCTCGCAGAGGCCGGATTTGCGACCCGCCTATTTCCATAATACCTTAACTACTTACGCCGCTTAGTCGAAGCGCAAATTAAACCAGATCCTCACTAGCCATACATTTCGCTTCGACCTCACGCTCCAGAAATTAAGAGGCGTTTCTCATATCTCCGCGGAAAATATTTTTCGAAGTAAAACAGTGCAACGTATGCGATGTTTGTTTTTCATTCATATTCTTGAGACCATTTGCATAATTAAAGATGAAATTATGGTGTAGTATAGAATGTTGTAAGTATAGAATGGTAGATGAAATTATTTAAATTAAAAATATTAGTACTCACGCTCACGTGGTAATTTTATAGCACATAACTGGTGTCGAGGCAAAGCGCGGCGTTAAGTTTCGCTACTCAACAAGCAATGCCTCCAGATTTCGGCAGAAATTAGGGAACGGAGTGTCTTAACACTATGCTCACTGACTACACTGCTACACACGTGGTACGGCATGAAGCTCAACTGAACTGATGAAAATATTCATAAAAAT
Source organism: Heliconius sara (assembly GCA_917862395.2). NCBI lineage: Eukaryota > Metazoa > Arthropoda > Insecta > Lepidoptera > Nymphalidae > Heliconius > Heliconius sara. Next base: position 6,821,064 of record OU860793.1, read on the forward strand.
TTCAATTGTATTTACTTAAACGATATTAAAAATAAAACCATTATTTATGTCTAATATGTACAATGTAAATATAAATAATATAATTTATTTCTCAGAATCCAAGCCCGAGCTAGTATATTGGTTTTCGGAGCAGACTCTTCAGCCTGGGCCAAGTGTGTCACTCAAATGTGTCGCGATGGGCCATCCTCCACCCCAATTTTCCTGGCTGTTAGATGGATTTCCTATTCCTACCAATTCAAGGTAAAAAAAATGTTACTTTATAATTAATTCTTATATGTTGTAAACTGAATTATATTTGGTTAAGAAATGTTATGTATGATTTCAGAGATGTTGAATATATGTATTTGATATATTTTTTTTCTTAATCCTTGTCATTTTTTGTTAATTGAAACAGGTTTGTCGTCGGCCAACACGTGACCCTTCAAGACGACGTGGTCAGCCACCTCAACGTCAGCCGTGTCACTGAGCAAGATGGCGGCGAATACGCATGTGTCGCCAGCAACTCCGCTGGGAAAGCAGTCCACGCGGCCAGGGTCAACGTGTACGGCCTCCCGTATATTCGGGAAATGCCCAAAGTAACAGCGGTGGCAGGAAGTGACTTGAACATTAAATGTCCTGTAGCTGGATATCCGATCGAGTCGATCACGTGGGAAAGGGGTAAGCTTGATATCTCTTACAAAAATATTTTGCATTTTAGGACCTTTTATATGCTTTTGAATATCTAACTATTAAGAAAAAATAAACTTCACTCTGTATCCCCCTATATAGCAGGGTAGGACTTAAGATACTCCGATCCCCACTTTCAACTGAAGTTTTCTAGGCATTGCGTTTCAATTCTGAGTAGTGCCAACGCCTTTATGTTCAACGCCTTGGTGTCAGAACGAAGAAATGAAAATATTATTAAATACTAATTCAATCCCCCGAGTGCGGATTGAATCCACAACCATAGCGTTACAGTCACACCCTTGTGTCCCTACACCACGAAGACCTCAAATTTTTAATTAAGATTCTTTAAAAATACGCAAATTAGAAGCAAGATATTAATTAACACAAACACATCGTTTTAATAAATGTATTTTTAAAGCGAAACAGATATTACATAAAACGGACTATGGCGTTTTCCTCTCTCGTCGTTTTTAATGAATGTTTCTTTTTCGTTTCATGCCATTACATTCTAAAATTGAATTGTCGTCTTGATGCTTTCCGAGATTATTTTCATCTTGGATTTCTTCCGCTTAGTTACCCTTTTACAAAGTTATGTTTCTTAAAAATATTACGTACCTTTCTTTGGCTTTTAACTAACATGATATCGTAAGCCAAAAGGCAAAGAAAGGTATAGATTATAAAATTGAATTAATAAAAAAATATATGTATTTTAATTATATAAATACAATATAATGAATCCAGTCGTGGCGCAGCGGCACGAAGTGTGACTGTAAAACTAACTGGTTGTGTTATCGATCCCCACTCGAGGAGATGAAATATTTACTTAAATTCCATATTTCCATTTCTTCGCTCTGGTGTTGAGGCTAAGCGCGGCATTGAGTTCTGCCACTCAACACGCAATGCCTGCAGAATTCGGCAGAAAGTGGGGAACGGAGTGTCTTAACACTAGGTTCCCTCTCCCTCCCTCAGCAGGGTAGGCCCTGCTGTATGCGGGATACAGCGTGAAGCTAACAAAAAAAAATATAAATACAATAACTGAGGCTAATCGCCAATACAAAAAAAAACACATTAATAAACCATGCCCTTTAGCAACATGCATGGCCTGAAAACATATAACGCATCCTCTGTCAGTTCTATTAAGATATATTTCATTCAATGTGACGGAGGTCGTACCCAACCCTCCAACCCTACAGTACACCACTTCATAGTTAAAATACAATTCACTCAGTTTAAACAGAGCAACATAAACCTCACGTCCTACTAAATCCGTGTTCCAACCGGGAAATCAAACGGGGCGTAGAATAAATTCTAACATGGGCTGGAACGATGGAGCAAATCAAACATATTTCAGATTTAACCAACCGCCAGAAAGGACACTTTAATGCAAGAGTATCGTATTAAACTCAGGGGAGACGGAGCAACTTTCTCTTAGCAACAGGTCGTTAAGGAAACTAGGGCGAGTACGCGAAGGCGAAAATACACAAAGAATGGTACTGGAGTCTCTATGACGTCAGTATACCAGAGCAAGATTGTTGACATTTTTAAGATAAAATGTGACAACGTTATTGTGACCCAACGACGCCCCAGATTCATATTAACTTTTACACTTTTTTCTAAGACTATATCGTAGGGCGTCTCCATCTATAAATACTGTAAATTTGGGTCACAATTTACTCTAAGCAAAATTTCTCTGACATTGAAAAAAGATCCAATATAAACCTTAAATAAGTTGAAGGTATTCAGTATAAAAATCACTTACAGCGTAAAACCTCGCTAAACTCGATCTATTTACGTTGTACAACACTTTTTCCTCACTCAGATCAAAGAAACATATAAAGAAAATATCAGACCGTAAAATCCGTAGCCCGTTTAACAAAATTACTGGGTAAGATCAAATTAAGACTCGCCGGTCACTCCTACGTAATTTTCCTTTTCCTCTGTGACCCTTGTCAACAACGATCTTATCTTTTCATAGATATCTCATTAGTACGAAGCCTTTAAATGGCTTTTATTATTTTTCTGGATGTTCGCAACTAGATTTGCTATTATTATGGTATTTGAGGCCAGTAGAGTGTAGAGGTAGAAAGAAGCGTATGACTGTACACACGATAAGGTGTGGGTTCGGTTCCCACTCGACATTTAATATTTTCATTTCTTCGCTATTGTGTTGTGGTTAAGATTCGGCCACGTTACGAGAATTCGACCGACAGTGAGAAGCAGAATGTCTTAACATTAGGTTCTCTGCAGCTTCACGCTGCATCCCGCGGGTAGTAGAACTGCGGGATGCAGTGTGAAAGCTGAAAAAAAAATTATACTTACTATATAGCACATAGGTTATAATGGCGCAATTGAGATAGGTCCAATTGAATGAAATCGGTAAATTACTAGGTTTTAACTCTACATTGTGTTAAAGAAAACATCTAAATAAACGTAACATAACATAACTACATTTATATTAAGTAGAAAAATAATACTCTGACCTGTCAAAGCGACAAAAAAATAAAAAAATAACTAATAAAGTTTCATACAGAATTTTATTTCTGTCCGACCTTTTCCAGTTTTTTTAATATAAAAAGTTAAACACAACTTATTATTTACGAAAGCCAAAGCCAAATAGCGCGTCATATTTCAACATTACTTGTACAACTCCAACAAATGGTAGGAGTTTTTCATTTAACTTTATTTGTAATTTTTAAATATATTATTTGTTTTTCTCATGTGAATCTCATATTTAGTTTTATTATGAAACATATATATGTATGTAGAAACATTTATATAGTGAAACTATTTGTAATTATATGAACTCTTTTTGAAGCTAGTCGTGGGACATGGGCACAAGCTTGTGTCTAAACACAACAGGTTGTGGATTCGATTCTCACTCGAGTAAATGAAATATTTCAATTTCTTCGCTCTGGTGTCGAGGCAAAGTGTGGCGTTGTGTTCCGCCACACAATACCTCCAGAATTCGGCGCAAAGTGGAGAGTGGAAGTTGTTACCACAAGGCCTCCCTCACTCCCTGCCTCCACTGCTACATGCGGGATACCGAGTGAAACTGGAATATATAGAATCTTTATATAACGTAAAGTAAAATTGAATTCTAATGATAATACTGAAACAATATTATAATTTTTATTATATATCAACAGACGGCCAATCCTTACCGTTAAATCGACGGCAGAAGGTATTTCCCAATGGCACCCTAATAGTGGAACAAACGCAACGCGGCGAAGACGCCGGTACCTACACCTGCCAAGCCTCGAACAGACAGCGACATGTTGCAAGACGAGACGTGGAAGTGCAGATATTAGGTAAAATAGAAGATTTTTTTTATAAAATAAGTTTCTTTTTTTGTAATTTTGTATGTTAGGTTTTTTTTAGATATTATTTGACAAAAATATGTCAGAAATTTGAACGAATTTTTGTTTTATTTTAAGTTTCTTTTTAGGTATTTTGTATTTTGTTTTTAACTTTATTTTTTCGATGTTATTAAAAAAACTATAATGGCAATGGCTACTTTGGTTTTGACAAAAACATTACAGAAATTTGAATGAATTTAAGTTTTTTTTAAATAAGATATATAGATTAGGTATAAAAGTTTTCGACATTAAGTGTTTTTTTTGCTTGCCTTTTAAATATACTGATTATTTATTAATCCTTTACTTTAAAATAAAACAATATTTTCTATTAAAAGAGTTATTTAAGCACCTAATATAATTTATGATATGTTAATGAATGTAGCAAACCTACAGTGAAAGCCGAGTGGGCAAATGTTGGTGAGGTAATTATCGTTAATTAATCCTAAGAGACGTCACCCGCAGACGCCATGTTTGTTTTTACGATCCCTATTTTAACATTCTGTAAATAATATATGTTTGACTAAATATATATATATATATATATATATATATATATATATATATATATGGAAAGTCAAAATTTGCGCTTTTGTCTGAATATATTACATATCAGTTCTAAGTGACGCTATATATTAGCTAAATATGTAAAGTATCGTTGTAATATACTTTATATTATAAAGTATAGTTAGCTTTTAATATAGCATATCGTCGGTTTAGCGTCGTATAAATAGCCTACCTGTCTACCAAGCAAATTCTCAAGACAGACAATGTTTTTAATAAATTATGAGTTTACATATATTTCAAAACGATTTTACTTTATACAGGTTTTTGTATTCTCTATTAAATAAAATAAAATAAAGGTCGTTACTGAATTTTTTTACACTTTCAAATAAATAGTATAAAAATGTATGAGAAGACGATAAAAAACGGATTTGGCAGGTTTACACTTCAACCCGACGATATTATAAACTATACTTAGATTTATATATATTTTTTAATTATGCTATTATAACAAAATTAGTACATTTTTTCATTCATTTACTCCATTTACTACAACAAGATTTAAATATTCATAAAATCACAAATCCACGAAGGATGATATTACTCATCAGTAATTCATAAAATTTAGCATGTTCACCATTTTTTAATACCCACAGGGCTTTGAGTTCTTGGTTAATAGGCTAATAAAATAAAAAAAATATATAAAATTTCTCTTACCCCAAGAATAAAAGTAAAAGCTTAAAAGATGGTACTAAGAATTTCCAAACAAAGTAAAGAAAAAGAAATTTATGTAAGAAATTAATTAGAAACTAACATTAAGGTTGCTACTCGGTCAGCTGAATTATTTCATGTTTTCAGTTCAACCGAAGATATTGCCAATTCAGCCTCTGACGAATTTATTAAGGGAGGGTATGAGAGCGGCCATTTCCTGTCAGATATTGGAGGGCGATTTGCCGATTGCATTCCGATGGGAGAAAAATGGGCAGCCTGTGACGTCATCGCCATATGCCCCTAGCGGTATTATAACTAGAAGGATGGACGAATACAGCGCTTCTTTAGTTATAGAGCATATTACGTCGTTGCACAGTGGAAACTATACGTGCATAGCCTCGAATGTCGCCGGTTCTGAGCGGTTTACTGTGCCGTTAACAGTTAACGGTATGTGAATATTTTTAAATTATTGAACTATCTACTAACTTTGTTTTAATCTGTATCCTGCATATAGGAGGGTACGTTAAGAGAACCTATTATTACGAGATTTCATTCCTCAATTTCCACAGATTTTTCGAAGCATTGCGTGTTAAGTGGCAAAACTCAGCACCTTCGACTTGGTTCTGGAGCGAAGAAACGAAAATATTAATAAATAATAATTCATTTCTCCGAGAGAATCCAATCCACAACCATCGCTTGTATCACGGCGCCTAGACGGTCACGGTGAAAAAAAAATCGAAACTTTGTATTGTATCATGTATAATATTCTTTTATATCAGTGCCTCCTCGATGGAGATTGGAACCCAGCGATGTGGCCGTTGCTGCGGGACAAGATGTAACTCTTCAATGTCAAGCCGATGGGTATCCCAAGCCTAATATAACATGGAAAAAAGCTGTTGGTAAGTTTTTTTTCTATTATTAACTTATTATTTAATTGTTACATTACAAAAATATTTAAATAAATCAAAATAAATAAAAAAAATTCTTAACGATAATATTTATTTATATTTTATATGTTATGTTTTATTATTTAAAATTCGCAACTATAGATATAATTGCAATCCAGGTAACACTCCTGGAGAATACAAGGACTTCATGTTTGAAGGCAGCTCTAGGGTTTTGGAGAACGGGTCCCTCGTTTTCGAACGTGTAGCGAAAGACAGCGAAGGCCACTACCTTTGCGAGGCTCGCAATGACATAGGGGCAGGGCTTAGTAAACTTATATTTCTGAAGGTTAACGGTAAGTCATTGTTAAATGTAAAATCGTATCTAGTTCTACGTTTTAGTAATTAAGAAACTACGCTAATATTATTGAGGCGAGTCGTGACGCAGGAGCAAAGTCAAAGTGTGACTGTAAAATCGAATAATTGTGGGTTCAATACCCACTCGAGGAAATAAAATATTTATTTATATTTTCATTTCTTCGCTCTGGTATTTGTTGAGGCAAAGCGCGGTGTTCAGTTCCGCCACTTAACACGCAATGCAATGTTATAACTATTTTTATCATAAAAAAAGTAATTTAATCTATATTAAAGTATGAAAAATTCAAAGGCATTAAGAAATGCGGTCGTTTTGTAGATATTCTATAAATACCAACGGAATGTACCGATACTTGGCTCTATGACGTCGGACACGCGATGCTTAAAATGAAAATTCTTTTCTACCATTACTGCTATATTGACTTTTAAAATTAATATTGCCTGGGAGAAAATGTATAGATTAAAATCGCAAACACTTTTCAAATTGCAAAAAAAATAAATAAAGAGAAAGTATAGAAAGTATAGAATATATTAATTATCTATGTGTATTGATAGCGACCGTGATTTTATCAGTATCTATGAATAACGCCTAAATAGCATCATAAGTTAAACTTAAAATCACAATTTATTTTTATTTTCTTTCTTCGTTGCTATTATAATAAGTAATATGAACTAGCCAAATTGTGTTTCAAGAGCACTAACTTACGTGTCTTGTGTTTTGCTCTGCTATGATACAGAAACAACGTAAAACCGACGCTGCATTCGGCATACTAGGGAAGGCTGAGGGAACCTAGTATTAAGACATTTCGTTCCTTATTTTCCACTGAATTCTGGAGGCATTGCGTATTGAGTGGCGAAAGTCAACGCCGCGCTTTGCCTCAACACCACAGCGAAGCAATAAAATATGAAATATTTAATTTCCTCAAGTGGTATCGAATCCACAACCTGTCGCGTTCACAGTTACACGCTTGTACCCCTGCGCTACGACTGATCTGACTGACGTTTACTTTGTTTTACCTATACTCTATATTCTATAATAATCAACAGTATAATACATAACAATCACATCTATCACGTAATGTGTATCTTATAAATATAGATAATTAGACACAAACCAGAAAAGCAACAAAGAAATGTCTCAAAAGTGATCGGCGGAAGGCGTGCGCGTCTGTGCAGAAAACTCAATGGCCGTACGTCGCAATACGTCTCCTCTTTATTGGAAAACGAGACAGTTGGCTTCCACTAGAATAACTTCGTGTACGTGTTTGTATTCGACGATATTGGCTTTTGTGGGGCAAATATATCTCTATCCATTACAACGTTGACGTTCGGCAAACTGTCTAAAACTCTATATGTTACCAATTTACCGCACTCTGATTACGTTAGTTTTGGGGGTGAAGGTTTCGTGTTTGGCTGTCCCGTCCCGCCTTTGTTGACGATTATAGAGACGATCAAATAACAACAATGTGAACGAGGGCTAAATTAAATTACAGTGTTAATATATTTGTTATATTGAATCACATCATGGACTATCTTACAATTAATATTTTTATTTAATAAAAATATACTGATATATAGTATACAGTAAAGTGTATTAATTTAAATATATTTGAAGAAATTGGCATTGTACATAAAATTCAAGGCAATCTCAATAACCTTGCAAATTACAAAATTTTCCCAAAAGGAACAAAACAAATCTTACCGTAAATATTGACGAGGATTATTCGGAGCCCAAAGTAAAGCATGGGTTCGATTTATGCAAAACTAACAAGTTTGTAGGTGCTTTGGCACTCGTATAGTTTCCTTAGTTCGAACCTCGATTCGGTCACGTTCCGGGCAGTTTGTAAACATTTTAGCTCTCGGGCCAATCGTATTCTAACAATTTTATTCTGTCTATCCTACCAGTGCTCTCGTGAACTTAAATATCAGTGGTACATTTAACTAAGCAAAGATTAAGTATGTTTTTTAACCCTTTTTGTTGTTATATATCTAAGGAATTTTAATTAAATACTCTTTATAGCACCAGCTCGATTCCCAATGAAGAGTAAGACCGTACAAGTAACTGCTGGTGAAGCAGCGCATTTACAATGTGCTGCATCAGGTGACGCACCCCTCGAAGTAAGCTGGCGCAGCCCTCATCATCATACGATTGCTCATCATTTGGATCAGAGGTATCTATTTTTTTATCTTCTCGTATTAATTCTCCTGCCTCGAAAGGCATAGAATCCACAATCGAAAAAAAACTGTGTCGTTCTTATAATTACAGTTTTAAGCAAATAAATAAACCTTTTGTAGTTTTAACAAATATATAACAATGTTATTTAACCAAATCCTTAGATATACAATACGAGAGCAAGTATTAGATGACGGACTGGTATCTGAACTGAGTATACTTCAGACATATCGACAAGATACTGGAGCCTTGACATGTCGAGCCTCAAACGCTTATGGCCAAGACGAAATGTTAATACACTTAGTAGTCCAAGAGGTAAAAATATCAACCTCATACTTTACTAACATAATTTTTTATATTTATTACAATAATTAATATTAACTTTATGACACTATTTAGGTTCCAGAAATGCCAAAAAACATAAGGATCATAGACCAACAATCACGATCTATCCAAATATCTTGGACTCAACCCTATGCTGGGAATAGTCCTATAATCAACTACATTGTACAATACAAGGAAGCACCAGGTAACGTAGATTATTTGTATTAAAACAATGAATAAAGAATTAAGCGACATAATATAATTTATCCTGAATAATGTTTCAGAGCCGTGGCCTACAACACCGCAAAAAGTAATCGTACCTGGAAGTGTAACATCGGCTAGTGTTCAAAATCTCCAACCAGCCACATCATATCATTTGCGTATAATTGCCGAAAACCGTCTCGGTCAAAGCGAACCCAGTCAGCTAGTGCAAGTCACTACTACTGAAGAAGGTAACTTGAACAGACTGTTGACAGAGTTTGATTGTAACTCCAAACAAGAGTTACCGACAGGTTGAATTTAGCGGCATTAAGTTTTGTAAACCAAATACTCTGGCTCGATTGTTTGAATTCCAAATGAACGACAGGAAATTAAATTACGTAGTATAGTTAACGTTAGTCTACGCGCGCATTCTATATGTCTACTCATAATAAAATTGTCTGAATCAGTGTCTGTACATTAAAAAAATATTAATTTTAATAACGTAATAGAACTGAAAGTGATTTTTTAAATTATTGTCTGTGCGTTTCATAACCCTAATGTCAGAAATAGAATAACCGTTTTACATGCAATTTTCAATATTGTATTTTAGCAAGTTTCGTTTAATATTTTGTGTTTCTTTTATTTTAATCGATTAATAAATAAAATTATTTTTCTTTCTAGAATTTTTCTTTTTCTTTTAGTTTCACGCTATCCGCTATTATTTCTTATTATCTCAGAGTCATAAGGAAACTAGTGTTGAGGCACTCCGTTTTCCATTTTCCGCCAACTTTTTCGAGACATTGCGTGTTGACTGATAGAACTCAACGCCGAGTTGTCTTGTTACCAGAGCGAGGAAACGAAAATATTAAATAATTCATTATCCCGACTAAGCCTTGAATCCACAATCATCACGCGTCCAGTAACTATGATATTTCAATATTTTTCACATGTAAATTCTAGTACCCGAGTGGCCCACCTCTAGATGTGCGGGTCGAAGCTAAAAGTTCAACAGAGTTAACGGTCACTTGGGATCCACCGCAGCGAGATCTTTGGAATGGGAACATTTTAGGATACTATGTGGGGTTTCAAGAAGTAAGTTCTACTTAACCATTCTTGTAAGTTGAAAATTGTTTTTATTATAAAAATTATAACTTTATTTAGACATTAAGTGTCTAAATAAAGTTATTGTTATTTTTTATTAGTGCAATATAATAGTTGATCGTGGTACTGTCCTCTTAAATAGGTTACAGTGCCGATCCTACGGTGGTTGGTGAAAAAAAATGTTCTTTTAACAATTTTTTTTAGCGTAGGCAGAGGTTTACCTAGTACTAAGACATACCAATACCCATTTTCCGCCATGTTCTGGAGGCATTGCGTGTTGAGTGGCAAAACTTAACGCGCTTTACCTCGACACCAGAGCGAAGAAAAATGATATATTAAATATTTCATTTCCTCAAGTGGAAATCGAATCCAAAACCGGTCGCGTTTACAGTCACATTTTGTGCCTGTGCGCCACGACTGGTCTTAAAATTAATAACTTGATTTTAACTATAAATATTTAGGAAAGGGTAAGTATGGTATTTATTATAAATTCCCTATATATATTTTTTCCAGTTAAACAGTAATAGCACAATTTTGAGTGCAAGTGGTCCTGGTGGAGCTTCCTATACTGTAAGAACAGTGGAGGGTACAGGAGTTGCGCGAGCTCGCACCACTTTGTCTGGCTTACAAAAGCATGCAGCCTATGCGGTTGTCGTGCAGGCGTATAACAGTCGAGGAGCTGGACCTGCCTCGCCGCCTACTACCGCCACCACTATGGAAGATGGTAATATATACTTCCTTAACTGTTGAAAATGTAATATTTAATAAATAAAATTAATAGACTTCCAACAAATATCATTTATTTTTTTAATAGAGACATTTTTGCTATAAGGAATCATAAATAAAATCTAATCTAATCAGCTTCACGCTGTATCCCGCACATAGCAGGGTAGGCAGAGGGAACCTAGTGTTAAGACACTCCGTTCTACAGTACCCGCCGAGTTCTAGAGGCATTTGCGCGCTTTGCCTCGACACCAGAGCGAAGAACTGAAAATATAATTGTAAATAAATATTTCGTTTCCTTGAGTGATTTTACAGTTCCCCTGCGCTACGACTGGCCTCTTAAATTCAAGACCAAATTTTACCTACTAAATAATATTTTGCGACCTATAAGTTCTTTCAAATGCCAATTCTGATATTGTAAAATAATTATAAAAAATATTAAAACTATGTTTTTTAAGCGAAATTCGTTTATTAAACAATACAAACCTATACTTAAGTACATTCTCCCACAGTCCCAAGCTTGCCGCCCGGTTCTCTCCAATGCAACGCGCTAAGTTCCCAGTCGGTGCGCGTGACGTGGGAGCCGCCGCCGACGCGCGGCCGCAACGGCGTGCTGCAAGGGTACCGGGTCACGTACGCCCCGGTCACTGACTGGTATGGTACGTATGGTGGGCTTTGTTTCAAGCAAATGAATCTTTTTTTCAGCTTCTAGCAGTAGGCAGAGAGAACCTAGTGCTAAAACACTCCGTTCTCCTATTACCACCGAATTTTCAAGGCATTGCTTTAATTTATTCCTCCGAGTGCAAATCGAATAACCGTCGCGTTTATTCACTTGTAGCGCCGGGCCACGGTAGTCTTTGGTATCAGATATTAACTAATAAAAACATTACAGGAAGCGAAGAAGCAGTGACAAAGCAAATATCAGGCCTCCACACCACCTTATCTGGTCTTCGTCGATACACGAACTACTCGGTCACCGTGTGCGCCTTTACCGCGGCCGGCGATGGCGTGAGGGCGGCGCCTGTGTATTGTCATACTGAAGAAGACGGTAAATACAATATTTTATTTTATTAATATAAACTTCTCTTCTCTTTCTCAAAATAATAATAATGTCAAAACTAAAGAAATTTTTGAAAATTTCGTATTATACATTGATTGTAAATTTACATTATAACTAAAAAACAAAAGAAATTTTGCTATTTATATTATAATAGAAAAAAAAATTATAAGTAAAAATATTTTTTTTACCGTAACTTAATAAATAAATTAATTAATATTTTAATATTTTATCTATTAAATCTAGAATAGAATTTAATAAACTCTTTAATAATTAAACAAAATAACGTATGCTTCACTGTTCTTCAGTTCCATCAGCACCAGCTGACATCAAAGCCGTAGTGTCTTCGCGAAATAAAATTTTAGTATCTTGGCTGCCACCCGCGTCGCCCAACGGTGTGCTCGTGGGTTACACTCTTTATATGAGCGTTATTGAAGATGGTCGGGAGGTATATTCTTTTACCTTTTTTCACTTTAAATTTAATAATATTTAATGAAATAAAGGTAATAAATACTTTTATTTCATATATTATGAATTGTAAAAACCTATAATTATTTCTTGTATTTATTTAACTTTATATTTTCAATTCTTCATTCTGGTGTAGAGGCAAAGCGCGGCGTTGAGTTCGGCTGTTAAGCACACAATGGCTCCAGAATTCAACGGTAAATGGAGAACTCAGTGTCTTAACATTATGTTCCCTCTGCCTACCCTACGAGATACTGCGTAAAGCTGAATGAGAAATATATAATTATTTATGTTTTTAAGAAAATGTAAAAAATCGTATAAAGTTCTCCGTTTCCGATCAATATTTGACTTATCAGCAAATAAATTAAAAAAACATTAGTAAATATTATTACTTAAAAAAAGGAATATACGATGATAACATTAAAACTAACAGGAAGGCACCCACAAGCGCATGCTGTCGCCGAGCACGCTGTCGCACGAGACGGCGCGCTCGCCGCCGCGCGCGACGCACCAGTTCTGGGTGTCCGCCTCCACCCGGCTGGGCGAGGGGGACGCTACCAGGGTCGTCACCGTACTGCCGTCGGACACTGGTAAAGAAATATATCAATATTCACTTATGTTGTTATACGTATAACGTTTTGAGACTGGTCGTGGCGCAGGGGCACGAAGTGTGACTGTAACCTCGACTGGTTGTGGGTTGGATCCCACTCGAGGAAATGAAATATTAATTAAAATTTATATTTGCATTTCTTCACTCTGGTGTCAAGGCAAACCGCGGCGTTGAGTTCCACCACTTTACACGCAATGCCTCCAGAATTCGGCGGAAACTGGGAAATGGAGTGTCTTAACACTAGGCTCTCTCTGCCTACCCTGTTGTGTGCGGGATACAGCGTGAAGCTGATTTAATTCATATAACGTTTTACTAGTTTTACCTATACAACTACAGGCTAGTGAACGATATGTCTGATATTTATGTGAATCTCTAATATTAAAAACCTTAGATTATCTCTGTGTTATATTTAAAGATTTTTTTTCAAATAAACTTATGCTTTGAATCAATCATAACAGAATACCAAAAAAAATTACTCTTTTTACATTTTCTTCACATATGTACTTTAAAATTGATGATTACAATAAAAAAAAATTTAGAAGATATTGATAACAAATAAAAGATGATAAAATGAAAATTAATGAAACGAATGATGAATATTAATGAAATAAACATTAATGACGACACTATTACAGTTCCTGCAAGAATAACGTCATTCAGCAGAAGTATAGTCACGCCGTGGAAGGAGAACATATCGCTGGCGTGCAACAAAGTGGGAGTCCCGATACCGTCCACCACCTGGAGCATGAACGGCGCGCTGCTGGAGTCCACTCTGAGGAAAAACGTTACTAGCGACGGGACTCTTGTCATTAGGTGATTTCTTCTGTTTTTCATCTTTATCATCTTGTTTTTTATAAAAATATGCAAAAATGTGTATAAATGATATTTTGAAATTGAATTTGATTTTTAATATTTCACTTCCACGAATAGGAATGAACCCGCAACCTTTTATGATTCACATACTTGTAGCCTTGAATTGAAATTGAAGCCGCAACGAATGGCCTCTTTTAGTAACAGTAAAATTATTGGCGTAGTATTATTTTTAAGTAGTAGTAGATATTTTTATATTTTGTCTAATTTTTTACCTTTTAACTATTAACAGCATGACACAGTACGCGGACAGTGGAAACTATACATGTCTTGTGGAAAACGCTCACGGGCGGGACGAAGTCACTTATGGCGTAGAAGTGAAAGTGCCGCCGCAACCTCCTGTGCTGGCGGTCGTCGATTCTTATGCCGACTCTCTACATTTACAGTGGAGCGATCAGGGCGATGGCGGCAGTCCTATATTAGGTCAGATTTTAATTAAATATATATTTATATTATATATTTGATTTCATTTCAAAATTAAGATTTTAAATCAAATTTTAATTCAAATCGGACAATACTATTTTTGCCTTTCAATTTTCCAGAAAGACATACAAGCACAAATTTAGTATAATTTATTATTTGTAATTTCGTTAATTTATAATAAGTAAAATTATTGAGCAAATGTATTAACATAAAAACGATATATTATTCTTTAATTTTAACTTTCTTGCAACTTTTTTTGTTGATAAAAATAGCATTTCAAAGTAACTGAGACGCCTCAATAGCGTTAAAAGCGTTAATGGTTTAATATAAAAATAACATATTCAATATAAAAAATTCAGGTTACGTAATAAACTATAAAAGAGAACACGGGGATTGGGAGGAGTTACAAGTGGAAGCGGGAACCTCAGAGCACGTGTTACCAAACCTCTGGTGCGGAACTCGCTACCAGCTGTATATAACTGCATTCAATCGCATCGGAACTGGGCTACCTTGTGACATCGTACATGCTTATACTAAAGGCACAGGTGATTAATTCTTTTTTTCTTTAATGATTAAGTCGTAGATATTTTATTTTATCTGTATGTAAAATTATTTGATAAACAGGCCATTTTGAGTATTACAAGCAAATTACAAAATGAGTACTTGTTTCGTATGTAATATGTATTTTTTTCCTATAAATTGTTTTAAATTTTCTAGCGCTAATTTCGCTATTTTTTATAATTTGAAGTCTACAGGAAGGTTCTAAAGGTTCTGATTACCCCGCGAATTTCATATAAAATTTTTTGATTGCGTTGACTTAGAAGTTTGATATTTGTTAACTAGCAAATTTTATATTAAATTAATTTCAGCTTGATACGATCGTTACACGATCTTGACTGAAATGGTGTTTACAGACAAACAGACGGACTACAAAATAATTCTATAAGGGTTCCGTTTCTTCCTTTTTAGGAACCCTAAAAATTACAAAATATAACAACAAGAATAGCATTTTATTCTCCATGTTTCAGTGCCAGTAAAACCGAAACATTCACAAATGATAACGCTGAACACCACCACAGTGACAGTGTGGTTGGACTCGTGGGGCGACGGTGGATGTGGTATTCTATACTTTGTTATAGAGTATAGGGAAATAAGCCAGTCACAGGTTTGTTAACTTCATTATACACCATCAGCTTCACGCTGTATCCCGCACACCATAGGATAAGCAGAGGGAACATAGTATTAAGACACTCCGTTCCCCACTTACAGCCGAATTTTAGTGGCATTGCGTGTCGAGTGGCAAAACTCTACGCTGCGCTTTGCCTAGACATCATGATTTTCTTATATTAATATTAATTATTTTTTTAATATAACGCTAGAATATATATATACATTTTTTTTATATTTCTGTTTATCACGCATACAA
Source organism: Heliconius sara (assembly GCA_917862395.2). Lineage (NCBI taxonomy): Eukaryota > Metazoa > Arthropoda > Insecta > Lepidoptera > Nymphalidae > Heliconius > Heliconius sara. Next base: position 6,836,930 of record OU860793.1, read on the forward strand.
CAGGGTAAATTTGATACTAACGCTGTGAGGCTATCTCTACTACACATTCATTTAAAACACAACCACATTCAATAGAACATAGCTTGTTCTTAAAATCATAACACTGAATTACTAGACTCTGAAGAAAACTGTTAGCCCCACGCTGAGTCACTCACATAGTGGGATAGGCAATGGGAACCTAGGAACCTATTGTCGAAACATGCCGTTCCCCATTCAGATACTTTTGGTTCTCACTTTCCGCGAAATTTGCGTGTTGATTGGCTGGACTCAACGCTGGCTACCAGAGCGAAGAAATGAAAATAAACTCAATTCCTTCGAGAGAGTGGCGTTCACAGTCACTCGCTTGTGCCCCAGCGCCGAGACCACCTCAGCCAAAAACATACTCAACTCAACAAAAAAAAAATACTTAAAATAATAAAATAAAGAATTATTATCTAGTGGCGTCTAGTATCAAACAGCGTGCAAGCGACAGAGCGGGTGTTCAGCGTGACGGGCCTCAGCGCCGCCACGCACTACCAGTTACGTATCACGGCGCACAACAACGCGGGCCACGCTCTGGCGCTGTACAACTTCACTACACACTCCTTAACTGGCAGTAAGTTATTACTAACATACTTTTTTTTTAGCATGGTAGGCAGAGGGAACTTCGTGTTAAGGCACTCAGTTCCTGACTTTCCGCCAAATTTCTTAAGGAATTGCATATTGATTGGCGGCACTCAATGCCGCGTTTTGTCTCCGTACGAGGGCGAAAAAATAAATATTAACAAATAAAAAATCAATTAAAAAAATCTTTTTGAAATAATCTTGTATAGATTATTATAATTATCTTATATTAATCCTAAAACTTTTACGGACCATCTCACACAATTGATAAAATACTGTCAATTTTTACACCGTCACTCTATAATAATAAAATCAATTACTTTAAAGACGCTAATACTAATAAATCACACGACTAGTGCTGGAAGGGGAGGTGTCTCCGGCGGTGCCGGCCGCGGGGAGCAGGTCGCTGGGAGGCGCACGGGTGCTGCTGCCTGCTGCGTTGTCTCTTCTCGTGCTCGCCGCGTTGGTGGCGATTGTACTTCTTGTTAGAAGAAATAGTGAGTATTTTCAATTCAAATATATAAAAAATACCTAAATATTATTAACAGTCCGGATCCGTACTTGAAAATAACTAATGCTTAGAATATGTATTCAAAAGAATCTAATATAATTTTTTTATAAGTATTTATGTATATACAGTGTAAACTATATTGTTGCAAAATTTCTGAGAAAAGATATCTCATCAGGTTCACTCTGTCCGTCCTCATATGAGGAAATCGAAATTTACGCCTCACATAAAGCTGCTTTTAGTGCTTGCTAAATGTATGAAAATATATGTATATTAATATAACAGTTACCAAATTGAACACAAAAACACAAATTTTCCACCAGAAGCAGGTCCAACCGAGACTACAGCACCAGAAGCAGCAGTAGGCGAGTCTCCTTCAGTGGCGCAGTTACAAAACAAGGCTAACCGCGACCAGCAGTATCTAGCTGCGCGCGCGCAGCACCCCGCGCCACCACATCACTATAAGCACGCCTCTAACGGTACTTTATACTTATATAGCCTTCTAATTGTCAATAGTACAAATTTACTATTGACGCTCTCACAATCAAATGGTCACATACTATTAAAATAAAAAAAAAAACAAAAGCAACTACACAGGGGCACAGGCGTATAACTGTAAGCTCGAGAAAATGAAATATTTGATATTTTAATTTTCTCCGGTGGTCTCTAGCGTCAAGGAAACACGCGTTGAACTCCGTAATCAGATCCATCATCTAAACTAGAATAAACTAGAACTACTCTTCTAATTCGATACTAAAACAACAATTCCAGAATACATAGAAGATATCTGTCCCTACGCGACGTTCCAGCTGACAAAGCCCAGCGCGTACAGCGAGAGCAGCTACAGCGGCAACGTCTACAGCGGGCCCTACCACTCCGTCCGGGGCTCCTTCGTGTACCACGATCTCAAACAAAACGATAAATATAAAGTAGGATCATTACCTTTTGCTTTACTCTAGAAAAATGTGTTCATTTTGGATTTTACTGAGATTAAACTGTAAAATTTTTGAGGCCAAGTCACTAAGCCGCGCTTGGTGACTTGTTCCAGATGATGTAAATCTAAATGATATCATTGCAGTTATTTTCCACGTTACGAAGAATTCCTAAACTTAAATATCTATACTTAGATATTTTTTTACTTGCATATTTTTATGCCATTAAAAAATGTAAAAAAATACAAAATCGACCTGTATTTTATTTCATATAGTAGCGAATACGAATCAACTATCGAAATTGTAAAAACCTTATATTATAGAGTTTGCCTAACGAGATGTTAGCAGGTTAACACTATAAGCCGTTGATATACTTTTTAGTTTTTATCTTAACAAATACAAATTATATTGTAATATTCTTTTACAATAAATAGTCTTATAGCAGATGCGTGTGTCCTGTGACAGATGCATATTCTAGTCTCACTTCTTAACTTTTGAATAATTCAGGTTTATTATATCTAAAGTTATATGTATCTCTTCTATTATCTAGGGAAAAGAACCAGAATACACCAAAGTGAGGAGAAAAGGGAACAGACTGAGAGATCCACATTCAGAGAGTCAAGGTGGGTTCGATTATAATATATTTTTATATTAAATAAAGCTTATCTATAAGTAGTTAGTGACATTAGTTTTATTTTACGTAGATGCACCTTCTATTACTAAGTTTAATTTAACCCATTTAAGTTTAAGTATTGATATTTGAATTTGACAAAATGATCGCCTTTTATGCAACCTGATGGGAGCGTAACTGGTGTTGTAATTTATAAAGGTAAGCATGCACACAATGTATTGTAATGCCGTCCTCGATAATTTGTTCTTTGATTTTTCATTGTATCTCTAGTTCTTTCCATTCTGCCATGACTTAGAGAATGAATCCTCTCATCTTCTGCGCTTCTAATTCAGCAATCACCGTCGTCGACTTGTCATTGTGATATCGTATCTGCTCATCACCTCAGGACATCACCATACATCTTTTCTACTCACATTCTTTACGTGCTTCTCGCTGTGACACATGGTACCACGATAACGACAGACAAAATAATGTTTAATTATGTAATATATTTATAAAATACTATGTTAATACAAATATCAAATTTCTTCTTTTTCAGCACTACCTAATCAAATATATTCTTATCAGTTTTACTCATTGTTATTTTTTTATCATAAGTGTTGTATGGATGTCGATGTTGGCTATCATTTTCTTTATCTCAGTAGAAACTTTTCTAGTTTTCAAATATATGTATTTATTATTAACTAAAATTTACTTTGTCATACTTCACTTGATCTATTAGGTCGTTTAAGCTGTCGTTAGCGTGTTACCGTACAGCGTCACGTCCCTCCGGGTGTGCGACTAGTCTAACGTACGCCTTACTTCATTTTCAGAGTCGGACAACTTGGGGTCAACGGACTCGGAGGTGAAGAAGATACTAACGCTGCACCTGCCCATTACAGAGTACGAGGACGACGCGAGCGACGACGCCAGCGCGCCGCACTCGGACAGCGAGCCCGGCGCCCGCCTCCGCCCCGCGCATCCGACCGCCTGTAAATTATTTACTGTGTTTCTATATGCGTTCAGGATGCGGCGTTGACCTCCGTCACTCAACACTCAATGTCTCGAAAATGGTCTCGGCAAAGGTTCGATAGAGTATGAGGAATGGGGTATATATATACTAGGTTCCTTCTGCCTACCCCGCTAAGTGGGGGATACAGCGTGAAGTAAAAAAAACGACAGTGATAAATTTAAAAAAATATTATGTAGAGTATTTTTATTTATCATTATCTCTAGTTATTAATTATTAAAATTATATTAAACATAAAATTCTAAATAAATCTATATATATTTTGTTTAAATATTTTAATTACTATTTTTTAAACATTTAAATAAAGAAAATGTATTTATTTAAAAGTTTAAACAAATTTCATCTTATTGGTTCTCGTCCTCATGTTATATATCATTTTATACATCACAAAACTCAAAACTTACTTTTTTTTTATGGCCCTTGGTACGGGATAAAACATAAGAAAAATAAATAACTGTTCCAGACCCGAGTGTGGAACGTGAAGAATCATCATCATCATCAGAAACATCAGTGGGCGGGGCGGTCCGGAAAGCGTTCCCCTCGCGCAAGGGCAAGGCGGGCGCGCTCGGCAAGCGGCACGTGAGGTCCTCCAGCGGGTACAGCAGCCACAACGACGAGACTACCTTCAGGTGAATATTTAATATTGCAGTAGAGACTCGATTATCCGGACGTTGTTTATATGGATTACGGACTACCAACTGGATGCATGTAGGCAAGTGACATTTTATTGAGAGAATAATTAAAAAGGTACGGACGATCTAAGTCTGTGGTGCAAAATAATACATCAATAAAATATAAAAAAATTAAAAAAAAAAACAAAAGCCCCCAGTATTTTCCTGCTTTTTATTAGAAAGCTTGAGAACAACAATTAGTCCAGTTAATCGGGTTCTGCTGTAATACAAAATATGGTACAATTGATACTACTTCAGTGAGTAATAAACCGCGTTGTCCGATTTTGTCTCGGAAAAAAGTGAGATTGTTATCTCTAGAATTGTTAGTAACTTAAACAATTAAAGAAATATTTAAAATAAAATAATTTTCAAAGTGCGTGAAATAGTACAAGAAAAGCTGGACCATTTCTGGCCCACTCGAGACATTTAAATAAAGTCCGAACGTCTGGCCACGCTGGTAATGAAACATAATAGAAAGCTAAAGTCAATGTAATCGTCAATCGATAAGAATATACTTAATTACAAAATACAAGATATAGAAAATGATATCAATCCTAGAGGCGAAAATCACAGGAATAAACACAGAAATTTGTAATAAAAACACATGTTCATATTTCTTTGCAATAATTCATATTGTACTAAGCATTTTTAAACTTAAATAATTTTAAATAATAAATTAATATTTAAAATGTATATCATAACTTAATTTGAAGAAGAAAGTAAATAAGAGTAAGTTTAGAATTTTGAATGAAAGATATATTTTTTCAACATTTGAAACTTATTTTTTTGCTCATGGTTTAGATTATATTCTAAGGCAAATAATTGTACTGTTCTATATATTCATCATTAATGATTGAATTTAAGAGATTAAAGTAAAATAATTTGCCCAAGCCGAAAATATATAAGACCGATATTATAAACGTGTTTGTAAGTTTGTTTGTTATGCTTTCCCGGCCAAACTACTCAATCTATTATCATGAAACTTTCTACACATAATCTTAAAAGTATTAAAAATTACATAGGATATATTTTAAATTTTAATATTATCCTTAGGCTATAATATAAAAATAATTCTAAGCGAAAGAAGCCGCGTTTGAGTCTCTAGCTATCTTAGTTTATACAAAGAACGATAAAATATTGTACATTGTTCTGTATGTATGTTGCAATATATTGCAGTACATCTTAAATCGATGTATATTTGTCAACAAATAACATGAGGTATAATCACACACATAAAGTACTTGTTTGAAAACATTATTTTAAAATAAACCTATTCTTTAATGAGAAATATATTTAAAATGAAAACTTAAGACATCTAACATAGGTTTACTTTAGAATTAGACACACAGCCTACGAGCTAATAACATGTACAGGGTCGAAATATTTGGTCGAAAAAGTAATTTACACTACATGTAGCCGTGTACACAGAGTTCCAAAACTAAAACAAATTATACAATTTGTATACACACTCCTAATATGGGGCAGCACACACAATTGGCGATAGACGTAGAGGTAAACACCTGGTATTACACAGTGGAAAAATATTTTTCGATCCAGTATATCGAACTACCCGTCGTTCAACGAGCACATCCACCCTCCGTCGCGGTTTTCAGACGACACCGAGTGCGAGGGCCACCACCGCCGCAAGCGCGCGCACGCACTCGCCAGCGACCCCAAGATGACACGCGAAGCCTTCCAGATTAACGTGTGATACGAAACACCATCAAGGTAACCCCCATAGCTCACTCATGGCTCATGGTTTAGAGGAACATTGTGTAATGTATATAAAAATGTAAAACATTTGTATTAAATTTGCATTGTCAGCATCGATGACGGCTATAGAAATAGCTGAATGAAACATATTATAAAATGGTATCTAAAAAAATTTGAAGTAAACTTAAAGCAATTTGTATATGCTCTTAGCGAAAATAATCGTTGATTTCGTATACAATATCTTTATGAGGTTTCTCGTATCAAGTTAAGCCACGTACATTTGAATTTGTAATAATATTTCATATTCTTAATATTATTATAGACATTTTCGACAGACCAATCTAACGATCACTCAAAAGGAGTAATGAGAATATTGTAATTTACAACGCACTGAATTTTTATTATCTAACGGGGTCAAATCCTATGACAGAGGTTTGTTAACGATTTTAACATTGTTCCTATTTATCCGAGTAATAATAATATGGTAATTTTTTAATGCAAACATACACACTTACAAACGATTATTATACATCGCCGTTATTATAGCTACCTACGATTTGACCCCGATTTGAAAATTGTTGCCAAAAACTCAATATATCGATGTAAATATACTGTAGATAGATAGGTATTAATAGTAACTAATTAATTTTAGTGCCACATACATATAACAATAATCATTTTTGTACTCTGTACTCAAATCCCGAGTTATTTAAACAATTTATGGATATATTATTGCATTATATATTTAACTTTACATCGAATTATACGCATTGTCGTTGTGTTATATTATAAATATTTACATTAAAAGCTAAACAAAAAATGCCAAATTAGTATTAAAGCGGTATACGCACAATATGCATAAATTTTTGTTGCTAATTACAACAGATACGCCATTTTTGACTGCCTCTTATCAACAATAGATTAAATTTAATTAATATTAAGTGTCGGTGTTTTTTATCAACCAAACTATGGATGAATAGAAACGAATCGTTGTATCTTCCAACTAAGTTACTTCCTATCTAATTACTTCCAGTGATACAAGCGTATAATCCAATGTTTAGAAATAACAATAATTTATTCATAACTAACGATTAAGAGAGAAACGTCACTAACGGTGAGTTTAGCACCAGGAAGACGATGAATTGTAAATATTGTTATACCGAATGTGTATTTAAATATCATATCTAAACTTAAGAAGAACAATAATTAAAATAAATATATATATTTTAAACTTAATGCCTTATTGACCAAAGTCTTAAAACTAGTTATGGATGCGATTGAAAAAATAAAATTGTATCCCATATTAATTATGGATTGTTTGATCGTTGTAAAGTTTATGGAAACTGGTCGTTTCCATCGGAAAATTTAATCTCTGTCTATAAATAATAACTTTAAGACCTATGTAAATGGTAAATAATAAACATTTTAACGTAGCTCTAATGTTTCATAATATACATATAAAATGTGAACGTTAACCAGTCGCGTCGAATTGAATATTCTGATTGTATCTAATTAATATTTTAGCGTGTTTTAATCGCAACTTCCTTTATTGGAGTGTTGTCATATTTTTATCTTCTCGACTTATAATCGGGACGTGATTAATATCGTTCAAATAATCTTAAAATACGTTGACATTTGTTATCTGTGGCTACACTTTAACAAAAACTTTTTAATCTCTCTTATATCGTCTGTCACTAAATTGAAACACTTTTCATGTTTGTAATTTTAATCAAAATACTTATTATAAAACATTCATATGAATTGATGGTAGACGCATACATACTACGCTGTTCCTTTTCTGTTTAATTTATCTAATTGAATGTTATGAAATATGAATATGCTCCTCAATTCCAAATGGCGTTAAAGATTTAATTTGCTATGGTACAGTACGGTCAACTAGTCGTGGCCGTTCTGAAATTAGCTAGCAGTAGGCGATACGCATATTTGATTTTATTATTATTATTATATATTTTCTTTATTTTTATTTTTTTCTTTCCGAGTGAACATTGCACAAAAGTTCAGAAAAGCTAACTTCAGGGCGGTCACGACTTCTTAACCATACTGTAATAAAATAAATATTTGACTAAAAAAAAAACGCGTGGCACATTGAATATCTAACGCCGAGCAGTAAAATAATTCTTTATACCTAAAATACCTAATTATTGGATGTAAAGTATGGAGTGTGGAGTTAGTATATACAGTCCTCAGTAACAGTAACACGAGACAATACACTTACCTATAGTTTGGTGAATACGGCAGAAAGTTAACTTTATATGTAAATTGTATTAGTAGATCTAGATTGACGAGTTTTGTACTGACTGACGCACGTTTACGTGGCTCGAGCGGTTTTTTTTTAAATAATATTAATAATAATTTACAATCGTTTACGTTGACTCTCTTTCGTAATTCCAACGAAGACTGCCCTATATTTAATTGAAATCTATTTTATATAATCTAGTCACGAATACCTAATGTTAGTTAATCAATGTTAACCGTTTAGTAGAGTTTTAGTGAACTTCGTAATTAAATCAATGAACATTTTGAATGAGGTCTCCGCAACGTCTGTAGATAAACGAAATGCTTATTGTAATTTCTAGCACTGATATTACAGTCATACACCGACTGATAGCCTTAGTTGACTATTTTGCCTAAATCGAAATAACATGCGTACATTTCGATGGTCACTAAGTAAAGTACCGAAAATGAGAACACGAAAAAGTTTTTATTGCTCTTTTGAACTATTAGGAAGGGTAGTTTTAATGAGTTTCTTTGCAAATATAAAATAAATAACGTTATATATGCAGATGCATACGATTTATATACACGTTTAAAAGACTAAATATGTATATAAGCGCAAGTTACTCTTGTAAGTAGTTAAAAATAGCAATAAAACTTCATTTTCGATACTTTACCTCTAGAGACCGTTGATTTTTGTTTCAATACATTTCTTATGGGTAGTAGAATAAGTGAATTGCACATTTGAACCAATTAAAATAAATGGGATAAAAAAAATACGATAAGATGATCAATTTAGATTGGAGATCATGAAATTCTTCTTAGTCACTGAAAAAAACACATTTCAAACTAACACAAGTTATTAAAAAACAAGGAGAACCACACTTAATATTCTTATTAAATCAATTCATTGAAATATTCCTAGATGTACAGGTGACAATTAATGAAATCTATTCATATTAAAGACCCATTTAAAAAAAAACTACCAAAGACAAAACCCATATAAGTGTATAATCCATTTGAAGTTAAACTTAAACATAATTTACAAACGCAAACCGGACTACCGTATTATCTACAACGAACTCGCAACATTTATTTTATCAAATATATAAAATATCAGCAGATCACTTCGTTTCTAGTCAATGTACCATATTTTAACGTTTTGTTAAAACGACACTAAGGTATTGTAAGTTAGTTATTCATGTTGTTACAGATATGTTTTTATAAATGAGTTATATTAGGAATCAGTATGATGTGAACGAAAATAAAAATTCATTTACTTGATTTGTGTGTTTTATTTTGTAATAAACTCCGTGCAAAGTTATGTATTGCTTTAGTATTATAGTGTAATATTTATTTATTATTAAAAATAGTACAATATTTTTACTAATAGAAAGTATAAATATATTATACATTTGAACCAATGATCTCTCAGATCATATTTTTTACATTTTCATTGACAATAGGTCAAATTATAGACATTGTTTGTTGTGAAAACAGAATCCAGGGTGCAATTAACAATGTGATATACATAAACATACATTAATATTGCTTTCATTTATAAATATAACAAACAAATCTTTCATATTATCCAACTTCTGTATAATCTGTATAATCTATATCTTTCCACTCATCACCCAGAACAAATTATAATTTATTAATGTAAATTTCACATTATTAAATTTATACACTTTTTCCTTCATGTTCACTAATCACTATCACTGTCACTAGCATCACAAGTGAAGTCAAATGGCTTGAACTTTTCCCTGAAGGTAGCTACCACAGCGTCCTCCTCCTCCCGACTGAGGAGGCACTGTTTCCAGTCAGCTTTGTCCTCACAATTCAATATGGGTGGACTTGATAGTACATCTCTGAAATTGAATTGTTAAATTAAATAAGTGAGACCATTATGGCGGAGTGACACAGCATCTGACACGCAAAATAGTTGTGGGTTCGACATCTGACTGGGGGAATTAATTATTTTCATTTTCGTTGCTCGAGTAACGAGACAAAGCGCGGCTTTGAAATCCGCTATTCAATGTTCTATTCAAATCCGCTGTCTGAACACTAGGTTTCCTTCCTTGCTATATATATTCAGGAATTAGTTAATAATAAATTACAATTTTATATCAAAAGAAATTCTCAACTGGAATTTTAAAACTTCAACCAATACTTTTTAAAAATTCAATATTATTATATTTAAATTAAGTGGGTGCAAAATGTAGAACACCAAGGTAAAAACTCCACACCATTTATATTCATGGACCCATGAATAAACTGGCTCGCACTAGTTTCATAATATCTCTATCTTTATTTTTGTCAAAGAAAAAAAAATTAAAACAAATTGGAAATATTTTTTATATATTTATCATATTGTGTGATGTGATATCATGAAATTTAGGGCACTTCAAAATAAGGCATGTGGAAGTATCCTGTCACACAATGCCACATTTCGTCAACGTCATTTGATGTAATTTATAGGTGACGCCTGTATAAAACAAATGATTAAAGACCGCGAATAGTGCAGGTTCGATTCCCACTAGGGGGAGTGGATTATTAAATATTTTCATTACCTGGATCTAGTAAGAAGAAAAAGCAAGGCCACGGTTACAGGGTGAAAAAGAAACAGAAAAAAATAATCATTAATTACCTGCCAAATTGCAAAGGAAAGTGTTGTCTCGTCTTAGCCATTATCTGGTCGCCGGACGGCATCTCCGCGTGGAAGTACGGAGCTCCAGGTAACGCTATTTGCGCTATTTCCGAATATGGCGGCAGGACCTCCAACTCTATACTGTTTATACCGGCTTCATCCTGTAATTGTATATAGTTAAGTTTATTTTCTAGGGTATAAGTTTAAGTTAACCATTATATAGGTTGTTTTTACATTGAAGTTAACTATGAAAATTACGATTAAAAAAAGAATAAAATAATAACCTGAAATATTTCCAATATCTGTTCGTTGCAAGCAGCCGGCACTGGCACACACTGTATCTGCATGTGTGACGTTCGGTAATTCCTTTCAAAAAACACCGCCAATTTCCCCATTGAAGCGTAGAATTTCTTTATAACCTCCTTGAATCTTTTTATTTCCTTTACCACGTCATCGGGTGCCTGAAAGAAATAAAAATAATGACCTAAATGAGAAATCAACGCATAATTCATTTATAGGCAATTGCTGTACTGTATTGCACAAATATGATATGTTTAATTTCTTTTAGCTTCACACTGTTTCCCTCAGGGTAGACAAAAGGAATCTATAATTAAGGCACTCCATTCATCTCAACTCGATCACTCCATCCAATTTCGAGACACTGCATGGTGAGTGATGGAGTTTAACGCCGCGTTTTTTTTAAATTTAAAATTTTGCTTTGCAACGAAAGTGAAGAAATTAAAATATTAAATAATTAATTTCTCTGAATGGAAGTCGAACCCACAACCACATTTACAATCACGACCTTATGTTACTAAACCAGAACGGGCTTCCCTGTTACATAAAATAGCAGAATTAATATTACCTTTGTAAAAGACTGATGATGGGCTATAGGCAATATTAACACATGGTATTTTGTTAAGGGGCCCTTTGGCAATGCTATGTAGGTATGGGTTCCCACCGATATAACTAAATGTTTCTCAACTGTAGGTGAGGATAGGCAGAACCAACATGTATCTGAAACAATTTAAAAGATATTTATTTATCCACTGATATATATTTTGAAAATTTATAGTGTACAAGGAAATATTTGAAATCATTAAATTTTTTGTTGAAGCATGTAAGATTAAATACACGTTTTAAAATAGTATCTGAATAATTAGATTAAAACTGGTCATGGAATATTTATTTAACTCCAACAACTATGCCAAAATTAAAAAATGACTATAAGCACACACACATTTAAGACACTGTGTTCCACTTTCAATAGAATTTCTAGGCATTACGTGTGGAGTGGCGAAACTCAACCCCGCACTGTGTTTTATTACAAGAGCCAGAAAATAAAAATAATGATTCTCCAGAGTCAATCATTACCAATGGCTGATGAAGAATAACATCAATCACAATATCCATCAAATATTAATTGTATAATATCTTGTGTAACATGTACAAGCCTCTTTCATTTAATGTTTTATTATCTTTGTAGTTACTTTCTTTGAAGAAATAAGATTATAATTATTATTATATAATGTAATATCTAACTATACATATTGTAGTATTGATGAAATATACTTGCCTGGATCAATATCTTTTCTTTTCCTTTCGGTGTGATCACCTTTCCTCTTCCTTTTGCCATGATCGTCCTCCGCTGCATCCATATTGAAAAAGAATTGACCATTACCAGACACCTAAGCAAACATATTATATATTAAATAACTGTTAGTATTATAAGGAATATTATGTTTTTGATTGGAAAATAGGTTATAGTTATAGATTAAATAACAGTTTTTTTAGCGTCACTACTTTTACATGGTGGAAGCGTCTGCGATCCTTTTACGAGAGCACTTATACCTTTTATAGGGTTAAATAATTCAAATCGATACCTTAAGAAATTAATCAAAATAATTTAATAGATTGGACGTAGGTTTTTTTTTTCGTTTTGCGATGTTTATCCATACTTGTATTTCGTGTGATGCAGTTACGCATAGATACCAATAACGTAAACACAAATACTATTAAGCGTTGCCGATCTGCCGCTTTTCATTCTCAAAAAACATACCAGAACGAGAAAGGGATATCTCTGGTTCTATTTTACGCAATACAACATCGCCACCATTACCTCCGACTCGATTTCGTGAGTGAGGCGTGTGCGGCGTTATCGCTTTGATAGGCTTGTGTCTGTGTGCGTTATTCTTGACAAATATATATTTTTTATTAAATTTATACTTTTATTTTACAACGATAATTTATTAATTATTTTGTTTGAAAAAAATCATTTTTTCATTTTTGAAAAATCATTATTGAAAAACTTTTTTGTTTTAATTGTATTAGGTTTTTATAGAGTAGTTAAATCTATCATTTAATTTAAAGTGGTGATGACAAAAACACTTTGTATATAAAAAAAAACTTTAAATGGAAACTTGCTATAAGAATACCTTTACAACTTTTCCAGGTTGGTGTTGTTTTAACAAATTAGGGTCATAAGGGCATTCCGTTTCATCTGTGGTTCCTTGTAACAGATCAATCATTCTCATTTTAGTTATTGGCTGTAAAGAGCATGCATATATCCATTTTTCTTTTGTTTTGTTCCCGACTGGAGCAAGCGCTATGAACCTGGTTGCGCCTTCTTTGTAGTCTTGATGTACACTTTGGTTTCTGAAAGTTAAAGTTTAATTTAAGTTAAAATTTAATTAATAATAAAGTATTGTGTAAACTTTTATTTTTCTAAATATATGACACAAAATTATAAATACCTATAAGGCTGCCTTTCAAAATATTTTTCTTTTGCAGGCACAAAATGATACCTAGGTTTAATGTGTATTGATAACCAAGATATTAAGTCGGATAGACTGTCTGGTTCCACTTCTGCCTAAAAGAACATAATATAAATAACTTATATTTCCAAGATCCATCTATAATGAGGCAATTGTGTGAATGTGTATGAATAATAAGCTTGATAGAAGTAGGTTTCACTCAGAGGAATTAATTATTTTCATTTCTTAGGTCTGGTAGTAAGACAGTGTGGTGTGAGTTACGCCTCTCAACACATAATGTCTCAATAATTGGACAGTAAGTAGAAAATAAAATATATTAACAATGGTTCCATCTGCCGCTCTACAATCAAAAAAGTTTATAATACATTGAAAGACTATATTTTTGTGATGCACTGTGATGCTAAAAAAGAAGAACTATAATTTAAGACAAAACTTACAACAAAATGTCACAGTAAGTAAAACCTTACTAAAAATTACATTTTAATTACAACTTTTATAGTTTATCATCCGAACATATATTTAGTAATAAAAATAAAACAATACATATAAATTCACTATGTTTCATATTAACCATATCGGGGTTTCCCCGTTATAAAATAACCCTCCTTTATCCTTTTGGATCAAACTCTCCTGTCCCTAGACTTTGCAAGTTGGTTAATGAGTACAGTGACCTATTTGACATTAATACTGATTCAACAAACAAGATTCGATTAATATTCAACACCAAATCTCAATCAATCTCAAAAATGTATTAATCCTAACATTCTTTGATTTTTACTTGTTTTATGCCTGCACTTAGGAGTTTTATCTTCGCTCTTATATAGCAAGATGTAGATACCTATAAGTATTTGTTACACTTAGTTTTATTTCCATATATTATGTATCTTTTTTGTAAGTATTGATGTAAACAAATGTTGGTGGAGCAATAAATAATTAAATAAATTAACAAACCTTTTGATTATTGTCTTGCTGTATACCAACAGGCCACACAGTGGTAATTAAAATATCAACACCTCTATATTCACTTTGTCCTCTAAAACATGCATCTCTCACAGCACTACAATGACTTGGTTCAAATGTACACATTGGTATATCTTTCCCAAGCTCACGTCTCGACAGGCCAGTTAAATAAGCAATCTTAACATCAGCACTGGTTGTAAAAATACCTTTTGTACCTGTTAGTATGTTTAATACATGTAAATTATATGACAGAGTAATAAATTTGATGCTGTCAGGATGCAGTGGCAATGTATGACTGTAAATGTGGTGAGTGTGGGTTTGATTGCTACTTAATAAGGAGACAAAGTGTATTGTTGAGTTACATTATACTCAAAAGTCTTGAAAATAGGGTGACAGTGACAAATTAAATAAACTTAACACAATTAGGTTTAAAAATATATATGATAAATAGTAAATATTACCCATATAAATAATATTAGGAGCTATCTCAGCGCCTTCTTCACAGTAATATGAAACATGGTCACTATTAGATGGACCAAATATGTATGTGGTAACTGGAACTGTAAACAAAGTATAATCTTAATATTATATACAATAACAAAAAATATTTTTATTATTTTATGTTGAACAATTTTCATATTTAATTATAACCATTAACAATATTATTGTCTAATAACCTGTAAAATAAATTTAATGAAAATTTCAGTTTACCTTTTTTTGCGCCTGAACGATATGGGTCTAATTGAGCATTGTTTGAACCAAAGAAGTTTCCCGCGCAGAGCAATACATCAAAAGGCCCAGATTTTTTTGTAATGCTTTCTACACGGGAAAATAGTGCATTAAAATTTCCGTTTACATCACCACAAACGAGCCTACAAAAATATTATAAACAGTGACATAAATCTAGAATAGGTTAAACAATTTAAATAGGTTAATTTTAATTTCAATTTAAATAGGATACTTACGTTTTTTGTTTTTCCGTCATTATCAATTTGTTTCTATTAAATATACAAATAGCAAAAATACACCTGCTGTATAGTTACAACCTTACAATTTAAACAATTAAATGGTTATATCGACGTTATGTTTCAGCTATGATAATTATATCCATTACGACAACTTTACTTCTTCTTTTTATTTATTACTTTTAATTAAGCGTGCATTGTAAGCTTGTAAACTTGTGAAGAGTTAAAAATATACTTCACAAACGTCAAACAGACACCGAAGACTTGAAATTTGAAACTTTGAAGAATCTATGAATCTACATTCTACAAAATATGTCAAATAACATTCATTTGAAGCTCCAATAATGTAGCCATGTATTAGGACAAAACGTAAAAAAATTAATCAAGATAAAAATAACAAATGTTATTTTTTATATATATTATAACAAATGTTATTTTTATTACAAAAATATTAATAGTGATCTAATAAAAATATGCATATGTATAAACACAATTAACATTTTTTATAAAATGAGTCATATAATTCACAAGGCGGTTGTTTGTAGGAAATATGAAACAAAAGTCATAGCGAAACCAATTAAAGCGTAAGGAAATCTCATAATTATAATGATTATGATTTGAACAGTTACTAATTTAAAGTTTTACATTGTTTTTTTACATGTTTAATAGACATGTCAATAACACATGTTTTTTTTTTTATTTTAATTCTTGCTTCCACTACAGACTTATGGTCCGTACCTTTTGTTATTTTTACATTTCTGTTAATACTTTTTTCTGTAGATATTACCTAGAACTAGACTTATGTTATTACATACATATATTCCTATATTTATACAATATCTACCTAAGACAGACCAGCTATTCATTTCAGTTGCCACTTACTAACTTAATCTAACACTATAATCTAAATTTACATGTTTAAAAATAAACCTTATAAATAAATTTAACTTAATTGATTACAATATGATAAAATGTTCATTACGGATAACAAGATTAATTTTATACGACCATAAAAATATTTCTTTAGTTTGTATGTACAATGTACAATTTTACAAAAAATAAATAGATATTTACGATATTTTCTTGTTTTTTCATAAACTAGAACATTAACAAAACATCTTTATTTTCTTATAAATACTGTCAGAACAGCATATCTATTGATCCTACATACAGTCTTAATAGAAATTACTTATATTTTTATTTTTTATAATAACAATTTGTGCTGCATAGTAAATATACAACTATTATTAATTCATATTTCAAGAGAAATTTAATGTTATATCTAAAGATTCTAAAATGAAGCATTCTAAAATGTAACTTAATCTAAAAAATGTTTCTATTCACCCGGTATATTATACATACATTATTCTTTTTATTGAAATTTATTTTCGATTGGCAAGACTTAATTAATGACAGAGAGAAATCATGCCAAGTTCACACTTGGCATTATTTCTCTCTGTCATTAATAATTATTGACAAATGACAGATATTTTGTTTACTGTATTAGCGTGTTGATATTCCGCGTTTTTAGTTTTCAGTGTAGATGTGTTGATACAATATCTTATACTGCAGTCATGGCTTCATCGAGCAAGTTACCAGGAACTGGATTGGAAGATGTTGGAGTACCTGGGCAAACCTTTCTCCGTGATGCCCTTACAAGCTGTACTGATCCACTTAAAGCTATTGAAGAATTTCAACTAGAAAACGGAATATTACTACCCTCGCTTAGGCCTATGCTTCCATTACTCGATCTTCATGGAGTACGTAGACTCGATTTTCATACATCGGTTTTAGAGGAATTACGGGATAAGTTAATAACGCATATTAATGACTTACGTAAAAAAGACAAAAAAGAACATGAAAAGAAACTCAAAGAGCTGTTAAATAAAAGCTTTTCTGTTGTTAAAGTAAAAGCCCTAAGACCAGTTATTATGAGCATATTAAAAAATACTCCACACATTGATGACAAATATTTAAGAGTGTTGGTGCGAGACAGGGATCTTTATAATGATACAGATACAGAGGTAAAAAGACAGATTTGGCAAGACAATCAATCCCTATTTGGGGATGAAGTATCACCATTATTAAGTCAATACATTAGAGAAAAGGAAAATATATTATTTGACCATGAAAACCTTTCAAATTTGTTTTTCTTTCCATCACCAAAGGTTAGACGACAAGGTGCTGTTGTACAGAAGCTAGCTCATATGATAGGCACCAGTATCAAACTCTATGACATGGTATTGCAGTTTCTGCGTACATTGTTTCTTAGAACAAGAAATGTTCATTATTGTACTTTGAGAGCAGAACTTTTAATGGCACTTCATGATTCAGAAGTGCAGGACATTATATCTGTAGATCCGTGTCACAAGTTTACATGGTGTTTAGATGCTTGTATAAGAGAACGAAATGTTGATATTAAAAGATCTAGAGAACTTCAAGGATTTTTAGATAGTATAAAAAAAGGAACTGAACAGGTTCTTGGAGACTTATCCATGACTTTATGTGATCCATATGCAGTTAACTTTTTAGCAACGTCTGCTATCAAAATACTCCAGCATTTGATAAATACAGAAGGGCTTCCAAGAGACAATACCATTTTAATTTTACTGCTAAGAATGCTAGCACTAGGATTGAGTGCATGGGAAATAATTGATTCACAGGAATTCAAAGAGCCCAAGCTTGATAGTCAAGTTGTGACTAAATATCTTCCAGCTTTGATGTCTCTTATGGTAGATGATCAAGTTAGAGCACTGCATAATAAACTACCTCCTGATGAGAGAGAGTCTGCCATAACAACAATTGAGCACTCTGGTCCTCCGCCTGACGCTTGTGAAGCCTATATGAGAGAGAGTTCTGTGTGCGGTGTTATAGCAATGTATTACACATTACACTGCGGCTAAATTGAGGGATAGAGGAGCTATTCTAAGAATTTTAAGTATATTAGGTAGTTGTAAAGATGGTAGAGCATATGAAGATCCATTTTTACATGCGTTAGTAGCCTTGTTGATACAGCTTCCAGATGAATTCCAAGGTGAAGATTTCAGTACTGTGCTGTTTGATGAATTTTTCTTTGCTGGTCTGTCAAAGGACAATGTTACAAGGCATTTACTCAAGTTACTATGGTACATTCATCCAAAGCTACCAGAAACTAGAATTCAAACATTAATGAAGGCTTTACAGCCAGGAACACAACACAATGAATCTGTTCATAAACTCTATGAAACATTACTACAGAAAATGCATACACAAGCAGAACCAGCGCCTAGTACTACTGAAATGGAATATTTAGATTCCCCTCTAATGAGTGTTCCAACACCAGCACCTTATCATATGTAATATCATAGTATAATACTATATTAAGTTATTGACATGTCTATTAAATAAATTTAAATATATTATATATTAATAAAGATAATACGACAAAAAAATAATCATTTATTTATTTTTGAAAATAACATTTAAATTAAAAAAGTTTGTTAGTTTTATTTTCAAAAGTGAGTTTTCTTTTGTTTGCTAAAAATACATTAAAGACACTAATAGTGATTTATTTGTTACCATAGCTTTGGATGAATGAAAATTTAAATTCATACAATTCAATTCATTTCTTCGAGTGGCGATCGAACTCATAACGAGTCGCGTTTATAGTCACTTTGTGCCCCTGCGCCATGACTGGCCTCAATGAACCAATTTCATTGTGGTTTTTTCTTAAGGATGGCTTTGTTAATTGCGGTGGTTCTTAGGCTATATATTATGAAAATTATATAAGAAGTTTAAGAGCTACAAACACTTTGCCCAGATAAAGTAGGGATTTATTGGATCGAATTTTTTTTCATATAACAATAATGGTTTGGCTTTTTCCATTAGGATTTCATTTTTTTTTCTTAACGATTGTTAAGAAAAAAAATTACTGATTAGTAATACTGTCAAGGCGGTTATGGCCAATATTTTATAATCTATTGTGGATTATTAAATAAAAAAATAAATCAGTTTCACGCTATGTCCCGTATACTTCTGTATAGTAGGCAGGCAGGTAGGCAGAGGGAATCTAGTGTTACGACACTCCGTTCCCCACTTTCCGTCAATTGTTTCGAGGCATTGCGTGTTGTATAGCGGATCTCAACGTCGGGCTTTTGACTTGGTGCCAGAGCGAAGAAATGAATATTAAGAAATAATAATCCATTCCCTCGAGTGGGAATCGAGTTCACAATCCGTCAGTCAGACTCCTGTGCCCTTATGTCACAATGGAATCAATTGGAATTGAAGTGGATTATTAACCGTTTACAGTCCGTTGTCGCCGTATTTGCGACATAACAGTAAAATAAATATAAAAGTAAATAAATAAATCAGCTTCACGCTGTATCCCGCACACTGCAGGGTAGGCAGAGGGAACGTTGTGAAAGACACACCGTTCCCCACTTTCTGCCGCATTCCGGAGGCATTGCGTGTTAAGTGGCAGAACTCAACGCCGCGCTTTGCCTCGACACCAGAGCGAAGAAATGGAAATATAAATTTAAGTAAATATTTCATCTCCTCGAGTGGGGATCGAACCCACAACCAGTCGGTTTACAGTCACACTCTGTGCCGCTGCGCCACGACAGGCCTCTAAAATATAAAAGTAATAAAATAAAAACAGGAATAAAATAAAAACGTTACAGTAAATCCGCTGGAGTGCAAAGGGTTAAATTTCTTTCTATTACAGTTATTGTTTACAAACTAAAATGCTTTAAAGTAAATCTTTAAAATTTATTGTTTGACAAAATTCAAAAATTGAATCAAAAAAAATTAAACAGGAAAAAGGATAATAAATAAAATTCACTCAATAATCACTGTAAAATTTATTCATTAGTACTGACTTATTATAATCATTACAAAACATAGTAGAAACAAGAAGTTAAATAGAATAAAAAAAATAATACCAAATTAAATTCTATATAAAGTTATTTGGACGGATAAGAAACTGAGCATGTTTAGGCAAATAAGTCTAAGTATTTATTATTTTAGATATAGTTACAATATAATATATATATATATGTAAATGTGAAGGCTGTTATAATTTTATGCACGATGTTCGCGACGGTCCGGCTTCAAGTCCAGTGAGTGCAAGGACCTTAGCGACCTGGAACGTTCGAATAACGAGGGGTCTGTGTAAATTGGCTCGCTGCCGTCGTCGAATGCGTTCGCCAGACGACCCGATGATCCTGCCTCTTCACCTATTTCATGTGAAATTTCTGCCTAATCCACTAGAAATAGATGATTTATATGTTAGTTGAAGTAAATTACGAAATTTAATTTACTAAACTCAGCTTCACGCTGCATTCCGCACACAGTAGTGAAGACAGAGGGAACCGTGGTGTTAAGACACTTTATGTCCTACTTTTCGCTGAATTGCGTGTTTAGTGGCGGACCTCAATGACGGGCTTAATTGCCTTGGTGAGAGAGCGAAGAACATGAAAATAATATTTCATTCCTTCTAAAGAGGATCGGAAAAAAACCGTCGCGGTCACACGACAATACGACAACTTCAATGATTAATTATTATTATAATTAAAAGGCAATTAACGAATCACTAACATTTTCTAATCTCCACATATAAAATAATGATTATATTGTCAATAGAAACCAAACGAGTACCTTAAAGAGAATGGTTTATGTAGATGCGAAGCGGAGAACAGGGAGGGTCTCGCGGGGCGCGGCGCCGGCACGGCGGCGCGCGGCGCCGACACCTCCATGTTCTTGCGGACCACGCGCCAGTAGCGCCTGCGCATGTATTAAAGCAATTGTTTAGGAAATTATGTTTAGAAAACGTTTATATATTTAAGTTAATGTTCAATTTTTATACAGTACCTGTAGTTAATGAATTGTAGCCGCTTTGAAGTTGGGTTGTTTTCAATTTTATGTAAGAACCATATTAAAATCGTCATTTTAAATTAATCATAGATAACTTTAGGGCCAAGTCTTCGACTCGTCGACCATTCTATAACTGTTTATAACTGTTACTATTTATTCAATTCTGTTCGACATTGTTTAATAAATAATCTAGGGTTTAGTAGTCTCAGACTATTCTTGGAGGATTCCAAAGAATTCCTATTTTTTATAAAGTTACTAAAAAAATCTTTTTTTTTTTTATTTTCTTTTTCGGCAAACCGGTTCGGGTCACCTGATACTAAGTGATTACCGCCACTCACGGCCCCGTGCAACCCCAGAGGAGCTACAAGTGCTTTTCTTTCAACTTTTATATTTCTATACCTTACAATGTTGTTTGTTTGCATACTCTAGTCCTAAGCAAAACAAGCTAGTTACTTGTAGGCGTAGAGCGCGGCGCACAGCAGCGCCAGCAGCAGCGCGAGCAGCGCGGCGAGCGCGGCCAGCAGCGCGCGGTCGCGCGGCGCCGCGCAGGCGCCCGCCGCCGCCAGCACCGCGGGCGCCGCGTCCGCCGCGTTCTCCTCCAGCAGCTCGTTGCGGTTGTCGAACACCTGTTTACCAGAGAGAGGAAATAAATATGTGAGAATCGAACCAACAACCGTCGCGCTTACGTCATACCCTCATTCTCAACGATCTCATTAAATTATTGTTTTACATAAAGTTAACAATAGAAAATATATATTTTTTAATTATAATTATAATTTATTACGATAATTGTATTATTTTTCAACTTCTTACAATCAATTTATTGTAATTAATTTTAAATTGCTAGTACTTACCTATACCTCCTAAAATAACAATCACTACAGGTATTTACTTTACAAGAAACATAGCTCTAATTTTTTCTTAATTAAATATATCTATATCATAGTAAAAATTCAACTCACTTCAATCATTTTCCTGACATGGCTGGGCGTTTCCACTTCGTCCTTCAAATATTTATCAACTTTAGCTTCTTCATACGACACTTTATACACTGACGCTTCACTCTTGTTATCTGTTTTGTTTTCCTTTTTGATCATCTTCTTTGACTTCTGTATCTTCTATTTCGGTTGAGTTTACTTCTCTACGTTTGCGGCCAAATGACGGTTCGGAGCGACCTGAGTGACTTGGACAATACGCCTGCAAAATAAATATTATATTCAATTAAGTAAATAAATAAGTATACTATATTTAAATAAGTGATTAGGCTTATGTAAACTTTTACAAACAAATCAATTATTGAATTATTAATTTATATATTATGAATATTTTTTTAAATATTTTTCTTTTTTTCTGATGTTAAATAAATTAGGACTCAACACCACCGTGTTACCATGCAGCGAAGTTCATATTTCCTAACTAAATATAAACCAGGCTCTGGACCCAAATTCCAAACAATGTTTATAGTTACACGTATATATATTTACATTGTTATTATTAATAATATAGATATGTATATAAGTAAGTATATCCTGATCAATAAAAAAAATTGCGGGGCATTGGATTTCGTGAGTTAGCATTCAATCTTTCTTTAATTATATTACATATAATTAAATAGAAAATATAAACATGAAAATTCATCTTGAAAATTTAAGTTAGTTAGTTAGTTCCCTCTGTCTACCCTGCTGTGTGCGGGATACAACGTGAAGCTCATTTACCTATAACTCATTGCCTATTAGCTACTACGCACAATGCTCGAGAAGCGTAATGATAAGAAAATTTTTGAGAATATATTTTTTCAATTTCACGATGTCTTCCTCATGTAGCAGGCTGTTTTAACACTTGATTCCTTTCTAGTGTTAAGACACTCCGTTCCCCACTTTCCACGGAATTCTGGAGACATTGAGCGGCGGAAATAAGGACAGAGGCGGAATTTTGTGCCGTGTGATCCCGGCCTAGAATAGGATCATCCTGGTACTGGTGGTGTCGTAAGAGGCGACTAAAGTACGTGTGGTAGAGTCACGTCGCCAGCAATGGCAACACGCATGGGCAGACTCGACCGGATCATTACCACCCCCGGCATTTAAAACCGGCGTGAAGTAGTGGCTTTATGCCACTGCGTTTCGCATCAGGTAATGCCGGGCCCCGGCGCCCAACCCATCTTAAAGGCCGGCAACGCACCTGTAGCTCCTCTGGGGTTGCACGGGGCCGTGGGCGGCGGTAATCACTTACCATCAGGTGACCCGCACGCTCGTTTGCCGTGACTTTTCCATAAAAAAAAAAAAAAAAAACAGTGCGAAGAAATGAAAATATTAAATATTTTATATCCTCCAATGGGAATCGAACGCACAATCTGTGTGTGACTAGCCTCTTTAAGAGCATAATATGATATATATAATTAAGCCTTGTTATTTATTATTAGAAATATGAATATATACAAAGTATGTTTATTTAAGCTGCACAAATAGAGTTTATGTTGAGATAACCTGGCGTTAACCCCAAGTTATTACTATTTAACATATTTATATTTTTATGAAACTCAATTGACGTAAGCAGCTATCGTACGATGATAAGTCGTATTGTGGTTCTTGTTTTCTTATTGTATAGGAATATTTGGATAACCAATTAATTTTACAAAAAAAAAAAAATATGACGTATTGAAGTACTATTAAATTAAAAATTAAAAAAGAAATAGAATTAAGTCTTTAATTGAGTTGCCCAATTTTTTAAAAAAACTGTTGTGTCTTATCTTGATACTCTGATAAGCAGGAAAATTAAAATAATTAATTATATCAATAATTATTTATCATTTATTGTTTACAGTAAAATTCTGGGTCACTGCACCACGGTGGCCATTGAATTGATTTAAAAAAAAACAAAATAGTACCTTCTCCGAATTCAGATTGAACGACGTAAAAGACCAACACTAGGTTGTATTTATTAAACTCTTATAATTCTAAAAAAGGAAAACGTGAATAATACGCATTTTTAACAATATGAGAACACACTCACCGGCTGGCAGCCGTCCCGACATGTCCTGACAGTGGCTTCGAATACTAAGAAATTGGATTCGGGTATTTTGAACGCATTGAATCTAGCCTCAAGTGAATCACCGCTGCGGCCTTTGTCCAGCTCAGGGAACACATCTGGATCGACCGGGCATCTAAAATCAATTGAAATATTGCATTTATAATCGATAAATATTATATTTATGATGTGTCGTGGCGCAGGAGGATAAAGTGTGACTGTGAAATCGACTGGTTGTGGGTTCGATCCCCACTTGAGGAAGTGAAATATTTATTTACATTTATATTTTAATTTCTTCGCTCTGGTGTCGAGGTAAAGTGCGGCGTTGAGTTTTGTCACTCAACACGTAATGCCTCCAGGACTCGGCGGAAACGGAGTGTCTTAACACTAGGTTCCCTCCGCCTTTTTTTATTATAAAATATTATACTAATTCAGAAAGAGATTTGTTATATGCACTTGGATGTCCATGGATCCAAGACATATCTTCAAATACGAATTTTCATATGTAACATTTTTAAAATACCTATTAATACAAAAAAATATTAAATTACTAAACTTACCTATTATTTACCTTAAGAAATAACGAAAAATATTATAATTGGCTATACTTACCCAACCCGATCGATGAGTTGAACGGAACGTCCCGAATAAGGATCTCTGGCGATCACGTTAGTTGCAAATATATCAGTAGCATAATTATATCCATCTTGGGCCTCCAATCTAAATGTGAGAGGATCCCCAACAGCGATGGTCGTCGTGGGCCTTCCTTGATATAGAATTAGTAAGCGGACCTTCGAATTCAAGGAGCTTTCCTCTGGTAGATACTCTATCGGTATCGGACTCCCGGACCTGTCGACCAAGTCATAGCCAAAACTGTTGTTAGATTTAAGATTGTATTGCTTTTTAAATGTATTGGTACTTTGAATGATATCTGAATATATGTTTATTTATGAAAATTATATTAATAAAATTTTAATAATTTAAAGTATATATAAAATTTTCGTATTAGAAATGCACTGAGTTAATTTTAAGTTAGCCTTGAAACTGTAGAAAGTGAACGTAGATAGCTTTCAGACCAGTTAAACCAGACTAGACTAGTCAGGGGCTAAGAGATTTCATTCAAAGTTCATAGTTAGTAGCTGTTAGTGAATAACAGCACTCAAAATCATAAAAATATATTATAATCCCATACACACAAATATGCCTACACGACTAACTAGCGTAAAACAAAAACAAATTCAACACACGAAAACATTCATAAAAAATAAAATTTGAACACTAAAAAAGTAATACAAACAGTAATAAAAATAAATACCTAGTAATATATAATAATTCAAAGAAACCTTAAAGCCCAATATATTCTAGGAAAGCTCATATAAACCTCTGAAATCTCACACTCAAATGTAAATCACGCGATCTGTTAACTGTTAATCCTCACATTCACAGAATTTACTATGTCCATCGAAAAACAGGAATTAGACTCGAAATAACTAAGATTATTGTTTATAATAATATAACAATTTAATATTTTTCGAGCTATGAATATATTCAATAATTTTTTCTGGTATTTTTCGCCGTTTTTCCATAGACACAAAAAGTTATATAAGAAATCTCACCCAGCCCCGATATAGTTCGACGTGACAACAGCTTCAGCGGGTCCTCGGAACAAACACGTCAAGTTAAATCGTTTGTCCCTCGAGGTTTGAACGTTGTCACTAAACTGCACTACCACGATATTGGTCATTGTGTCTCCGTACTGCAAAAATGTATTAAATATTAAAAAAAAAACAAGTTGCAAACATAACCAAAATTTTTCATCATTCTTAGTTACTCCTAACTTTTATTATTTAGCATTCCGTTTTTTCCAACATAAAACATTTTAATAATTAATCACGTAAATAAATAACAAATAAGTTATATTAGATAAAGAATTAAATAAAACTGTATTGAAAGAGGAGAATCTATATTCAATACCGACAGAGTTGTCTAAAAGAATATATTAAAATAATATCAAACAAGTAAAAATAACCAAGAAAAAAAACAAAAGAAAAAAAAAAGATCAGAAAGGGCTCGGGCGACCAACGTCTGTGGTAATAATAAAATTTAAAAAAAAAAACAAAATAAAGCTCACCCGCTGCGTGCCGCACTCGGGGTAGCCGTGCGCGCCGGAGATGCGCAGCGCGTTGCTGGTGGCGCCGTTGCCGCGCAAGAAGCAGCGGTCGTAGAACCCGTACGTGTACATGCGCCCGTAGAAGCCCTCGGGCAGCCGCAGCGTGAACTCCATGCCGTCCTCGTTGCACACTTGTGACACTGCGAGTGTTTCATGTTATATTTTATATTATTTATTTTATTTGTGTTTATTAAGCACTTTTTAGTTTTAGTTTTACTAAAAGATCTTAGTATTATATTTTACAAATAAAAGTTCTTTCATTTGATATCCATGTTAGATAGGTTATGGAAAAAAAAATTAGTCATTTTGCTGCGGCGGCCATTTTGAATTAACAGCAGTATTGATAGTATATAGTTTCAATGTCAAAACCGAAGTTGTAATTCTTTTTTTTATGGAAAAGACACGGCAAACGACCGTTCGGGTCACCTGATGGTAAGTGACTACCGCCGCCGACGACACCGTGCAACACCAGAGGAGCTACAGGTGCATTGCTGACCTTTAAGATGTGTGATCCTATTCTAGGCCGGGATCGCACACACACAATTCAAATTTCAGCTCAATCAGAGACTGGAAATTGGGTCAAATTGAGCTTGCAAGATTATGCATACAAACATACTAACACGACAAGTTAAATAACAATCACTTAGGTAAATAGCGATAAAACATAGACTGTTCCCTAAGGAGGAATATATCACATTTAAATTAAAAGGTCCTAATATGTATTTTCTTCGCACTTGACATATTTGTAGACAAACGTACACGTATTTGCAAAAATTTGCCCATATAGCATAGCCTGAAAGCCAAAATATGCAGATACTCAAAAGCGAAGACTATAGAAAATTTTGCTATAATAATATCATGGCGCATTTACATCGGCCTACCTGTCACTATTTATCAGATTTTACACTAGAAAAAGAATATTTTGTGTCGAATGACGTTTTTGTATCTATTTCTAATTAACTAAAGCCCTTATAGATACTATGATTAATTATAAGACGGAGGAAATACATCAATTTAAAATATATATATATTTACCATCCAAGCAATCATCAGCAATACGTCCCAAAGCTCGTTCGTAGAAATCGTACTCATTGGCGGTGTTGTCGAAGTGCGCGGGGTTGGCGGCGTCCAGCTCCCGCGTGTCGCGGTCGCTTAGTTCACAGTTGTCGCGCGGTTCTGCGCCGTAACCTACTTCCCTGGAATACCTCGGTAGGTTAATACTATTATAATTATTAAGGTGCTTAAAACGTGGGTATTACAGAAGAAGAATGAAAGAAAGATGAATGCTGTGGAGATGCGATCTCTTCGTAGGATATGCGGAGTCAGCCTAGCTGATCGAATCCGCAATGAAGAGGTACACAGAATGGCAGGTACCAGCGAGGATGTCACGGTGAGAATGAAGAAGAACGTGCTCAGCTGGTTTGGGCACGTCGAACGAATGAGCGAGGAAAGAATGGCAAAAAAGATTTATGATGGAAAAGTGAATGGTAAGAGAGGTAGGAGGAGACCTCGGTTGACCTTCGAAAACACAGTATCAAAGATACTGGAGGAAGGTCACGTAAAAAGCATGAGGATCCCCCGGAGGGCATGTATGAAGAGGTTGATGACAGTGGACGAGGCGAAAGAGGTATGTAGAGACCGTAGCGTTTGGCGCTCCGTTCTCTCTGACTACCTCGCTAGGGATAAAGCGTGAAGTTAAGTTAAGTTAAGTTAAGTTAAAAAGATGATGTATGCAGACTACACGCTGAGTGCCAAAGTAGATTTGCCTAATTGAAAGCAGTATTTTTTCTTTAATATGCACCCTTTATGCTACATTGCTATGCATGCACTAGATTCTCTCTGCTCATCCTGCTTGGTATACAGAGAGAATCTACAGAGAAGACAATTCGTACTCTAGTCTCTACATAAATTTATTTACCAATAAATATGTCAAATATATGTGGACAAAGTGCTTGGGCGGTTACCAAGAGGCGCGATATCAAATACCCCGATACGTTCAATATTTCATACGTTTTGTGAATAAGTATTAGCTAACCTATAGTTGAACGACCGGCAGATGAAGTCCCTGGCCTCGATGCACTCGCGCTGGCAGTGCGCCAGCGACTGCGCCGTGCTGAGGCGGCGCACGAAGCGGCGCTGCATGCGCTGTCTGCCAACTTGCCTGAAACTGTCCTCCTCGCAGCGGGAGCCTTGCCACGGCCTGTGGCCCAGCGGGGGTCGGCCTCCTATGGGACCGCCGATGGGTCCGCCTAAGGGACCGCCGATCGGTCCTCCTATAGGACCTCCTAGTGGACCTCCGATATGTCCACCGATACCATTTCCAATGGGAATGCTTACAGGGCCAGTTGCTGGCCCTATCGGTCCATCTGGCTCGTAACCCCCGTAGCCTCCACCTCCTACATTAAATATTACCTTTTAGTTTCCCAATAAAAATTATAATCAAATTTCGCACACCTACTTTATCATACTCAAATATTATTCAATTTCAACGGTATGATATACATACACACATGTATGTAACATGTAATCTAAGAAACTTCCTTTTTCAATGTCGGTTAAAAGTTACTATGTAGACATACACAAAGACTACGTAAAATGCATTTTATGCAGTTTTTTCTTAGTTTGGCCTCACCTATCGGCCTGTCTAAGCCTTGTAGCGGATAGCTGCCGCGGTAACCTCCAGGTCTGTCAGTTGGTCGTCTCACACTGAATGTAGGCCTCGGTTCTACTGGATACCTATCAAAGAAATGTACATGTTGAATTCATAAATACACATAGATAATTTCAGCTATAGTACGCTAGACGAGTCGTGGTTGTCCTGAAAAGCTGTATATGCTTGGAAAGATTTTATTTTAGAAAATTTCTTAGGTTTTATTATAATTTTCATAAGTGAACAATGCGTCAAAATTTACAAAGTTTAATTTCACGGCAGCCATGACTCGTGAACTGCGCCGTAAATATAACATAAAATTTTATTTAAAAATATACCTATCAGCTCCAGGACGAACTCCTCTATCTGGAAACCGATCGTTAGTTGGGAAGCGATCACCAGAAGCGAAATCTGAACCATAATGACCGCCTCGTCCATAACCTAAATGATAATTGATACGTACAACATAAATGATTTCAATAATAAAATACTATAATGAAATAGTTTATTCATATACTCCTTTTAAATACATTATTGTGAACGATATGCTTACCAGGATATGAAGATCCAGTCGGTGGATATTTGTCATACAACTCAGGGTATCGATCGCCACCCAATGGCACGGGATCACGATTTACACCAACTGGATAGCGGTCGAACGGATATCGACCCCAATCATTAGTTCCTGGATAGCGGTCCTGATCGTATCTGTCAGGATAACGGTTAAACCATGGCCTGGGATATCTGTCCCTGTCAGGTATCGGATACCTGTCAGTTGGGTACCGTCCAGATGGAAGCCTGTCAGGATAGACGTCTATAGGATATTTACTGATGGGATATCTATCGGGAGGAGGATATCTACCTATGTCATTTGGTGGATCGTAAACAGGGAATCGTCCGTCTACCGGGTATCGATCTCGATCTGGATACCGGTCTCTGTCCGGGTATCTAGCGGGATATCTATCGACACCGGGAGGGTATCTGTCTGAAGATGGAGGGATATCGGTCGGACGGGAATCTGTCGGGGCCTACACCAGGTGGGTATCTATCTTCCGGATATCTGTCTGCTGGATACCGGTCGCCCGGGTATCTGTCCGGGTAGGGCTCGGGGCCGGCCGGGTAGCGGTCGTCGGGGTACCGGTCCGGCCGGGAGGGGCGGCGGTCCCGGTCGCGCTCGTCCTCGTAATAGCGGTCGTCGTCCGGGTAGCGGTCTACGCCGGGCGGATACCTGTCTCGATCCCCGTTATTACTACCACCTTGAAAATTTAATGCGTTCATTAAAAAAATATATACTTTATTTGCGTTGGGTTTCTAAGGAGGTTCTACGTGCTTCTACGTTTGTGTTAAACTATAAAACTAATCTACATAAAATGCTACATAATTTCTATATACCACATTACGAGAAAAAAATATAATAAGATATTATAAAATTAACTTACAACCAACCACATGTCTACCAATATTTACTTAACAAAAAATATAACCAGCGATAACATTCTAAATAGTATTTTCATGCAAATTTCAATATTCTACGTATATATAAAAATTGTTTACAAATATACAATCTATATAGAACAACTCCATGCCAATCGAACCTGATGAATTTGAACCCCATGACGATTTCGATCCGCCTCCTGAACCCCCGGCGTCAGTTTCTCCACTAACTAGTTGATCTGATACAATAATTTTTGCCATTACATTTTAACACATTTTACCGTTATCTCATTCCACCATAGATTATGATTATAAGAACATCGATTAATAATACAAAAGTTTGATAATAAAAGCAAAAAATGATTGAATTTAATTTTTTATAAAAATTGATGGCGATTTAAAGACTTTTACATATAAACTTTCACTCCCTTATTTGAACCCTTAAGGGTTGAATTCTACAAAACCATAAAACACGTGTCTAATGAAATATTTATAATAGTCTGAATTTCAAATTTTATACCTATATAATTTATAATTTATTTTCACCCCTTTAAGGTTAATTTTTTTTAACATCAGTCCAACTTTTACGTTTCTACCATCAGCGGTTACAGCTGTGCGTGCGTCCTACCTCGATCAGTCAGGTACATGTCGTTTTTTTTTTTATGGAAAAGGACAAGGCAAACGAGCGTTCTTTTTATATATATGTAGATTAAATTTAATATATATATATATATATATATATATATATATATATATATATATATATATATATATATATATATATATATATATATATATATATATATATTCGTGTTCAATTTATAATTTTGTACTCTATTCTAACAAATAGATCTATTTTCATATTTATTGGTCCAATGTCACGTGGTTTCAGTGATGCAAATTGACCACTTAAGGAGTAGTACGCAAGTATAGCTCTATAATTGCATCGGTTCAATGATAGCCGTCGATCTTTATTGATGCCATACGCCGGAATAGAAATACAATGTTTGTTCATATCAGCACTTATGCGTACAGATATGTATATAAGCTATTTTTGTCTTGGCGCAGAGGCACGAATGTGTGCGTATAAAGGGTTGTGGGTTCGAGGTTCCCCACTCGAGGAAATTAAACATTTATTGAAAAATTATATTTCCATTTATTTTCTCTAGTGTCGACGTAAAGGACGGCATTCGTTCGTTCCACTCAACACGCAATGCCTTTAGAATTCGGCGGAAAGTGGGGAACAGAGTTTCTTAACACTAAATTCCCTCTCCTACCCCGCTGTTTGCGGGATGCAGCGTGAAGCTGATTAGTTCATGTATATTTTTTAGCCTGACCATGTATCCCGTAACAGGGTAGGAAGAGGGAACGTAGTGTTAGGACACTCCGTTCCTCACTGACCTCCCAAGTTCGAGACCTTAAGTGCAGAGTGGTGAAGTTGCACGCCGCACAAAAAATTTATTTAGTCCCTTGAGTGGGTATCGTACTCACAACCGAAACTGTTACAGTCAGAGAATCAGAAAATAAAATATTAAACAAATACTTATGGATTATCTCTAAAAATATATTTATATATTATAAACTTACGCATAAGATTTTCGTAGTAATCGAAGTCCGGATCGTATAACAAACGCATGCCATCTTTTTGGTTGTATCTGCTCAGCCTACATGTCCTTGCGCGATCGCTGTACACGGCTGACCTGTGACACACGTACTTTCCATATATAGATACAATTCACAGTACATAAATTATTATAAAAAAATAAATAAAAAAAATACTTAAAATTTATTAATTTTATTAATTTATTATTATTTTTTGATTATTATTATTTATTTTTTTTTTTTATATTTTTTTTTTATTTTTTTTTATTAAAATATTTTTTTAGCATTCACGCTAGTAGAGTAAGGAGAACCTAGTATCAAGTCTTAAGACACTCTGATAATTTTTAAATAAATTATTAAAATAAAATATATTATTTCCCCGTGCGGGAATCGAACCCACAATAATTGCACACAATATATATTATTCTATCATCGTTGTCATATGTTTTACGTCTTAAAAATTAAAACGAACTTGTTGCACATGACAAAAGGAAAAAATCTAAGGCAACATACGATAAAATCTAAGGAATTGTTGTACTATTTTTTTCTTAATTTTAAATACTAGTTGTGCGTACGCGGCTTCTCTCGCGTTGACTTGTCTTGTCAGCTTTTATATAATATACATATCATCCATATTAACCTTCCTCTCTTTTAGAATTAATTGAATACTTTAAAAGACCTAAACGTATGTCCGCGGGAAGCGACTTTGTTTTAAAGACATTATGTTATATGAAAAGCAAATAAATTAACCCTAAAGCCTTATTTTTTCAAAAACGACAAGTTACACATATATATTTTTTATGTTTATTCATCGAATTTAAAAACCAGTTTTTCTTTTTTTATTTGAAAGTGCGTAGGTACTTTACGAATTACGAAGTTAGTATATGGTGATTCCCATAGAAATTGAAACTCCCACGACTGACCTCGAGAATATTTATTTACGTATAATTCAATAAATCTTTATTTACTATTGAAATAAATATGTGTCACGCAATCGGTCATTGAACTTAGTGATTATTATAAAAGTACATTGCACATGGCGCTGGCAATATTTATTGTGTTTGTAAACACTGTCTAGGTATGCTAAATATAGATTATTGTATCATATTGCATATTTTATAATAATCAACATTTATTATATATTGAAATCCACTTAATTGCTTTAAAAGCAAATCTCATAAGTTTTATAATATTATATTATAGAGTACAGACCTACAGCTTCTCCAAGGAGGCAATTGGGAGCACCTTCTGTTTCTAATTAATGACATCTGAAGCTATATTATTTCATTAATTTAACGCTCCGCTTTTGCCTCGTTACCAGAGCGAGGAAAGAAAAATATTAAATATTTAAACTCCCCGAGTGTGTAATTGAATCTATAGCCGTCGCTTTTATATCCGCATAGCTGTGCCCTGCGTCACGTCGGCCTCATCATGGTGTATGGGCACGAGATTTTTTTTTTTTTATAATAAAAATAATACAAAGAAAATCTTATAATGAAAATGAATCTTTAAAGAAAGTTCCTTATAGTATTTGACTTTATTGAGAATCAGTATCGATGTACTCGTAGTTATTTAAAGAATTTTCTCGATCAGCGTATCCAAGCGTGTTATTGCACGTTTAGATTTAACTTGTTTATCTTTTGAAATATAATTTTAAAGTAGGGCACGTTGTACGATAAAAAAAGTATTTGCGTAATTCTATATTGATTAGCTAAAAGGAAAATACGCGAAATACTCTCAAGGGGAAATAAAATTATGAATAGATAAAAATGTTTCTAATATTTGATAGGGATCTAATATTCTGCTTACTTCCAAATGGTATTTCATCAATTAATATATAGTAGCGAAACTTATACGGGGTGGAAGTGTCAGTACCACTTTAAATGAAACCACACTTTTAACTACTCTATAAAAGCCTAATACAATTTAAAAAAGAATAAATAATAAAATTATTGTTGTAATATAAAACGCCATTTGTCAAGAACGACGCACGCACCCAAACCTATTAAGGGAAACCGCCGCATACGCCCCATTCTGAAACCGTAGGTATTAGCGGCAAAGTTAAAAGTTGATTAACCTTTACTAGTATTTTTGTAGTAGTATGTGTTTTATGTCTATGCGTAACTGCGTCACATGAAGTACAAGTATGGTAACAGGTAACATCGTGAAATGAAAAAAAATTCTACGTTTAAACTGATGAAGTATCTTGATCTCTAGGTATGGGTTTAAAATATTTTACCCTATATGCTGTTCTCGTAAAAGGAGCGCTGACACCTCCACCCTGTATATATGATACGATCATATGACTATCAAGCTCACGACTTGAGTTGAATGCCTCCAGAATTTGGCGGAAAATAAGGAAAGAAAGAGTCTTAATGGGAACGAAGTGGTTTAAACACAAGACTCTCATAAAAAAATAACAAAATACGCTGAACAGATCAAAGACTCATTTGTAGGATAGTCGCAGTCGCTGACCTGCACTGAAAGCTGGTCTGGCGCAAGCACTCGTCCAGGCACTCGCTGAGCGAGCGGCCCGTGATCTCGGAGTGGAACTCGCCCGTGATGCGGCTGTTGCGGTAGCGCTGGAACGCCGTGTCGGGGCGCCGGCCCGGCGCGAACAGGTGCGCCGTCGCGCTCGACTCCGGGTACTCCGTGCCGCGAGCTGTCACCCGGTGAGAGACTGCATACGTGTTATTCAACAATAATTGAAAAACAATATTGTATATTATCTCGACATTCTACTTACGATTATCTAAACAGACGAGATCGTAGAAGTGGTGTGTGGGCGACGCGCTCACAGTCACGTCGTCCTTTTGAGAGACGGAATCTTCTTCGGACAGCACGCACTGCCGGGTCATTGCGTCGTGCTCGATCGAACGACAGAAATATCTGATGTTTCGCAAATATAACACAAACTTATAATGGCCTAGTATAAATATCAAACGTTCACTTATTTTACTTTATTTATTTAAATGAAAATTTTAAATGTCAATTTCTAAATAATTCTTTCTAGTTAAACTAGTTGTACTTAGGTAGATAATAGGATTTTTTATTTTTAAAGACTAGTAGACAATAAAAGTTAAAAAGAGTTATCAAATCAATAAAAAATATACAACATATTTGAAAGGTGCAAATTCTAAGTATGTTATATATTTTTAAAAAATATTACGTCTATAATTTTTTAATATATTTTTATACAGAACCAAATTAATTTAAATTATATACACTAAAATATACATTTTTTTATGATTGCTGTACAGACGAAAAATTTGATCACATTGAACGTAACAATTAAGTTTATGTAATTGAAGGTCTTCTTGTCAACTACTTACTTTTCAGCACGCACACACATAGACTGACATTCATCAAGAGTCATATTCGAGAACACATCTGCTTCGAATGGTCCTCCGAGACGTTTGTTCTCCTCCTTAATGAAAACAGCGAGGCCATCACAGCGACGCTCCGCTACACAAAATTTAATACATCAATTCAAATGAAAATAATCAACATTTAGTTGATTGAATTAAAAAATCCTGAAAATTATATTGTCACTAAAATAAATCTTACCGTTGAGACATGTATTTTCTAAATAATCAGCATTGTGGTCATCTTCCAATAATTCTGGATGAGTCCTTCTAGTGAACCTGCTCAGAGAACAGGTTCTCAAGGCAGAATCGTAAGTAGCCGATCTACAAACAAAGCTGAATTCACCCAAACATTTGTCCTCACATTCTGTTCTATTAGCGACCATTATTTCTTTGAGATCTGATGGCGGTAGCTTCAGCCGTTTACGGGCGTGCCGTTCGAAGACGTATCGACGTGATGGACATTCACGTTCTGGACGATTTGCTATAAACAAATTTTAATAGTATATTACACATTTAGGAAAAAAAATAGAGCATTCTGTATTTTTAATCGTAGCAGCACGCCCCGTTTTACCTCAACAAGAGTCCTACATTTCTCCCGTGGTGCATAAAAAAGTCCACTTTTAGTCCCTGGTACGAAGGAGAGATAGGGAGTACTTTTAGCTTTCGTACCAGAGACTAAAAGCGAATTTTGCATCAATTTCATATATTAAAAATAAAATAAACGAAATTATTTACAAATGTAAGATATATATCAATTGTAAGCATGTGTCGTCTCAATATCGACATGAACATTGCATTGAACAACAATGAGCATTGTTCGCGGGAGGTGTCGTGATAAGAATGATTGATGCATTTTATAGTGATTACTTTAGCGTGAAAGTAGGCACCTATCAGAGCATTACGAAAACTTAAATCCCTTAATTTGTAATTGATTGTGAATTGATAAAATATTTATAGTAGCGAATATCATATTGTTATATCATTATATTCGGGCAAAAAAGATAAAAGTGATTTTGGTTTAGTATATCTAAAATAAATATAGGCCAACTTTTTTTTATGAATTGTAAAATAAATAAACACACGTACTTAATAAAAAATAAATGGATTTTTCAATTAATATCACTGCAATAATTGGAGCAATTAAAATAAAATCATAATGCAAGGTTACTTGGAAACTCAATTCAGTTAATTATGCTATCAAAAAGACAAACCAAAGATAGTAAGGACAAGTCTTTACCTGCTCGATAAACATAAATAAGTTTACTATTTTTATAAAACTAAACGTCATGGTAAATGTAAATAAATATATTTTATTATGTCGGTACAGTGATAGTACTTAATTTAACTTAGCTTCACGCTTTATCCCGACGGGCTATATATAGCGGGGTAGTAAGAGAGAACGGAGCGCCAGACGCTACGGTCTCTACATACCTCTTTCGCCTCGTCCACCGTCATCAACCTCTTCATACATGCCCTACGGGGAGTGCTCATGCTTTTTACGTGATCTTCTTCCAGTATCTTTGATACTTTTTTTTTTATGGAAAAGACACGGCAAACGAGCGTGCGGGTCACTTGATGGCAAGTAATTACCGCCACCCACGACCCCGTGCAACCCCAGAGAAGCTACAGGAGCGTTGCCGGCCGAAAAGGTGGGTTGGGCGCCGGGGCCCGGTATTACCTGATGCGAAAAGCAGTGGCCACTACTTCACGCCGGTTTTAAATGCCGGGGGTGGTAATGATCCGGTCGAGTCTGCCCATGCGTGTTGCCATTGCTGGCGACGTGACTCTACCACACGTACTTTAGTCGCCTCTTACGACACCACCAGTACCAGGATGATTCTATTCTAGGCCGGGATCACACGGCACACGGCACGGTCTTCGTCTTTCTCTACCTCTCTTACCACACTACTTGCAATTGTAGTAAATGTGACAAAATGAAAAAATACCTACATGTGAGACAGATTTCGTTAAAGTGAACGCTGTTTGGAACAATCATGAGCGTCCCGATGCCCTCAGGTGCAGCCTGTTCTCGTGTCAGGTAACAGGTAGACTCCTCATATTCAGGTTCTGGGCTAAACGCAGCGATGCGGGCCCCAGGTTGAAAATCAATAGAGTTACAAGTCCTGACCAAACTATTTCCAGACCGATCACGCAAACATAAGTCCTGACATTTTTCAAGAACTCGAAAAGGCGGCGCTGTTTCACGTATCTTAAACATAATAATTTATCATAGAGAATTTAAGTATTTATAATGTTTAATAATATTTGGGATACATGAAACCTAATTCTACATTTTACACTCACCACGTCATCATCAAATCCATGCAGCTGTTGATTTGGCAATCTCTCATACATAACACGCCCCATACCTTGGTTACAAGTAGTTTGAGCTATAACCAGAAATTAATAAAGTAGTTAGATCTATAAAAACAGCCTCACGCTGTATCCCACACAGCAGGGAGTAGGCAGAGGGAATCTCATTTTAAAACACTCCGTCCCCTTTTTCCGCCGAATTCTGAAGGTATTGCTTGTTGAGTAGTTGAACCCAACGCTGCGTTTTGTCTTGACCACAGAGCAAAGAATTGAAAATACAAATCTAAATAAATATTTAATTTCCTCGAGTAGAAGCACTCGACCCCGCAACCAGTCACCTTTACAGTGAAAGACTTATGCCTCTGCGTCACGACTGGCCTTAATTAGGTATAAAAGTAATAAAACACTGGTTTCTTCAATGTCACCCAACATACCATTAGCCATCGTGAGCATAGTGAGAGCAGTGAAGGCGTGCATGACGCTCGCCCCCCGGGGCTTCATCTTCTTGCTTCTAGTAGTTCGCGTCACCGACGTCGCATAGGGTTCTTGAAATATAGAATGAATTACATATAAATTTCCTATTAAAAAGGAATATCTAAAAAATCTTTACTTAAATAATACTAATTTAAAAAGCATTTTTTTTCAGTTAACTGATTAGAATTTTTTATTAAATTGCGTGCCATCATTACCTTATTATGACTAATTTTGTAACAATATCTCGGTATTTCAAGGTTAATCCTAGTTAGTATAATACTATAGTAGATAGTAAACCTCTAGATATATATTATTAAGGGTAATGAACGAAAAATTCTGATATATTTATCTTTGTTTATCTGTAACAGAAGTGCTTATTCTATTATATCAATATTTAAATAAAATAGTCAGATAACGAGCAAAACAAGACATTGTTACTAAATAAGCATACAATTTTGTACTAACGAAAATAAATGAAAATAATTTTTTTTTCAGCCTCATGTTGTAACTCACTTTTTGATCCGATACCAGAACAAGCAAATGTAAAATACAAAATATTTCATTTCCTTAAATGGGAACCCAACTCAAAACCTGTCGCGTTTACAGTCACACACTTGTGCAATTGCGCCACGACTAGCCTTAACTGCTACAACTATATACTTTATCTCATATATTAATGTCAAAAAAAATCCTAAGAATCTTAAACACATACATTTTCTAATGTGTATGAAAACATTTTCTATACGTAGAAAATATTAGAATATGACACATAGACATAAGTACGGTGCAAAATCATCGGTTGGCTGCATCATATGAATGTAGGGACAAACGGGAGCAAGGTTGAATAAATATTTTGCTGCATGTAACATCAAATATCTATAGTATCCACTAATGAGTCTATATGTACATATATGGCACAGCTGTTATTACTGCTACCATCATAAAAGATTGAGTTTAAGTTAATTATTATATTTTGTAAAATTGAACTAAAAAAGGTGTTGTTTTTTTTGTTGTAAATAATCGTCTATAGACATTTTTTTTAGTGTTCATGCACTCCATTTTCCTCTTTACACCGAATTCGTCGTCTCTACACGTACTCGTCACTAGAGCGAGAATATGAAAATTTTAAATATTTCATCTTCTTACTTCCGACACTTAAAGGTTTATTTTTAACTTTCTTCAAATAAAGAAATAAAATTATAGAAAATGTATAAAAAAATCTTAATAAATAAAATTTAAATAAACAATTAAAGTGTAATGTATCACCATATATAACCATAATTAAGCTACAGCATGATATTGTTAAATAACGGGATTCAAAACCGCACAGCAATATTATCAGTCATATTACAACAAAGAGAATAATGACCGCTGCTTGTATTCGCTTTAATTTGCTATTAAATATTGACATATCATGTTCGCAACAAAAGACTATTAAGCTATATATTTAAAACGAATAGAAAATATATATTTCAGGTACAATTGAGGTACTGTTAGGTTTTGTTGAAAATAGATACCTATAAACATTACAAATTGGTTATTATAGTTAAAGGTTTAATAAAAAATTGTAGCCAATTGCAGTTATTAGTTACAATGTCTAACGATCTAGTTTAATATGGCATTGTCATTGAATATTAAAATGAATGATCTATATAGTAAAAAAATAAAAAATCAACATATATACAAATTAAAAAATAATAATATAAAAGTACAACGAGGCGACCTTCTTGCTTAAAGCGATCTCTTCCAGGCAACCTATTGATGTTGTAGAGTTGTATTAAATAGTAGTTAGAAGTAGTAGTTTAGTAAGTGGAAGACATTATTTAACAAAAGAAGCAAAGATCCTTAAATAGCTTTTGTGAATAATCGTATAAAGATATTTTTCAACTTCACGCTATACCCAACACATAACAGGGTAGGCAAAGAGAATCTGAGGACCTAGTGTAAGAAATTTAAATTCTCAATATTTCATCTCCTTAAGAGAAAATCGAACCCACAACCTATCCCGTTTACAGTCGCATGCATATACCACTACTGGCCTCAACTAACTTTTTTTTATGGAAAAGACAAGGCAAATGAGCGCACGGGTCCCTTAATAGTAAGTGATTACCGCTGCCCACGACCTCATGCAATACCAGAAAAGACACAGTCTTGCCTCTGTTTGCCGCCACGACTGGCCTCTATAAGTATATGTATATGTGTATGTATTTATTTATTTATTTCTTCACTTTGCACTGTATTATGCTTTTTTATACTTTCATCATTTTTAGTATATCCGTTCAGAATTTGCCTGTTGCCTGGAGGAAACCGCTTAGTGCCGCTTTTGTGCATTTTGTCATATGATTGATTATCTTTTCAAGTGTGCAGTGAAGACTTTTAATCTTATATATATTATTTCAATCAATATATGTGATTTAATAAATATTAAAAATAATACACAAAATAAAATGTGTAGAACATAAAACTAAGATGATTCACGAATGTTTTAAATAACAATAAACATGAAATAAAATTGAAATCTACATAACAAAGGCGTGAAGGACTGTACTAAAATTTTGGCGTTTCCAAAAATTGTGCCGTTGGAAAGCGGATGTCTATTTCCTGTGCTTTGTGGCTGACCGATGTCCCCGTCAGAGTGATCTGACTAATGACGTAGCCTAAATTTCATACAGTAATCTGTACCATCAACGGCTAGCTTAATATTATAGACTATAATAATAATTATATATATTATTTGAGGCCGGCCGTGGCGCAGTGGCACGAAGTGTGACTGTAAAACCGACTGGTTGTGGGTTCGATCCCCACTCGAGGAGATGAAATATTTACTTAAATTTATATTTCCATTTCTTCGCTCTGGTGTCAAGGCAAAGCGCGGCGTTGAATTCTGCCACTCAACACGCAAGGCCTTCAAAATCGGCAGAAAGTGGGGAACGGAGTGTCTTAACACT
This sequence comes from Heliconius sara, assembly GCA_917862395.2. Lineage (NCBI taxonomy): Eukaryota > Metazoa > Arthropoda > Insecta > Lepidoptera > Nymphalidae > Heliconius > Heliconius sara. The sequence continues at coordinate 6,878,414 of OU860793.1, forward strand.
AGGTTCCCTCTGCCTACCCTGCTGTGTGCGGGATATAGCGTGAAGCTAATTTAATTTATTTTTTTATAATAATTATATAGGTATCGTTAATGATTATTAGGATTTATGAGGCCAGTACGAGATACAAGCGTGTGACTGTTAATGGGGCAGGTTGTTAGATCGATTCCCACTCGAGGAAACGGAATATGTAATATTGTCATTACTACACGCTGGTGTCGAGGCCTTTGCGACGCTATTTTCAACCACTCAGCACGGACTGCTTCGAGAATTCAGCGGAAAGTTAAGTTTACTTTAAGTTAAGAAACGCTCCCCGTAGTGTCTTGACACTAGACTCCCTCTGCATTTCCTTTTACATGCTGAGAACAGCGTGAAAATAAAGAAAAATATTATTTCAAACAAGTATCAAATTACGAAAGAAACGATAAAGGAATATAAGATTTATGTACGAAAATGTATTGTCAAATTTCATAAACTATCTAATTGAAATGTTTATTAAAAACAATCTTAAGATAAAAGCTCACTTAAGTAGAAATCAAACATTTGATTTATGGCACCACAATCTAACAAAACGCAATTCTTTTTAATATTTAACTCTGAAGAGTAAATTAATTTTACTTCATCAATAAGTAGCCATGGCTAACGCACCAACATCAAAATTTAAATTATAAACCAAGAAAATCCATAATAACGTTAAATAAATACCATAAACACATAAAACATCCTTTGTTTATATGGTGATGGAGAAAATATTTAATTAAAATATTTCATTAAATACCTTGAAACGAAAGGAAGGTATTTGAATAGCATTTTCCTCATGCGGAAACCAATTCATTAGGTACTTAACGGGACTCTTTCATGACCGATCACGCACAACGATAGTGTGAAAACTGTTGACCTATTGTAAAAATGGGATTGGCTAGGATGGGCTCGTGGGAAAGGGTTTTACTGTTATCCCTATCCTTTCGCAATACAATATAAACTAACTGTATTTATAGTGCTTTCAAAATTGTAAAGGTTTATTATTTATAGCATAAATCAAACAACAAGCCAGAGTCCAGTCATGGCGCAGTGGCACGAAGTGTGACTGTAAAACCGACTGGTTGTGGGTTCGATCCCCACTCGAGGAGAAGAAATATTTACTTAAATTTAAATTTCCATTTCTTCGCTCTGGTGTCGAGGCTAAGCGCGGCGTTGAGTTCTGCCACTCAACACGCAATGCCTCCAGAATTCGGCAGAAAGTGGGGAGCGGAGTGTCTTAACACAACCCTGCCTACCCTACTGTGTGCGGGATACAGCGTGAAGCTGATTTATTTATTTATTTTATTTATTCAAGCAACATAGAAACAAAATGTACGTACGTACGTCTGTTAGTTACCTTCCTATCAATATAAGATATTTCTTTGTCACTATTGAATGTGTTTTTTTGTATCTCGAATATTATCTTGAGATAGCTTGGTATCAAGCTGAAATTACTATTGAATATTCAGATCAACAGCATCTTTGGAGCACAGAAAAATAAAGCTTTCAATTTAATCAGTAGATATATATATTATTTTTGCTGCATTTTATATGAATTTCGCAAAAACCTATACATAGAGTGAGTGACAGTAAGTGAGCGTAGTGAATCTACTGTTATGAAATTTGGCAGGAAATGAGAACTTACTATATAAATTAATTGAAGATTCAGAAAAAGTGAAACACTGTATTCGTATTTGATTGAAAAAAATCACTACAAGTTTATACTTTTTCTATATTGCATATTTATAGTTTATTTCATACAAAATGAGTGATGAGACTACAAACAATACTGTAATGTAAATGTACAATTATAAATCTATATTCCATATAAAACATCTGGTCAACTGCGACTCACCCGCCACTTTCAGGATTGTCAACGACGAGAAGGACAACTTGAAAAAGTTGACAAGCTTAAGTTTGTAGGCCTATGCACTACGAAATAAACTAAAAATATAATTTTGTAATGATTTTTCTTCTCTAAACTACCTATAAATTTTCACTTTTCGGATTTTTTCTTATATTTATATGTTAAATTCCCACTTCATAATTATAATAAAAAATTTCATAATCAATCAAAATAAATATAATAAGAACAAATTTCATACATATCTTTCGACTGCGTTGATTGAGACGGTTGATTTTGTTTAAACTCTTACTGTACTTCAAACAACTTGAACATTGACATTAATTTCAGCTTGATACCTTTACGCGATCTCTAGATAAATGGTCTTGACAGACAGAGAGACGAGCAACAAAATGATCCCATAAGAGTTGTTTTTACCTTATGAGATGCTCTAAAAATAAGGTAATTTAGACCCGCGGATTAATTGATCATCTTGAATTCATCAATGTCAAATCATCATCATCTTAAAATGTTATTTTATTAATATTATCTTCGATTATTTAAATGTATATTTTCATTTCTTCGCTCTGGTATCAAGGCAATGTGTGGCGTTGAGATTGCGTGTTGCGTGTTGAGGTCAGAGCCGCAACTCAACACGCAATGCCTTCCAAATACGGAGCAAAGTAGGGAACGGAGTGTCTTCACACTAGGTTCCTTTTGCCTATCTTGCTGTGTGCGGGATACATTCTATTTATTTTGTGTCAAATACAAAACTAGAATATATATTTTTTTATTATGAACAAACACATAATATTAGTAAACAAAAATTAGACATATAAGGAAAATATCATGCATTTGCTTTAAAGTTATTCGTACTTAGAGTGCATGTGCTCTAGTTGCATAATAAACGCTCTGGTGTGTAATGCGTAGTATATTATAAAAAGCATCGAATCACAGTTCTCAGTTTAATTACAAATTTAATTGTACCATACAATTAGCTGATTTAATTGCTAATATGATACGATTATAGAAATGTTAACATACAATATTTCTTTTATTTATTCCCTGACAAACTTACAGGGTGATTCCATGACGAAGATGGTAGACTATGTTTATTAAGTGGAGTTGGACTGTCAACAATTTATATTTAAAAAAAGACGTATAATAATCTAAAATACTTTCCTCGGTGATTAAAGAACTGATTTACAATTCAGAATCGAAATTATTTATTGGCCATAGAAATCTGAAATTTATACTATCTAAGTTTCATTAGGAGTGCAGGAAAATACTAAAAGAGGATTAACTAAAACCAAAAGCTTGTGATTATAAATGGATATTAACGTTTCGCGGGCCAAGTAAAAATTAATTATTATTTGTTAAAGCTAATAGTCCGTTACGATTTAACGTAGACGCTAGAAGATTGGCGAAACCCAAAAAAAAGCTATATATTGACTGGAAATATAGCGAAAAATAAACAAAATTATCCTAGAAATGCTCTTAATCACAATTATTTGTAGCCCCTAAAGCCCCCAGACCTACGTCATTTTGGCAAAGCTGAAATTTTGATGACTATTAGTCTAATATGTAGTTAGGACAGTATGCGTATACACTAATTTAAAAATGAGGCCCTTCCAGGGGTAGGACCATAATAATAAAGGTACATTTCCGTCTGGGAGGGTGATTGAACCATTGGATTAGTATGGGTGCTTATAAGGGATCTTGAAAAAAAAAAGTAGTCCGTAAATAATATATGTAAAATTAAAGCTTGTTGTATAACGTATTTTGCTTCAATTTTAAAGAACCTTTACAACGTCTGGCAGGAGTAAAGGCGTATCGTAAATGGTCTGGTAATAATAAATATATTTTTTTACATTATTCTTAAAAACATTTTTAAATATGAGCTTTTTTTACTTTAACATAGTTAAGCGTGTACCTTAAATTAAAAACCGTAAGTACGCATACAGTCTTAGACTAATAATCCACAAAATTTCGGGTTTGCTAAAATTACGTAGGTCTGGCAGCCCAGGGATCCAGTCTATTAGAAGCGTATTAAAAACTTATTACATCCGTCCCAACGATAGTGACAGTATGTAGACCCGTAAAATGTCAAATGGATCGTCTATCCAAATTCCTTTTTTATGTTATAAAAAATAGCATATGTAAAATTTTGGAATGATTAAATCAGTTTGTTAACATTTTGGAATAAATTGATAGTTGCTTTAATACTAGATAATAAATGAAGAGGAGAATTTTTTTGCTGAAAAGAACGAGAAGTAATTGTTTTTAGGTATGCTTAAGCATTGCAAATGCAAATTACTATTTGTATCTATCTTAAAAATAAGATTTTCTGCAACCTGATTAGACAAAGCGCGACATTGGGTTCTATCACAAGACATTGTCTTAATATCGCTTAAATGCTTGTAGTGGACTAATTGAATAAAAAATATTTTGATTTAGATTTAGTAAAAATATGCCTACAAAAAAACCGAATCTAAGAAATTAGAATAATTTAGATACATTGCACGTTAAGTGATGGTTCTAATCTACATTTAATTTTGAAAGTGCTTAATGATAAAACTTTAAACTGGCAACTAATATTTAAACGTCATATATCTTTTTTCCATTACTATATCAATAATAATACAACTTGCACTATATATTTTAATAGTAAACGTATTAAGAAACAAGCGACTTAAAATAAAAATATATTTCTGAAGCTACTCACTTAAGCTTTTCTGAAAGGGCGCTTCAAACTCGTAGCGTTACGTAGCACTTTGAAACACAGTGTCCAAATAAAACAGTCCAATCAGGTACAAGAGCCTGCGGGCGCACCACTGGACAGCCGAAACTAAATTGTGGATATTTCTACACCATAATTCAGTTAAATTACATCAAGGGGGGGACTGACAATGGGAGAACAGTACGAGCGAATCACACCAACGCCACGGTTGGCTAATTTTCCATAGATATGCTGACACCGGTGACCGAACTGAAATCATCATACATGATGGCTACTGACTACGCTAACAGTTCAATGCTTTTGGAGCCGATGTTGCACATTAGGTAATGTTCTTCTAATTAACTATAGGTGCTCCTCCACCATAAACTTATCATTTCAAAGGCATCAATATGGTTATTTGTGATTGATTAATGTATTATATTAAAATTCAATACTACAAAGACTCGATTAATTAATATTTTCACATTTTAACATTCTGTTTGTATGAAAAAATATTTTAAGATATAATTTTAATAGAAGTAACAAACAAAATATTTGAACATAAATTCAGTGACCCCAAACCGCGCGCTTTTCCGGAAGCCGGACACAAAGGCGTAGCGTCGCGCTCTTTCAATATGGCGGCGTACCGGCCGTGTTCCCGCCAAATGCACCCACAGATTATAATCGTATTAATTACATGATCATATTGTTTTTACCATGACCTTCAGCGCGGTCATACACGATTATATCAAAGATCTATAATGTTGATCGCAGGTCGCCCGGTCGGTTCACAGATTTTATTAAATGACAACGTAATGCTTATTTAAATACACATGGGATCATCCCACATGTGAAGAACTTATCAAAAATCACAAGGTTGGAAATTTAAAATATATGTACATTTTTTTATTTTACAATTTCGTTCACACACTTTGGCCATAGTGAAATTGTGATATAGCAAATGGCATGGTAAAAATTAAAAAGAAAACAGTTTTTTTTTTGTTATTTTTCTTGTAAATTAATTATTATAATTATTAAAATTATATAAAAATAATATTAGTAATACTAAGAACTTTAATAATATTTCAATAAAAAAATAATTCCATAATTTTAGTGTCGAAATACGTATTTTTGTCTTTACATATAAACGGCCATATTTTTTTAAGTAAATGTATAAATACGTTTTATATCAGAAAATCATGAGGCCGTAGTTCTAGGTATATTTCAACTCGATATCTCTTGGAGATCGTTCCTGAGATAAAGGCTCTTGACAGACAAACAGGCAAACACATGGACGTCAAAGTTATCTTATAAGAGTTCCTTTTTTCCTTAAAAGGTACGGAACCCTAAAAACTCAATGATATAAAACAAAGTACAGCCAACAAAAATTATCTTAATTATTATTATCTCTCTAAGCAGTTATTTTATTTATTGCGTAAACAATTCGACATTTTTTACAATACAATTTTCCCAATATTATCCTAGTGCTAATACAGTAGTCATATTGTTTTTATATATTCATAAAAATATATTTGATCTAATAATAAAATTTTTGTGAGTTATTTTTTTTCTGTCAATACATTAGCCCTCGTTCGTGAATGCTGTTGATAGAGCAGATTAAATTGCTACCTGGCGAGCCCACAACTATTATTACTTCAAAATATTAAGATTATTTTATAAATAAATCGCTTTTGTACTTTTGTTACTGTACTCTTTAATATCAAATGTAGTAACCATCACTAAAATATTCTATCATATGAAGCAGCGTTTTATGTTACATATTAAATTAATTAAAATTGAAACAATACATTAAACCGTTCCCTACGAGAACAGATCCGGTCTTAACACTAGGTTCCCTCTACCTGCTCTGCTGTGTGCGGGCTACAGCGTGAATTTATACTAAACCTACAAAACATTATACACTCAATACGTGTATTATATAATACAGTTCCAATAATATATAGTCTATTAGATGTAGGTCTACACCTTTTATGCAACGTGATCGTTTTGCCTTACATTTAAAATTACGATCAGGATATCACATGATGATTATTATCATGTAGAGTTACATTGGGGTCACATTTATCGACACAAACAACTGTTTATCCGACATGAATGTCAATATAAGATAAACTATACTACATTTTATTAATAGATCATAATAGAAAAGTTTGTTATATACACATTCTATTTAAAAATGATTTTGGTCAATTGTAAATTATTCATATTATTCATAATCACTGCTACTCAACACGCAATGCCTCCAGGATTCAGCGGAAAATGGGAAACATGTCTTAGTGTCTTAACACTAGATTTCCGTCTGCCTAGGCTGCTGTGTGCCGGGTGATTTTACCAATTTACCAGAATAGTATACTTGAGTATATAGTATACTTCAGTTGTTCGGTGTGTAGGTAATTGAATATGAAGTTTGTTTTGGGCTATCGCAATATGAAGTTTGCTTTGGGCTTTCACGCTTTACTCCGCACATACATATCGCACTTAATGCGCAAGAAACATGATAAATAAAAATACAATAAAGACAGAACGTGGGAATAATTTTTTTTTGTTATTAATACCATTTTTTTTATTTGAGCCGCTTCACTTTACCTGTTCGTTCGTTCGTATTGTTGGGCGGATTCTTACAATTTATATTCCGGTTAAGTGTAATGTAGAAAAAGTATGTTGCCAATTATTAAAAATATTTTATATATATAATTTATATGATATATAGTAAAATATTTTTCGCAAAAAGGCATAAGTACTTATTCATCCCGTTGTTTTTTTTTATCAATTAATGAATTGTGATTCTCTCTAAGTATGTGATGTAATTAACATTTAATGTGTCAAAATATGTATCTACGTTAGCTATAAAAAATAAAATTTATAAAACTATTTATCAAATACCATTTACATACGTAAATACATCCAGACAGAATTATCATCAAAAGTGTACATACATATTCGTTTGAACGAAGATAACAAAATATTTATATTTAACTTTAATGTTGTTCCCGTCTAAATAAAATTTGTCATTGATAACAAATGAGGAACTTTACTTTCGTAATATTATAAAATAAAAACGTGAGCATCACATTATTTGCATATAGAATAGGTACCGACAGACTATTATAGGACCATAGACTACATAATGATACGATTATTATATGTAGTTTTGTCACACAAAGATGTGAGTGACGTGTGAAAGACGCGGCGTTGAGTACCGACAGTCAACACGCAATACTCGTGGTAAATGGAGTGTCTTAACACTAGGTTCCCTCTGTGTTTATCGTGATAGGTAGGACTGAACAAAATTGAGATATTAAGGAATATCTTCATCATTTTATATGAGCTTGTTGACATAAGTATTTAGATACTATTGCCTTAAGCTTATTACTACTTTGATCTTCTGGTAATAATATTTCTGGGGTTAAAGATATCCTTAAGAGGACAAAGACTCTGAGGGATTAGAATTTAATTTTTATTCTGTAATAGAGTGTCAATGTTCACTATACAGGTGTACTTGATATTTTAAAAGCATATGAAAGTAATAATAAATTATAGTACTAGATTGCATACTTTTAACAATATTAGACATTTAAAAATTTTAACTATTAATTTTAAACTCTAAACAAACTTTATAAAATCAAAATCTTATATTATGAAATTAATTTTATTGAAAATATTTTATTGGTTCTCTTCTCCGTCTCACCTATACAAATAAAAGTGCAGATGCAGAGCGACGTCGTACATAATGAATCATACATTTTAACGAAATCCAAAACAAATATATTATTATAATTTCATCACGTTCTACACATGCTCGGCTATCAACAATTGTCATATCGTGTTATTTTTATAACTCGTACTAATGTTTGTATATAAAACATAGATAATTAAAATATTTTATGAGACCCTCATGGCGCAGAGCCACAAGGGTGTAACGCGGCGGTTAGGTTCGATTCCCACTCGAGGAAATTCTATTTTTTCGCTCTGGTATCGAGGCAAAGAGCGGCGTTGAGTTCCGCCACTTAACACGTCATGCCTCCAAAATTCGGCAGAAAGTGTCGGTACTCGAGGTTCCCTCTGCCTATCCTTCTGCTTGCGGGATACAGCGTGAAGCGAAGAAATGAAAAATAATATTTTCGAGCCCGGTGTTGAGTTCCCCACTCAACACGTAAAAATGGTGGAAATTGGATAAAGGAGAGTCTTACCACTAAGTCATTTTACAAATTTAAGCGTCATGCCATGCCGTTATGCAATGATTGTTTATGTAAGTTTATATTTTTATTATTTATTTATTTTTATTTATCTATTTAGTATATAGTTATATAAGTAAATCGTTATGTAATGTATAGCATTTAAGTAAATTTATTATACATACTTAGTGAACATTTACACCAACCTAAAATCCTATATTTTCTAATCTTTTTATAGTAGGGTATAATTCCGCCCCTACACCAATGCTTTTCTTTCTGTTTTTTCTACTTTTCTTTTAATTCAGGTTGGTGATACAAAGATTAAATAAATAAATAAATAACTTCCCTCTGCCTCTGTTCCGTATGCGGGATACAACGTGAAGCTGATAGATTTATTTATTTTTTTAAATTATTTAATCTGTTTAGTTGCATATTGTATGCACATAGACAAGTAAATAAGTTTTACAACTATATGAGTAATTCTGTAGTATGGTTATCATAGTGATGTCCATATCTGGTTTTACTAATATATCTAATAGTAGGTCTATGGTTTCTAAATATACATTTGCTAACATGTCATTAGTAAAACATATTAAAATAAGGACCTTAATGTAATTATTATAACTTTAATAATGTATCTGTTATTGAATATATAATTTTGTGTCAATTTGCAAATTGAGCATAATGAAGATATTGTTTTCATTATTTTTAATTATAATGCTTTTCAACATTACTAAAAGTGTACAACGCTATAATAATATGTTATGAAAAGAATATTTAGTTTCAAGGAGAAATTTAGCTTCAAGTTCCAAAAACGTATATTCTGACAATGAGATAAAAAAACAAATAATTTATACGTTGTTCCTTTTTTTATTTTAACTACCGTTAACTAATGTTTTTATATAAAAGTATAAGTATAATATACCCTACATTCTTCGAGAGCGCTTGCGGCTTACATATTGATGCATCGAATCCTTTGCCTTGCTTATGGCCTTCAACGTAATCACGCGGCGATAACGTGAAGAATTTTTATGTTATATTATCTATTATTAAAATAAAATAAATCAACTTAGTGTTAAGTAGTAACACTCCGTCATCAATATAGCGAGTTAAGTGGTGGAACTAAATGCCGCGCTTTTGCGTCGGCACCAGAACAACAGCAACATAACGAAGAAATAAAGATATTAAATATTTCATTTCGTCGAGCGAAAATTGAACTCACCACTTGTCAGAAATTTAAAACGCATGTAATATATGGGTGAATATTTGAAGATAGACATATTTGGGATTCGGAAAATAAATCCAAATATTGTTTCCAATTACAAAATTTTTGGGTTTAATATGATGTTTATAGAGGCGACTATTGAAAGAAATCAAACGCACACTATTTGGACTACTCTATAGGTTTAAATTTGAAGCTGAAAATTTTCGTCAAACGATGATGAGATATATAGCATACGGTAATTAGCATTAAAAAATGGTAATTATGCTTCGTTATTGGTGATTAGAAATAAAATTAATAATATACTGGAATCACATAATTATTAGTCTTTTATATAATTAATTATCAAAAAAATCTATCTGTTTGCCAAATATTCAAAAAGATTCATATTCAAAAATCAAATGATAAGATTTGATGAATTTCATGATGTGCTGCGACCGCATGATAATACCAAATTCAAATAAAAACAACACCATGATTGAAACTTTGGTAAATGTAAACCTTACATAATCTGTAAAATGGAAGAAAACAATAACAAAAATAAAAGCAAAAGCAACAATAATTATCTCTGTAGATTTCTAAATCAAGTAAAACAAAAGATATAATAAAACGGTTTTAAGTAGGTGTAAATGTAATGAATCTTAAATGTTATGAGATTCAGCTTCACGCTGTATCCCGCACACAGCAGGGTAGGCAGAGGGAACTTAGTGAAAGACACTCCGTTACCCACTTTCTGCCGAATTCTGGAGACATTGCGTATTAAGTGGCAGAACTCGACACCAGAGCGAAGAAATGGAAATATAAATTTAAGTAAATATTTCATCTCCTCGAGTGGGAATTAAACCCACAACCAGTCGGTTTTACAGTCACACTTTGTGCCGCTGTGCCATGACCGGCCTCGTTATGAGATCAGTAATAAAAACTAAAAAATATTATAACTAGAATCTAAGTCCGTATCACTTTATAAAAACTAACTGTGCAGGTAGTTTCAGATCATGTGGTCTCATGTGGGTCTACAGAATTATTAAACGCCAATGACGATCCAAAATCATTAAACAGGGCACCAACCATCTCATTTACGCTTAATTGCGGCTTAGACTGAACGAACTGCTAAAGTTCGGAACGTTGTGAAATACTCCTGAAAAATTCATATCACTGCCTGAAATATTATTTTGATTTACTATAATCTAAACGGGTATGTGAGGGTCTTTGTCTTTCTTTTTCTTTTCAAGAGCGTATAAAATAGGATCAGCTCTGTTTTTGGCGTATCGATTCCAGCGTGCGATTTTGGCTTTCCTCCTCTTTCCTATATCATTTGCTGCTTTTTTCAAGGCATGCTTACACTGAAAAAAATATAACGTGTCAAGCGAAGGCTTATTTTTTTGCTGAAGTCTCAGTTCATGAAGAACTATCAACTATCGATCATAATTGATAATAGTAATAATTCAACTTTTGGCTGGCCTAGAGGAGTAAAGCTTTACAATATAACAAGAGATCAGCTTATACTGGTTCTAATAACCCTTGTTCAACAAGTCGTTACCAATTGCCTAAATACGGACGGGAAAAATGGTAATTAGGTTTTGGTATACTTTTTTACATTAAACGTTCTTTATAAAAAATATTAATTTCGGAATGTCATTAATGAAAAGAGAATCCTATGACGCGTATCACATCGTATAAAAATGATTATTAAAAATAATAGACTTACCACGGCAATCTCAAACGGTAAGGAGATTTTTATTTGACAAACACGATTATTGGACGGTTAAGGTGGACTTGGCACCAATACACTCTTAGACGTGTCTCCCGCACTAGTAAAGACGCGCTGGTATACACTTCCGTCTAGAACTTACTCTTTCAATAGTAATACATTTCGCGGCAAAATATTCCTGCAACTGTGTGAACTAATGGTAGTGAGTGGAACGCGCTGGGACAATTTTTGAAGTTATTGCAAATTATCTAAAAGTGTTCTTTAATGTGTATGGTTTCGTCAATTGATAAAACATATAATGTATTACATAAATTACTGCTTTAAAATACATGCTTCAGAGTATATTTATAACTTTTCGAACATAAACCGCTGAAATCTGGGAATTGGGACACGACTGGTGATGAGATTTGAGAAACGTTTTCAAACATAACTTAGCTATTTTTAACAATAGGAATATATTATTTACATCAGTATGTAGTGTTGTAACAGTGTTGTTAGTTAATTTAAAAAATACATAACATTTTATCTTAATCAGTAGTTATTTGGGGAGGGCCGCGTAATATGCACATATTCAAATAATCACCCATATACATTTACTGTTAACAAAACAGCTAGCAATATACATACCTCACAAGTAAAGTTAACATATTTAGGAAAATTTCATTTCATTTCATTCATTCATTTTTTACTTGTACTGACTTTTTATAATTTGGCGGGCCGAGTGAAAACTACTTTCGATCCTACCCTTTGAATTCGAGCACACAACAAAAAATAAAAGTTATATACTTATAGTGTTTTGTTTTTTTAATTTTTTGATCAGTTTAACTGCGGTTGAGTTTTACTAATTTCAAGTTTATTAAAATTATTAAGTCAATCTCGCTAAAAAAGGAACAAAAATGGAAGAAAAGGTTGAAATGTTCTCATATCTCATTAAAGAAAGAAATATAATAAAAACCTCTTGCAAAAAGTTCAATTGTTTTACACAGTGACAACCACTGAATAGAAGTAAATAAATTTCGACGGTAAAAGATTAAAGTCTAAAATAACTTATAGTTATAGGTTAGTATTCATTCTGTTCTGTCTTTTATTTTATGGCTTTTAGGCGTGTCAGATATTTATAGTGGCTTTTAATGCAATATAGGGAAACTATAGATAATATATACATAGTTTAATATATATAAACTAATATAAACGTCAATAATAAAAAAAACACAATATCAACAACATTCTTAATTAAGTTGAATAAATCAATCATCTTTTTATTTCCATCAGCCATTTCTAAAAATAGTTTTAAGTTTAACGTAGAAAATTAAATATGAACCAGAGGGTAGGCTATAAAATGGCGACATGGCGATATATACAATAAAAATAAAAAACAAAATTGCTATAGAATGAATTTGCAAAGTAGATTCTAATTGTCAGTTGGTAGAGGAGAAAAGTTGATATTGTGTTTAATTTACAAACACGTTTACGTGGTGACGTAAGTTTCAAGGGGAAAAAGGACAGCTTACATAATTGGTAAGAACATTATATTTATTGATAATATATAGATACACTTTTTTAATTATTTACGTACAAAACAATTAATATGAAATAATTATTTTACGATCGAGAGTGGTGACGAAAATTGGAAAAGACCTATGTCCAACAGTGGACGATCTGTCTATGACGATGATGATGATGATGAAATAATAATTACTTTTTTTTTAAGTTTCACGCTGTATACCGCACTCAGCAGAATAGGCAGAGGGAACCTTATGTTCCCCATTTAATAATTTAATACCATATTACTTTAATCTGTATTCGATTTTTCATTTTAGGTCTCCTCGGTTGAAATGTCAATACTAAAGTGGAAATACTAGTGTTAGTGGAAGGCAAGGAGTAGCATAGAAGATTATACTCGTAGTTGGAGAAATTGATTTATTATCTTTGAGATTGTTGGTAATTAAAAAAAATAAGAAACTGCATTTCTTCGCGTGCGCCGTACATAGTAGGGAAAGGTGGCCTTAAACAGGTAAGTTAAGTGAAAATATAAAAAAACGTCAAATAATTCAAATATTTTCGTCAATAAATATTCTTTGTATTGATTTATCAAAATATATAATAAAACGCCCAATTGATTTTATTTTTATGAAATATGTTTATTTAAAAAATAAAATATTTAAATCATTTAAATTGGTATATTCTATTCAAAGCTAAAATTAGCGATTACTTCGCTCGAATCACCATATTGCAAACCACTCTCAGAAACTCTCAAGACTGTCAGAAACAAACGCGTATGTAAATAAACATTTATTTCTTTATACCTATCTTATAAAATGGATAAAAAATATGTCTTTAATATAATAGTAACTAAATAAATAAAAATAAATCAGCTTCACACTGTATCCCGTTCACAGCAGGGTAGGCAGAGGGAACCTAGTGTTAAGACACTCCGTTCACCACTTTCTGCCGAATTCTGGACGCGATTGCGTGTTGAGTGGCATAACCCAATGCCGCGCTTTGCCTAGACACCAGAGCTCAGAAATGGAAATATAAATTTAAATAAATATTTCATCTCCTCGAGTGGGGATAGAACTCACAACCAGTCGATTTACAGTCACACTTTGGGCCCCTGCACCTCGACTGGCCTCAATAATAGTTTATAGTATAAATAGATAGTAAGGCTCAAAATTGAATTGAAATACAGCAACAGGTTGTTTGAATGTGAATTTTACTTTCAAAGTATTTTTTCTGATATTATTTAACACCAACGTATTCAAAATATTTACATTAGCAAGCGTTATATGGGCGCTATTATATATATTAGAACACGAATGCATATCAAAGTATTAAATAAAAAACGCGAACATTTTAAAGCGAACGAAACCACGAGCGGGTCGCTAGTATATCAATAAAAACGATTAATATACACAACTTACTTAAGTTATTGTGTTATTCTGTGTTCGATTTACACTTGAGAAAATGAGATATTTATTATTTTTGTGTCTTTGCACTGATATTCAGACGAACCGTGCCAGTTCATTCGCGCCAATTAGAAAGAGTTCTCCAGAATTCAGCGGAAAATAGAGAACGGTGTGTCTTAAAACTAGATTCCCTCTGCCTACCCTGCTAGCTTCTCCCATTTAAAAGTTCTGTGGTAATAAACATAAAAAAATATAGTCAAATTGAAAACCTTTTTCTACAGAGATTGGTTAAAAATATATTCTATTAACTGAAACGATATAAAAGTATTTTTAATCACGAAGTCTTGATTAAAAGTACTTCACTACATCAGTATCTAGTCCAGCTAACTTAACATGGAAATGGTATTTAAAAAAATATAAAATAAAAAGTATTATTAGGTATATTTTAATTTTTTAATGTTTTATTTGCAATAATTACAAAATCTTTATAATTCAATAAATTGGAGAAAGCTTGATATTAATTTACCTGAGAAAGTTACAAGATGAAAGTAATGTGAATTTCCTACTTGTTACAGAGTAAACTGTTATATGTGTGCAAAATTAACTAGGGTCAACTATTTAAGAGGCCAATCGTGGCGCATGGGTTCAATTCCCACTCGAGGAAATAAAATTAACTTAATATTTTCGTTTCTTCACTTTCATAACGAGGCAAAGCGAGAACACGCAACGCCTCCAGAATTCGGTTATTCCGTTTCAATCAGAGAGTTCTCTCTGCTTACATTTCTACTAAAACTGCTAAATTAATCTCTTTATCAAATTTCTTAATATCATGATTGATAATAAGATTTGTAAGTTAAAAAAACAAAATTAAATTTTTACATATTATTTAATTTTTTATTTGCCATTTTACTCAAAAAAAAACATATCATTAAAATATTACAAAATTAGATTAAAACCAATTTTGAAATTGATAATAACAAAAAATACTTTAATAATTACTTAGTAAATATTCCACTAATATCCAGTTGAGCATGCAGAAGCTGCAGTTATAAAATAGTTATGAATATCAGCAAAATCACAGGAACTGGTCGACATAAATTAAATTTCAAGTAAATTACTCAAAATTTCCAATGTCGGTTTTGGTGCAAAAGCGTAATTCTTCCGATAAAACAGAACTCAGCCTCATTTAGAGCCTTGGTTAATCTTCTTTGTATTTATGTATTTTGGTTTTCTTTGTTAACACATACTACCATTTTATTTTTAACGACCATTTTCATAGAAAATAGGCAAAGAAGTGGGCTCTATATTTCTGACTCATGAACTACGTAGTTCATAAGTCACAAATATAGAGCTCCCTTTTTTATATATTTTCATTCTATTTAATTATAAATAGGGACCGGTCTTAGTAAATGGTGGTAACCACGATACTACTCCCATATTCAAGATTATGATGTAAAGTTAACCATCACTTTCAAATAATAAATACATAATAAACCAGTTATTCTGATAACCATATTTTGGTCACTACTAAATGGTAAAAAAACATATATAATTTCACATCAAAGTTTACTTTTATTAAATCACAATATTTTAATTAGCAACCAAGTATATTCGTGTATTTCTATTCAAAAAACAATAACAAAAGCATTGTTTATACGATTTCAAGTGTTACTGACTGGTTTATTGTGTATGATGTAGCGTGTTTTTGTTTATTTACTACGTTTACTGATGAATAAATTCTTTCCTTATACATGTTTTGTTTTTATCTTCACGGTGTATCCCGCACGTAGCAGGGTAGGCAAAGGAAGCCTGGTGCTAAGACACTCCGCTCTCCAATTTCCGCCGAAATTGTAATTGCATTACGTGTTGAGTGGCGGAACTCAACTCCGAGCTTCGCTTCGACACTGGAACGAAGTCATTAAAAAAATAAATATTTTATTTCCTCTGTTCCTCCAGTGGGAGTCGAACTTGTCACGTTTACAGTCACATGCTTGTGCCTGGCACGACTGGCCTCTATAATATTCTTCAATATTAAAAATATAAAAGGATTTGGTTATAAATGTTTTTTTTTCGTGAACGTGATACGAAAACGATATCCAGCTGAACATTTAAATATTTTAGGTCATTAATGCATATAGTAGAGGTGTCGTTATTGGTGCCGGCTCGCCAGTCCGTGCTCGTTGCCTACGTGACGTCGCCCTCGTGGCACCGCCGAGAGGGGAGCCGGCCGGTTTGTTTTGCACGCGCAGTGTGTGCCTCACTGTATTTGTATCGATATATTGATATATAATTGTTTATTGAAAATACATAAGTTGAGGGCTAGTCGTGGCGCAAAAGCACAGAGTGTCTGCAAAAGCGATTGGTTGTAGGTTCTATCCCCACTCGAGCGAATTAAATATTTATTAACATTTATATTTTCATTTCGCTTTGCTCAGGCGTCGAGGCAAAGCGCGGTGTTGAGTTTTGCCAATCAACACGCAATAACTTCAGAATTCGGTAAAAATTGAGAATGGAGTGTCTTAACACTAGGTTCCCTCTGCCTACCCAGCTGCGTGCGGGATACAGAGTGAAGCTGATTTTTATCTATTGATTGAACTAAAGAGATAGCATATCATCTTCCAACGTTAAGTAAGCTTGACTTACAGCACTTGACATTTAAAAAATATATTAACAAATATATCATTATATGTAAACATTAAAAAAAAATAAATAAATCATAAATGTAAACATTAAATTTATCGGAATAATTTCAATAAGCTATATAAAATATACATTAATAATATATTAGTGCTCATATTTATTTATGTTAGCGTTCATTTACTACACTTGTTTAATATAGCTGATAATAAAATATGTTCACGCGATGCATCATGCATTTCATAGAAACAACCAAGTGAAAATCAGTTCATTGATAACCTTATCGATATCGATAAGACATTGTAAACATTACAAGCAGCTCTACAGCTTATTTCGAGTGAACCCACTGTGACTGGCAAGAGGCTAGAAGCAAAACATAACAAAGAATCAGCCCGCAGTCGGTCACAATTCGCCGTTGTGAACAGACGGTTTCTTTGTCGATATTTTAAAATTTTTACTTGAATCATAAAAGTTTCAGAAAGACTTATAAACAAAGTATATTGGGTATATTTGTAAAATAACATATACGTTGAATGAAAAGCAGCAAGTTTTGAAGTTTTCAACATGTTCTCCCCTACCAAGAAGGTCTTCGTGCAAATTTACAAAGACGTCGCACGTCGGCATATCAGCAGGACCACCAGTGTAACTAACTCCGACTCGATGGCTCCTAGACTCGACCAGCAAAATATCCAAAATGATGATGGTCTACCTAAGAGGTTGCTGAAGTTGCAGAAATATCACAGGTCAGTGAACTCCCTCAACCGGAGTATCGGTTTGCGTAATACTAGAAGCCGTAGCGCATACACTGTCATTGAATATCCATGTACGATTCAGTATCAGTAGTCAATTTATACTCATACATTTTGGTATTGGTGCCGCAACTCGAATTAATACCATGTTTATTTACATTTAAGTTAAATACCATGTTTTTTTACTAAGTCATGACGAAAATAGTATATAATTACATTCTTTTTGCATTCACTTTAAATGTATTATATATTTAAATTACATACTTATATTCAATTATAAATTTTCTTTAAAAAACAAAAAGAATCAATATCTAATGGTCGTTCGTTCAAACAATTTTATGAATCAACTATGTATCTATAGTTAAATTCTATCAGAAATAGGTTCCTTATCATGTCGACAGAAAGCAGTCAATCATAATGTTTTATCCTTAGATTCCTGTCGACTCTGACCCCTCAGCAAATGCCACTGGCAGCCCGTGGACTGGCCGTCTCCAAAGACCAGTCCCGGGAGTTCATGGCTTGCTTCCCGGACATCGTGAGGGACCTGACTGAGTCTGGCAAGCATATTGACGTGCCTGACGCCAGCAAGTGGTTGGCCAAGGTACGTTCTATGCTAATTTTGTCTGTGTTTGGACAGAATGATATAGAACCTATTTGCAGATATAACGATGGAAAAGACGACAAAAACAGTAACCGGTTA
Source organism: Heliconius sara (assembly GCA_917862395.2). Taxonomy (NCBI): domain Eukaryota; kingdom Metazoa; phylum Arthropoda; class Insecta; order Lepidoptera; family Nymphalidae; genus Heliconius; species Heliconius sara. The sequence goes on from OU860793.1 coordinate 6,897,115, forward strand.
CGATAACGTCGCACATGGTTGTTTTTAAGTTTTGTAATAAACATTATTATTGATCGAGGCCACAATATCTCTACAGCCTAATCTCGAAACGTGCATTTTTATAAATAACTCCATACATTTAGTTCTGTGAATTTAAATTAAAGATAATATAATAATAGAGAAATCACAATAATATTTTCATTTGCTTAAACGCAATATAAACAAGCACGCAGCTTTAAGTCTGCGTCGTGAATAGTCAAGCAAAAACATGTTGCAAAAACAAGGTGTACGTATACATAACAGATACAGCCCGAGTTATTTTTAGAATCGACTCTACATTTATACCCTCTACTTTGCAATTAAGGACAAGGTCTTATTTAGTATTTCTTTTTACTATTTCATCTAATACCGTAATATATGTTTTTAAATAAATTTTTATAATATTGTTTATAAAATAAATTTATTTTAGTAATTTTTTATAGTTAACAGACAAAAAAAGTAGGTTTCACTTGCTTTCGGTTACATAGTGTTTGCAATGTGAGTCGAATGGAGATATCGGCAGGTGTTGAAATATTTATAAAAGAAAAATCGTTGTTAAGCAACTTTAAAGAAAACAAGTCTTGTGCAAGACATTTACCTAAGCATTTTCAATGCTATGGAGGTTGCAACTGAGTAAAAAAACACATTTGCTGAGTTCCGCCACTTAACACGCAATGCATCTAGAAGTCGACGGAAAGTGGAGAGCGGAATTTTGATTATTTACTTACATATTTTTTATATAATTTTATTCAAAAAGCGTTATTTCTACTGCGTATTAAAATTTTGAGGCCGGTCGTGGCGCAGCGGCACAAAGTGTGACTGTATAAACCGACTGGTTGTGGGTTCGATTCCCACTCGAGGAGATGAAATATTTACTTAAATTTATATTTCCATTTCTTCGCTCTGGTGTCGAGGCAAAGCGCGGCGTTGAGTTCTGCCACTTAACACGCAATGCCTCCAAACTTCGGCAGAAAGTGGGGAACGGAGTGTCTTTCACTACGTTCCCTCTGCCTACCCTGCATTGTGCGGGATACAGCGTGAAGCTGAATTATGAATTATTATTATTAAAAAATCTTGAACGGAGCAAGATTGATTAAAAGTTTGAAATATTAAAGACCATTCAAAATCCACAAGAGGTCCATTTTTTATTATTAATAATGCATTATTGTTGCAGCTTCTCCAATATAACGTACCAAATGGCAAGAAAAACCGCGGGCTAGCAACGATACTTGCTTACAAAATGGTGGAAAAACAACAAAATCTGACCCCAGAAAATATACATTTAGCTAACATTATGGGATGGTGTATTGAAATGGTAAGAATAATAAATATGTATCTGAAATAAATAATACAGACAATAAAATATGTAAGTTAAATTACGGCACTTAACACGCAATGCCTCCAGAATTCGGCGGAAAGTGGTGAACGAAGAAGACGAAAAAGGTCTTAAGACCATTAGCGTTAGGGATTCCTGGACTTTAGCTTTGAACAGATATTGGGGGAGCCGGATGCCACCTGGCTCTCTCCCTTCCAACGCCCATGCTTAAGACTAGACTCCTTCTGCTTATCCTGCTATATACGGGATACAGCGTGAAGCTGAAAAAAATAAACAAACAAAAGGTTTAATTTCCTGTATTAATTAAAGTAATATTAGCACATTAGTCTACCATTACTATAATCACTATAGGAATAAAGATAAATCATATATTATTGTGAAAATTATTAATACCGTAGACCAAGAACATTTCTATTAACATTATAATAGAAACACGTAAGCCGGTTTGACCAGTTGACATGTCTTACTTTAGCAGTTTAAATGCGTCATTTCTTAGACATAGACAAAAAAATGGAATAATAAAAGATAATTTCAGGCCTTCGTAATAGATCTTATTGTCTTATTGTAAGCGCGCTGGTTATGTGTTTGCTAATAAGACAAAAGCGCGAAACCAAATTCTGTTAGTTGGCAACACGAAATATCTCGAATTCAACGGAATGTCTTGATTCCAACTCTTCTCTATCAACTCTGCCGTGCAAGATAAAGTGGAAAACTTAAACAAAACAAAAATTAACTTTATGTTAAATAACATAATAAATTCTAAGATTTTTTTTACCTATAAAAAAACTTACCTACGTCATAAATCTTACTGGAATTTAGTTTTATATGAAACTTATAATATTATAACCTTGAATTTTTTCATGTTAAGTTACTTACTTAATTTTTATCCTTTGTTCCAAATTGTTGCTAACGTTTAGAACAAAGATGTGACTATGAAAACAATGTTGTCTAAGGACGCTTATCAAAAATATTTGTAGTAGAACCAATTATCGAGAGTACGTAAATCATTTATATAGTAAAACAAAAATAGTCGTAGCGCAGCGGCACGAAGTGTGACCGACTGGTTGTGGGTTCGATCCACACTCGAAGAGATGAAATATTTACTTAAATTTATATTTCCATTTCTTCGCTCTGGTGCCGAGGCAAAGCGCGGCGTTGAGTTCTGCCACTCAACACGCAATGCCTCCAGAATTCGGCAGAAAATGGGGAACGGAGTGTCTAAAACACTAGGTTCCCTCTGCCTACCCTGCTGTGTGCGGGATACAGCGTGAAGCTGATTTAATTTTTAATTTAATTTAAAAATAAAAAGCGTTTTATGTATCTAAGTACTGAAATGTAATTCAATTAGTAAATATGTGACAGTAGCTGATATTACATATTTGTTTAATATTATGTACGTATTGATAATTTACATGTTTTGTGATAAAAATTAAGCCTGTCGTGGCGCAGGGGGACAAGCGTGCCACTTTAGTTAGTAACAAGTTGTGTTTTCGAATTCCACTGGAGGTAATGAAATAACTCAACACGCAATGCTACAAAAAAGTATTGCAGATTCGTCGAAGAGTTGCAAACGGAAGTATCTTAATGGAAATGTTGTCTTAACCTTGGGTTCCCAAGTTCCCTCTACCTTTCCTGTTATGTTAGGATAAAGTTGGAAGCTTCAATAGAGTTAAAAATATTTTTCGTTTTTTACTTTACTCAATAGTAATATATTACATAATTAGATATTAAATACCTATAATCTTTTAATTCTTCGTAATTGCTGTTAACAATTATGTTGGAAGTAGGTATCCGTAATTGCGAAAAACAACAATTAGTAAAATGTTTTTACATTAAAACATTATTTATTAGAAAATATATTCTTAGTCTTGCAATATTAAAAAAGACAGTTGGTAATGCTTATGATGATAATGATCGATACGAAGAGTTTTATCAACAAATCGTTAAATATACCTGCTTTTTAGTGACCAGTACAAAAATTTAACTTTTAACATCATTATTACTTCGACTGCAAATTATTGTATAAAAAAATTGTATGTGTTTTTATGGACGCACTTTAGAAATTCTTCTCTTTGGCATAACTTTGGCATAACAAGATAAAAATCTTTCAAAATAAATTATCCTTCGTAGTAAGTATCTGTTTGTAGAGAAAGCGTCACTAATAATAAAAACAAAGGTATTTAATACATTGAAAGAAAGTCTTATTATAACGTGTTATCTAGTTAAATTATTTTTTGTTAAATATCATAAAAAATATATATTTCTATATAATTAAAAAAAAATTAACACATGTTGTTTGTAGCAAACACATCGTGCATCTCAAAAATTTACTCTCATCATTGTTCCGTAACGCGCCAAAAAAAGTATAAGTTCAAAAATAGAAACGATATGAATTTATATCAGCGACTATTTTGGAATAACATAACAAAATTTTGGTTTCATTTTGGATTTGGTTAAGTTGAAAAAGGAGCTAGGATAATTCTCAAACCTTAACTTGGGTCATAAAAGCTGAACACTCGCTCAGTGAATCCATGAAGACCATGACCTAAGACCCTGTTGTTTTAAAAGCCGTTTCTTTACAGTTCCACGCGCACCAATTAATTGTGAAGGATATAATGGAGGGAACGGAAATGCGTCGGGGTGTACCCTGCTGGTACCGCCAGCCTAATGTGGGGCTCGGGGGAATGAACGACGCTAGTCTTGTTAGCGCGGCTATGTACTCCATCCTCAAGAGATACTTCTCTAACAAACCCTACTACAAAAATGTGCTTGAAATGTTCAATGAGGTTTGTATTGGTTATTAATTTGAAAATATCTATTGATTTCAATTAATATGGTGCTTTACACGCTTAGACAAATTGTTTTTAGTGGATCATTTCATTAATATATTGCAAAGTTTTAATTTGTGCGGTCGTGGGTACGAAGGTGTAACTGTAACGCGACGGTCGTCAGTTCGAAGGGGAATTAATTATTTATTAATATTTTAATTTATTTTCTCTGGCACAAACACACAATGCCACAAAGAAATGAAGAAAAATCGGGGAACGGAATGACTTAACACTAGGTTCCCTCTGCCTACAGCATACATACAGTGTGAAACTGATGTTTTTTTAACTGATTTTGTATGGACTATCTGGTATAATGTACATACATGTATAATGCATACGTGCTGTCTTGCTTATTTCTGTATGGTATGGTTTAATTTTTTCACATTAAAATCTAAAAATAAATATTGTTTACACGTTATATCACAATGCTTACACAGTAAATTGACCTGCCTTGAAAGATAATTTAAATGCACACAATACTAAGTTCAATAAACATTTACTTGCTATTTTTGAATGATTGCTTAATGTAAAGATCATTTGAATGTCTTTATATTGTTTTTTCTATGTGAGTTTAGTTATAACATTTTTTTATGTCAATAAAATGAAAATTGAATTGAGGACAGTCGTGACTCAGGGGTACTAGCGTGTGACTGTACGCTACACGCAATGCCTCCAGAAAAATGGAGAACGGAGTGTCTTAATACTAGGCTCCCTCTGCCTACCTGCGCTGCTACATTCAGAATACAGCAAGAAGCTAAAACTATATTTAAATTAACAATATTTTTATTTTAGATGTTACTAAAATGCTCCATTGGTCACCACCTAGAACTGCAGCTATCAAAGACCGACAAACCAGATCTATCTCTATTCACAATGGAAAAGTACGAAGCGATTACCAAATATAAGACGTCGTATTATACTTTCCAAATGCCGGTTAGCCTGGCGCTGCTTATGAGCGGAGTGGACGATCCGGAAACACACAGACAAGCGAAAACTATATTATTGGAAATGGGAGAATTCTTCCAAATTCAGGTATTTATTTTTACTGTTATTAATCTTTGCTTTAGTGTTCGATAATAATTTTCATATCTTTTATATATCATATCATTTCTTAATATCATAAGTGCTTATGAAGTCTACATTTATTCAATTTATCTATATATATCAACATTCAATAGTCTGTTTTCTTTCACTGTTGGACATAGGTCTTTCCAAAACTTAAAATATAAGCCTGTTACCATTTGATAATTAATATCCGTGATTGTAAGTTAATGTCTTTAAATTCTTCGATAATGTCGACGTTTTTTTTTTCTTTATATTATTTCCAAATTTCTAATGAGAATATTTTACTATGATTATTTAAAATAATGATAGATATTGCGAAACAAAAAAAATGCATATTTATAATATATTTATCAGATTTTCCTGTTTTACACTTTTTTGTACAATTTTCGTGCGACAAAACGTGACTATCTTATCTTATAGAAATAAATGTTGAGCTTGTACGTGCTTTACACGTGAGTCTGTTGCCTACTGAGCTATTATTAATTAGCAAAATGTTGAATAATATAATATTTATTTTATTACTTCTTATTTATGATAACGGTTTTGTCGATACCGTAAGGATACTATAGCTATATTAAGTGTGGCCGTATTCAAGGCCGTCGTCGTAGAACAATGGTAAGCATGTAATTATAAACGCGGCGGTAGTGGGTTTGATTCCCACTCTTGGGAATGAGTTATTTTTTCTCTGGTAACAAGGCAAAGCGTGGCGTTGAGTTCCACCGCTCAACTCGCAATACTTCGTCGACAACCGTTATCATAAATGAGAAATTATAAAATTCGGTGGAAAGTGGGGAACGGAGTGTTTTAGCACTGGGATTCCTATGCCCACTCTGCTATATATATATATTAAAATAATTAAAATTTATTTACAGGACGATTTTCTCGATTGTTTCGGTGATCCAGCTGTCATCGGTAAGAACGGAACGGACATACAAGATGGTAAATGCACTTGGCTCGCAGTGGTTGCGTTACAGAGGGCGAATCCGTCCCAACGTCAATTAATAGAAAATCACTACGCCAGTTCCAACTTCGAAGACGTTCAAAAAATAAAGGATCTCTATGAAGAACTACAATTGCCTCACACATATTCCGTATATGAAGAAGCCACGTACGATCTCCTCAGGACTCAGATACAACAGGTCACCCGAGGCCTTCCACACGATTTGTTCTTTAAAATACTTGACAATATCTTTAGGCGCAGTATTTAAATATATTTTTTTATGGTATTAGGATATTAATGTTATCGAGGAGGTTCTAACAGTTTCAAGTGTTTTAGTCCATGTCCTATAATTATTAAGAACTATATATATAAGAGATGATTTATTTATACGAAAGGCTTATTTAATATATTCTCTAAACTAGCTTTATAAGATGGAGTTAGAGGGGAGAATTTGTTGAGAGATTTGTTTTGTGAGAATTGACTTAATGTAATATAGGTAATTAAGAAAAAACTTAGAAAGATTCCTTTTTATCTTGTAAGACTGTATCATCAATAATTTCATTAAATTTTTCCAATGACAAAATATAACATAAATAAGTACTACACTATATATTATATAATCGAATCGGTCAATTGAAATCATCACAAAAAGACCCAGGATAAGGGTGTGAGGTTGTGTTCTCTATATTTGTATATATAAAATATTGATACGTAAGATTTTTTTAGATAAATACTTGTTATATAAAAAAATAATAAATGTGATATTCAATATTGTGTTATTTTTATCCCCAATGCTTATCATAAAATTAATTCTTAAATAATATACATAAGGCCAGTCGTGGCAGCGGTACAAAGTATGACTGTAAAACCGACTGGTTGTGGGTTCAATCCCCACTCGAGGAGATGAAATATTTACTGAAATTATTATTTCTATTTCTTCGCTCTGGTGTCGAGGAAAGGCGCGGCGTTGAGTTTTGCCACTCAACACACAATGCCTCCAGAATTCGGCAGAAAGTGGGGAATTGTGTCTTGAAATTAGGTTCCCTCTACCTACCCTGCTGTGTGCGGGATGTGAACACTATTCCTTTCCTTATAAATAGGGGTAATGAAGCTAACCCGCCACTGGCGTGGCATCTTTGCAATGTTCAAGATATGATTAAAAAGTTCAGTAAACATGAGCACAACAAGAGAGCCCAGCGATTTCCACGCTTCGATCGGAATGTCATGTATGAAAAGTTGATGTTGAAGTCAGGTTCCACCGCTTTTCCGTTCTTAATGCGTCGAAGGCAATTACGAGTTTCGTCAAGGGTTATTTGGGCAATAAGTTCGAGGTTAGGCGGTGGGTCGTGATGAAAGTTGCATGGGTGCTGAGTGTTCAGCAAACCCTGGAAGTAGCTTCTCCACCTCTCCTTCATAGAGGCATGACAATAGAGTAGCGCGCCCTGGGCGTTGGCTCTGGTTACAGCTCTTTTACTGGCACGTTTTGCTACTATGTACTCCAGTCTGTCTTGAGTAGAGTTGGTCTGCTTCCACCTCCTTCACCTTGTCATTCCACCACCATGTCTCCCTGTCGATGACACGTCCACCCCTAGAAACATCAAGAACTTGCCTGCCCGCTGCAATGATTGCCGAGAGAGCTCGATCCCAAGCATCCTGAGCAGTCTCGGTGTTAGTTGAAATATTATGACTTTTCACCTCTGCCATTGCCATCCAGCAACCACCACTTAATCCGAGGGCTACGTTTCTCGGCTACTTTCTTCTTCAGAGTGACGTTAAAGTCCATGGCAAGATGACGATGTTGGGCCGTCAGGCTTTCGCCTGGAATGACTTTACAGTTAGTTGCCTTGACCATATGACACCGTCTGGTCAATAAATAGTCAATTTGAGCTGAATGGAACCCGCTCTTATACGTGATAAGCTGCTGAGGTTTCTTTTAGAACAACGTTTTCACGACGGCCAAATCAGACGTAATACAGGTATCAAAATATTTTCTGCCTCTGTATTGCGAAGACCATGTCCAAAACTCCCGTAAACACGATCATACTCAGCTCAGCAGCCTTACTGACATGACGTTCAAGTCCCCTCCAACTAAGACCACTTCAATAGAAAGTACAGCAAGTAGCACATCTTCATACTGCGTCTAGAATGTATCCTTTCGGCCGTGCTTCATCCCGCCTGGAGAGCATAGGCATTGATTAAGTTTGTGGTAACGCCCTCAATCTACTGATCTTACTCGCATCAAGCGGTCAGAGCGACGGTCAATTTCAACGAGCCCATTCTGAAGCTCTTCAGAAAGCACTACCTCCACACCGTTTTTAACTCAGGGTGACCCAGTTTATATAGACCGGTAACCCTGTCCGATGTTACCGGACATATTGAGCTTCCAGCGAGTTTCCTGGAAGAAGGAACACTGGACCCGCCGTCTCAAGAGTACATCTGTCTTTACAGATGTACTCTTGAAACGGCGGCGGCGATCCATCGATCAAAGAAGTACTTATTGTACTTATAAAGTATTAGGACATCTTTGAAACAGAAAACAGAAACGTTGAAGTATATTATTATTTTTGTACTGTTCTTCTATATGCAAAAAACAGTAATAATATTTATAACGTTTCCATTACACTGAAACTGAATGCCATGGAAGTGATATGGAAGTGATATTTTTTTGTTAAATGGAATCCGCGAAAAATTCACGAACAAAATTTAGGAACTACGGAAATTTTCGGTCATAGCTGTTTTAAACATTAAAAATTCATCACACGACCCATCCGTGAGTTAACCTATTAAAAATATGTCTCAGATTCAGGACTACAGCCTTCAGACTGTAGTCCTCAGACCCATTCGTCCACTCCAGAAGCTAATAATCATTGTCCTCAACTACTTCTCATTCCATCATTGCCATCTTTTACCATTTTACTGGCAATGACGTCGCAATCAATGATGTTTTTACATAAAACACGTTGGAATTTTATCAAAAACTCATTCAAAGTGCATGAAATGTGCTGGTTACTGATTTTGTTCTAAATGTCAATATAAGTATATATTAACGATTGCCGAAACATTTTTAAACTAAAAGTAGTAAATACAGATATCAATGACGATTGATGTGCTAAAATTAGGAGAATCTAATTTAGGATTTATTTATAAATTGTTAAAGCATCCACCGCTAGCATTTGCACCGTCGGAAAGTAAAACTCTGCATGCTAACATTATTATAACCCAAAATAAACAGTACGATAGATTTTCGTATTTTCGTGACAATATTTAAAACAAAAGCTTGCTCGATCAATGACCCTATTTTTATAAACTTTTCTTGCTATCGATTTTTGTGTAGCTACACCTAAATTATAAGCACGTTTTATTATTAAAAACTTTAAGTATGTACCTATTTCATTAAAAATAGCAAAAAAAAAATAGTTTAATAACAAATATTTTTTAACAGAAATTAGCTAAGAACACACCAAATCTCCACGTAAAATATTCAATTTCTTGAAGTTTTTCTTAAAATATATTTTTATATATTTACTAAATCGTTAAACTTGTCTAGACTACTTGTTTATTATTTAGTTAAGTATTTAATATGATATTCATCTTCTCAAAACAATTTACTATTAATGAGTAAACACAAGGAAATTGAAATTTGTGCGTTTTGGAGAACTGTAAATATATGGTATGTGTTTTATAATATATTCAACTAATACAAAATACTTATGAATATATATATATAAGGTGAAATGATATTAAAATAATAACTATACCATAATTTTAATCAAGCATAAGCTACCTGTTTCAATTTAATTTCTTTGATTTTTGAAGTTTCAACGTCGATGTTTACAAGCTTGTAAACGTCATTTTGGTACAGTATGTCTATGAAACATTTTTGATTTTATATCAGTCAAAGTCAAAAGAAGTTACGCGTTAGATGTTTTCTAAATTATATATTAGTGATTAAAATCATTTTATAAATCTTATTGTGTTAATTTGATAACGATACGTTATTTTATTAAGTGAAACTCCATACGCATTATTTGTGCAAACAAATTGAAAAAAAGAAAGGTTTCTAATACAAAATAAAATAAAATTTTACTAAAATATTCTTATTTAGTCAGAGAAAGTTGTTGGCGCGTAGCCTAAATCTAGCGACATGAATCCTATGATGATGATATTTAGAACAATGAAAAGGTGTGCCCAACTGGATCTCAGAACATTAAAGTAAGGATTTATTTAACATAATTGATAAACTTTTCAAAATTTAAAATTGTAAATTCTAATAAAATTGAATTCTATTTTATATTCTTTCTCATGCTATTCATTACATTAATTAACACTGCATATAGCTTAGAAAAGAAATTCTTTTAATTATAGGATATCATAGTCATCCTGATGAATCTCCTATTCTAAACATTTAAATATTTAATGCTAATGATAATACTCTTCTTAATAATATTATAAATGACAAAATTTGTGAGTATAGATGTTTGTTCTACTTTCAGGCAAAAACTACTGAATAGATTTAAATGAAACTTCACAATCATATAGGTCATACACCAAAATTTGAATAATTTGGCTATAGAACAAAAATCAGTTTAAGCTGGTGAAGTGTCTGACTACTAAGCCAGATATTCTCATCAAGTAATGTTACTTTTTAAAAAAAGTAAAAGGTATTTTTCTTTACTAAGTGTGAAATGATAACATGCCTTGGGAATGAAATGCTCGCTCCAGTCTGTTTCAAAGTATCATTGTCAGAAATGTTAAAATGTGATTGCGTGTAATTGATTTAAAAAAAAAAATCCCGCTGAGGTTTTTGCGCTGGTGCTTCTCAAGTCTGAGGCATTAACTTTAGTGAACTGGTGTTAATTTATTTGACGTTCAAAAAATAAAGCATGTAACTTCTTATTTTGAATAAAATTATTTGACTCTGACTTTGTTATAAAAACTTTACTTATCTGAATTCATAAACTATTAGTATATTCCATTTTAAATTATTTTTAAAATAATAAATATACTCATAGTTTATATACATAGGTTTTTTTACCAAGGCATTACATGGGTAAACAATTATCTTATAACAAAAATATCAAAGACTTTTTTGCATACTGAATGAAATATGTAAAAGATATCATTAAAAATATATAATTAAATGAATAAAAAAATCAGCTTCACACTCACAGCAGGCTAGATAGAGTGAACTTAGTATTAAGACACTCCATTCCCAATTTTCTGCCTTTTTTATGTTTTAAATGGCGGAAGAAACCAACCACCACAAGTCGCTCGTTTACACACACACTTTGTGGCCCTGCGCCACGACTAGCCTCAAACTATGTATATAAATAAACATATTTTTGTTACAATAAGCACATATAAGGTGTTGGATGTATCTTTCAATTGTATAAAAATTAACTTCACACTGTAAACCGCACACAGCAGAGTAGGCAGTGGGGACCTACTGTTAAGACTTCTTACTGTTGCCGTCCCACCTACTTGCCGTTGAATTTTTGAGGCAATGCGTGTTGAGTGGCGGAACTCAACGCCGGACTTTTATCAGGTGCCAACGCGAAAAAAATAATAATAGATAATAAACAATAATTTTATCCCTGGAGTGAGGATCGAACCAAAACCGTCACGTTACAGTAGCACCCTTGTGACTATAACGCGACGGTTACAGTCACTTGTGACTGTAACGGCCTCTCTCTCTCCATAAAAATAGATATAGCGTAAGGATTATTTTTCAAAAAAATCCGGTTGAAATTAGTAGACTGCATTATTATCATTTGCATTTTTTTACAGTATGCCAAAACAACAATTTACAAGAATGTCAACAAGTGCGTCGATATCCGAACTACAAAAAGAAAAAGATACTTTCCAAGATGTTTTACCTAATATCATTGAAACACTACAAAATAATTCTAAATTCACTGAAATTCCAGAAGTGGCCGATTGGACGAAAAGGGTATAGAATTTATTAATTATTTATGAAAAAATCTTTGCTGTTTTTGTATTAGGTACGGTTGTAGGTTCAAGTCCTAGTCTGGGGAAGGAAGTATTTAATATTTTAATTTCTTCACTTAACACGCATTCACTCAAGAATTCGGCGGAAAGTGGGGAATAAAACGTAGTTTCTTAAAACTGAGTTCCCTCATCCTATCCTGCAATGTACGGGATGCAGCAGTGAGGAAAAAAAATTTTTTTTGAGGGTTTCCAAGAGGAGCGGATTCAAATGTCGCTACGTTTATTTTTTTATACGTTTTCTAAAAAATAATCTAAAAAAAGTACAATAACTGATATATTTTATTACTTTTAAGCACGACATTTGTATTTGATTGGTTTTAGATTGTTCTTTGCATGAAATACATAAAATAAATATTGTATAAACCGTTTTATGACTATATATTAGTTATATAGACAGTACTAGTCATTTTTAGTAAGCCGTAATTATCACGCAGTAATATCGTATTTATTATTATTTTATCGAAATCAGTGTTAATTGCAATAATCAATTTTCTTTTATATTTCTTTTCTTTGTCACTGTAATGCTATCATCACTAGTGGATCTAATAAATAAACAAATAAAACAAACTTAAGTATGCGGTCATATGCAATTCATTTTGTATTGAACTACAAATATAATATTGTAATGATTTTTTTCTCCACAAGAAGTAGCATATATACTACAGATACGCGTATACAGACATATATGTATACAGAGCGATACAGCGTAAAGCTGATTTAATTTTTTAAGTATAAATGCTTGCAATATAATGAGAAAATAAATCAGTCCTATACCGTAATTTCCCTTACACTTTCAGTAATATACTACAAGAAGTTGATCTTGGAAAGTGTCAATAATCGCAATTATGCGATGTTGTCACTCGTTTCTTATAAAATATTCACATTTAGGCATACCATGAATAATTATCTAATAAGAAAAACTAATGTATAGGAAAGAATTTAATATATTTAATATTTTTATTTATACATTTTTGTTATATTTAAGTGAAGTTAAACAAAAATTGCCTTTTTTCAGGTACTGGAATACAATCTGCATGGTGGTAAAAAGAATAGGGGACTTATGACAACTTACGCATACGAAAATATTGAAGATCCACGGAACATTACGGAGGAATCCCTACGAATTAGTCGAGTAGTAGGATGGTGTCTCGAAATGGTGAGTAAACATAAAAAATATATTGAAATAATTTTATTCTCTATGGGGGGATGAAGTGTCTCGACACTAGATTCCCTCTGTCTACCCTGCTGCGTGTGGGATACAGCGAGTAGCTGATTTTACTCATACTATCTTATATCATACTAGCGGCTCGCCAGCGGCTTCGCCCGCTTAAACTACAAGATAATTGATTTAATAAGCAGAATTGATTGACCACTAAAATGACTTGTAATATGATTTATTACTTTAATCTGTAATATTCTAATATGATTTTTTACGACATTATCGTAATTTCTATAAGATTTTTTGCTTATCGGATGTTTATTTATAAAATATACATAAAGCTAATTATTTATTATACATATGTATACTATACGTATATTTTTGTAACATTACGTTCTTTTTACCTATGTTATGTTTTTTAAAACTCTGTTAAATGTGCTGATTTTATTTAATAATTTCATTTGCTGCTTCAGAAACAGCCTTTAATGTTAAATTATTGATTTGGGTAATTATTCATAATATTATTTGTCAAATAACTGTAATAATTGCATATTAACCTGTACAGTTTTAAAATTAGTTACATATATTATATGAACGAACCAACCAAACAATCTTTGTATTTACTTGATATTTATTTTAAGATCAAATCGTTCTTTATCTCTGTGTTGAATTAATTACGACTTAAACTTAACTGTTATGATTTATGAAGGTAATCTCCACTAGCAATTCAATTTTGTTTACTTTATTGTATAAAATATTATATAATAGTGCTTCAAAAATATATATTTTTATCAACAGTCATATAACCCAGACGTTTCGAATGTCATTAGTAGCCAGGAATGCCAGGAAATGGAATAGTCAGAAATCTTATCGGCGCGATTCGCGCGCTATATAATATTCGCAGACAAACTAATTCCTTGAGTACATTCAAATGACAATAACTTTTTTTAATGAACTGATTTTGATGAACCAAACTTTAGTAGTTAAATTGAGTTAAAACAAAGCAATTGGTGACTTTTCAAGTAAATCGGTTTAGTACTTTCAGAGAAAAATGTGGACATTCATATCGACAAACAAACAGACAGACAATAAATTCAAAAAAATCGTTATGCTTTCTATTATTCTTTTAAGGTGTCCCTCTATTCATTTCAGTCAAATTACTAAATGTACAGACAAAATATTTTTACTGTCTTATTATATATAGAGATAATTTAATTATTCTATAAAAAATCTAAATTATAACGATTAATCGAAATCTAAATTAAATTCGAACACGCTTGATGAGTCACTAACTTTCTTTTTTAATATAGAATTTTATGACTTAGATGAGATGAATGTACTCGAACAGTGCCTATGTATTTTAATTTATATATATATATATATATATATATATATATATTATATTATATATATATATATACATATATATATATATATATATATATATATATATATATATATATATATATATAATATATAATATATATATATATATATATATATATATATATATATATATATATATATATATATATATATATATATATATATATATTTAGGATATTAGCATAAAACATATTTTAAAATACAATACGCTTTTCAAACATTACAATAAGCTTCGATAAATAATCTTCGTTGATATCTTACTCTTCATTCATATTGTAATAACCATAGTGCCATTGTCAAAGGAAATAACTGTTTACTATCTGTTAGTGAACGTAAGAGGCTCGGGATTGGCTGTCATTTTATTTTATAATATGAATATGATGTATCTTGTATAGGTATCTACTAGAGAATGAATTTTGTTTGAATAATTTACCAAATATAAACTATATAAATACATAAATATCAATTTATTTAATCGATTATAAAAAACACAAACTAAAGATGCATGTGAACTTTGTATACATATACTTGAAGTATATAATAATTTATACTTATTTCAATGCTTCTACTAGTTTAGAATAACATTGTTTTTCGCGCTTAGCTGGGTAGGCAGAGGGAACCTGGGTATCTAATATTAAGATATTTCATTTCCCGATTTTCCGCCTAATTCTGGAGGTATTGCGTGTTGAGTGGCGGAAATTAACGCCGCGCTTAGCCACGAAACCAGAGTGAGGAAATGAAAATATTATAAAAATAAAATTTATCTACTTACTTCCGTTCTTAATCTAAATTAACACTAAATTACAATATATTCCACTTAATATATTTTTTTTAATACATTTTCGTTATAGTTTATTGGCGTGTTTGGTCGCAGATATAATTGTCGTGCAATTCTGTCCATAAATTACATTAAATAATAATAAAAAAGACTTTTTTTTATTTTTACGGTAATGTTCTGTAATGACGCATTATCGGAAATTTTATTTATACTCTACAGTTTTATATCGTCCGTGTCTTTTTAAATTCAAATTTTGTTTAACCTCAACTTAACTTAGCTACACGCTTTATACCTAGGGGGTTAGTCAGAGAGAACGTAGCGCCAAACGCTACGGTCTCTACATACCTCTTTCGCCTCGTCCACTGTCATTAACCTCTTCATAGACGCCGTCATGCTTTACGTGACCTTCCTCCAGTATCTTTGATACTGTGTTTTTGAAGGTCAACCGAGGTCTCCACCTACCTCTCTTATAACTCACTTTTCCATCATAAAACACTAAAACATTAAAAACAATTTTTTTAACGTTTTTAAAAAAATATTCCAGTACTGTGAGACAATTAATAATACAAATTTAATAGATAAATTAAAATGATATATCAAATCAACAGTTGCACGCGTACTTTTTGGTGATGGACGACATCATGGACGGCTCGACCAAACGACGTGGTGTACCATGTTGGTACCAGCTACCCAACATTGGCCTGGGCGCCATCAACGATGCGATACTGATACAAGCCTGCATATACGAAGTGGTGCACTCATATTGTAAGCATATGCCACAATATAAACATATAGTGGACTTAATTAACGAGGTCAGTGTTTTTTTTATATTATTCATATAATAATGATTTTGTGACGGTTTTCCTCAAAAAAAATTGTATATTAAATAAAAACTAGAGAACGTATGTATGTATGTATGTAGGTATGTATATATGTATACCTCTATATGTATGTTTATATCCTATTATGGTTCAATATATAAGTATTCATTTGCTATGTACACCCCTTCCCTTTTCATTAATTCTCTCCTCTACCCAAAGGTTGCCTGGAAGAGATCG
The DNA here is from genome assembly GCA_917862395.2 of Heliconius sara. NCBI lineage: Eukaryota > Metazoa > Arthropoda > Insecta > Lepidoptera > Nymphalidae > Heliconius > Heliconius sara. The sequence goes on from OU860793.1 coordinate 6,913,692, forward strand.
CTCATTTAGCGATAAGGCCGCCTTTTGTACTGATTTATATGCTTCTTCCAATATTGTGATCTGTATTTCTGGTGTACAATAAAGAGTATTTTACTTTACTTTTTTTTTTTTTATGGAAGAGACACGGCAAACGAGCGTGCGGGTCACCTGATGGTAAGTGATTACCGCCGCCCACGGCCCCGTGCAACCCCAGAGGAGCTACAGGTGCGTTGCCGGCCTTTACGATGGGTTGGGCGCCGGGGCCCGGCATCACCTGATGCGAAACGCAGTGGCACAAAGCCACCACTTCACGCCGGTTTTAAATGCCGGGGGTGGTAATGATCCGGTCGAGTCTGCCCATGCGTGTTGCCATTGCTGGCGACGTGACTCTACCACACGTACTTTAGTCGCCTCTTACGACACCACCAGTACCAGGATGATCCTATTCTAGGCCGGGATCACACGGCTCAAAAAATTGTCACTCAACTACAATTCTTGTTATAAGATGTTCAGCTATTTGAAAGGTCAATGTAAACTTGTAGTATAATAATTTTTAAATATTAAAGTAAACTCGTAGTATAATCATTTTTAAGGATTAGGGGCCGTTCAAGTATTACGTAAGCAGTGTTTTTGCAATTATTGTAATAATCTATATCTAACAATCACTAACATCATACATAAAACAAATATATATGTATAATTTTTTTTTTTTTGCGGGTAGCCGTGAAAGTGTCAAGACGTGCATTAGTGCTCCGTTATATTAATTTTTATATATATATATTTTTTATAAAAATATATGTCTATGAGTTAAAGTAGTTTGTGCATAAGTTGATTTTAAACACGCTTTCCAACACCATCTCCCACATTTACAATGGACACCCCAATCGAGCAACTTATTAAGAATATGGAAGAACTGTCTTCAATGTTTAACAGCCGAATGGGCGAATTCGAAAAAACCTTATCGCAACCAGGTTCTGCAGCTGTGCCAAACCCCACTATAAAGGCTTTAGCCTCAGAATTTTATACTTTTAAGACATTTGTATGGAAGTCGTTAGGCTTACTTAAGTCACAAGTGGAACTTGTGGCTCTTGGCATGGACCGCTTAGAAACTCAGTCCCGGCGTAAAATTCTGCTTTTCCACGGTGTTAAAGAAGACAAAGATGAGAATATTTATAATAAGACAGTTAATATATTAATCAACCAAATGAACTTGTCGGATGCCAAGTCGGAAATGATAGAAACTTGCCATAGGCTGGGCAGTAAAAAGGACACCACAAGGCCTATTCTCGTCAGATTTAATAACATGCAGTTTCGTTCCAGAGTTTGGAAGGCTAAAACAACTTTAAAAAGTTCTAAGATAACTGTAACGGAGTTCTTAACCAAGTGTCGCCAAGAAACTTTTATAGCCGCTCGTAATCATTTCGGGATTAAAAAATGTTGGTCTTCGGATGGTGTTATTATAGTGATACTTCCTGACAAGACACGGGTCAAGGTAACGTCCGCCTCGGAACTTAAGTTGTTAGTGGCTAAATATCCCAATAACGGTAAAGAAAAACCAAATAACAATAAATAAAGTGATATATGTATATGTTATATACTTGGTGCATATGCCTGTTTAAGCATAGATATAGATTAACAATAAATATAATTTTAGTTTTCTTTTTACTGTTTGTTTAAACTTTGGCTTGTTAAAATATATATGAATACTTTTTCTTTTTACTATCTACCTTCGTTATTTTATATAAACAGTTATATATTGTATATAATTTAATTTTTCAATGTACAACTGTCAACATTTTATACACTTGTTACTAAGTTTTAATTAATTTCTATACTTTATATATTAAGTCCTGCTATTATCATTACTATTTTTTTTTTTTTTTTGACTGTTTTAATTAAGTTGTTCTATTATTATGAAATGTAAATTTTAAAGTCAACTTATGCATATGGGAATTATTTTTAGTATATATATATATATTGCCTGTGCATGTATGTATGAATATATATATATATATTATTTTTGTTCTTGTTTTGTTTTTATTAATATTATTGTTATTTTAAATATATATATAAATTGGAATATTTATTTTATATATACAAATACTTATTATATTATTAACTATGAGTAATGATATTGATGAATACTTATCCTTTTCCTCTGGTGATGATTATTTAAGTGCTGATAGTAGTAGCAATACTTCACTATGTGATATTATGCCTTTATCTGACAAACTGTCTGAGATTTTCAAAAACAACCCAACTTCCCTCTCCTTGGTGCATATCAACACACAGAGCTTACTTGCTCACTACACTGATCTTCTTACATCTTTTAGCACCGGCGTAGTTGATTGTATCCTAGTTTCTGAAACCTGGCTTAAACCGTCATTACCTTCTACTAGTTGTTCCCTTCCAGGTTATCAGCTTTTTCGTAATGACCGCACTGACAGGGGTGGCGGTGGAGTAGGTATTTATCTACGAAGCACGATTCCAGCCAAAACTGTTTTGTTCTCACAAGTATCAATTACTGGCTCGCTTGAGTACCTTTTTTTAGAGTTGGTGGTACATTACAAAAAAATACTTTTAGGTGTACTTTACAGTCCAAATGACAAAATAAACTACTTTACCGACTTAGAAACTATTCTCGATCGCCTCTTACCTACCTATGATTATTTTATTTGTATGGGTGACTTAAACACTTGTTTGTTAAAAAATGACTCGAGAGCACAAGCATTAAAAAATTTAACTTCTTCTTTTAATCTGCATATTCTCTCTACAGCTTTACCGACACATTTCTTTCCCAATTGCAGGCCATCTCTCATAGACTTGATAATTGTCTCTAACCACAATCTTGTTGCTTCTCATGGACAGTTAAGTGCTCCTTTTTCTTACCACGATCTTGTTTATCTCGCTTACAAATTGCGTACTCCCAAGGTTAGAGGAAAAATTCACTTCTTGCGCAATTTTAAGCATATGGACCTTGAACGCTTGAGAGATGATGTAAAAAATATCGACTGGACACCGGTACTTAAAACCAATGATATAGATAGCATGGTTAAATCTCTAACTGCTGAGTTGATTAAATTGTATGATGTACACGCACCTGTAAGGCCGGTACGTCGAAAACATATGCCTGCTCCTTGGCTAACGCAGGTTATAAGAAGAACCATGCTCAAACGAGACAAAGCCAAATTAAAGTTAAAAAAATGTCCCTCACCGGAGAAACTCATTGCATATAAAAAATTGCGTAATATCTGCAACAGAATGTGCAGGGATGCCAAACGTCGCTATATCCATTCTACTGTTCAGGATCTCTGCCAAACACAGGTGTGGAGATTCCTACAGTCATTTGGTGTGGGCAAAACCAAGGATGCTAATCAGGTGTCCTTGGATTTTAATGCTTTAAATCATTATTTCACCAAGCCACCTATAACCATGAATGCTCAGATTAAAACTGACACACTTGCTAACTTATCTCATGTTATCCCACCAGACTGCATACCTTTTGTATTGAAAACAGTTACAGAGGATATTGTCAAGAAGGGTGTCCGTTCTTTATCCACCAGGGCAATTGGTTGTGACAAATTGTCCCTAGACATGATTCTTCCTGTGCTGGATGACATTGCACCAGTGATCACCCATATCATTAACTTCTCACTGACATGCAATGTTTTTCCTGCATTATGGAAGAAAGCTTATGTCATCCCTCTTCCTAAAACTTCTAATCCCACCACTCCCAATGACTATCGTCCTATCTCCATACTCCCAATCCTATCTAAGGTACTAGAATCTATTGTTCACGATCAATTATACACTTTTCTCATATCCAATGATCTCTTGTGCCGCTATCAATCTGGTTTCCGTCCCTCCCACAGCACTGTTGGTGCGCTGCTCAATGTCACGGAGGACATTCGATGGGCAATGGATAACACCAAGCTCACTGCAATGGTCTTATTGGATTTTAGCAGCGCCTTCAACTCTGTTGATTTTGACATCCTTCTTGGTATTCTTCGTTCAGTTAATGTTTCTTCTATCGCTCTGAGCTGGTTTCGTGCATACCTCTTCGGACGTCGGCAGTGTGTTAAAGCTAACGATTTGTCATCGGATTGGCTGGATATCACTGCTGGCGTACCTCAAGGCGGCGTAATCTCACCTTTGCTTTTTTCTATTTTTATTAACAATATATCTCGTGTAATCTCTTCTCCCTTTCATCTGTATGCAGATGACTTGCAATTATATAGACACTTTGAACTGACTGAGCTATCCCAGGCTGTCACCTGCTTAAACTCTGATCTTGATGCTGTCAACTCTTGGGCTGAATCTTTCGGCCTTTTGGTTAACCCAGATAAGTCACAAGCTATTATTATCGGTAGCAGCAGGCTCAGGTCTAAAATAGACTGGAAAGCGATGCCTGATATACAGTACTCAGGTGTTAAAATTCAATATTGTGATAAGGTAAGGAATTTAGGTTTGATTATGGACTGCAGGATGTCTTGGGTTGCTCACGTCAACGAAGTTAGCAAACGTATGCATTTCTCCTACCATTCTCTCAAGCGTCTCCAATTTTTTCTCCCTTTCAAAACAAAAATTATGCTTGCACAAACTTTACTCCTACCAATCCTCGACTACGCCGATGTTTGCTATTTGGATGTAGCTGAGGAGCAACTTAATAAATTAGAGCGTCTACAGAATCTGGCGATACGTTTCATATTTGGTTTACGCAAATATGATCACATTTCTCATTTTCGTGCTCAACTTAATTGGCTCCCAATCCGACTTCGTCGAGATATGCACGTCCTTTCTGTCCTTTTTAATATTCTTAACAACCGTTATTCTCCTTCCTATCTTTATTCACGATTTAACCTTCTTCCTCACCCAACCCGTTCCAGGCGATTGTGTTTAACACATTCGCTGGACATCCCTATAAGTAAGACAAGTTTTGGGAAAAAATCATTCTCCGTACACGCTGCTGTGCTTTGGAATAACTTACCTAAAACTATTCAGGAAAGTACGTCTATTGACACATTTAAGATAAGAGTGAAACAGCAGCTGTTCAAACAAGTTATTGTCCGCAAATAATCATCTGTTTACTATTTATAACAAACGATCAATTATAATTCTATTAATTTACCAATTTTATATGTATATATTTATATCTAATATGTGTTTGTATGTATATGTGTATGTATATGTGTGTGTATATATGTAGAGTTATGTATGTAGGTATATGTTGCACTTGCACTTTTGGACCTGCAAATAGTTTCTACCTTTTCTCATACCCATGGGTTGACTGGAAGAAATCTCTATTAAAGTCCACCTTTGCCAACAATGTAACAATTTTATGGTATTAATGTGAATCACAAAATGCAATAAAGAGTATAAATAAATAATATTAATTAGTTATACATGCACAATTATAAAAACTGAAAGTAATTTAAATAAAATTTGAATTAGAACGTAATTAATACAGGATTAAGGGTGTGGCTATTCGAGGCGCAGGAGCACAAACATATTCGATTCCCACTCGAGGAAATGAAATATTTAATATTTTAATTGACCATGACTCGAATAATCTTTGTTTTTCAGCTTCACGCTGTATCCCACACACGGCAGGAATGGCAGAGGGAACCCAGTGTTGAGACACTCCGTTCCTCACTTTCTGCTGAATTCTGTAGGCACTTTACTTTTAGAGAACCAATTGACGTGTAAACAATACGTGTTGCCATAGCAACGTATGTTTTCTTTTGTACTAAGTGTGCATTATCAAATGTATGGTAGTGTATGTTATGTTTATTTTATAGATTTTTATAAAAATATTGTTTTGCACTCCTTCTCTTTTATTAATATATAAATATATATAAGTATTTTTTTAAAATTGTACTTACATTTTATTGTAAAAATCTTTTATATAGACAATTTTTAAATACCTTATAATATAACAATAATTAAATGTTTTTAGAGGATTTCTGTAAAATGAGGAAGATATCAATGAATTCGACCGGTTTTTTTTGTTTATTACAATAATTGCAAAAACACTGCTTACGTAATACTTGAACGGCCCCTAATCCTTAAAAATGATTATACTACGAGTTTACTTTAATATTTAAAAATTATTATACTACAAGTTTACATTGACCTTTCAAATAGCTGAACATCTTATAACAAGAATTGTAGTTGAGTGACAATTTTTACATGCCAATCGTGGCGCAGAGGCACAAGCGTGACTGTAGAAGTGACAGGTTGTGGGTTCGATTCCCACTCGAAGAAATTAAATATATATTATTTTTATTATTTATTTACATTTATATTTTAATTTCTTCGCTCTGGTTTTGAGGCAAAGCGCGTCGTTGAATTCCGCCACCCAGCACGCAATGAATCCAGAATTTGGCAGAAAGTGAATAGCGGAGTGTCTTAAAATTTGACTCTCTCTGTCTAGTCTACTACATGTGGGTTACAACGTGAAGTTGAAAAAAGAAGGTTCATGACTGATATCTTTTAGGAAAATATTTGCACTATAGATAGTTATAATTTTTTAGGTCGGTTTATCTCTTATCGTTATTATATTTTTTAAGTATAAATACGTCTACAATAATGTGTGTATGTTGTAAAAGTAAAATATGTACGTAATAAAAATAACCAAGCAGTTAATAAAATGTTGAAATTATAGAAGCACTCGTACTTGGTTACATGATTTAATTTTATTAGATATTATAAAAAATATATTGAGGCCGGTCGTGGCGCCGGGGCACAAAGTGTGACTGTAAAACTGACTGGTTGTGGGTTCGATCCCCACTCGAGAAGATGAAATATTCATTTTAATTTATATTTCCGATTCTTCTGTCTGCTCTGGTGTCGAGGCAAAGCGCGGCGTTGAGTTCTGCTACTCAACATGCAATGCTTCCAGAATCCGGCAGAAAGTGGGGAACGGAGTGTCTTAATACTAGGTTCCCTCTGCCTACCCTGCTGTGTGCCGGAAACAGCGTGAAGCTGATTTGATTTAATAAAAAAATATTTATCATCATTTTATTAGTCATACCACAATGTTACTTCTTTTACAATTTATAATTATCCCTTTTTTCCTTTATTTTGTTAATATAATTTTACATCAATCGATGAATAACGATTACATGGCTAATATAAAAACTAAAAATGTAAACGCTGTCTTATATACCTAATGCTTCATATTGTGCTATGCCAGATTAATCAAAAAAAAGACATACCAAAGTGCGGCGTTAAGTTCCGCGCGCATTCCGTTCAATTCGAGCGGAATGATATGACATTGCCTCGATCCTAGGCTCTTTAATCCTGTCCTGTTATATGCGGGATACAGCGTGAAGCTGAAAAAATATAAATACCCAAAACAATATTTAATTTATATGTATCTGTTTAGGGTCTTCTATACACATCGGTTGGCCAACACCTAGACTATACTATGGCGCATCGCAGCAAGAATGACTACAGCTTGTTCACACCAGAACGTTACAGCTCGATAGTGAAATATAAGACATCGTATTATACGTTCAAAATGCCAGTATGCCTGGGACTGCTGCTGGCGAATAAACTGGACCCCAAAACGCACAAGCAGACAGAGAAAATATGCTTTGAAATTGGATATTTATTTCAAATGCAGGTAAATGTGTGAATTGTTTTATTTTGCTCTTTTTTTTAGCTTCACGCCGTATCCCGCACATAACAGGGTAGGCAGCGGGAACATACTGTTAAGATACTCCGTTCCCATTAAGTCACTTCCTTTCCCCACTCTCCTCCGAATTTTTGATTTAGAAAAGTTTTGATAATTTTAAGAGGTTCAAGCATTCGAGTAAGTATATATTCATGTAAACATTAGATTCCCAGGTTCCCTCGGCCTTTCTTGCCATGTGTAGGATACTCTCTTCAAACCTAGTGATTTTGTAGATAGCCGTTTGCTCTTTGCTGCCGTCGTTTTGTACTTTACTCAAATATAAAAAAATAGAACTTTTAGTTATCGATAGCGGGGGTTCTGGAGCAACAAAAAGGTTATTATTTATCCCGGAATTTCCATGGGATACACGCAAACATAGATACTAAATGAAATAACTAAACTCTTCTACATTAAATACGAAATTGTTGCGAGCAATATCAAATAAAATCCCTAAAAATTAAAATTACGATTCATGAAGTGTATAACAACGGTATAGATAACCGAACTGAAATAACCAACCATTCTTTCCTCAATACTTAAATAATATTATGCCGATGCCGCCCAGAGCCGAAACTTACACCACACAAAGAAATTAAAAAATTCTAACCAATCTATTACTTGAATAAGCGAAGAACCAAAGAAAAATATAAATTAATAATAAACAGCAAATAACTAAAAATTAACAGTAGATCCCAAAATATATGAAAATTCTTCTGCCTGTTCTAGTCGGTCATACCGTGCGGCTTAAGTATTTATTAGAATTATGTATAGTAAAATATAATTTGAATCTAGGTAAAATGCTGAAGGTGACTACTACATTTATTTTGATAAGGATGAACACCAAATTATAGAAAAAACATTAACAATAATCCGATAAATTTAAATAAAATATATTAAAATATTATTTATCATAACTTATATATTTTATGTATAATATATTCTTACTTATTACTTATTTACGTAATTACGATGTTAGAAGACTTATTTAGTGTTTGCGATCGCTCGCTAAAAGAAATATATTAAATACAAGCGGCCCATTCGCAGCTTCGTTCGCATACCACTTATAATTATTGTATCATCCTGCATTTTCCATAAGATAATCAATATAAATTAAATAATTAATACAATTTATACATTAAATTAAATTTTGCATTAAATTAAAGTCATTAAACGAAATCGGTGGCAAGGGCGCCCCCCACAGGACTCTTGCTTATGCTTGCGGCCGTAAACGAAGCATTGAATTATTTAAAATTTACATTTCCTCAAAAAGTATACGTTCAAATTACATGCTATAAAAAACAAAGCATTTCCTCATAAAAATTCTTTATAAAGAACTTTGGTTCGTAAGTTTCAATATCTTTATGAAATAAAAAAATCCTGCAAAAAAAAATCTTGCAATATTCAATTATATTTCTGTCACAAAATATCTTATTGTAACTTATTTATAAGAGATAGATATGCCGTATCGCAGACTTTTTTTTAGAACTAATAAAATAGAACATTTACTATATTTGCAGCGCACGCGCTTAAAGTAATTCGATGGCGTTCATTATTATTGTTCGTTATTTAAGGCAAACTAATATGTACACTATAATATTATATTCACTTCTGAAAAACGTAGCTTTCCAAACAAAACCAAAAATAAGTAAATCGGACCACTAGTTGCAGAGATTTTAGCGTTTAAACAAACAAACGAACAAACTCTTCCACTCTTATATATTTGTATAGATAAAAGCCGAAAATTATCTTTATTAAATTTCCTTGATGATGACATAACTTTCGATCGTAAGTTTTCAATATAAATGTGTTTTCGATATTATAGAAAAAATTAAATAAAAAGTAGCGGGCAATGTCGCGCCGGACCAAATTTTACACCACACCAAGAAAAGAAAAAGAGAACCAAAGTGTAGTTCAAATTAATTATAAACAGCAAATAATTACATAAAAATTTACAATAGTTCGAAAATGTATGAAAACTTATAAATATAAAACCTTCAACGTCATTTGACCGTTCGCGTCGGTCATGCTATGCCGCCCGAAGGCTAGGTCATTTCGAATCAGTGACATCTCCTTAATTATTTATTAGAATGTAAACAGTACAGTAAACTATAATTTCAATCTAGACAAAATCCTAAAAGTGACTATTATATTTATGTTCATAAGAATGAATATAAAAATATAAAAAATACATTAACAAAAACCCAATAAATTTAAAGTAAATTAATTAAAATGGTTACGTATACTCAACCTTCAGAGATAAACATATATCAAAGCGGATTTTTTTAACATTATTTGAAGATAAATATTTTTTTACGCATTGTTTTTATATATCTCATAAGGCTGAGTCAGCGCACGTCATGTGTGCGTTAAGCAAAATGATTTTGGGTGATGTTTTGTTAAAACAGCGAACGTTGGTTAGCGACGGTCGCATAGAGACGGTTGTTGTTAACGTGGCAGAATAAATTGCATGTCAAATTAGAAAGTATTTCAATATATTAGTATATATGTGTAATGTCATTTTATATAGCCTAAAGCACTTCTGAAGAATGCAGCTTTCATACAAAACAAAAACAAAGTAAATCGGACCAGTAGATCGAAAGATCTTAGCGTTTAAACAAATATTTATTATATATTCCGCTTTATTATATATATAGATTATATTTATATCGTTTATTACTTTTTTCTATGTTAGCACCACGACTTTGTAAGATGTATTATATACTTGTATAAAAAATATTATTTATTAGATATTAAAATGTATACTGTCAAGGTTTTTAAAATTAGTGTGTTGATTTTGAAATAATTCTTGAACTTACACATATCTGATACATGATTCTGAGTTGACATTCAACGCGGGATAATTTCATATTTTTTTTATTTTGATGATTTTCTATAAATAAAATATACAACCTAAGGAGACAAGTCACATCCCAATTTGAACAGCTCAGAGGCGAGTCTTTGGATAGTCGACTCCGAAGAAAAGGCCTTAACTCCAAAAAAGCCCCGATAAAATCCCTAACAAAGCCTTAAAGAATCTTCCGACTCAATATTTCTTTGCTGGTCCTTAGTTTCAATGCTCTTCTAGCAGGCTGCCCCTTTCCTACTGAGTGGAAGGAAACTACAGTCCTAGGCATTTGCAAGCCTAAAACGCGCCAACCTTCCCTCCAGCTATAGACCTCTCAGTCTCATGCAGTTTAGGTTAAAGTTAACGAGAGAATAATTCTCAGTAGATGAAATGAAATAGTCGAATTAAAAAAAGCGGTTCATCAATGAACACTTCGGCTTTAGATCACATCACTCGTCCATACACGCAAATTAACCGGCTAACAGAACATATCGCGAAAAACAAGATCGATCCGCAGCAACACGGCTGCTATTTTTTCTAAACATAGATAAAACCGTCGACTAGATCTGGCACAACGAACTGCTCTTCAAGTTCCGTCGTGTGGCTCTGCCAGACTCTCTCGTTCTTTTACAACGTTACAACTTAGTTATCGATGCTACGGTTTGTTTTTCAAAAGGTTATTTTAATTTATTCTCGTATTCACAGGACGACTTCATAGATTGCTTCGGAATTGAAAAAGTGACGGGAAAGGTGGGGACAGATATACAAGAGGGCAAATGTTCGTGGCTAGCAGTAGAAGCAACGCAGAGGTGTAACGAAAAGCAAATGAGGGTGTTCTCAGCTTGCTACGGAAGCTCCGAACCGGCCCACATTGAGAGGATAAAGAGGCTTTACGAAGAACTAGATCTACCAACTGTTTATAGAAATGAAGAAAAAGCGAGACACGATTCAGTTGTACGAATGGTCCATGACTTCCCCTCTGACACAATATCCCCCGACCTCTTCTTGAAACTCCTCAACAGAATATATGACAGAAAAAAATAAATACTATAACGTATATTGCTTAAATTTTATATTTTTATATAAAATTAATTCAAAATAAGATATTATAATAAGAAAGTAGGTCGATCATTATTGACATTCACTGTCTACTTCAAATAAAAAAAAATAACTAGTCTTTTTAACAATTGTACCATTTTTGATTTATAAATGTGTCGTCATGGCGAAATACAATCATATTTTTAACACGTATGTAATTAACGTGTAATATTTAATCATTATTTTATACTATCTAGGGCTGTCATTAGCTAAATTATCGACGCGGGGTAACTGTCATAATTTTTAGATTTTATTTATGCTCTTATCGTTTCTTAGTATTAATTATTACATAAAGTGATGGGTTTCACCTGAACACTTTTTTTTTTTTTTTTATGGAAAAGACACGGCAAACGAGCGTGCGGGTCACCTGATGGTAAGTGACTACCGCCGCCCACGGCCCCGTGCAACCCCAGAGGAGCTACAGGTGCGTTGCCGGCCTTTAAGATGGGTTGGGCGCCGGGGCCCGGTATTACCTGATGCGAAACGCAGTGGCCACTACTTCACGCCGGTTTTAAATGCCGGGGGTGGTAATGATCCGGTCGAGTCTGCCCATGCGTGTTGCCATTGCTGGCGACGTGACTCTACCACACGTACTTTAGTCGCCTCTTACGACACCACCAGTACCAGGATGATCCTATTCTAGGCCGGGCTCACACGGCACAAGACCTGAACACTTAAAATCGCTTTCCGCGGCAGCCCTGTGTCGAGCATAATCTGTGTTTTAAATTAAAATTTTATTAATTGTAAGGAATAGTTGATTATTATCAAAATAATTGATATATTCAAAACGTAAAATGTGGTGGGAATTTTTAGTCAAATTATATTATCTATAATTGGTAATATTATATATGAATATATTTTATTGAAACGAATAATCGTGCGAAAAAAGCATTAACGATCAACTTGCGACGATATTTTATATTTATATTAATATGTATCGTTGGTGAATAATAAAAATATATTTTTCATAGTTTTAGAAAATATATAAAAATGTTATCGTAGCGTGACTCGAACCGGCCCTTCTTGGAAACTATCCGGTTTTTTGCTGCTTGGACATTTTCATGACTTTTTTAAAACTTTAAAAAGTATACAATAAAAATATATTTTTAATTAAATTTGAAATATGCATGAAATATTATGACCAAGGAAGCTTAAAAAATAATACACAAATGTATATTGAGATATTTTGTTTGTGTTTGTATATGAGAAAATATAAATATTATGAAACATCACACTACTGCGTAATACATTTGACCTTTAAGATGGAAAAAAATAATGATATTAATTCTTAAATAAAAATATTTCCTTATATATTCACGATTATTACTATATTATATTATTTATTTTAAATGAAACACATTTTAATTTTAACCGGATTAATCGCATATATTTAACATTATACATTTTGGAAACCCGACGTCTTTATAACCCGATAACTTTGCAATCATCCGTGTCTACTCGTCGGTAAAATAGTTTCATTTAAAAATATTTACTCTTCAGATTTTTCTTTTTTCTCTTCGATTTATCTTTTGTTTATCCTTTCTTTAAGTAAAGAAAAAGGCAGAGCTGATTGTTTGATGCAAATAAATTGTATTAAAAATTTAATAACTATGTTCCATTATTGAGACGATATGATTTACCAGATCACTAAAAGCCTTTCCTTTCTGATTTTAATTATAACCAACCAAAATACGAAACCTTTACATAAATTTCAGTATATGTGCCATTCTGATGTGTGACCTATATTACTGTAAAGTTTCATATAAATCCGTTCTGTAGTTTTTACGTAACAAACATCCATCCTCACATACTTTCACATTAGTAGGACATGAAGGAAAATTATAATATTATATCATTTGTTTTGACCAGTTTTAGTATTTAAGTAAATTTTGTAATATGTTTTATGTTGTTTCGGTTCATTTATATTTTATTGTAATTAGGTTTTCTTTTCCCCTAACTTTAAATATCGGGAATGGTAATGTAGTGATGGTGGTTATTTTACAATGAATAAATAAATATTATGAAAGACATTTTCTTTTTTTTTTCAACAACATTTTATTATAAATATATATTTTACACTGTACAGTAAAGAAAGTTGTATTAATAGAAATGTAGTTGGCCATGCATTAACCTTTATATATCGTCCCATAAAATTTAACAATATTTAAGAGAGATTTTTGAATTTCTAAGAGCGCATACAAATAAGTTAAGATCCTCTGAGAATCCCACCTTTAGAATACCTACTTACTCAAGTAAGTATTATGAACTCGTTTGTGGTACGGGCGCTTACTCTTTGGAACGACTTGCCACTTCCCATTAGACGTTCTAAATCTAAAGTTCATATATTAGGGTAAAATCATGTGAGAGTAAAAAAAATATTTTACATAAAAATACTTTACATTCAGTATTTTTGACTGAAATTGATTGAGGGACTCTTAAAAAAAATAATAGAAAGCAAATGTTTTTTTTTTTCATTTTTTTATCAGTCTATATGTATGATCACGTTTATCTTCGAAAGCACTGAACCGATTTACTTAAAACTTTCACCAATTGCTTTGTTTTAACTCAGCAAAATTTTTACAGTTTGCTTCATCAAAATCGGCTCGTTAAAACAAGTTATCGTTATTTGAATGAACTCAAGGCATGAGTGCCTGCAAATATAGCATGTATAATATAGTCAGTGGCGTAATATGACAATATGCATTGGCGTATCTAGAGATATCTTCCTGGAACCTGAGACTTTGTTTTTTTTAATGTACGTTACAATTTGTTACACTAAAATACCAAAAATGTTTATGGATTTTTAGCATACAAAGTGTGTTTACTAAATATACTAGCATTATCACTTACGTAATTGATAAGCGTTGAAACGAGTCATTATAAACGCATCATTTGTGTTTTTACAACGGGTGACAGATTAGCTTAAAAATATGCTTTTAAAATACATCATACTTATAAATCACACATCCACACAAGTGAATATAGATCCACATACGTGATTAAGAGAACTAAACTCGTTCAAAAATGCATTCAAAATGCATCCAAAAAAAAAGACTAAAAAAAATCTTATTATTTCCTTTCTGTCAAAACAGAGTATGCAGAAAGTTTATTTTTACTTGGATATGGATGAAGATACCGTTTTTATAAAAAAAAAGAAAATTTATTTATGTTTAAAACTACAAATATCTAAACGAACTAGTAGTTACTGATATAAGCTCGTTCAACCAAACAGACACTTTGCTTTACAATACTAGCATACAAAAAAAATAAGGTAACAAATGGGCAATTAAATAAAAACACATTTATATATCTATCCATAATGTATTCCAAAAATATAATGTTATACATAACATTGCTTCAATCAATAGTTAAGTCAAGACAGTAACCGTTTACAACAGTCACTTAATACTAAAAGTAAGCAATGAACCACTTAACAGATGTCAAATATATTACAAATATGGAATATCGGAACGATTTACACTAATGATGGCCGTACAATCTTCTGTCGTTTTATGTATTTGTTCATTTTATAATAAATATTAGGTACAAGACTTTTAAAATATAACCTATGCTATAGATATGAAATTTAGTTTTTATTCTCATAAAATATAATAATCAGAAAACCAGTTTTTTTTTAACTTAATAATGATTTTCTATAAAGTAATAAAATAAAGTATAAACTACATATATTCACGCTGTATTCTATATATAGCAGGATAGATAGAGAAAACCTAGTGTTAAAATACTCCGTCTTCCATTTTTCGTAAAATTTTCAAGGCATTTGTTACCAGAGTGAAAAAATGAAAATATTAAGTGACTAACTGAATAGGATTAAAATCTCCTCGAAAATAATAAAATTGAAAAAAAGGCTTAACGTGGAAAAAAAACAAAATTTTATAACAGTCTCACAATTTTGTTTTTCAAAAAAAATAACAGATTTTCTTGAAAAAAAAATCATAGCAAAAATACATTGACAGAAGATTGTACATGACATTCAAAATATAACACTACATGACAAATATAGAACTAATGCAACTTATGGCAACATTAATAATGATATAATTCAAAACAATCAAGTAAAATGTGACGAGTATCAACTAGGTACATCAGAATATTGTTAAACTATTGCATTGTAACGTCCATATACATATAAATACAAGTTCAAATCCTAACAGGGGAACAACGCTGAGGTCACTCTGACTTGAATGAATATTGAAAAAAAATTGAGGATTTTTTTTTAAATAATAATAAAAAAAAATACATGCACAAATATGATATTTCAATATGACGACGTAACAACATATCAATTTTTAATAAAATTATTATTATTCTATATAATAGTACAATATAAATATATTTTGTGAACGAATCACTCAGCTAAGAAGTCAGGTCGAGTGGTTGCGTTGAAATGATTACATTGTGTATGTGCTAATATAATTTTGACTAGTAAGCACCAATTGACTAATATATATATAATTAATATCCTTAAAAAGTATTTACATATAGTGGCTAATAAAATTTAGCCAATACAATATGTTGGTTCGCAAACACCCGATTCCACCCCCGCACCGCTCACTACGGTAGACGTTTCACAAGAACAATCTAGAATCGTCTTTAAATTGTTGCGATTTTTTTAATCCTATATAAAACAAAACGTAAACAACAAAACTTTTGAGCGTTAAAAGTTCAGTTCGAGCCCTAAAGCAATAAAACATTCAATCATATATATAAAGATTAAAAGTAATATTTTTTTATATTCTATATTTTAAATAATAATACAAATTATACATTGAAGCGAATATATGTAGGTAATAATACAACATTAAGCTGCTACGTTTTACATAAAAAAGTTATATTCGAATCGAAATATAAGAAATTCGGTGGTATTTATTCTACGTTACTCGCCGGATAGCCGCCCCATAGTCCTCTATTCTGGTCACCTGCAATACATATTTCGGAATAAAATTACGATATTTATTATTATTTATAAAGTTAAACTAAATAGCTTTTTTAAATGTTAACCTATTCATGTTAACCGATTGACTTGAAATTTCGAATATATCTTTATGGCAATACTATAATATATATGGTCTATAGTATTACAAACCTAAGATGGTCGCCACTATAAAATGGCAGGTTTTAAATTCTTTTAAAACACCTTTGTCATTGTGTCTTGATCACATTGTGTCTTAGTATACATCAAAATAAAAAAGCTCGGGGGTTTTATTTTTGTTATAATTTAAAAAGACAAACTGACGCCGAGCGGCGGCGGCGGCGGCGCGTGCGCGAGGCGGCGGTGCGCCTCCGAGCCCGTGAGCGCCGCCAGCGTGACGCCGGCGCGGTAGGCGGCCGGCAGCCGCACGTGGCGCGTGCGCGTGCCCGCCTCCGCCCAGCCCGACGCGCGCCACTCGCGGATCACGTTCGCCACTTGCCCTGGTCGAGGTCATTCCATTTTAATGTTCGTGTTTAATTAAGGAACGGCATTTCCTTGCATTTTACACGAAAAAATTTATCTTACTATTTAACGGTTTTCATTTATATTTTTATTACTATACATGTTTCCTGCATACATGCATTTCACCCAGTATTCCTCACACTCCACTCAATTCACGAAAAAAATATTGAGTGGCGGAGCTCGACTACGGACTTTGTCTTGGTTAACATAGCGAGAAAATTAAAATCATTCATACCCTGAGTGAAAATCACACACACAACTGTCACATTTCCAGTAAAACGCTTTCTCGTATAATCAACATATTAACTTTACATATAAAGCTATCTGAACTTACCCAGAACATTAAAAGTATGAAATCGTCGATCCGGTACAACCATCAATGGAGTCAAATCTGTATTGGCAGTGAACCTAGCGAGGATATCTCTACTTTTAACTAAAAGCACAGAAGGAGATGTTAATTTTGGCCACAATTCTGATTCTTTTATACATTCCACGGGATTCGTCAAGTAAACTCCTTGAGAAGACACTCCAAACACCATCTGATGGTGCCACGCGTCTGGTATTTCACCTTCACAGCCCATTTGCAAGTTCAAAGTGAGAATTGGAACTGCACCTGAAATTAATGATATTTAAATGAAATTAAGTAAAAATTACAAGACCAGTCGTCCCGCAGGGGTACAAAGTGTGACTGTACACGCGACTGGGTGTGATCGTTCACTGGTTTCGATCCCCACTCGAAGAAATGAAATATTTATTTAGATTTATATTTTCATTTCTTCGCTCTGGTGCCAAGAAGATAAAATTACAGTAAGCAACATAAATTAATGTTAACTAAAAAGAAGAATGTTTCTGATCTGATGAAATAACTGATGAAAAACATTACCTACACTCACACATGTACAAAAACGTAGGTAGGCTCCCACACGTCACGTTCGCGCAGAACAATAACATAGAGACGCACGCACGCGTTGCACATACCAACATAAATGACGATACTTAATAAGTCCCGATAGGCCATAATTAAGTATATTTTTGAATATTGTCGCAATTAGAACCTGCATCATATATAATACAAGACGGTTTCCGAAAAGACTACTGTACCATGGTACATACATACGCTGCGACAGGTTATACGAAAGACCGAGGAGTATAATGCACCGCTATATGCAGCGTATGTAGACTATGAGAACGCCTTCGATTCTATCGAGACCTGGGCAGTGCTGGAGTCTACAGCGACGCCAGATTGACTATCGATACATCGAGGTACCATAGACAGACACCATGACAGTCCATGTCCATGACGGAAGTACACACACACACACACACACACACACACACACACACACACGCACGCACGCACGCACGCACGCACGCACGCACGCACGCACGCGCACGCACGCGCACGCACACGCACACGCACACACACACACACACAGTGGCTCAGGCGCGCGCGCGCACACTCCTTCACGCACACGTGTACGAGCACGCTCGCGCAAAATCACGTCATCTTACTAACCAAGCGATATCCAGTCAGCCAACCAATGAGATAGTGACATGACTCTCTCCGGGTAAGTGGGGAAGAATCTCGCAGTGACGAGACCGTCTGACGCTCTTTGGACACCCGTCACCAGGTCCGCGGCAGTACACCCAGCGACTGCGCGCGATAAGAGATACCTGAAATTAATTTGAATAACGCTATTAAATTAACCATATAACATTTTAGAAAAAAATGTATTAATATTTTAACATACTTAACTGAACTCGAACCCGTGCTTTTTGGGAACCGTTCAGCTCTCCCTAAGCGCAATAAACCATACGTTTCTGACAAGCCAAGTTGAAAATGTTACACACTTATACAACTTCGTTATGTTATTAATATATTCTATATTATGTAGTTGTTGTTTCCTTATATGGGAACAACACTTACAAAAAGTTGAAAAAAAATCTCATATATTTAATAATATAAATAGTCCTTGACGCTATATTTTGATTGAGGCCAGTCGTGGCGCAGGGGCACAAAATGTAACTGTAAAATCGACTGGTTGTGGGTTCGATCCCAACTCGAGAAAATTAAATAAATATTTGTTTACGTTTATATTTTCATTTCTTCGCTTTGGTGACGAGGCAAAGCGCGGCGTTGATTTCCGCTAATCAACACGCAATGCCTCCAGAACTTGGTGGAAAATGGGGACGGAGTGTCTTAAAACTAGGTTCCCTCTGCCTACCCATCTGTGTGCGGGATACAGCGTTAAACTGACACCATATAGGAATATAGCATGCGTGCAACGTAATAACGATACCTAATAAGGTACCCATACACCAGCACTGGTGCGTTATTGAGTGCACAGAATGCTCGTGCACTAGCACTGGTACGTTATATACTAGTATAGCTATTATGGTTAAAATAATAGAAGTCAATTCACTTGGAAAGCAAGCAATTTTTTTGTCATCGCCACTTTAAAAGAAACGGCATTTTTAGCTACTCTATAAAAAACCTATTACAATTAAAACAAAAGAGAATTTTCCAAAAATGAAAAAGTGGTTTTTTGAAACAAAATCATTAATAAAATTTTCATTGTAAAATAAAACGCCATTTGTGATGACGCACACAGACACAAAGCTATCAAAGCGATAACGCCGCACACGCCTCATTCACGAAATCAAGTCGTAGGTAAAGGCGGCGATGTTGAATTGCGCAAAATAGATCGAGAGATATCCCTTTCTCGTTCTAGTATGTCTTTTTGAGAATGAAAAGCGGCAGATCGGTATCGCTTAGTAGTATTTTTGTAGTAGTAGCTGTTTACGTTATTTGTATCATTTATTCTTAACTGTGTCACACGAAATGTAGTATGTATGTACCATCGTGAAATGAACAAAAATCGTATGTCTTAACTGTTGAGGCAATTTGATTAATTCATTTAAAGGTCAGGTTCATATTCAGGGTCAGGTTTCAAAGCGATTAAAATATCAAATCAACCTTATATTTATGGAGAATTCAATTCATTATGTTTTTAAGGTTTCATTTATTTCTTTAGGGTTCCGTACATCAAAAGGAAGGAGGAAAAAGATAAATTTTAATTTTATTCTTCGATATATGTCCGTCTATCAAAACACTTTTCGCAGGTTTTCGTAAAAGTATTCAGCGTTTTTCCAGCAGATTGTCATAAAATATCCATGTCTACAGTTCCTTTAATCACAGTAAAAGTTCCTAGTCAAAGAGCAAGCATATAATATTGTAACAAATTAGCTTTCTATTGGTAATACCTATTAATGTAAGTTTACTAAGACATCCGAAAATTTAAAATTTATAGGTTCATTACATAAAAATTATTACAAAGTAATAATTATGATCTATATTATTAAAATCTAAATCTAAATTAAAAATGAACACCTGTAAACTATACAAATTTACGCAAGCTTATCAACTTATATTGGTCGTATTTCCTTCTACCAATTATGAATTTGTTACGGAACCCTCGGTGGGCAAGTTCGAGTCGCAATTGGCTGGTTTTTTTTTAATAAGTTATATAGTATTTGCCGCCTATTTAATTGAATTAACCATGAACAATATGTCTATCTATAATACAAATGTGTATGTTTAAATATATAATGTTATTACAAAGGTTACCTTGGCAATGGTGCATTGTTGGCTCTAAGTCTGGTTCCGACGGATGAATTAATTCTCTCTATATTGACGGGTACGCCCAGCGCTATCTATATGAAACAAAAACATAAATATTAAATTAAAAGTTTTATAATTTAATAAGTATAAGCACTCTTTGGTGGAAAACATTAATAAAGAATATCCAAGCTTATTGGAGAATGGAAAATACATATTCACATATTAAAAAAACCCCTATTTCTATCTAAAAAATCTAAAAATGTTGTCTTAAACCAACAAACATAAGCCATAATCAAGTGATGTTAATGTGAACTCGAATGAACACAAATGTGGCAATTCTAGTACAAAATTACAAAGACTTACAGTATGTTCAATACTAAAGTTATGTTTAATGAATTTTTGGGTAATATTCATATGTTTAGAAAATAATCACATGAGTAAGAAAACCTATAATTAAATTTACACAACCATATACAGCTAAGTTCAGGGTGGCCACGACTCGTCGACAGTACTGTATATTGTTTTAAGCATAAATCACTTACAAAAACATTAACAACAGCTGTTGCTCCACATGCTGAAGTGCCAATCTGAGTCACTTGCCGCTCGCAGGCTTCTCTCTCAGACCATACCATACAACGAGGAGGTTCCACACAACACATCGACTCAGAGGTACCCGCTGGTTTGTCTGCTGCAAGCTATATAAAATATATTGGTTTTAATTGGCACAAGCATGTGACTGTAAACACAGTTGCTGAGTTTGATTCCCACTTCATTTTCTAGCACATTATTATGAGAAACAGACATTAATATTTAACATTATTCACAATTTATTATTTATTGCATTAACACTATTTGCTTTGCACACCTTCCCATATGTTAGATACAGCATAAAACAAAAAAAAATGCCTAATCCAAACTAGACAATATTGCAATAATATGATGTCTATTACTTAAATAATATGCTTGATATTGTTTTCTTCTTTTTATTTTAATTTCTTCATTTTTTTTTTCTTTAAATATAGAGGGTTGGATAGAGAATATAATGATAAGATATTTCATTCTTCATCTTCCACCTTATTTTGAGATGTGTATTGTAAATTTTCTTTAAGTTTAATACATTATATTTAAAAAAACATCTTTAAATTAAAATAAAAACCAACAATTGAAATGGTTTTTAACCATTTCAGTTCAGTTTTGTTCAGTTTTTTTTCTAAATAACAATAGTTCAAATTTTTACTATATCCAAGTCAAAGGCACAAAAGTCATGTAATCATTGTAAATATCTAATAATATACTAGCTACACTATTCACAGATGCAATTAATAAATTTTAAAAATATAGTATTAAACATTAGTTTTTATACATTTTATTCAATTTATTTAAGAATTACCAAAGTAACTTAAGCAAAACTTCTTATACAAAAAAGATCTTCATATAAAAACAGGCTGTTTAATTATGTTCTACAATTTTTAAGTACTTTTTTATTTTAGAACATACCATATTTCCGGCATCATGACTTTCAATGTCTGCTTTAGTCTTCTCAGTCATAAGCTTTTTAGCCATAGTGAGATGAAACAGTGATGAAGATAAGTTTGATGAATCAAAAGTAGGCCTTTCTCCTTGATTAATTTGATATGCAAAAGGTGCTTCAGCATGATCCTCATCATCTAAAATTGCACACTTAAAGGTAAAAAGCATGCATTTCATTTAATAACATCTTAACAATTGACTATAGATAACAAAAAAACTATAAATAAGTAAAAAAAAAATCTATAAAAATAACTCACAATTTAATATTTCTCTTGGTGATATTAAGTCACCACTGGAAATATGATGTGATACAAAGTGATTAGAATGCCAATGTGCCATGGTCCTTCTGACTAATAACTGTTCCCCTCGTGCATTAATATGAGTGATGTAAGGTCCAAATGCTTGAACACCTCTTGCATTATCTGATATCTCTTGTATTATTTCTACACGACTAGTTGATGGCACATTATGTGTGGGTTCTTCTTGAGCCGAACTTGATGCTACAGCTATAGGATGCTGTTGAACTTGTGGAACTTGTGGTGGTAAGTATTCAGGGGATGTCCCTCTTATAACAGGTTCATTCTCTTCAGGCATATTGGCACCATCAAGGTCTGTGTCAGATGTGGAAGCATCTTCAGTATCTACTTCACAAGAAGGTCCAGGATCAAAGTCCATTTCCAAGAAATCCATATCAGGACTAGATGCACGAGAATTTTGTTCTCTAACATTAGCACCTGCTGGCTGGGCGGCCACATATGGTGGTGGTATAGGAAGATGTTTATCCAGGGGCAAGCCCATATCCAAGCTGAAGAATGAACTTGGTAAATCTGCTAAATGTTCTCCACCTCTGTATGTGTAGATGCAACCATCTTCTGAGCCTAAGGAATAATCATCATTGCCAGTGTCACTTGAACTATCATCAGCATCCAAGTTTGTTTTATTTAACTTCAATGTTGAAGGCCTTTTTCTACTCTCTCTGAGACCACTCGGTTCACCCATGTCAAAAGTTTTGCTAGATGATGCTCCACTTGTGGAAGGAGCATTCATATTGTAAGTTATAGAAAGACCAGCTGATTCTTGACAAACTTTGTGTTTATGACAATGCTTCTCTTGATTAGATTCTATGCCATTATCACAAGTTTTATCTGACTTAGTAGCGCTGACGTGATCTAACTGGTTATTAGATGTGTTCATTGTTGTGGATGACATAGAACTATTTACTATATTATGTTGCTCAAAATGACTTCCCGAAAGTCTATTTGATGAGTGTCCAGTATCATTATTGGTTGTTACAGTCGGGTTTCTCTGTTTAGAGCCATTATGTGGACAAAAACTTAAATCTTTTTCATGTGACATTGATGTAAACACATTTTCATCGCATTCACCTTGCCCTCGTTGTTTCGATATGCCCTTGCGATTGTTACTCGTTTCACATTCACGATCATGTTTGTCTCGATTCCTTACTGAATCAGACTCGTCGTGAGGATCCATTGTAATGAAATTTATACATTAACAATTGTCGGCATTGTCCAATTTAAGGTTACTCAATATTACAGAGACTTTTACGATACATAAAAAAATACACAATTTAAACAATATACTAAACAAAAATTTAAAGGGTTCAGAGATTTTTTTACGTCTTTGAAATATGTTAAAAACTTCACCTTTACTACGAAATAAGAAAGTATTGGATTAAAAACAAACCAATTCTAACAGACCAATTGACAGATATTGTAGTCTTTAGTGAAGTGTTGTAAGTTAAGAAAAAAATATATATTCTCTCCCAGAAAAGTAGATATATTTTACATGAAGAAAATACATTTTTAGAAGACTTTTTTTATCTTGTATTATTATGTTTATTTATCTTTTAATCTTTATTTAGATTTTTACAATATAGAAAAAAAACTATATATTAGTAAATAACTTAGGTCTGTGTAACAGAGCCGTCAATTGACAATTCTATAAATTTTACAATGACACACTGAAAGTTCTCTCCATCTATAAGATTATTATAACTGCGTCTTATACAATATAAATTGTGTGATAAAAAGTCAGTCTAGTGCTAGTAGTGATTATAATCAACTTTAATCCAAAGAAAATTTGTTATAATGGCGTACGCTTACTTGTTTAAATATATCATCATTGGTGACACAGGTATTGATTTATTCCTTGAATATTTTTCGCTAACTAGCCACACCACTTTGTGATGAAATTTTACTATGTCCTTTTATAAAATAATGTATAAGTATCTTAGATATCTATATAAAAGGCCACAATTCATTGCTTCAGTATAAAATACTGAAAAATTACAAAATACCTAAAGTCGACATAGATATTGACTATTGTCTTCCGCCTACGCTGTATGTGTACGGCGTACATAAATGCGACAAATGGCTATTTGTTAAATACAATTTAGTTTGAAAAACAATTTAGTACTATTACGCATCGTAATTTGTTTATTTATGCTGCTATATAAATAAACAAAGAAAACAGATCTATCTCAAAACATATTACAAACTGGTTACTGGTCAATTACTGGTCAAGGTCTTTCTTTGTTTTTTTTTTATATGATAATATACAAGCTATTTACTTAATGTTGAAAAATAATTTCTAAAATTAAATATTTATTGCATAGGTGTGGGCAAGTCTTGCCTGTTACTTCAGTTTACAGACAAAAGGTTCCAACCAGTACATGACTTAACTATTGGTGTGGAGTTTGGGGCCCGCATGATAACCATTGATGGGAAGCAAATAAAACTGCAAATTTGGGACACTGCTGGACAGGAAGCATTTAGGTTATTTTTTTTTAATCATCATATTATACTTTAGTATAGAGTTAACATGATATAATAAAAATAATTACATTTTTCAAAATTTCAAAATATTTTATTTATTACTTATTGCAATGATTATTTGAGGTTTTGTTGGATATAAAACATGCTATTGTAAAATTTAATACTAATTCAATAACATAGTTTGGTTGAACTTGCTAATCTTAAGAACTGCTGTTTTGAATTGAATAATTGTTATTTTTATTTGAATAACATAACATATTTCAATTTGATCATTAGGGCATATAACAAATAAATGTTAATTTAGTATAAAATTATTGTTTATCAATATTTTATACATTTATCAATGTGACATTCTTAATACAGGTCAATCACTAGATCATACTATCGGGGTGCAGCTGGTGCATTACTTGTGTATGACATTACTCGACGAGACACCTTCAACCACTTAACTACATGGCTTGAAGATGCCCGCCAACATTCCAATTCAAACATGGTTATAATGCTTATTGGTAATAAGAGGTTAGAATTGTTTTCTTTATGGATTTCTGTACTATTTTAATTTTGCATTCTGCAAGGTAAAAATATAATAAAGAAATACTCTACTATCTATGTATATTTTCAACTTCAGTCCATTTAGAGTATGTTGAAATTTTATTGAAATTTGAAGCTATATTTTTCCCTACTGAGGAAATAAAAAAATATTGTAGGAAAATGGGACAGCTTACAACTAAAAACAGTGGCTGTAAATGTGCCACTCAGGAGTGCTTATTATATACATTTTATTCATTTTTCTTCTCTGGTAATATTTATCTGTCATATTTACCCACAATGCCTCAATGTCAATTGAAGAGGAGAATGCAGTCTCTTTATTCTGTGTACTTTTTGCATACCTCACCATTAGGAAAAAAGTGTGAGGAAAAAAGCATTTTAAAAATGAACATTGCCCTAATTAAGAAACCTTTCACATCCCAACTACTCCACAGTGACTATTCCAATATATAGAAATTACTTATTAAAATAATTTACGCCTATTAATGACCCTTATGGCATAGGACATAAGACATATTTATATATGTTTTTTTAAGAGCAAGAGACATTTTTATTTTCATCTCTTGTATACCTTCTCTTTTAAGATATCCAATTGGATATAACAGAATTCTGTTTTTCGATTGTTTATTTTCTATCAATTTATAAAATATTATAAATTTAACTTTACAGTGACTTAGAGTCACGGCGTGAAGTGAAGAAAGAGGAAGGTGAGGCGTTCGCGCGTGAACATGGACTGGTCTTCATGGAAACCTCCGCTAAGACTGCGGCGAACGTGGAAGAGGCATTCATCAATACTGCTAAGGAGATTTATGAGAAAATCCAGGAAGGTGTCTTCGATATCAACAATGAAGTATGTAATATATATTTTTTTAGCTTTACATTGCATCCCCGCAAATGGCAAGCTAGGTAGAAAGAAAGAACCTAGGAATCTAATGCTTGAATTATCTACTTTCTACCCAATTTTGAAGGCATTGTGTGTTGAATGGTGGAACTCAACGGTGTTCTTTGCCTAGTTGCCAGATTGAAGAGAAAATAATAAATATAGTCGTGTGTAATCACAACTTGTCGCGTTTACTTTAGAATTTTTGTGACTCACCTCCTATTAATAGTATTCTCTTGTTTCCATCATATTTTTAGATATTATAACATATGCTACTTTGGTTGCTGTTTGACGACAAATGTTATTCTACTAAACCATTAAATTGAAGTAAATTGAAAATAACTTAAATATTTATCATCAAAATTTACCTTTAAACAAGAGTTTTGAAATTTCTGTAATTGGATACATTACAATCATTGTGTGACTGTGCTACTATAGCCTATACATTAAGATTTTAATATTTATTTAGGCATTCCTGATATTAATATATATTTAATCATGATGTTTTACATAAGATAACTATATAGATATATATGTATATAGTAAATAAGTCTATATTCTTAAAATGAACAGAGACCAGTAAAACCTGTATTACCTGCAATGACTAATTTAGTCATTTGTAACAGAATTATGTATTTGTTTTAAACTAAATCACAGTGAATGTAACATTTTCACTGTAATTGTATGTCACATCTGGCAGTTCACATGTATTTTATCATACATTCTGATTACGCCGTTATCGATTTGTATTTGATATTGATATAGATGAAAGTATTGTAAACATTAGCATAGCTAGAGATTTTTTTTTTAAAATATAATACACATATTATCCAAATTTTCTCAGATGTTTATTAGCAGTAGGGTGATAAAACACATGTCGAAAACTACATATTTAAGATAATAACTGAAGATTTTTTCTTCCGTTTAAATTCATTCCATTTTTAAGTAGTGTTGTTTTTTAATAACTTATGTAAGGGTCCACTCATATCAGGGTATTATGTACTATGAATTTGTTCTGAGTACTATAAGCTTCCAATTGCTTCTAATATATAAATTAGAAGCGATTATATCTAGGAATTTATTAAATTTTCCAATATATTCCCAGGCAAACGGCATCAAGATCGGCCCGCAGCACTCGAACGCGGGCGCGGGCGGGGCGGGCGGCGCGGGCGCGGGGGGCGCGCCGCCCGGCGGCTGCTGTTAGGTGCTGGGCTGCACACGCTGAGCGAGACTCACCTTGTGTGGGATACGGTATGGGATTTCTTTATTATACTTCACGCTAACGGGAACCTGTTGTGTTCAACTCTGTTCAACTTTTCTGTCTGAAATTAAATACCGCGCTTTGTCTTCTTATTATGCCAATTTCTTTTCCTTCGAGTGGGACTTGCTGTTGCGTAACAACGTCAATATTATAAGTAAAAAAAAATCTGTTTCCTTTTTTATTTTCTAAGATTTTTTGTTTTCAATTCAAAATTTTTATTTTCTAAGATTTTTTGTTTTCAAGATTCAATTGTTTTCAAGTTTTCAAGATTTTTTGTTTTCAATGACTTTCACAGAAGGGGTGCAGCTGTGTGCAACAAACACTGGTACGGAACTTACTGCATGCTGGATTATTTAGTTTTATTTAAATGCTACAGAATGTCGCATCTCAACTTCTAATAATAGCGAGGTGGCTCTCAAGCCTATATGATAATACTAGACAAAGTAAACTAATCATAAGTTAAATTTCAGGTATACTATAAAATACCTTTATCTCTTAGAAATTTTCTTACAATTCAACTATACTAGGACTTCTAACATTGTTCTGTTCTTTTAATTCAATTTATAACTTGAATTTTTACAGTTTTATTGTCAATTCAACGTAGATATCTTAAATTTGGTCTCCATATTAATTTATATAGTGGCAGTAAAGGTACATCTTTAGCCGTTATTTAAATATTAGATGTAAGTAACATTCATCATGCATAACCTGACATTGAGTATATGTAAGATCGGACCAGGCGTGTAATCATATAAAAGCAATACGGCAGAATCTAATATTTTTTTAACATCCAATATATTTTTTAAATTTTTATATAATGGAAGACTTTATTTTATATTCTAATTAGCAATCAAATACGGCTTCGTCCGCTTAAAAGTTGTTCACTAGTTTTCGTGAAAATTAAAAAAAAAACGTGTATACGTTTACATTACTTTATAAGATTTCATCTAAATAAAGTTGCTTTACTTGCTTTTATATGATTCATATTATATATTTAATGTATGTAATCATCCATTTTATGTGTATGTAAAGTTTTTCATGTCCTTGCACCCTTTTATATTGCCATTGTAAAATAATCAAGCATTTATTATAACAGTTTAAGCTTGATTTTATTTATTTATAGCTTTTTTATATATATAAATAAAGACTTTCAGCCTTTAGCCAATTTGAACTGAGTGTGCAATGATGTTTGTAATATTTTTTTATTAAGTTACAGCTTCAAATCCAAATGTCTTGTGACTGTAAAAGAACTGTAGTATGTAAATTTTGTATATCACATTTAAGTCACAATATGCATTGTACATTTTTTAACCTGACATACAAAGTTTGTTGTTTTTTTAAGTGACTAACGAAATTATTTTACTTTGTTAATGAAAGATGTGTATTTTATTTTTATATTTTATTATCGTAATATGATGTATATCATTGATCCTAAAACTTTTGCCAGAGATTTTTTTTATATAACAAACATATTTATCGACTGTCTAAATAATATTTATGTGAACTGGTGGAGGCCTAGAGAATCTTGCACAAGATGTAATTTCTGAGGAATATACTTAAAAAATCGAGTTGACTGTCGAAATAAATTAATCGATTATATAACCATACATTTAATACATAAAAATCGATTAAGTATAAACCAACATTGCTAGTTACGAAAATTCTCGAAGAATAATATTGTGATCTAAAGGACTGGTCGGGAGTTAAGGGAAGACATGATAGAAAAAAACTAGATAACTTTTAAGTTTAGCACATTGTAATGATGTAGTAATATTTTATAAGGTTACAATATGCGAACACATTTGTATGGCATAATTCATGAAGTAAATGTTGAAAAATATATTTTTTTGCGTTTCATTTTACCATTTTATTTATTTTTTATATTATATTTTTTTCAGGATGTACATTATTTTCAATTTTATTTTGTTTAAGATAAAGATTACATAAAATTATGAACAATGACTTAAAATCAATAATGTAAAAAAATATAATTAAGCCTTTCAAATCATTATTTCAAATTATCAGGTACACTATTGTTAATAAACATACACTAACATTATTAACGTAAAAAATATTTTTAGAAAATATAAACATTTTAATGTAGAAAAACTGGAACCTGTAACTCTTGTAAGCCATCCAATCCTTTTATTAGTATATGCGCATTTGTTGAGAACTTGCACAATTTCTAAGATCATGATATGATCAACCATTGACATTCCTAATAGGCACGGGCTCGAGTTCTACTTCTGCTTTAAAATCTTTATATGTTATGTAAACATATGTTACTTTCTTCAGTGTGGAATAACACTAAATAAAGAACAGGCTTAAAATGAATCACACAATTATACAATGTCTAAATGCAAATTACTTGTTATTTTATTTAACACAGTGAACACAGAGTTGACAAGTTCTGGTGTTTTCATTTTGACCACACCATTGTTTCTTATTTCTGCTTTTGGTAAGGCTACTTCACATAAATCAAATATGGTAATGTCTAAGGTGATCATATTGTATATCTGATTTTGTAACACTTGATATGCAAATGTTATTGACTCGTGTTCATTTTCAATTTCATTTTTTATTCTGAAAAAAAAAAAAAGTTATATTGAATTAATATTTTAATGTGGTTTCTTTAAAAATTATCTAAAACTGAACATAAAGGCAAGGTAATATATAAGGTGTGAATAAGTTGATAAGTCTACTTCCATGTAAAGACTGTCTACTTTTATACGGAATTTATAAACATACAAATAAATGTAATTACAATAACACATAGTTTGCCAAAATGACATGCAAAGCAAGGAAATATATAACAAATGATAAACAAATGATTACCTAATGGCGTTAGTGTATGGCCAACAATGAGACAGATATGAAACATTTAATATATCCATTTTCATTGCTATGTTAACAAGACAAAGAGCGGCATTGAGTTCCCCCACTCAACACATCAAAAATGGGCAAAAGAGTGTCTCAACCCTAGGTTTCCTCTGCCTCCCCTGTTGTGTGGCATACAATGTGACGTTATTTTTTTAAAATAAAATGTAAACAATATAATTTAAATCACATTTAAAGGAACTGAGGTTGGCACAAATCAATATTTTAATTTATGTGTTCTTAGAAATTATACAAAAAAAGAGAGTAGCTAGAAAGAAATGGCAATCCACTCGTCACCATAACGACAAAAACAAGTTCAATGCTCTGGTCAAACAAGTCAAAAGCACCCTCAATCACATACAAAACAAAGATGTTGAAAAACGCCTCTCTAACTTGGATGCTACTTCTGCAACGGATTATTCTCTGTGGAAAATAACTAAATCTTTGACAAGACCACTTGTGTTTCAATCTCCGCTTCGCCGGAACGATGGCTCTTGGGCAAGGAGTGATGCCGAAAAATCTGAATTGTTTGCTGAGCACCTATCAAGAGTATTTATTCCAAATCCAGCTATGGATTTGACAAAAGAAGACGAGGTCATAAAAGCACTCGCAGTCCCTCACCAGCCCTCACCTCCCATTAAAAAAGTTACTCTCAATGAAGTCTACTCAACCATTAAAAGACTCAGCCTAAATAAAGCCCCCGGTTATGACCTAATTACTACTAAAGTTATGAAAGAACTTCCACACTCGACACTTGTACTGCTTACTGCTATATTTAATGCTATCCTGCGACGAAAGTTTGTTCCTGACCAGTGGAAAGTGGCAGAAATTATTCTCATACCAAAACCCGGAAAAAATCTAGAAGACGTTTCATCGTATCGGCCCATAAGCTTACTCCCTGTTATATCAAAGTTACTCGAAATGCTAATCATGAAACGTCTGACCCCTGAGCTGGCGAAATCTAATACCATTCCAACCCATCAGTTTGGCTTCCGCGAAGCTCATGGTACAATAGAACAGGTTCACCGCTTGGTAGAAGGAATAAATCATGCTCACGAACACAAGAAATATTGCTCGGCAGCTTTCTTAGACATAACACAGGCATTTGATCGAGTGTGGCACGAAGGCCTTCTTTTTAAAATCCTGCAAACTCTGCCCATAAATTTCTATCTTATCATTAAGTCGTACCTCCAAAGTCGGAAATTTTACGTAAAGCACGGTGAAGACAGAACAAGTTTGCGTGAAATTAAGGCAGGTGTTCCACAAGGCAGTGTGATGGGCCCCGTCTTATATCTCATATACACCTATGATCTACCAACCACAAAAGATGTACTTATGGGAACATTTGCGGATGATACTGCACTCATCGCAACCCACAAAAATCCCAGAAAAGCTTCTTACATGCTCCAAGAAAACCTTGACAAAGTCTCAACGTGGTTGAGGGACTGGAGAATCAAAGCAAATGAGAATAAGTCGGTGCAGGTAACTTTTACTCTAAGACACGAAACATGCCCCGCCGTTAACCTAAATGGAATAACAATCCCCCAGTCTGAAAATGTGCGCTACTTAGGCATACATTTGGACCGACGTCTGACTTGGAAAAAGCACATTTTAACAAAAAGAAAAGCTTTGAGTGTACAATTTCGCAAACTATACTGGCTCTTGGCGCAAAACTCAAATCTCTCACTTTACAACAAACTGCTCTTGTACAAAACGATCGTCAAACCAGTCTGGTCCTACGGTGTGGAACTTTGGGGAACTGCAGCAAATTCAAATCTGGACATTGTACAGCGTTTCCAATCAAAAATGCTTCGAACAATAGCAAACGCTCCGTGGTTTGTCACGAACTCCCAACTCCATCGGGACCTAATGGTGCCTACAGTAAGAGAAGAAATATTGGCCAAAATAAAAACATATACCCGTCGCTTGGAAAGGCACCCAAATGAGTTTGCTTGCGACTTAATGAAGCCCCGTCGCGTCTTCAAACGTATAAAGCGAAGGGCCCCCCAGGATCTTCTCTTATCCTAAAAAAGTATCCTTGTAATACTCCTTCACATTATATGGATATGCCACTGGGTGTATACCATGCACGACAAATACTACGAGATTCACAACAACCAGCTAAATGCCCACAAAGGGCAGATCGCAGGAATAAAAAGAATTTAAAAAAAAAAAAAAAAAAAAAAAATGTGTTCTTAGAAGAACTGTTATAATAGACATAGACAGATGGTATTTTTGCTCATATAAACTTAATATCTATCTATCTATCTTTATATGTGCTTGTAAGTTCACTTTTACAGTAGATGGTCTTAACATATATTTTTTAATCATATTTAGCTGTTTAGTAATCTAAAAGAATTATTCAAATGAGTTTTCAGTTTGAAAAATAAAATAAACTTATTAATAATTTGTTTATTCACTCTATAAATAAAGACATCCTAATGCCAATTATGATATAAAAAATGGTGGCTTACAATTTTTTCACACATATTGTGCAAGCATGTGACTGTAAACATGACAAGCTGTGGGTACAGTGAGTCACACCAACTAATCAAAATTTTACTGTAACAGCTATTGCATCTAATGCGCATATTTGTGCAAATAATAATAGGTTATGTTTCATCAAAATGGGTCTTTTGAATTTCGAAATTTGCTTAAAAAACATTGAACTCATTCCATAATATTATTAAAATAATTTCATATCTTCACTCTGACGTCTAGCCAGGTGAGATCTGCCACTAAACACGCAATACCTCCAACATTCTGCAGAAAGTGGGGAGAGGAGTGTCTTAATACTATGCTCTCTCTGCTTACCCAGATACATGCGGGCTTACAGTGTGAAGCTGATAAAAATTATAATAATCTGTGTGAAAGTATTTTCTTACCCATTCCAGATGGTGTGTATGTCTCCAACTTCAAAGGATAAAGATAACTTGTCTTTGTAGCTACAATCAGGTGTCTTATAGTTTAGAATAAATGCATCTGTACTCTTTGAATTATCATTTTCCACAAAGTTAAAACTAAAATGCAATAATTGATGCTGAAACAAAATTAAAATAAGTATTATGATTTTATTGCATATTTTGTGTATAATCAATTTCAATCCTTATTTAGAAAACGTATAAAAATTTGAACGTAGCGGGACTCGAACCCGCGCCTCCTGTACGTTCGGTGAACGTAGCGGGAACGTATGGCTCAGTGGTCAGAGCGCCTGGTCGGTTTCCAGAAGGCGCGGGTTCGAGTCCCGCTACGTTCAAATTTTTATATGTTTTCTAAATAAGTATTTATATTTCCTAAGTGTGGATTAACACTTTAAAAATGTTTTAAAAAAACAATTTCAATCCTTCCCAATTGGGGATTAAACCCACAACCATCACACTAATAGTCACATGTTGAGTCCAATGAGCCACAAGAGAAGAAATTAAATATATTATTTACATTGCTCACCACCAATAAGATATAATTATATTTAGAGACAAAAAATTTTGTAATTAGATTCAACAATAAAATATTAAGAAAAAAGTAAATATTATGTACTTAATACCTGGGTAAAGTTACATTGTTTTATATTACAATCAAATAAAGTTTGTAAAGTTGATTTAACCACAGCACCAATTTTTTGTTCTCCTCTCTCTAACAAATATGGAAGATGTATTGAATCTTCTAAAGTTATACTAACTCCCCATGACATGAGTATAGCACAATATACTGTTTTCTTATTAACACTAGTACTTTCCTGTGACTTTGAGGTAACTGTAATCTGAAAATAAAATAGAAAGAATATTATGCTTATGATTCAATGAAGCAAACCTAATTGCAGTCTACATTTTAATAAATTAATAGTTTAAAAAAACCAAAAAAATATATGTTCATCTTGTCTCTATTTCTGGTCTAGCAACCTTTTAGTCCCATCATCAGACCAGTTCAATGGTACCATAATATTGTATTGTCATCTAATCTATAATTGCTAAGTTTCATGCTGATACAACAATAAGAAGTGGGTATAATTCGTATTGTTAGATTCCATTACATAGTTAGTTTCTTACATACAGTTCAACCCAATAAAAGTGTGTTAATATGCATTATCTTTATCACTACGCAAAAAGTGTCTTACCATTAAACCATTTGAATCCTCTTCAGAGTACTTTAATGTAGGTAATTCTTCGAAAAGTACTTCGAATTTTAATGTTGAATTTGTAGCAATATTACTTACAAATGCTTGACGTATTTTCATTGCATATTGTTTTAGTTTAACAGTATCATACTGTAAGTTATGCATTGGAGACATTTTATTTAACCGCCACTGTCCTTCATTGTAAATTACTTAAAAAAATATAACAGCTTATTAAACACCCATACTTTTATGAAAGTATAAATAAATATCAACATAATATGCGAATAAATTTACCGGCAAGAGGATCGTTATAAACGTAATTTGGATTCATATTCATATATTATATAAAAGATACTCGCAAGTCAAATTTCTAAATTATCGTATGTTAATTTTATATTATTTAGTTTACACAATAATACATTATTCCTTAATTTGATACAAAATGTTTCAAAAGATTTTGCCGTTACGCGTACTTGACAAATTGTCACCACAGAACACATATACCCAAAAGGAAGATGTTACAGATAAAACCATACATAGATAAAATAATAAACCATTATTATGTTATACGTGGTGTATACGCTTGTCGATACGACCTGGGTACCTTCAAAAATCTCCACCTTAAACACTAGACACTTCACAAGCGTTTGCTTTGCTAAAAACTCCGTTTGATCTGTGTTCAAGCACCGACACTGGACAGCATCGGCGACGAGCTTTCGCAAGCCTTCACAAGCCACGACAAACAGAATGTTTACATGTTGATATTTGTGGAACTTCACAAACGGATAAACGGATTATTCAGTAATTAAATACCATTGTATATTAAAGCACTCTTACGAGGTATAGAGGCTTTCGGCACGCGGTTATTTTACGAATGAACTTTATTGCTGTTGACTTGGACTGGACTTTCTTGACTTCATCGGTAAGCACGAGACTTGGTGAGTGGAGGCTTGCTCCACACTCTCGTGCTATACAGTTCGCCACAATGTCTATCGACTGATCCACAGTCTCGCAAGGCGCCTCCTACTTTGTGTGCCTACTAATAATATAATATATGGCATATTTATCACTAAAAAAACAAAGACGGAGAACGAGAACGAGAAGAACGAGAGGGTGATGATTGTAACGTCACCATACTGCAACAAAACAATATATATTTATAGATACACCGTTGCCAGATTTTTTTCTCGGCGAAAAGTGGGACTTAAAAAATTAAAATAATGAATATTTTATTTATTATTTATCACTTTACTTGCGTATTAATTTAAAAAATGTCTACATGTAAACTATGTTGCTTTGGTTTATCATATGTCAGTATTACACTACACTATACTTCCTCAGAATTATGAAATCAAATTGTTCATGATGAAATATATTAAGCTGTTGATAAATGCATCATAATAAAAATATTAACAGTAGTATGCGAGCATAGCCGCATGGACCGCTACTTTAATAATAAAATGAGCGA
Source organism: Heliconius sara (assembly GCA_917862395.2). Classification (NCBI taxonomy): domain Eukaryota; kingdom Metazoa; phylum Arthropoda; class Insecta; order Lepidoptera; family Nymphalidae; genus Heliconius; species Heliconius sara. The sequence goes on from OU860793.1 coordinate 6,949,843, forward strand.
GCGAGCGTTGATTCTCTTATCACACCGGCTCCGAGGCTAAATAACAGGAGGCAACACGAGCTACACTAGTATCTATCTTATAGATTGTGAATTGGGATTTATATTCAGACTTCCCTCCTCTATTTTTTTGGTTTGTATGTCAAGAGTCGAGATCTGATCTGATCAAGTAACATATACTCCCGTATAGGATCTGGTTCTTACTAACCTTTTTGTCACCAGTCCCTATTGACATAGGCGGCTGTGAAAAATGGAAACTTGGAAGAAGATTTTCATTAACCACGATCTTATATGTAAAAAAAAAACTTCCGACAATGTTAATAGGGGCAGGCGATATCGCATCTTTAGAATTATAATGAACTGATAAAAAAAACCATGACTTTAAGTTTTTGTCAGAAATTGACCTTGTTCCAAACTTATGTGAAGTGAACCAAGTGTTTTAATTCTAAGTTCTCTCTGCCTACCCTGCTGTGTACAGAGCGTCATTTTAGGTCGTCGTTTTAGGTTAATTTCTAACAAAAACTCAAAATCATGGTTTTTTGATTAGGTCACTATAATTCTAAAGGTGCGATATATTCTGTGGATCTGACATCGTTCTTGTGACGTCTTGTGACGTATAAAGTACAAAAAAATAAGTGGAAAAATAACATGATAAAAAACTTATATTTTTCTTAATATTACTAATACTTTGTTATTATTAATACTTTGCTTTTCAATACAGTTAAATTAGTATCCTAATCAGACCTATAATATAGTAATTAATCGTCGTCATTAATATCTATCCGCTTATAGTGGATTCTTATAGAATTATTAAGTTAAATTGTTTCCAATCGTCGGTGAGAAAGGTGAGGCCTGTACCATTTTTGTATTTTTGCAAGCTAGTGGAATGCTAAATCCTGAACGTATTAATTAATTATATATGTTCTTTGTTATCTTTTGCGCGAGTAAAGTTCATTACACCACAGATATTTTACGTTATCGTTAGTCGTCACTTACGGATACTTCGTATTCGTACTAAATATAGTTGTTTATTCTTTACATTACTTTAGTTCGTACCGGAACGCCGTACAGGATGGATCAACTACGTTTCGACGGTCGCGTAGCAGTCGTTACTGGGGCCGGTGGCGGTTTAGGAAAGGCCTACGCTCTACTATTGGGGTCAAGAGGTGCTAAAGTGGTAGTAAATGATCTTGGGGGTGCCAGAGACGGTGTTGGAAAATCTAATTTTGCGGATGCTGTTGTAAAGGAAATTAAGGACAAAGGTTAGTTATTTTACAATCCTATCATTTAAGTTATAGTTCTAAGCTTATATGTATATATTTTAATTTGTTATGTACCATTGAAGCATATTTTCATAGGGAACATATTTTTGTTAATAATAATAGTTAAAAATATTTCTTATAACTTTTCTATATACTGTAAATCTAAATTATATGCTCGTAGTTAACCCTTCTGGTCATTGTATTTCAAATTTGAATATTGATAGCTAGCTAGCATTTCGACTTACAATTGCTTATTGAGAGTTTATATTGACTTCGATGCATTCATTAGTATTTCAAAATGATATGTGTCTTCCAAATATAAGTTTATTATGAGCAGTAACTATTGCTATGATTTTCATGTTTATTTATTCTGAATAAACTTATATGATTGAATATACTAAGGAAAATCTTATATAAAATATAGTAGGAAACATAAATATATTTTTGAATAGGTTTTACCAAAAGGATTATTTCTTCACTAATGATATATTACATAAGTACTTGGTATTTTACATTTAATTGACACTAAATTGCTTCGACAAAAATATTTTATGAGAATATTATAAATATTGTTTATTAATTCTGCAACATATAACTATTAAAGAAGGCATTGAGTTCTTCCACTTAATACTCCTGACAATTTAATAGAAAGTGTGGAATTGATTGTCTTAACACTATATATTATTATTATAATATAAGCTAACTCTGGCTACCTTGCCTGCAAAATACTGTTATCTGCATATTAGGGACTAAAAATATAGGAAACTTGTTAATAACAGACCCTAAAATCTTATCACAAATCAAAAACTGCTGAAAATAACCAAAGATTATGTATGCTGATGCTATATCATAATATAAAATTTTTATTATTTAGGTGGAGAGGCAGTGGCTGATTACAACTCAGTTGTCGAAGGAGACAAGATAATTAAAACTGCCTTAGACAAGTATGGGCGTATTGATATTTTGATCAACAATGCAGGCATTCTTCGTGATAAAAGTTTTCAGAAAATGTCTGACCAGGTATATATTTTTAATCTATTTTTGTATTTTTACTTAGCTAGCTAGTTTTATTTCATAAGTAGTGGGATTATGGTTGCCTAATGGTCATTATCATAGGAATTATCTAAAGATAGTGGAGTGTAGTGATGTTGTCAATAGAAATGTTGTTTCTTAATATTCTACTTTATGTTATATAATATGTATAATGTTATACCACATATAAATATTATATCTGTATTAGTAAGAGAAGGATGCAAATCTTCTAGTGTAACTAATTCAAGTGTGTTTATCATTATTTATCTGTAATTTTACCACATGCAAAAGTTGATAAGATTTTAAGCTACTATAAAAAATAATAAAATCTTTCTTTGACATTTAAAATGTTTTAAATGTCAAAGAAAAAAAAATATATATATTAAAAACACAAAAATAATAAAAAAGAGAATAATAAAAAACACAAAAAATAATGGTTATTTTTGTTAAAAAATTGCTTTTGGTTTATTTCTTTCATTTTATTTAACTTTTATTATCTGCCTTTCTTATTGACAAAAGAGGGGTGTAAAGGAAGTCATTTATCCTACATCAGCTTCATGCTGTATCCCGCACACAGCAGGGTAGGCAGAAAGAACCTTGTATTAAGACACTCCATTCCCCCCTTTTATATATATGTATATATTAACAAGTTTTGGAAATTTCTGTTCGGCATTCTAGGCATATAATTCAGCTGCTTAAGCTGCCTTATAGACACTTTCATGACTTAATCTATATATATAATAAAACTGTAATTCATTTCTGTCTGTACATAAAACAAATGTGAGAAAAAAGATTATTGGGGGCATTTATTGATGATTGATTATTGATTTGATACTAGAAACATTATTAGCCTTATTGATAAAATTACTTAGCTTAACATTTATATACTATTGTAATAACAAATTATTTAATATTAATAATTAGTAATGAAATTTTAAAATATCTTTTTACATTAAATTCTATGATGTTGTTCTTGAACTCCACCAGGATTGGGATCTGGTTCATGCCGTACACTTGAAGGGTGCCTACAAGACAACTCAGGCAGCGTGGGAAACGTTTAAAAAACAGAAATATGGCCGTGTTATCATGACCTGTAGTAACGCAGGCCTTCTTGGAAACTTTGGACAATCTAACTACAGGTAAAATTGTTGTAAAGTAATCTATACATATTATAAACTTGTAACTCAAAGCAGCATGTATATGGAAGATATATGATAAAATTTATCTATATTGTGTGATGTCTTGACAAGTTCTTTCAACTTGCTCCATCTTGATCCCGATTTCGAGGTATTATATGCTAAGTAACAGGAGAGCGAATCCGCAACCATCGTTTTTATAGTCAGACACTGTCACTAAAGCTTAATCTATGTCTAGTATTAATATTATGAGATTTTTTTCTAATGAAATTATATTATTCATAACTATTTGAAGCTGTTCGGAATGTGTTATTATAGGTGCATAAATTTATGGATATCTTTCATATATTTATACTCGTACAAAAATGCTAATTCATTGTGTTAAGGTCATTTGCTTAAAACCCGATGTTTCCTACTAGTCGTCGTATTAACAGTTTTTTCTGTTTTGTTTTTTTTTTAATTCGAATACTCTCGATACAGCAGGGTAGACAGAGGGAACCTAGAGTTAAGACACTACGTTTTCCACTTCCGTCGACTTTACGAGACATTGAGTGTTGTTAGGGGGAACTCAACGTAAAAACAATAACAATAGATCATTCATACCCCCGAACGAGAATCGAACCCACAACCGTCGTGTTTACAGCCTTTGCGAAAATATCAAAGATGCAAAGGGATTCGTTAAACAAATCGGTTTGGGGTTCAAGTCCAATTTTGAATGAAATTGCAACAATAAAACCATTTGTCCAGCACACAATTTGAGCCTGACTGAGAACGCGGTACCTGTGGGTACGGTTTTCGCCCCGGGCAATGAATTATTTATGTAGACGAAAAATTTAGAACGTCTCTAAGTGGCGTTGAGTTCCGCCACTTAAGTTCACGAAAACGGAGTACTGAGTATCCTAATACGAGGTTCTTTCAGCCTATTCAGTATCATATATGTACGTATGTAAACGGGACCGCTCATGGAGTCGATTCCCATTCGAGGAAATTAAATGGTAGGCATAGAGCAGCGTTGAGTCCCATCACTCAGCACGTATTACACCCCAGAGTTCAGTGGAAAGTCGCGAACGAAGCTTTATGCAGGACGTTCCTTGTACTCTTACAGAGAACGAGCAGGAACAGCCTGCCTGAAATTAATAAAACAATAATCCTATATTATGGTTTTTAGTGCAGCAAAAATGGGTTTAGTGGGATTTGCAAATACACTGGCACTTGAGGGGGCGAAATATAATATTAAAGTGAACACAATAGTGCCGACTGCAGCGTCCCGTCTCACTGAGGACATCCTACCTCCAGACATGTTCCAGGCCATGAAGCCCGAGCTGATTGCGCCTGTAGTGGTAAGTGACGCTATTTTGATTTATATATTCAATTTTTTTGTGGTCGTCATGACCCATCTGCATAATTGTGCGACTCTAAACGCTGTGGCTTCGACTGCCATTCGGGGCAATGAAAAGTTTATTATTTTCATTTTTTCGCTCTGGTAATCGGCGGTGAGTTCTGCCACTCGGCATGTAGTGCTCCGAGCATTCGGCGGAAAGTAGGGAACGGTAGTACCTTAATAGGAAGTTGAGTGTCTTAACTCTGCAAAACCTGCTGTTAAGACTGTCTGCTTACACAGCTATGAAGCTTACGCCTACGCGTGAAGCAAGATAAAGCAGTTTTAGGTATTTTTTGTTTAAATTGAGTTTATCGAAAAACTAGTTTGCCTTTTTTAACATACAGATATAGCAAATTTACGTAAATAATTATCTCAAACAAGTTACTTGTATATTTCGTACTATTTCTGAGTTCTTGTGCCGGTTCTTTTCATGTCTGAGGCTACAAATTTTAGTGCTCCTGTCGTAAGTTAATAGACGTTCAAAAATGAAATTTGGAACTACTTATTTTATAAAAAAATAATAATAAATTGTGTTTCTTTTTGTTACAATTTTCATTATTAATATAAATATAACATTCGCCTTCATTTAACTATTACGTAAGTTACATTTAATTTATATTCGTGGCCACTGATAAATATAGATATCATATTGTTTGTTAAAAGTATTATGAAACAGATGATTTCTATATTAGTATAGAAATGATGATGCTAGAAGATTATGAAAATAATTCATAATTATGTATTAACGTATTGATAATATGTTAATCAATTATCACAATTGATGATTAATTTGTTTGTTTTGAAGGTGACATTTTGGTGCATCGCTGATATCGTGCCTATCAGAACGTACATAACACATATGGTTAAAAAACTTTCGATTAAAAAAAAAACTTCCATATTGTTGGTTTAAAAATGTTATAAATAACAGAATATGCTTGTGTGTTTATTTATTTTTATATAAGAGCAACACAGCTTGTACTAACAGATTTAAGAAAATATAAATAATATAAAATCTTAATCAAAATATAAAATGCAGCCGCAATTACCAGGTGTTGACGGCGTGCCGGTTTAACACCTACAGTATAAATATAATATGCAATGTAATATGCAAAGGTACAATAAGTCATTTGCAAATACAGATAATGTCAAAAGATAAACATTAAATCAATTAAATTAAAATTAAATCAGCTTCACCCTGTATCCCGCACACAGCAGGGTAGGCAGAGGGAACCTAGTGTTAAGACACTCCGTTCCCACTTTCTGCCTAATTCTCGAGGCATTGCGTGTTGAGTAGGCAGAACTCAACGCCGCACTTTGCCTCGACACCAGAGCGAAGAAATGGAAATATAAGTTTAAGTAAATATTTCATCTCGTCGAGTGGGGTTCGAACCTCCAACCAGTCAGATTTAACAGCCGCCTCAAACGATAAAAAATCATAATGATGAATTAACAATTAGCTTACGTAGATACTTAGATCCTTGAGATCTACTCCAATATTTTATTACAAAGTAAGGGCCGTTTTTCAAAGAAACAGTCAAAGTCTACATTTCTGGGATGTAGTATTAAAATGTGTAATAATACGGCTTATTGCAAAAAACTTCACTTTGTTCGTAGTAAATGTAGAGGACGTATGTTGAGGTGAATAGGTACCACCTAGGTACCACGCCTAGGTAGTATGGCTCGTGCAAGAAAAAGGCAGCGTTGATAAAGGTTGAGAACAGTCAATAAATCCATCAACCAATTTGAATAATTTAAATATCTGAATGTCAATATGAGACATCATCATAGTTCAAACATCTGATTTATATACATTTATAAAAGATTTTCAATATATTAATTGATACCCAAAATGCATTAATTATTACAATACATATTACATCTATTTCTTTATAAAAGATTATTAATAGAAATTCTGTTATTTATATTTTTTTTCTCAAAACAATTAATAATGTTAAAACAAAATTAAGAAGGAAAAATAGGACATTTTTTTGTTTTTTTATGATTATTTCTTGTTTATTTATCTTGTATTGTTTTAGGCTTACATGGTACATGAATCGTTTGAAGCGACTGGTGAAATTATTGACTCGACCCTCGGCTTTGCTTCTAAAGCGCACCTCGTCAGGTCTAATGGCGCTCCGCTAAGGTAAATTAATAAAAAAAGTTCAATTATAAAAACCGCCTTTTTAAAATATCTAATAGGACTTAACTATTTTCTGAAGGGGTTAAAATAATAAATTATAATTTATTAAAAATTTATTGTCTAATTTTTATATATGGCTAAAGTAAATATATATAGGGTATAGTATATTAATATTTAACATAGATATGTATATTGTGATTATATTTTGCTTCTAAATGTATTTTTCCCCAACTATTAATATTAACAAATGTCTATAATGAATTAGTTCTTCAAATTAAAATATTATTAATTATTGTTTTTTTTTTATTTTATTTATTATTTTTTTATTAATATATAATATATTTAAAACAGAAACAAACCATCAGATCCAGTGACAATAGAATCAGTGAAAGGAACACTGGCGGGATGCCGTCAATATGAACGATGCGAAGCGTATCGACAAAATAGCCGACGTCACTATCGATTTAGTGCAAAAGTTACAGGTAAATTGTGAAATTAATTTCTTTTATAAAAAAATAACACGCTGTATCCCGCACACAGCAGGGTAGGGAGAGGGAAACTAGTGTTAATGCATTGCGTGTTGAGCTTTTTTTGTAGTTCCCACGTTTTATCACGCATGTAATAGCATTTACAACCCGTATTAGGAAAAACTATAATGTACATACTTTGTAGATGTTCCAAGACATTTTTCCTGTTCTGCTTAGATGGAAAAAAAATATTGACATTTGAGGAAAATGCCAAGAAGCTTAAGCTTAGTTAAAATAGTGTATACAATTCACAATATTTATATATTTTATATTACACAATATTTATATAGTTAAAATTTGATATTTATAAGTTATTCAGTACATTCAGTATCTAGTTAATAAAATGTTTCTAAAGTCTACCTTTTTCCTTGGACTATTACAGTAAATATGTAATCTTTATAAGTTATTATGTTATGTTTATATTGTTAGGACTTCGAAGAGCGCAGCAAATTGAACAGCGAGCATTCGTCGTACTGGGGTACATACAAATACAACTCTAAGGACCTCGTCTGCTATGCACTTGGAAGTAAGTCGAATATCTACAATAAAGATAACCCTTCCTTAGCAGTCGGGAAAAATATTACTTAAGTCAAAAGGGGCCGTTCAAGTTAATACTTGCCTTTGTTAATAATAATAATAAAGGGGGACGGGAGTGGTCTATAATTGCAAAAAAAACTACTTACGTAATCGTAAGCAGTTTTTTTTGCAATTATAGACCTCCCCCCTCCACCTTTCCCCAGCTCCGGCCACCCCCCTCCTCCCTTGGTTCTAAAAAATAAGCAATCGTCTTAAAAATATTTAATTGGATACGTCAAAAATAAGCAAACCCAAGACCCCCCGCACCCCTACAGTGCTTACGTAATACTTCAACGGCTCCAAAGGTCAAAAAACAGTTTTTGTATATAATTAGTGTCTTTCATGGTTAAAAGGTTGTAAAAAATGTGTACCGTTTCATATTCAATGTTTAATTTAAGAAGTGCTAATAATAATGTCTTAAAAATACTCTACACCCAGTATATAGCAGGGAGGCTAAGGGACCCTAGTGTTCAAGACACGCCTCCGTTTCCCACGCATCACTCGATTTTAAAGACGTTTCAACAAATTTAATACCGCACCTAATCTTACCAGAGCGATAAAATGGAAATAGTTCATGGGAATCGAACCCACAATCGTCGCGTTTACAGTCAAATATTTTTTATTTTTGAAATTTCGCGTTTTAATCATTTCAATCAACATAAAATAAAATATTTTCAATTGTTCTGAAGCTAGAGAATGAAGAAATGTTTACTATTTTCTTTTTCAACCAATAAGAATATAAATAAATTACATACAAAAAATTATTTACATACATAATTATTATAATTATATATTTAATATAAATATTAAATAACTAATATTGTTTCAGTCGGTGCCTCCGTAGTAAACGAGTCGGAATTACGTTTTCTATACGAAAGTCACGAAAATTTCGGTCCCCTCCCAACATTCTTCATACTGGCGGGCATGATGATGGAGTCCCCGGTCGTGGCACAGAACATGCCGCCGGGGAAATTCGCAGACTTTACTAATGTTTGTATTTTATTGTCTTTTTTTTATTTACTTTGTATTGTCACGCTCTCTCACTGTATCCCACATATAGCAGGGTAGGCAGAGGGAACCTAGTGTTCAACCTCCACTTTCCGTCAAATTTTCCAGGCATCGCGTCCCCACGCGATGCCTGGAAAATTTGACGGAAATCTGTTCCCCAACAACAGTTTAGAGGCAATAAATTATTACGCCATGAATTATTAGGCCAGGTCGTAATAATTCATTACCCTGAGTAGGATTTGACTCCACAACCGCCACGTTTACAGTCACTCGCTTGTGCCGCTGCGCCACGACTGCCTGTAAATAGTAGTATAATGGCGATCCTCAGGTATATGACGGACCATTGTAAATTGTATGAAACGTTACATGTTATCAAACTGTGTTAACAAATAGGGGGGGGGGGGGGGGGGGAGAGAGAGAGAGAGAGGGGGGAGGGAGAGAGAGGATTCTGCGAAATAGATAGATAGAGCTCTCTCTCTCTCTATCTCGCTCCCTTCGCGAATACTCTCTCTCCTCTCTCTCTCTCATTCTCTCTCTCTCTCGCTCACTCTCTCTCCTCTCTCTCCTCTCTCTCTCTCTCTCTCTCTCTCGCTCTCTCTCTTCTCTCTCTCGCTCTTCTCTCTCTCTCTCTCTCTCTCTCCTCTCTCTCTCTCTCTCTCTCTCTCTCCTCTCCTCTCTCGCTCTCGCCTCGCTCTCTCTCTCCGCTCTTCTGCGTCCTCTTTCTCTCTCTTCTCTCTCTCTCTCTCTCCTCCTCTCCTCCTCTCTCTCCTCTCTCTCTATAGTAGAACAGTATACATAAAATCTAAAAGTTTCTGTGCGCGTACACCCAACACTGGTAGCTACTATTAGGGAATATGGACCTTGGGTGGATTACTTTGGCACTTATTAGGTATAACTAAGATGAAAAAAATAGTACTTAACTTTCACTAAACTATACAGTATTTTTTTGTATATTTTCGTGGAAGTCCAGTTGCCAAACACTTTTTTTAAATAATTCGAGTACTTACTTTAATAAAGAAATAACAAAAAATATTTATAGATATTACACGGAGAGCAATACATCGAGTTCCTAAAAGAATTGCCGGGCACTGAAGGTGAATTCACGGTACGAAACTATATCGTGGACATGTTGGACAAGGGGTCCAGCGCTGTAGCCATAGTCAACAGTAAGTTATTGTTTTATTGTTATTTAGTTGAGTTCTGCCACTCAACACGCAATGCTTCCAGAATTCGGCAGAAAGTGGGGAACGGAGTATTTTAACACTAGATTCCCACTGCCTACCATGCTGTGTGCGGGATACAGCGTGAAGCTGATGATTTTTAATTGGTGTGATCGAAGGATAATGCATTTCATTTTATATATTGTTTATTTAAAAAATACACAGTCAAAACGCCGGTGTTAACGTTAAAGAGCATTAACTACCAGCTAACCTTGTCAAGTTATAAAATAATAATAGTATAAAAAATTAAATTTTCAAGTTACATATAATTTTTTTTATAGTTCTACGTTATATAGCCACATATAGCAGAGTACGCGAAGAGAGCCTTGAGTAAAAACCGTGTGAGATGTCTTCGTGCCACAGTGGCACAAGCGTGTGATTGTAAACATGATGGTTGTAGGTTCGATTCGATTACTCGAGGAAATTATTATTCATTAATATATTTTTTTCATTGATCTAGTATCAAGAACGGAGTGTCTTAACACTAGGTTCCCTTTTGCCTACCCTGCTATATGAACATGACGTGTTTAGATGATAAGTAGAGAAAATAGATAATGTTACAATAAATTACAAAGACATTGAGAAATTCAAATGAATTGTATTAATAAAATCAATAAAATAATATTTATAGGTACATCAGTAGTAAATATTTATTTTTTTAGTATTCACGTAAATGTTAAAGATAATGATAATATTTTTTGATAAATGTTTTAATGTTTGCAATGGAAAATAAAATAACAAATGTAGATTAAATATTAAGATAATAATATTTTATTACATGTCAATACATCATGATATCTAGGTATTTTTATAACAATTTGTATAAAAGTAACGTTTTTTAATTGTGCAGAATTTGGACAATAACTTTTACTATATTTTTATTGTTTGAACACTCCTAGGATTTAGAGAGTGAGTGTAGTGAATTCGGATATTTTTATTATATAAAAGTCAGAAGAATTACATCTAAAAATATTCCTTTTCTGTCAAAATATCTTTACTTATGCTACAAGACTTACTCTATTGGTCTACTTTAAAAAACAAATAAATAAATCAGCTTCACGCTGTACCCCGCACACAGCAGGTTACGCAGAGGGAACTTAATGTTAAGACACTCCGTTCCTCACTTTAGGCCGAATTCTGGAGCCATTGTGTGTTGAGTAGCAGACCTCAACGCTGCTCTTAGTCTAGACATTAGAGCGAAGAAATGGAAATATAAATTTAAGTAATTATTTCATCTCTTCGAGTGGGCGTCGAACCTACAACCAATCGGTTTTACAGTCACAGTTCGTACCGCTGTGCCATGACAGGGTCTACTTTAAAGATATATAACAATTTTTTGTACATATTTTAAATCGTTTATGAAAATGAATATATTTTATATATGATATAGGAATATTCTAAGTAATGGCAGAGTCCAAAACTATTGCATTTATAACAAAAATATCCAATTATGCTACAATGGCATCGTTCATGATGTGTGCCTCAGAATTGATTTATATTTGTGTGCCTCACAAATGGGTAAGAATAATTACATCAACATTTATAGCTTTTCTATTCTTTTCCTGCGTGATGCAGGTACTGTTTCGTCCTCAGGTAGATCTATTTCCTTCCTTTTGTTTTTTTATACTTCGGTAATACTAACTATTACATAGTTAGTAGTGATTTAAAGTATTTTTTGTTTACCAATCGTCTCTGTTGCTCCTCTGTTATTTTCCAATTTCACAATGCATTATTGTTTGTTATATATATATTCGTTCGTCTCGTCTGTGATATACATTTAAAGTGAATAACGATGGCTAGGTGAAATCTACCAAGAGCGCGAGCTGGTAGTCCGCACGCAGCAGCACATCTTCGTGCTGGGGCAGGGCGGGTTCGGCGGCGCGCGCAACTCGGCGCGCGCGCGGGGCGTGGCGGCCGTGCCGGCGCGCGCGCCCGACGCCGTGCGCGCGCAGCGCACCGGCGACGACCAGGCCGCGCTCTACAGGTACTCACAGGCTCGGGACGGGAAGAGGAAATGGAAATAAATATTTTATTCCTCGAGTTGTAACCGCACCCACAATGGTTGTGTTTTTCCCACTGGTGCTTGTGCATCTGCGTACGAGTTACGAGTGCCCCAAAGTATCATTTTGTCAGTGTGGATATTTTAAAAATAATTAATTGAGTAGTAAGAATAAATGCACTGGTAATATATTGTAAACCTGTTCAACTATATACAATTTTTCTATACTGGAAAATAGAAAAGTAAGCTATCAAATTCATAAAAATTATGAACAAAATACATAATTGAAATAATTCGTTTTATTCGTCAACAGATTGTCTGGAGATTTGAACCCACTTCACATAGACCCGAACGTGGCCAGCGTGAGTGGACATCCAAAGCCCATTCTTCACGGATTGGCGTCTCTTGGCTTCTCTGTTAGACATGTCATTGCTCAGTAAGTTATTTTATTATATTTTATTTTAAAATTAACACTAGAAGCCTCGTTTGTGCTTAAACTAGTATATTTTTTTTAGCTTTACACTGTACGTATAGCAGGGCAGAAATCTAGTGTTCAAACGCTTCATTCCCAATTTTCAACCGTTCTCAAGTGATTATGTGTTATATGGCGGAACTTAACGCCGCGCATCGTTTTATTACCAGAGCGAGGAAATAAAAATATTTAATTTCCTCTCAAGTGTCTCGAATAAGTATTATTCTTTCCTAAGTGTTATAATACTTTAAAAAAATTGTCATGATCATCATGATTATCTCCTCAGATACGCAGGCAATGAGCCATCCAACGTGAAAGCGATTAAAGCACGTTTCGCTAAACCCGTCCTGCCCGGACAGACGCTGGTCACTGAGATGTGGCTGGAGAAGTCCCGGGTTCACTTCCAGACAAAGGTTAAGGAGACGGGCAATGTTGTTATTGCAGGTGATTTATGGCACTAGAATATATATCAAATTTGTTTTTGAAATTATTGTAGTGAATTTAACTAACTAACAAATATCTTTTGGAATTGATTGCATTATTCCTCTCTTATTGTTATGTTCCTTCTAAGATTTTATATTATTCCGGATTGCCCGTAAAATACGTATTTAGTAGTATTAACTTTAAGTATTGTATTTATTATTTTTGTATAAATTTAAATAACACTTTTACTATACAATAGAACTATCTCCATAATTGAATACAACATTAAAATTCCAGGTGCGTTCGTCGATTTAAAGAATGTAGTAAAAGAGGGTGCCCAATCCTCTCCCGCTGACTCGTCGAAGGTAGCGGGATCAAGTTCATCATTGAAAAGTGACTCGTTATTTGCGAAAATAGAAGAAGGCATCAAAGAAAACCCCGACAAAGCAAAGAGTGTTGGTGCTGTCTATTTGTATAATATTACTGAGAATGGCAAAACTGTTAAACAGTGGAGTAAGTATAGTATTTTTGGAAACCATATTAAAATTAATGTCATGGAACTAAGTCACTCAGGATGGACACTTCGTTAACATTTATTTTAATTATCAAACAAAATAAAACTTAATTAACATTTTGTACCCATTTGTGGATTTATTTGATATAAATTCAAATCAGGCTTTTCATAATCGACTGGTTGTGCGTTCGATCACCACTCAAGGAAATGAAAGATTTATTTAAATTTATATTTTCGTTTCTTCGCTCGGGTGTTGCCAGAGTGCCTCCAGAATTCGGAAACAGCGTGAGGCTGATTATTTTTTGATTTCATTTATTTATTTGATACCATTAGCTTCTAAGTAACTACCAATTTACAAATGTTAAAATTAGAGATATATAAGAAATAAAGATAATATGTAATTAACAATTTCTATTGATTATTTCAGCTTTGGACCTGAAGTCGGGTCTGACAGTGTACCAGGGGGAGCCCAAGTCGGGCAGGGCCGACACCACCATGACGGTGTCGGACGCCGACCTCATGGACATAGCGGCGGGCGCGCTGAGCCCGCAGGTGGCCTACTTGAAGGGCAAAATCAAGATTGCTGGCAACATTATGCTCGCTCAGAAACTCGGACCGTTGCTCAAGAGCGGCGCTAAGCTGTAAATATAAGATTATAAGTTATACAATTTATTATTGGGTATATATAAATATGACATTAATTTTATTTTATCAATTGTGTTAACTTTTTTCTTGAATAAATTTTGTGAATGTTAATATTTATTTAATATTTTTTTTGTTTATCTATTTTTTCTATCTGTTGAATGTTGAATGGAACAACTTTTAATTTTGTTTTTTGTTGTAATTTTTTTCTTTGTATAATACATTTATATGCAGTATGGTAAAGTAAATACAAGAACGGATGATGAAATTTCTATAAATATAACATATCGTTATGAATATACATATCTGTTAAAATATAAAATTGAGCATTTTATTTTTTTTGGTTCATTGTTTATTTCAATGTCTTATATAAATGTTTCTTTTTTAAATATTTTTATTATTTTGTTATATTTATACAATTTGATATAGCCAGTGATTTTCATAAAGCCATTGGTAAATATATGGTATTTTTTTCAGATTTTATTCAGATTATTGCCAATAAAAAACTAATATTTCTACCATTTGTGGTATAAATGGAGGTTATTGTGTTATGGGGTAATGTTTATCATATGATATTTTTTATATTATTGTTATGCATTCCAGAAAAGGTGATGGCATAATAAAAATCGTTATTTTAATATATTTTTTCTTTTATTGAACGCAATTTGTTTATGAATTATTATTTCTCACAAGTGATGTATAATTTTCTATAAGTAAACAGTAATTCCTTCAAAAAAAAAAATAAGTAAATTATAACTTAAATTTCAACAACGACGATCATTGACGACTCTATTAGAGTTTAAGTGAGTTATTAAATAGTTATTTCGGTCGCATCTTAAATGCGATGCTTGCAGGATCAATTGTCTTTCGAAAGGAAAAATATTTTTATGCTCTGGTAATAGAGATATCGCGGCGTTAAGTATCGCCATTCGAAACATGCAACAATGTCTTGATAATTGAATTGAAAATGGGGAAACAGAAAGTTCTTCCGTCACATTTGAGATACATCGAGAAACGAGAAAAATTTTGATATAATTTTTAAAAAGTATTTTTCTCGGTTTACCTATCCGACTGCGCGAAGCAAGTAAGACTCAGGAATATTCAGATTCAGGAAGGGTAAGTTTAGTACAGTCTGTATAGATAAAGCCAAGCCGAGCCAAGTTTATTATTAAGTATTTGTGTGATTGATTATAAAAGTGGAACCAGAAAAAAACGTTTAATAATAAAGTCTTTTATAGTCAATAAAAAAAGATCATTAATAAATTATATAAATTCGCTTCGAAGGCAATTGTATAAAACATGTACGCTAAAAAATGTCGTGTGAAATTTAGAGCTTAAATTTTATACCGAGTGAACTCAGAACTCGGCACCCATATAGGAATCTCCCATTCTTGTCGGTGAATAATAATTTATTGGTTATATCAATTACAAATTCAAATTAAATCAGCTTCACGCTGTATCCCGCACACAGCAAGGTAGGCAGAGGAAACCTAGTGTTAAGACATTCCATTGCCCACTTTCCGCCAAATTCTGGAGGCATTAAGTGTTTAGTGCCGGAACTCAACGCTGCGCTTTGCCTCAATTACAAATCAAGCAATATTCTATCAATTAAAAGAAGTAACTACAAGTCATATGTTTACTTTACATTTATATTTCGTTTGCTACATCACTGCGTTAAATAAAATTCGTTGTGTGTTTTGCTATTTAACATATAACTCAGGCTCTAATTTCACATTTATATTTTTGATTCGAGGGGAGTCAATCGATTCGTCTTAACCTTTTGAGTGTCAATAGAGGCGTTAAATATTAATAAATAAAAAAATACCTCAGCGACTAAACTCCCACGTCGTGTTCGAAACGTCGAGTTTCCAAAGATGTGTAATACTAAATATTCGATTAATCCTTTTAAAAAGGATATTTCAAATTGTGTAAAAAAAACTTAATCCATCTATTAGTTTTTGCGTATAAAGCCAACAACAGACAGGCAAAAATCACAAATCCCTGGATGTATGTACAGAATTTTAAGAGATTTTTTTACTTAAAGTATAACATTGCCTATTTTTACAGTGTTGAATTAAATCAGAATATTCAATGATAGAAGAAATTCAGAATATGCATTGCGTGTTAAATGTATATACTTAGTGCGTTAGTACCTAATGAAGTACTGGTGTGTCAACGATGTGTACTTCAACACATTCAAGGGGGATTGGGTGAAGATAAACTAGGATCCGCCACATGCTGTGCACGGCGAAAATTTTGCCAAATTTTCTGTTCTGTCCGCACGCGCTGGGTTAGGTTAGTCAAAGTTCAATATGTGCGCGTGAATTTTAAAATGTTCCACAACCTAACTCTATGGGACACATTTTGATCATTGACTCAAAAACTACAATGACAATTAGGACTAAACTACTTCGTTGGGATCACCGTATCATCCACAATGTTCCTGCAAAATTTCAGAGTTGTAGGTTTAACGGTCTAGGTCCTAGTAGCATAACAACGAAACATTTTTGACCAGTAAGAGCCTCGCTTCGCTGAGCTCAATAAAAAAAATATCATCGACGGCTAAACTCTAACGACGGCTAAATCTATTAAATTTAATTAAAGCAAAAAAATTTAAATGAATTGAACCAGTGATAGTGGATCCCTCTAATAATAGATTAAAACACCGATTGGCATTGTATAGGGCCCCTTATATGGACTACTGTTCTCATCTCTGGTCTGATGCACCCTAGTGTCAACTTGATCCCTTTGATCGCATACAACGTAGAGCCCTTCGAAAAGCTTGACACTTTGGCTTTGCGTATACACGTCTCCCTGTGCGTTCTCTACCGCATTTATCATGGGGAGTGTCCTGAAGAACTATTTGACCTGTTACCTGCCGCCTAATTTTCTAACCGCACAGTACGTCAACCTAAATACCATAATTTTTATACCGTACATAACGCTACTATGCGGTCGTAGGCACTTCGCTTGGATGCTTGGAGATATCGAGATGAAATTCTAAGCATATATTCATGTCTACGGTCCCTTAATATCCTGAAACAATCGTATTTCTACACTTACTTAAAAAAATATCATGTTTATGATGGGAATCAAAATTAGTATGGTACTTCCGGTTGACCTAGAATTATGAAATTAGGCACCCTACATCTATAGGAAAAAACACTAATTCAGGAAAAAATCAGAAAACTATACGTTTGTGGTTAAATCTTAAAAAATAATAGCCTTAAGAGGAGATATTAAAGCCGCTAGTTCAAGTGAGACATAAGATGAAAGAGCTTGGTGTGCGTATTCCAATAAAGCACCGCAAAATTAAGTTTCTTTACTTTATAAGTGGCACTTCTCGTTGACATACAGTACAGAAATCGGTAAGGAACCCTCGGTATGCGAGTTGCATTTGACCGGTTTTTTTTGTGTCTAAAACAATATATAGTTTCATAACTAGTATCTAAATAAACTAACAGCAAACGGTATTACATTACATACACGCAAAAGATGCTTGAAACCAAAAAATAAAAAGAAGATTTTTAAATGCTTATAATTTATTTGATTGAAGCTTCCTTACTTTTCTTATCCTACTAAATATTGCGTTTACATGATGATGATAAATATTCATGTTTTTATTTTTAAATATAGCTATGTATGTTTATGGATTTAGAGTTAAATTTCAGATTAAGATATTCTATAAAGTAAATACAAGAGTCGTGTAGAGCCATTTGAACTAATTTTAAAAAATACAATAGAGTTCTTATTATATTCTGATAATTTTTAGAAAATATTGATAAAACATTACCCTAGAAATTCGATTAAAATGCAGACGGTTTTACTACGTCGAACTTTTTCTCTCCCGTGAAGTCTCTATATTCTTTTTATATAAAATACGATTAAATTCTTTAACAAACAAAAATTTGAATAAACATTTAGAACAAAAGTATTCATAAAATTAAAAAAAAATCAACAATTAATGTCCAACACGCAATCCAGTGCTTACGAGTTAATGCCGCGGGCACGAAATCACTTCAATAACCTCCCGCCCGTAACAACTAACAACTCAATCAACGCAGTTTTAAAATTAAGCCGTTTTTTATATAGTACAAACGTCGGCCGAACAAAAAATACGCCCCGGCGAAGGTCTCAATAATGACTTTCTCGAGAACTTGTTACACATAAACAACTCACGAAGTATAGACGGGTGTTTGCTTACGAATTTGAACCTTAAACTTAGTATGTGACCGAGTTGAAAATATTTTTACATTATGTTTTCTATAAAAAAATGGTTTAAATAGAGGAGGCCAGTCGTGGCGCAGAGGTACAAAGTGTGACTGCAAACGCGACTGTTTGTGGGTTCAATCCCCACTTAAGGAAATTATATTAATTTATATTTCATTTCGTCGGGGTTGAGTTCCGCCACTAAATACGCAATGTCTCCATATTCAGTGGAAGGCAATACTAAGTTCCCTCTGCCTACCCGTCTGTGTGCAGGATACAACGTGAAGCTGCTTTTATTTTTTTTTCAAATATTTTAAAAGTATAATATTATATACACGATCGTTATCAAAGTACTAATAACTTACTCTACATCGATATTGTCTAAAAAGATTAATAGACATCCGATCTTAAATCATAGCTTACAATCTGAAAAAACCGGTTGGAGTATTACAAGTAAATAAAAACAGGACATCTCAATTCCGTATAGCTTCAACCCAAGGGTCCAGGGGGTGTGGGGGGAGGATGGAAGCTGTCATCTCCAGCGGACGGCGGACAAACCGACTCACAACTCAATTTAAGGCGCGCGCGCGTTAGTACCGCACGTACGCTTTGTGTTGCGTCCGCGCGTACTCTCGAGTCGTACATATCGATAGTAAACATTAAACATTTGTCGTACCCAGTGAAGTTGTACGCTTCATAGTTTGTGATGTCTGTTTCGTGACTGGATCTGTGCTATTTTTGTTTTTGTTTTATTTATTGTCCTTTTTCAACCGCACGAGCCATGTGACTGAGACGGAGCTCCGAACTAAAAGTATGTATTGCAGTGTTATTTTAACTTTATTATAGTGTAAGAAATAGGTTAAGGACTTTAAATAGATTTCGAGAAACAGTAGTGACTAATATTTTTTTTCGAGTAATTTTGTATTTGCTTATTCCTTTTTACAATTTGAGATAATATAAACATTGGTTTACAAATATTTTTCAAATCAATCCTAGCTTAAAATTGTTTACCACATAGTCAATTTTACATTATAAATATAATAATAATAATAAAAGTGTCATTTATGTACTTATACATAAAAATAAAATCTCTGTATTCAGACTCTATCATTACATTATCGTGGTAGAGTTACCGCTTTGACAGTAAACAGGAAAAAAGATTTGCTTTAAATACATATATATATATGAAATAAATTATAGAAATACTTAATTTAATATAGTAAGTGATAATGTATTGTCCTCGCTCCTTTCCGTGTCCTTTAGCTGTAATGTGGACGTGAGTTGAAATAATGGGATGTTTTATTAACTCTTTGACGTAAATGTATCATTTACTATTAATAAAACCGCACTGGCACTAGAAATTGTAACAATTGAATAAAGAAAATAATTATAATAAGACTTTTAGATACATATACATATTATTATTTATACGTATCGCATTTGACGCCAGCCGTGGCGCAAGGGCGCACGTGTGACTGTAAATGTGACATTTGTGGATTCGATTCCCACTCGAGGAATTAAATATTTCATATTGTTATTTTTTCGCTCTGGTTTCAAGGCATAGCGCTGTGTTAAGTTCCAGCACTCAAGATGCAATGCCACCGGAATTCGGGGAATGTGGGGAGCGGAGTGTCTTAGCACTAGGCCTCCTCTGCCTACCCTACTACAAGCTGGATACAGTGTGATAATAAAATATAATATATTTATATTATATATAATCCTGTATAACATTAATTTTGCGTAATTTTTAAAATGTTAACTGATTTATACGTATTGCTGAAATATTTTTAAATGGCCAATGTCAAGTCAACACTTGAAAACAGACGTGAGCATTTCATTGCAAAAAATAAACTTTTTATCGTCTCTACATAACATTTGAAAGAAAAATATGTTACAGTCTCATTTTCGACTAATTTATTAGAATTATGATGATAAGTAGGTACATATTTATTTTCGTAGTGTTCTTTATTATTTTAGTTTGTAAAGAAATTGAAATAACTCGTTCACTTGCTGAATCCATGAAAAGATGTAAACTTACGTACGCTAAACAAATTAAAATACTTCTTAAAAAAATTAATTGAAACAGTTTCACGCGGTATCCCGCGCACAGCACTGTAGGGAGAGGGAACCTACCTAACCTAACCTAGTGATAAGACACTCCGTTCCCCACTTTCCGCCGAGTTCTGGAGGTATTGCGCGTTGAGTGGCGAAACTCAACGCCGCGCTTTACCTCGACACCAGAGCGAAGAAATGATATTTCTTTATATATTAAATAGAATTTTATATAAATAAAATTTTGTTAAACTAAAATTTGAATCCGCTCTATAGAAATAACAACATAATGCAGACGCATAACAAAATCCTTTACTCAAGCACTACGGACGCACGCGCTGGCAATAAAATAAAACAGTACCCACTACTACCTCTTGATTTATTATACGTCGTTGTCCATAATAAGTTGTTGTTGTAAGCTTAACTACCTGTAGTGACGTTCGAAATCCTAAAATACACTAGCTAGACATACCTATAAGTTTTACTTACGAGACTAGAATTTTTATTTTTTTTATTTTTTGTACCTACATTGTTGTAATTTTTTTTTGTCTGGCTGCGGTTACACAATATAAAGGCGGAAAGTGAGTACGATTGACGTGTGATTGACACCTTGGCAGAATTTAAGTTAAATTAAAAAATCATATAGATAAAAAAAAACGTTTTGATAGTCATCATTTTTTCTTAAAATATGGTTAGTTAGGGATTGCTTCATTGGGCATAAATTATGTGAATATATAATATGAATAAATCATAAACATTTTACCTTTAGTTGAATTTGTTTTTTTTCCTTTAGGTAATTATAAATATCACTTTATTTCAATAAATCTCATTTCTGATAGGAATAACTTGGAAAACAGGTATTCCGATTTACAATTTTGAAGAACCGAATTTAAAACTCAATTTAGCGCCGTGACTACTGAGCGGAAAATTATGTTAATACACATTGTTACGTGGAATGCCTCATTTACTATTGAAATTAGGATATTTGAATATTAAATATATGTAAGAAGTAGACACTTATATATAAATCTAACTACTTCTTAAAATTAGCTTCACGCTGTATCCCGCACACAGCAGGATAGGCACAGGGAACGCTGTACCTTGACACCAGAGTGAAGAAATGCGAATATAAATTTAAATAAATATCTCATTTCTCCGAGTGGGGATCGAACCCACAACCAGTCGGTTTCACAATCACACGTTGTGCCCCTGCGCCACGACTGACCTAACACCTCTAACTAGTTCTTACTAGTAGTAAAATCTTTATTTTATTATAAAATAGTAGTAATCGGATGAGCGTGTAATCTATGTTTACTCAATTAACTGTGCATCTCTGTCCTCAACGGTATTAAGTTACGTGACAGGCGCTGTCTACGAACTAGCTTTTTGTAAAGTGCCTTTACTCATCTCAAAGGATGTTTGTACAAGCTTTCATATTTGGTTTGATAATGTCACACTTGTAACAGCTTGTATTTATATACTGAGGTATTAAAAGATTATAAAGCTTAAGGCTGGTTTCTTTTTATGAAATGGGAATTTTGTTTTTCGCTACTGTTAGTAAATAAGAATTGAATTATTTTAACTTTTTTTTTTTTTTTTTTTTTTTTATGGAAAAGACACGGCAAACGAGCGTGCGGGTCACCTGATGGTAAGTGATTACCGCCGCCCACGACCCCGTGCAACCCCAGAGGAGCTACAGGTGCGTTGCCGGATAAGTTATTTGTCAAATGTTAAAAAAAAAATATATAGCGGGAGTTGAAATCGCATCTTTTGGAAACCGTCTAAGCGTATGGCTTATTAGTCGATGCGCTTGGACGGTTTCCTAGAGTCGCGGGTTCAAACTGCTACGTTCAATTTTTTATACGTTTTTATAAATAAGTACACAATTGAATTGTTTTTTGTTGCCTTACAAACTCGATAGTAAATACAAATAAATTGACTATGTAAAGGAGCATAAAATACATATGATTTATGTGAATAATGTAAATAATGTTTACTTAAAATTAACATTTCTACTTTCTATTAAAAAGAACCAATTAACCTATTTTTTTTTATATTATTGTGTGGTACAATTCGGGTTCCATTCTCATATTTTATAGCCAGTTTATGTGGAGGTGCCAAAACCGTTTGCGTTATGGATATTCAATTTCTGTTTTGATTTCGGTCACGCGTACTCGCGAGCGCTTTCCTGTTTATATAACTTTTTAAAACTTCAGATTTTCCGATAAATACATAATTTAGTTGATATTTAAATATAGACTTTTTTTATAACAGTATATATATACCTTTATTGTTAATTGTCATTATTTAAATATACGCAATATTAGGCAATAATTTCTTACAGGAAGAAGTTTGGTATTACTGTTATTTCAAGTGCCAACTCCTTTTGTTACATTATTTTAACATGAAGAATTATCAATTTCTTGCTCTCAATCCGTAGAAATGGAGAGCCTCGTATGGACAGTAAGACACTCCACTTTCCGCTGAATTCTCGAGGCATTGCGTGTATTATTTTTTACATTTGAACGAATCATAGAAACACGGGTTTGTAGAATGATAATAATTAATTTAACGTGATATAGCGTTACGAGTCAACAGTCAGCGTGTAACCTTGCAGCTGCACCACACGTGTGACAAATTAGTCCCAAATCCTTCCATACCATAAAATGATTAATGTTTTTGGGCTTTCTTGTGCATGTCATGTGTAGATCTACAATATTGGAGTGTCTTATGGATACAGTGATTTAAAGTTTACGTTAAAATATATTTTTTATTATCACGCTGTATCCCGCACATAGCAGGGAAGGGAGAGGGAACCTGGGAACATAATGTTAAGTTGTTTAATTTTTTGTTTTTACGAGTTGTTTTACTTGTTGTGTTAAATTTCCTTTCCTTACTTTTCACCAAATTCGGGAGGCGTTGCCTGTTAAATGGCGGAACCTTGCTTGCTCTACGAAGCCTAATTAAGTTATTGTAAAAATTATTTAGAAACGCAAGCCAAATAAACCATTCAAAATGCCTAAATACAAGTGTCAGGTTGTCTATTGAAAAAGTACTTATAATTTTGTAAAAAATATATCACTACTAACTACTAGACTTATTTTGTTATCTTACTTTTTCTCATATTTAATGTTTACGTCTTAGTAATTTGAGAAACATGGGAAATGTAGTCTATTGTCGCGCCCGCATATTTTACTGAGAAAATACGTGAATGGTCCTTCAAACGATTATAGTGCATCTGAATTTTTTTTTCATATCTCTTAACCTTTAAGATATTTTTCTCAGGATGTTTCAGGCCAGTCGTGACGCAGAGGCACAAGTGTAGGACTGTAAACGTGATTGGTTGTGGGTGTGGGAGTGGGATCGAATCCTCACTCGAGGGAATGAAATATTTCATATTTTCGTTCCATCGCTCTGGTGTCGAGGTAAAGAGCGGCGTTGAGTTCCACCACTCAACACACAGTGCCGTCATAATTCGGCGTTTGTTCTCTCTGCCTACTCTGCTACATGTGGGATACAGCGTGACGCTGAAAAAAAATCTCAGGATATCATATGTAATGGGAGTATAACAATTGCACTTTATTAAATTGGAGTATATTGTTCGAAATACCATATATTTAATTTATTTGTAATTTAAATAAAATATTATTAATTTTAAATAAGTTATGAGTGCAATTCCAGTTCTCACTATCTTAGCGGTCGTACTAATTTATTTTGGCCGTCGTCGGCGAGTCAAAGCGTGGCAATATCACACCTTATTATCAAATCAAGTTGCGAACATACGCTCGTTTTTTTATATGGGTATAAAAGTTTTTTGAGTGACCTAAATATAAATAGATAGTTTTTCTGTAACATTTTTTAATATTGTCTTACAAAATGTATAAATGTTGTATTTAAACTGTAATTATACAGTTGTAGGTTTCATTTTTAGTATTTACACATGTGTATTATGTATTGTGTTGAGCTAAAATTTTATTTCTTATGTTATATAGGGTGATGCGACACATAAAATTGGTAGGTATATAATGTAGACAGACGATCTTACATTTAAATACAGCATTAAAAACATTATTGATAATATTTTTTATAATTGTCTAAGTAAAAAAAAAGAGGCCAGTCGTTGCGCAGGGGTACAAAGCGTGACTGTAAAACCGTCTGGTTATGAGTTCGAATCCCACTTGAGGAGATGAAATATTCTCTGGTGTCGAGGCAAAGCGCGGCGTTGAGTTCTGCCAAACAAAACATGCACTGCCTCCAGAATTCGGTAGAAATTGGGGAACGGAGTGTCTTAACACTAGGTTCCTGGTTACCCTGCTGTCACTGACTAAAAGAAAAATGCAAATATCCAAAGCTTTAAGAAAAAGCAACCGAAAAAACGTCGTGGAATAGTCAAATATAAATTTTAAACACAATAGTTAAAAATAATAGTGAGGCCGATAATAATGGCAGGGGCACAAACGTGTTACTGCAAGCGCGACTGGTTGTGGGTTCGATCCCCAGTCGAGAAAATGATTTATATATTTAATATTTTCGTTACTTCACTCTGGTGTCAAAGCCTAGAGCTGCGTTCTGCCACTTAACACGCAATGGCTCCGGAATTCAGGGGAAAATGGAGAGCGGAGTGCTTTAATACTAAACTCCATCTGCCTAGCCTGCTACATACGAGATACAGAACTACTGAAAAAAAAACTAAATAACGAAAAAAAAATATGTCCTATTTTGAGCCCAAAAAAGAATAGTCACGTTATATAAGAAGAGCAAACCAAAAGCAACATAGATAATCGTCGGGAAAACGAAGCGAGGACGGTAATAAGTGTAACATTTGTTTTGTGTATGAACGAGGCCGTCGCTAATACATTTAGTAAATATGTTAATTAGTCAACGCTTTAATAGGCTGTGTACTGGATATTGTCTACGTTTGTATATAGAGAAAAACATCTTAAAAGGAGTTTGAAAATTTAAGATTTATTTATTTTTTATGTTGGCTGTTTATATGCTAAAAATACGGGAAATTAAAATGTTTAACTATTAGAAAGGACTTTATTTGTTAATAAATATTTTTATATTATAGCAATATTATTCTTTGGCTATAATATAAAAAAAATTATAAGCGTTTAAACGAAGCTGCTTTTGCTTTTTCACTATTTAATATATATTTTTTCATTAAACTCAATGACGCATAATTTAGTTTTTCCATTATCGTCTATTTACAAAATTTGTATACAAAATCTTCAAAAAAATATATAATTATCCACTCCATAATGAACAAAAGGCATAATTGCTTCACAAAAGACTGGAGCCTGAGGGCAAAAAGAATAAACGTACGGAATTTTTCTGTTACTATTTCAACTTTCTAAACATAAAAGTACGTAATTTATAACTCGAGCTGGAACCGTAAATCGATGTCAAGTTTTCATACCGTTATAAAGACCAGATGGATATATTTCTGGATTCTTTTGTTTTGAATTAGAAACACATGCGGGTATTTTAGCTTTTTATAATGCGATTATTATGTTTTTTTTATTATTTGTTAAATTTAATTAAAACTGGTTAAGTGGAAGTCGGATTTGCCCATCGAGGTTTTATATCAATTTAACGGTTAACGGGGAGTATAACTTGTAAAAATTGACAATTTTATGTTTGAACAAACTACAAAACATATGCACTCATTTAATATGAAATGAGCTACAAATATAAAATTGTAATATATTTTTTTATGTTAAAATTTTTGCTTTTCGGTTTTTTGGTCTCTATTTTTAAGTAAGTTCTCACTTCGTGCCAAATTTTATAATATTAACTGTAGTTCCAACTGAAGTACTCTATAAGTATATATTGATCACGCGCCAAATTTCATCCAAAAATGTAGCAAATCGATGTATAAATCTCGTAAGTTTTAGTAACGTTGCCTTAAAAGCTTGAATTTTTCTCTGTTTGAAGGGACCATGGACTTGAATATTTGGTTTTAGCTTATCAAAATAAATGTCGTTGACAGACGGGCAACAAAGGGTCCCAAAAGGGTTCCGCTTATACCTTTTGAGGTAAGTACGGAATCCTAAAAAGAACATAAGAATACATACGTCAGCTTGTGTACCATAGTAAATAGGTAAATATTCTTGAAACATCGTTATTAGTTACTAGGCGCTTACAATTTTGTGTGTTCAAGTGTGGTAACATGGCTGTCCAATGAAATACGAATACAAATAAACGATAATAATTTCTTTAAAACTATACATACATATGTTGAATAAACATAATAAATTATAAGTATTGAATATACAAATATAAGGTTTCAATTGTTTTTATTATAATAATCAATTAAACGAACAATTGGAGTAGATTTTTAACTATATTATATTGAATTGTTGAGTCCATTCGTGGCGCATAAACGCGACAGACTGTAGGTTCAATTCTCACTTGAGGATATGAAATATTTAATATTTTCATTTCCTCATTCTTGCAACGAGGTAAAGCCAGGCGTTGACTTTAGCTACTCAACTCACCTGCAGAATTCGGCGGAAAGTGAGAAACAGAATTGTCTTAACAGTAGGTTCCCAGGTACCTTCTGCCTACCCTGATCTGAGTAACAAAAAAAATAATTTAAAGTTTTCGAATTTGCAAGTAATATAGAAATTTCTTCTATCACCAGTATCACACGTGTAGGTTCAGGTAGTTCGAGCAATACCTGACAGTGCTTCGCTTGTCCAATCAATTATCGCTTAACGACACGCTATAATGAGGTGCGCGGGAGTACCTACGGCTATTTGTATTGCTGTTTAGCGCATCGTCTTTATGGTATTTCATATTTACATAGAAATATAATAAAATGTTAGAAATTCTAGAGAATAGTTTATCTATTTTGCATCTCTTTTTGAGGAATGTGTCTTCTTCTTCTACATGAATTTAGTCCCGGCGTTTGTCGCCAGGATCTGTGTTCCAACTCCATCTTTTCTATTCTGCATGATCTTCGACATCCTCGATGGTTAGTCTATTGGCTCTATAACGATATTTTTGAAGAAAATGTATAAAAAGATAGATAGAGATAAAAACGTCTACAAAGATTAAGTTTTTACATTTGAATATGATATAAAAACACATAGTCCTCATATCTCTTATTTAGTGGATAAATGGAAAAAAACCTGACGGAATGTTTACTTACTTGTGCTTTTCACACTTACATGCTAACCGCCCGCCATTTGAGTGTGGAAATGTCGCAGAGATTCCTCGTCGCTTTTATTTATATAGTTATCACTGTCGGCTTTACGCCTAAAGGCAAAGAATTCTTCTATCTTTTTTTCCATGTCTCACGACATCGCCGGTCACTTCTCCGAAATTTTGATTCGCTATCGACAGCTGCTTTTATTTCGATATAACTTGCAAGTCACGCGTTGTAACTCATTTAAAAATAAACTTGTGTTATTTCTTCGTTTGAATAAACTCACTTAAAATACAATTTAATTAACAAACAAAATAAGAGGTGAAACTCCTTTAGTCCTTATTCTTAGAGCTACCGTAGGCTATAGGTTGTATGAATATTTATTGGTAAGGGGATAAGGGCCGGCGGGACTGCGCGGTGCAGGTACGTATTGTTATTGTAATGTAACACTTGGAGTGGAGGCGAGTTGGACATCTTAAGTTATCACTTTGTTTTCTTTAGCTGTTGGGGACTCCACCGGACGACGACCTACGATTCTTTGCTAGGGCTGTCAAATGGAGTTTTAGAAAACGATAGGTGTTTTCAGACTAACTTTAACAATATGTCCATTTTAGGTAATATTTAAAATAGATTTATATTATTATTTATATTAAATTATTTTATATTTACAATTTTTAAAGTTATATAATAAGACGAATAATATTAATAATCATATAATAGTATCTGTAGCATATTATTATTGTTATACGGCACATTAACTTTAATAATTTTCGTCAACCCTACCGGTTACGGTAACCGTGTAAGTTAGTAGCAAGTGAGAAGTGCGTGACACGCTTCTGTTTGTTTACTCAGCTTCCGAGAAGGTCCCGGGATCAGTCAAGGATTAACAACTAAGGCCGGATAAAGGAGCGTCGTGTTGCAATACTGATAGGATAGGGATATAAGAGATTGTTATCACTAATATACTTATGTATGTAGTCTTATCTACCAATCTTTTATACTTATATATTATTAATAAATTAAAATGTAATTTTTTACATATCAATGAGTTTGATATTATATTTACTTAAAATTATATTTTTATTTCTTTCTTCTACCTTCCATTTCGAGGCAAAGGGCGGCGTTGAGTTCTGCCACTCAACACGCAATACCTACAGAATTCATCAGAAAGTGGGGAAACGGAGTGTCTTAACACTACGTTCCCTCTGCCTACCCTGCTGTGTATACAGCGTGAAGCTGATGAATGAGCTTGATATGTTTAAATTTAATTTTAATGTTTTTGCATGACTTATTTGACAAAAATAAAAAAGAAGCACTAAATCGGATCTATAAGTTTTAGTTTGTTTATTATATTTGCGTCTTTCAAATATGTAATTAGATGTAAAGCACAGAGGTCATGAAATAAATTAAAAGAAACATTCTAGTGAAGACGTAAACATATAATTTGTACTACTATATTATAAACATTAATAAATATTAAAATGATAACAATATTATTATATTTAAAAAAGTGGCTCTGATATCTGAACTTTGATAACTTCCAGCAACAAAAGTCAAGTGACTTTTGTGGCACAGTAAGAAATCAAGACGCGTTTTTGATAAATGCAGTGTCTTACATAATAAGTTATATTTTACAATAATATAATTAGATGCCGTCGTAGCGAAGGGCGAGGGTTCGATGCGCACTAGGAGGAATTAATTATTATTTATTAACATTTCCATTTCTTCACTCTGGTGTCAAGGCACTAAAAGAGCGGGGTTGAGTGCCGCCGCTATATACTAATGCTTTGGAAATTCATGATAAACGGAGTGCCTTAAAACTAGGTTCCCTTTGCCTACCCTGCTATATGCGGGATAGAGCGTGAAACTAAAAAAAAAGATATTCGCACAAGTGCACAATGCATACGAATAAAGATAGCCATCAAGATGTAAATGATCGGCATCCATGAATGGAGGAGAGCTCGCGAGATTAAACGTGTTGATTGCTCGTGCGATTGGAGGTTAATGACGTTTCGCTGCAGTGAATAATCACTGGCTTGTAAGAAATCGTTGTATGTAATTTGTTTTTTTTTCTTTCGTAACTTTGGTTACCCGCTGGGTAGGCTGAAAAATGGGGACAGGGAAGAAGATTGCATAGGTATCTTGGGTTCCTATAAAGTATTATAGAAATATATGTATAAAACTTTATATTTGATTTTTAAGAGCAGTCGTGGCGCAGGGGCACAGGTGTGACAGTACATCCGACTCGATGTGGGTTCGATCACCTCTCGGGAAGATTTAATATTTTCATTTCTTCGTTGAGGTGTTGAGGCAAAGCGCGGCTGACGGAACTCAACACGCAATGCCTCCAGAATTAGACATGTCGGGTCGGAATGTCTTGTTGCTGAAAACAGCGTGAAGCTGATTTATTAATTTTATTTACAAATATATGACTGATATCAGTAGTGATATGACTTGATAAATAGTTTATTTTAAGTATTGTCATTTATAGTAGTCATAAATAAAGTAATAAAAATTTTATCAATACTATGCAAGAGCTCTGCCCTTATTATATACAATATTTTTTATTCTATAGTAATGTATAAAGACAATACCAAACTGAGCCATAATTATAATAATTGATGATTGATAACGATTTTTATTATACGATTAACGAATTTACATAAGTATGTAGATTATTTCGCCCGCATACCATCGATTGTATAATACTTTTATTGTGCTGTATTTCCCAACAGATTGATACATTCTATCATTAACACTGCGTGGCTGTATGAAAGGACATCATCGGCGGTAAGGGCGTCCCCCGCAGGACTCGAGCCTAGGCTTGCAGTCGTAAACAGAGCGTTGAATTATTTTAACTTCACCTTTTCTCGAAAAGTATACGTCCAAATTAAGTACTATGAAAGCCAAAGTTTATCTTTATAAACTTTTCTTGATGATGCACTTTTGCTCGTAAGTTTCAATATCCATGCCAAATAAAAAACGGTGAAATATGTCCTTCCAATTATTTTGTGTCACAAAATGCCTTAAAGTCATGGACTTTTTTTACTGACATATGCTTAGTTATTTTTGCAGCGCACGCACTAAAAGCAATTTGACAGCGTTCATCATTATTGTTATTCCGTTATTTAAGGTTAACGAAGATTTACACCGTTAAAATGCAGCTTGCATTCGTTCTAGAGACCTTGGCGTTTAAACAAAGTAACAAACGAACTCTACCACTTTATTATATTATTATAGAAAATAATGTAGAACAAAATTGAGTTTGAAGATCGATCGACATGATCTTCATTAGAATATGCCATGTTCAGAAATATAATTTGTTACATGATGTAACTGGACTATGTATATTAAAATAAAATGGCCGAGTAGCTTAGTTATTGTAGGCAGCTTATTTAGTTTTGATTTATGAATATACTTGCTCTGAATTATATTGGAAAGCTCACAATTAAGTAAAAGATATTGACAGTTATAGAGAAACATTGAGACACTGTTGAATATCTAAAACTTTATGTACTTAGTGATCAAAATTCATAGAGTTTTGTCAATTCCTGTAGAGTTGTGAAATTTGAATAGAAGTGAAATTGTAGAACAAATAAAGAAAAGAAGTAAAAAATGTAAATTTATATTTTTACTACAGCTAAAAACTATTACAAGCTTATAAGTTATTTATTTCATACAAAATAAGCGCTTTTCTAGCTTAAGTTTGTGATTTTTTATAAATTGTGCACCCGGTGGGATCAAGTGCGAGTACGACTCTCATTTGATCTGTTTTTCTTTCTTTATCAATATTTTTTTCATATCATAGATATTCTCAGTATTCATTTAGTATTCCGTTTATATAATTTAATTGTAATTTCCAGGTGATGTGGTTGCTAGTGGCGGTGCTCAGCCTGTCAGTGGCGGCCAGCGGGACCCCCTGCGAACAGGCGCGGATGCGCTGCGCCTACCGTACTGGGTGCGGTGCTGCGCTCAACAACTACATGTACCTGTGCGAGGAAGTGCTGTCCAAGCCCATCACCGCGTGTCCGAAGGCATGTGAACACGCTCTCATTGCGTTGACCTCGACTGAAGAAGGAAAAGAGCTTATGAATGTTAGTATTTCTAAACTATATACTAAAATATTGTTTTTTTGCTAAGTGTTACGATATCATTTATTTTTAGTTTTACACTGTTTACATACACAGCAGGGATAGAGGAAACCTAGTGTTAAGACATTCCGTTCTTCACTTTCTGCCGAATTCCGGAGGCATTTTAAATAAATATTACATTTCCTCTAGTGGGGATCGAATCCACAACCAGTCGGTCTACAACACACACACTTTGTGCCCCTGCGTCACGACTGACCTCAACGATATTTAATCTTATATTAGTTAAGTTAATGTTTGTTAGTCTTAATCCTGAAATATTAGCTGACGATCGTGCTATCATACTAATATTATAAATGCGAATGTAAGTTTGTTTGTTACGCTTTCACGCCAAAACTATTGAACGGATTATCATGAAACTTTGTATACATATTATTAGAGATATTAGAAAGAACATAGGATACTTTTTATTAAAAAACATATTAAAGAAAAATATTATCCCTTGGCTATTATAAAAAAAGTTTAATCGAGCGACGCGACGGGTGAGTCTCGAGTACAATATAAAAATATTATTTTTAATTTTAATGATTATTTCAATGTCTGCAACTTATATGAACAAATAAATTTTATTTAATATGAATATAGCTAAAACAACGTTTACCTCTACTAAAGAAGGAAAAAGAACAAAACAACGAATAGTCGCGGCATACATAGTTTTGATATAATATAATTGAAATTATGTTTATTATTTTCGTAAGTAACAAAATATATATGAAAATTCTATATAATTTAAAAAGCCTATTCCGCTTTTATGAGTTATGTAGTCCTGGCAGAGGTCATATTTGCCACAATAACTTTTCATCATCACTTGTTTACAATGTCTTTCTCAATTGAATGAGGCGACCACGTTATTACGATCTGCTATTCGGTCGAGTTTATTTAATGATTTCTTTATTCATATATTTTCTTATAAAACTAGAGAGGTCTTCTTAAAATGGCGTCGTTCTACACTCACTACAGACGCCCAGCAATAAAATCTAATTTAGACGTCAGATTTGTCGGACACGACGCATCGCCATAGTCGAGGGTCGCGGTTGTCGACCTCTTATAAAAGTTCCAAAAAAAAAGTAAACGCACGGTTCTTTTGTAATAATCACATTAGGTTCTAACTGTATAATTTATTAAATGGAGGATATTGGATGAAATTGTATTCAATTTCAATATTCATTTTACAATATCGATATCATAATTTTTACGTGACCTTTCGAAGTAGACTCGTATTTCTTAGCAGTGAAGCAGGTGCTCATTGCAATCAATAAACTTTCTATAAATACAAAATATTAATGTTTATTTGGGAGTGACATCTGCTGGACCACCTGTGTGAGAGCAAACGTCATCAAAAATGACTTTAATATCAGTAAAATTACATGTCCGAAGGGTATGACATCCATATGCTAATTACACTGTAGCGTTGTGATAATAAATTTTGATTAATTAAATTAGCTTAGTAATTAGTTTAATATAAAATTTTTGCAGTATAAATACTTTTGGAATTTTTCGTTTATATTGTGTATTTCGTGTTCAAATGATAAGAACTTGCACTCTGTTTTAAAATATACTGAAAACGTACAAAATATAGTCCAAGCGAATAACTTCATACTTTCGACATTTTCCTATTTGGCCTAATTTCAAGGAATTATCACGAGCCGGTACGGTCGATTATGTTGTCGTTATGGACTGATTATGGTTTGCTATTGAGCAATGTGTATCGAAAGCAAGTCAGGGCAGAGCGGCCGAACAGCCTTGAGATTTGACGTCTATATCGGGACCTACCGCAGCGCTCGCTCTTGCGCAGGTGTTGCCTCCCCACAAAAAATACAGCGTAAGACGGAGGCTACTCTTTTATTTATCTGTACCATCGCAAACAGGACCATAAATTGACCTTTAATTAAATGTTTCCATCACTAACTGTTAATTAGCGTCATAGCGAATGTCAAGTTCAAATGCTTTGAATTGTTGTTGTCGTCCAAATCAATTCTGTTAACAATTTACAGATGGTATTGTTTTCTTGGTTATGCAAATTTAATCTAGTGACGTAATTAAGTTCTCATCACTTAGAATGGCTAGTAGTAGATAAACGAAGCCTAATAATAACTGTAATTCCTCTATATTCTCATAGACATAATCTCTCCTCAAATATAATTTTATAGTACAAAAATGTTGTAATTTAGACCGTTGCCGTCGTAAAATATTTTATGAACCAAAAATGTTATTATTGTAACAGGCATAAAAAGTGAAGTTACGAGTTTCTGGAAAGTTTACATTAGGTCCAATCTTTTTTTTACAAAATAATATAATTTGAACATTTTCTAATAATTATTATTTTTGTTGCAGTGTCAGTGCGAGGACGAATACTGCATCGAAGCCAAGCAGAGAATTGACGTGTGTCGTCCTCAAGTGTTAAGGGGTGCCGCTAACGCCACCTCCTCCTGTCGACTCTCACAACTCATATGCCTTGCGGATGCTCAATGCGCGACGGCTTTAGACTTCTACCACCAGCTTTGCCGATCGATGTACCGTGGCAGAAAATGTTCTAATAAGTGCAGAAACTCCATAGAAATTCTGAGAAA
Source organism: Heliconius sara (assembly GCA_917862395.2). Classification (NCBI taxonomy): domain Eukaryota; kingdom Metazoa; phylum Arthropoda; class Insecta; order Lepidoptera; family Nymphalidae; genus Heliconius; species Heliconius sara. The sequence goes on from OU860793.1 coordinate 6,984,304, forward strand.
ACAAGAAAAAGCAGCTGCACTAACAGCTTGCCATTGTGATGGCAATGAAGACTACGACTGCCCTAGGATGCAAAACAATCTAGCTAGACTTTGTTTTCATAAGCATCTTAAAAATCATACTAAGCCACGAGAAAAAAGTTACGAGGAAAAGCATAAAAAACATCACCAAGAAATGCCATCAGCGACGAATCCTGTAGCTGTGCCGAGTCTACTAGTTTTGTTATGTATATTTCTGTCATGTAATTCGTGACAGTGAGCTCTGAGGTCTACCTCGTAATTGAAATGTTTAGGAAGTATTTTAGATGTAGGATGTACATATGTATAGATCAGTATTTTATTAATTTAATATCATTTTTAAGAGAGGGTTTGCAAGGGTTATATATTTATATTCTTACAGTGTAGTGTTATTTTGTGTGTGAGTGTATTTGTGATTATAGTCAATTTGATATCCGGAGTATTTTGTAGGAGTACTATCCGCCCACGGGTGCGCGGGCGCACGCGGCGTCGGTTCGCTATAAATACTGCGGCGCCGGTGGTCCGGTGACAAATGCAGGGTTGTTCCCGTCGCGGCGCCTCGCCGATTGATCTAAAGCTGTAAAGCGACATGTCAAACAGATGGATATACTTCTCGGTTTCTCGTATCTCCCCCCGACTCATTAGATCTACAAAGAATGTGATTAAGAGAGTCAAGCGCTTAAGAGACGAGGAGGATGTCTCGAGTGGCTAATTCCGGGCACACTCTAATAGTCTGTCAGTAGCGTTACAAATATGCGGGATGGGATGCCAACAACATATTTCAAGTTTTTACAGTTCATTTTCTGTGACATCCTTTACGAATGTTGATCTTTTGTTTATTTTATTACGACTGTAAAGATTTATTTTTTGAAAAAACAATCTAAGGCATTTTATTAATGATATTTACTAATAATTATGTGCAATTTAAATACCAGACAACTGAATATAAAATTGAGATCACAGCGAAATGCTTACAATTAGAAAGACTTAAAATTATGAAGTGCACGGATTGTAAACTTTAGTACTTAATAGGGGTAATAATACCTGTAAGATAAATTCAAATTAAAGTCGCCGACGTAAATTTCTCTACACAATCTGCTCAAGGCAATTTAATCTTATTAACTTTTGCCTATTTCATACTTTATGAGTGTTAAAATGTGATTTAGGTTGGCACTTCTTAGAACGTCGCTTGACAGAAGAGACTGCTCTCCTTTGACATTTAATATGATTTGAATTTTTTTTGCCTCAAGCGTTTAACCTTTTAATTTAATATCTCCATGTTTATTTTTAATTGACAGAAATGGTAGTCTTAATTGAGAATTCACCGTGAAATATACAAGTCGTGATATTTCCACGAACGAGTCAATGGAGTAGAGTCGTCGTATCTTACGCTGAGTTCGATCGGTCGTAATGAAGAAGTCCGGAACCGGTTTACGGAGCAAGGTCTCCACAGTCGTATACAAAGCGGGCCCGCCAATAAGTTTTCTTAATATTTTTCTGACTTATTACTTCTAAAAAAATAAATCAGCTTCAGGCTGTACCCCGCACACAGCAGGGTGGGCAGAGGGAACCTAGTGTTTAGACACTCCGTTCCCCACTTTCTGCCGAATTCTGGATGCATTCATTGCGTATTGAGTAACAGAACTCAACGCCGCGCTTAACCTCGACACCAGAGCGAAGAAATGGAAATATAAATTTAAGTAAATATTTCATCTCCTCGAGTGGGGATCGAACCCACAACCAGAGTGGCTGTGGGTTGGGTGGACTGGCCTCATTTTTTTTGTCTTACTTATTACTTCTAAAATGTAATTATAAATCGTTGTTATATTTTTTAAAAATTTATTTTGATGTTTTTCATGTTTGATCACCGTTTAAAGTCATTTCCGGTTAAGTGGTCAATAAGCTGTAATGAAGTTAAAATACTTATTGCTACCTGAATTTACGTCGTCTTTTTCCAGAAATCATTTAATATGTTTCTGGTTAAATTAACTTAACGTATTTAAACTATTTTGATTGCTAGCCTGTTTAAATAAAAAACTATTAGTGCTAGAAATATACAAATAAAATTGATTTGATCAATTGGAAAGAGTTGAATGGCGAATCTTGAAAGTTTTTTTTAATAAAACAATAAATCATCCTACGATCCCTTTTTACGATTCGTATGCAGGTCATAGACGATTGCTTACTAATGTTTCGTCGCCACAACGACATCTTGCATATATGCATAATACAACTCACGATAGTACGAGGAATAACAATGAGTATATACATAAAAATCAAAATCAGCTTCATGCTGTATACCGCACATAGTATGGTAGACAGAGGGAATCTAGTCTTGAAACATTTCGTTCCTCATTTTCCGCCGAGCTCTGGAGGCATTGTGTGTCGAGTGGCGGAACTCAACGCCGCGCTTTGCTCCGACACCAGAGCGAAGAAATGAAAATATGAATATTCTATTTCATCGAGAGAGAATCGAACCCACAACCAGTCGATTTTACAGTCACACTTTGTGCCCCTGCGTCATGACTGACCTTATATATAATATGAGTATATATATAATAAAAGATAATGAAATTTTATCTCTGAGGAGGTAAAAATATATAACTTATTAAAGAAAGAATAAGCTTTTTTTATATGTAGATCATAAGGGAACCGAGAGTATCGTTGTCAGTCACATATATCGACATTTTTCAGCCTTAATTAGAAAGAGTTCTATACAAATGAAATAAAACTATAATAAGAAGATAATATTTGTATAAAAAGCTTGAATTGTTCATATCTACTTTCTACTAGCTATATTTTTTTTGTTTAACTTCACGCTGTTTCTGGAACTTCTGAACCTGAAGTTAGTGTTAAGACACTTTGTCTCCATTAAGACACCTTCGTTCTTCTCATTCCGTCGAATTCTGGAGACCTGTTTTCATACAAACTTAAAATTGTAAATAATAATTTATTGTAAATATGTTTAGATGTGCGTAATATGTTTGTGTTTTTTTAGTGTAAATTAGGTTTAGCTAGTTAATTATTAGGTTAGGGCGAAATTTTAATTAAATCATATATTTAAAAAACAGTTTGGTTAGATGTCTTGTAAAAAGAAAAAAATAATGGAAAAACCAGCAATGTCTAAATTTACTTAAACGTTATATTTACACATCATGTTTATATCTAGAAATGATTTCTAAAGCTTATTATTTCAAAGAAATTATATTCACATTTACATATCATAAAATTTATTGTATTTTTTTTTCAATTCATAAATTAGCCAGATTTCGTTTTAATTTATATATGTATGTATTGTAAGAGACAAAAACTTATAAACCACAGTGTACCAAAGTGAGATTATTAGGGTTATTCAGAAACTGTATATAAACTAGCATCGTATATGGTAATCGTACAAAATATTGTATATAGGGTAAATTATTTATTTAATAAATAAAGGCTAAGTCTAGTTGTAACAATTGTTGCATTTGTTTCGTTTTCGTAGAAGTCGTTTAAGGATTTTAGTTGTATTTATTTTGCAAGATAAATAAAATTTTCTGTTTTCTATTTCATTTGTTTTATTTACTCTTATTTTTCATAATGATTAGATTTTAGATTAATCTAATATTTGAGGGCCACATTGAGACCGTCGTGGCGCAAGAGCACTAGCGTGCGACTGTAGTCGCGACAGTTGTGGATTCGATTCCCACTAGAGGGAATGAAATATTTAAAAATCAAATCTGCTTCATGTTGTATCCCGTACACAGCAGGGTAGGCAGAGGGAAGCTAGCGTTAAAACACTATGTTCCCTACTTTCCGCCGAATTCTGGAGGCATTGCGTGTTTAGTGATGGAACTTAACGCCGCGCTTTGCATCGACATCAGAGCGAAAAAAATGAAAATATAAAATAAATATTTCATAGGTTTATTTCCTCACTCTTTAAGAATAAAACTTCGCGTTCAGTCGTGCTCAAGACGCAATGTCTTGAATTCGGGCGGAAACACTATATTTCCTCTGCCTGCTTTATTTATTCCTCTTATAAAGCCTCTTTCTGCTTTATTCCTCATATAACAGGGGTGTCATATGAGGTATAAAGCGTGAAGCTGAAAAAAAAAGAATGATATTATATTAAGAATAATAGCAAAAAATGCAAATAAATTTATATCTGTATGTGTAAGCGAGACTTTATTAATACAGAATGACTCAATTACTAGAAATGCAACATTAAATATCTAATAGTGCCAATTAGTATTCTATAAGAAGAGAACCTTTTTACAATCTGGTGCTGCGTTATCTGTTCGTGCTTTTCATACAAACATTTTAGTTAATATTTATATGTATATAGGTTATATGAATACAAAAGCTGTCGTGGCGCAGTGGCAGAAGCGTGTTACTGTAAAGGCGACGATTGTGAGTTCCATTCTCACTCAGGGAAATTAATTATTATTTAGTAATATTTTCATTTCTTCGCTCTGGTAACGAAGCGATAGCCAAGCAATGCGCGGCGTTTAGTTCCGCTAATCCATATGCAATGGGAACTGCTACATATAAAGAAACAGCGTGTGTGTGCCTGTATTAGAATAAAAAAAAATCCTAAGTAATAAATATATAATAAATTTTATACTAAATATACATATTTTTTGCGGAAACTGGACCTCACAAGTTTGATTGACAAAAATGATTAGATCTTAACAAAAGACAAAGCGATTTTTTTTTATATTAACAAAAAATTGTTTCTATATTATCCAAGTAGAGTACCGGAACGTGATATTTAAATTATACAAAGAATTATTTAGTACTTATATAACATTTTTTTTATTTCTAGTTTAGTATGTGCTACCTAGGTGGGCATTTCAACAATAGGTGCATCGACACTTAAATTTTTATATACCACTTGATATAATCCTTTATTTTATTAAACCACGTGTTTTTCACGTGAGGTCCAAATACATGATGTGGAGGTACAAAAAAAGTACGAGTTTTTGCCCTTTGAATGTTCCACGTATATTTCTTATCCACGTTGTTTACATTTAAAGGGTTTTTTGCGACCTCAATTGCGTATGGTTAAGTGCTTCCGTTCCCACAGGGATTGCAACTAGTTTGCCAAAATAATCACGTATCTGGCAACACTTAACTCAGGTCAGCAATTTTCTAGGGTCATCATATCAAAATGAAAGAGGTACTTATCTCGTAACCACTTGTTTCTCAACGAGGATGCCGATAGGGAGTATCCTGAGGGGCGGCATCCGCTTGGAGATGGGCGTGTGAAATTGTTGCTGGATTAGTTGCAATTTTATGTATTTCGTTGTATATTTTTTAAATAACTATTCTTTTTAAATAAATAATAACTTTTCTTTTTTTTCACGCTGTATCCCACACACATCAGGGTAGGCAGAAGGAACCTAGTATTAAGACACTCCGTTCCCCACTTTCTGCTGAATTCTGGAGGCATTGCGTGTCGAGTGACAGAACTCAACGCCGCGCTTTACCTCGACACCAGAGCGAAAAACATTTTCTTAACCTCGATTAGTTTTTATATATTTCGTCCATTTCTTTATTATTTAAATATTCTTCAATGTCTTTATATTATTGTATATATTTATGTTTGTGTATGTGTATATGGTGTTTATATATTTATGTAAGTATATTGACTAATATTAAGTATATTTGTATGTAGGTTTATTATATCTAAATACCGCACCCGAATCATTTCTTTTAACATCTCCTACATTCAAGGGTTTCTGGTAGAGATCTCTATTAGAGATAAGTTATCCTTTGTACACATTCTTTCTGTTGTCATATGATTTCTGTACTTTTTTTTTCCTGTGTGGTACATAAATAAATGAAAAAAAAAAAAAAAAAAAAGAAATGGAAACATAAATTTAAGTAAATATTTCATCTCCTCGAGTGGGGATCGAACCCACAACCAGTCGGTTTTACAATCACACTTGGTGCCCCTCCGCCACGACTGGCCTTTTGTAGATATAAAATAACATAATTTTGTTAAGAAAATAATAATTACTTTGAAAATCCTTTAGCTGATGATCTTTTCTTAAGTTGTAATACATTTGTATAACAAACACAATTTAATTTATTATTCTACATAGCACGCTTCATCAATTTTGTATTAGTATAAATTGTTCAAACCCGATATGGATTTGAACCATTTAAACTAATACCATAAAAAAACATATAGGTACCTAACTATAAATTAAAATTAACAAAATTAATCCTTCTTCTATAGACATTAAAGTCTTGAAAATAAACCAATCTAAAAAGTTTAAAAGTATAGGCTTATTCTAAAGTTTCAAATTCATAATTTAGTATGACGCCAACTGGTCCGTCCGAAATTCGCGTATTGTTTTCTGCAAGGCCCGCGGGGATTACCGGCGGCACGGTGGGTGGTCCTGTCCACATGGCCTATAAAATGATTACTGGAGAATACTAAAAAAATATTATATAAAAAAAAAGGAAAAAGAGGACAATTTTAGTCTCCGAAACTGGTCATGCGTTCGGATCGTTCGGTAACCTAATTGGTAATGGTCGTGATGGTTACGCTCATATTATGGTTTTCAGATTTGGTTGTAGTTTAATACATAAATGACTCAAAAGTTTAATGGGAACGGAGTGTCTAAGCACTAGGTTCCTAGGTTCCCTCTGCCTAGAGTGCTATCTGTGGGTTACAGCGAGAAGCTAAAAAAATATATAAATCAGTGGAAGACATAGATATGTGTTAATCACTTGTAGTGTACAAGTAAATAATAATAATTAATTACAGTTAAAGGGATAATATATACCTAATTTAAAAATATTCAACTGATTGATTAAAAATTTATTTATTTATTGTCTATTTTATTTATATACTTCACGATGTATCCCACACACAGCAGGGTAGGTCCAACACACATGAGGGGCCCTAGTGTTAAGACAATAGGTTCCCCACTTTCCACCGAATTCTAGAGTCATTCACGTGTTGAGTGCCGGAGCTCAATGCCGCGCTTTGCCTCGAAACCAGAGCGAAGAAATGGAAACGTAAATGAAAATTAATATTTCATTTGTTCGAATGAGGATCGCACCTACAGCCTGTCGAGCTTTTTGTCCGTGCGACAAAAGTACTATAAATACTTGTTTTATTGAATTTATTTTCTTTTCAATACTTATATAGATATCGTTTTAAATGATAATATGTTTTTAAAATGATATTATTAGAAAGCGAAAGAAAAGCAGATTAGCAAATTAATAATTACGCAGTTCAAGCAAGCGAAGCCGCCAGCTGGTCGCTAGTTAGCAAATAAATTAAAGATATCTTTGAAGCATAACGTACTTGACTCTCAACTCATTTATGTGGCACGGCTTTCGTGAGTGCCGAGCACGATGTCCACGCCTCCAAGCCCAACAATGTCTTCATGAATATTGCTTTAATGGAGACTGGTACGTCAAATGATAACTCACTAACACTATGTGGGATTACGTCCTGAACCGTATAATAAATATCTATTTTCTAATAATTTGTAAAAAAACAAAAAACAAAAATGTTAAGTTACTTATTTAGAACACGTACAAAAATTTCAGCAAACATTTGAAAATTTACTGGATAATAAATAATACTGGAAAACGACCAGGAGGCACGGATTCGAGTCCCGCTACGTTCAAATGTTTATACGTAATAAGTTTATACCTAAATAAATATTTTTCTTTCCTAAGTGTGGATTAATACTGTAAAAATGTAAAATTTCTTGAGGGTATTCTAGAGGCGAGTTCGATTTCCACTATGTTGCATTTACATTAAGTTTCTTAACCTAAACTGGGTAGGAAATTTAGTAAAAGCACCATGAATTTAACTTCAGCTTCACGCTGTATCCCGCACACTGCAGGGTAGGCAGAGGGAACCTAGTGAAAGACACTCCGTTCCCCACTTTCTGCCGAATTCCGGAGGCATTGTGTGTTAAGTGGCAGAACTCAACGCCGCGCTTTGCCTCGACACCAGAGCGAAGAAATGGAAACATAAATTTAAGTAAATATTTCATCTCCTCGAGTGGGGATCGAACCCACAACCAGTCGGTTTACAGTCACACTTTGTGCCCCTGCGCCACGACCGGCCTCATGAATTATGAATTTAACTTGGATTTACAAATTTGAGATTTTAAATATATTTTAATTATATTTCAAATTGTGTACTTCTAATTAAGAAAATAGGACAAACGCAAGTCCGGCCCGTTCACCGAAGATTCCGTATAGTAGCTTTTTCTGAAATTCAAGCTTAGTTAAAGTTCTTTCATTTGATACCTCACTAGCGGCTTTAATATCAAATTTTGTCCCCCTTTTAACAACAAATGTAGTTTTCAAAACTATTACCTGTAAATGCTGTCTGCCAATCTTCATAAATTTTGGTTATCCGGAAGTATCCTATTAAATTTGATTTTCTTTATAGTATCGAAACGCGTTTTTTGCGATATAAACGGCCAATTATTATATTTTTAATACGATTTATTTCAGAAAATCGTGGGACCCTAGATCTGAGTATATGCTCTGAATTTCAACTCGATATCTCCAAGCGTTCCTGAGGCTCTTGTCAATTCAAGATGTGGCTTAAACTTTGGCTTGGGCCGTTTAACCTTATTGTTATAGTATAGATAAATGATAGAAAATCTTTACATAAATTGTACACTTATGCTATATGTTATTCTGATAATAAGTAATTTGCAATATATTATTGTAAACTTTCATCTAAATGCATTCAATAGTTTTTTCTTGAATTTTAAAAAAAAATTCTCCTCACAAACTTTTACATTTATAATATTATTATAAGTAGGATATTAAATAAAAAAAATATTTAAAACAATTTTTAATATCCGCAACACAAAATATATTCAAGTCACACGCAATATAAAGCAATCACAATTATTTTACCATTTCCGCGGACGCGGTGTATCAAAGATTATACAATACAACTTTTTACTGCTTCCCGTCTGCATAAATTGCATCTAAACATCAAAACCTCATATGCATCATATTGTAGAATGCATGGGCATTAGGACGAACACACACGTTGTCCTTACATTAAATATACAAAATTTGAATATAATCAGTCATACATATTTATTAAGTAACAAAAATTGGTTTAAGTTAATTATTTTATGAGGCCAGTCGTGGCGCAGGGGCACTAAGTGTGATGTAACATCGACTTGTGGGTTCGATCCCTACTCGAGGAAATGAAATATTTATTTACATTTATATTTTCATTTCTTTGCTCTGGTGTCGAGGCAAAGTGCGGCGTTGAGTTCCGCCACTCAACACGCAATGCCCTTCAGAATTTAGCGGAAAGTGGGGAATGGAGTGCCTTAACACTAGGTTCTCTCAGTCTACACTGCATAGTGCGGGATACAGCGTGAAGCTGTTTTTATTTTATTTTTAATTATTTTATAACAATCAACTAAAACATTATTACACTTGAGAGTTGAGCTACTCTGTGTATAGATTAACAAAAAACAGCTTTTCGCTATATTCCGCAATTAGCAGGCTACGTAGAAGGAGACTAGTGTTAAGATACTCCATTTTGCACTCTCCGCCGAATTCTGGAGCGAGCGTGTTGAGTGGTAGAATTCAACGTCGCGAGGCTTAGGCCTCACTACCAGAGAGAAGAAACGAAAATATAAAAAAAATCATTCGAGTGAGAAACGAACTCACAATCTATAACATTTACAGTCACACGTCTGTGCCCTTGCGCCACGACTTACATCTCATAATAATCAATAATGTTATACATTTTATAACCTGTATACAGCCTATAACCACTATAAGTAGCGTTTATAGTTCATTAAGTGGCGTCGTAATTAAGACGTAGTATCCAACAGTCCGTCCGTCCGTCCGTCCGTCGACATCTCGTAAACCTCTTGTATGATCGCTTTATTACTATGCTCATTTGATTGGCCATTAGCATGATACTACAAGATTTGTTATTCCACATAGATGCCAATTTACTCGTCGGTTAATATATGGAAATGTTGGTGTAAACACTTGTCCCTACATTATAATATATCATAATTAAATGGTTATTTTTTATGTTGTGGTTATCATGAATCGTGGCTCTTATTGGAGGATATGATTTTATTTAATTTATTATTGGGAACGGAGTGTCTTAACACTAGGTTTCCTTTGCCTACCCTGCGTGTGCGGGATACACCGTGAAGTTGATTTTATTTAATCTCCGCACTGCACCAAGAAAAACCCGGTGTTGCGGCTTAACGATGAGCGTATTTAGAAATATCTTTCAGGGGAGGAGGAGGATTTTAGTGAGGGACAAATTTTTGTGCAGTTTTTTTTTTTGGCCGAACTCCATTCACGTCTCATATACTGATTTAATTTGAGACATAACATGTTGAGCAGTGGTAATCGAAAAGAAAGGATTGAATTGACAATAGGTTCACATTGCTCAGAAAACATCTTTTTGTCAATTAAAAACGTTAATTGCAATATTAAATTTTACAAACTGATCATTGTCTTTATATTGAACTAATATAAATCTACTATTAGGCAATAGGAAAAAATTAAAGATTTCTTTTGCGCTTTCCGCTGAATTCTAGAGGCATTGCGTGTTGATTGGCGGAACTCAACGCCGTGTTTTTACCTCGAGACCAGCCAGACTCAAGAAATGTAAATATGAAATATTTCATTTCCTCTAGTGGAAATCGACCTGTTGCGTTAACAGTTACACACTTGTGTATAGCTATCCTCGAATATAATATAACTTGCAATTACAGTTAATTTACTTAAAGTATTCTATTTAGTACAGTACTAACAAAACACGAATATACATTGACATAAATCTAGAGCAGCCTATAATTTGGACAATATAGAGATATCTACGAAGTGAGGCTAGCGATTTCGATGCTGGCTTGCTGGTGGGTGGTCACGTCCGCCGGTAATGATGGCTGGTGATCGTAATTACACCTCCAAACCGCCTAGTTCCTCATTGTTACGTCATTTTGGTACACCGTGTGTGGCACATGCGGGAACCTAAACCGAAATCATGCTGATAGACATTTATTTTCAAATGTCTCTATCTAGAAGAACGATTTGGGTACTCGTTTTAACCTACTTTGTTGTTAGTTGTGGTTGTGGCTAAATCACTTTGTAAGTTAAGCATGAAATTGGGTGTGAGAGACTTTGTTGTATCTTTTAGTTTTATGTTTTTGTTTCTTATATTTTATTGTGTCTTTCAAACAAATTTCAACGCGGGGAAATTAATAGTTTTCATATTTCTGCTTGTAAGACATAGTGCGGTTCATAAAAAAAAAAAAAAATAGTGCGGTTCATAGTTCCATCTAAACATGCAATGTCTCGAATTCGGGCGGATAATGGAGAACGGAGTGTCTTGACTTCAGATTTTCTATGGCATAATGTATTTAGAGTAAAACTGAAAAAATGTTATGAATATGTATGTTCCTGCTAGATTTCTTCTTATATGGATAATACAGTCATAGCGGATTAAAATCTTGATATGGAAGATATATTCGTATAAAAAAAATGTCATAGGTGGTATTTAATAACGTAACAGAATCAAAAACAATGATTTTAAAAAGATATCAAACAATGATTTCAAAAAGTTTGTGTGTTTGCCAGTGTGAGTTGTTTCAAGTTAATCTCAGAAACCACATAATCGATTTAATTGCATTTTTTTACAATGTATTTTCGCAAAGAATGAAAGTATTTTGTATTTTAGCCAAAATTCCTTTAACTTTTAGTGTTTCTTTTAATATATAAATCTCGTTTAATGAATAAAAAGTTCGTAGTTCCTACTTTTACGTAGATCTTCATTTTAAAGAATGATGTTTGACAAAATTGGTATATAATGTGACAAGCTATGGTGACAAAGCCACTAACTATATTGACATTCAATTTAATTATTTTTTTGTGAAAAAAAAAAATAATTCGCGTAAGACATTTTTTCACAATTGTGTGTTAATGTTACTTTATTTCACTAAATACTGTACTTATCTTACACAATTTGTTGGCGGTTTCTTTATGCTTTTCTTTAAAACTTTTTTTTGTTCTTTTAAGCCTGGTTTAATGACCTCTCGAAGCTTAAGCTACTGGAAGCATTATACTGCCGCTAAATACTTATATCTATTGTGTTGTTTCCTTCTTAAGTTGAGATTAGTCAGTTTTGGTAATCCTCAAACAAGTGGTCATTACTTATATTGCTTTAGTATTTGTAGTGGTTTGTTGTCAAACTAAGGTAGCTCTTCTAAGAAACCGTTTTAAGATAACAATAAAGGTCTAGCTTACGAGAAGAATAGGGCACAGTAGCCTACGTCTATAAATTATTAGATATATTCTGTTATATAGTTGAATGTGGCGTGCGCAATGTGTAATAATACCCAATGACTTTGAATTATCATTAAATTTCTTAATTTTCTTAATTTATTTCTCAAGATTTAGATACCTAAAATATAAGTAATTTACAAACATAACCATTAATGGCAATTCAAAATATTTCAAATAAAAATTTATATACATAGAGTTAAAAGGTAAAGAATTTATGAGAGATACAAGAAAAAATATAGTGAATACGACTCTAAGATATTTATTGGAAAAGCCTGTTCCAAGTTATGTTATATTATTTGAGTGAGACTTCGTTCGATAAAGACATTACCGGCTCGAGCCGAATAGACGTGGAATAAATCACTAGGTTTTTATATGGCCGTCATCGCGACTTCAAAGTTGCCGACTTCGAGCCAGTACAGACAGAACGAAGAGCGTAAAATTTCTTAGTATTAATTGTTGAAAAATTTTGATTTGTTACAATAATCATTAAAAATTATATAAAAATATTATATAATATATAGGTTGCCATAACTGAATTTGTATTGTAATTGTAAATTTTTTGCTGTTTTAATGATGGAAACATTTATTTTGAAATAAACATAAAGTAATAAGAACCAAATATTGAAAATGTATTTTTATTTAATGGTACCCATTTTATTATTTAATAGTAAATCATTTTTTTAGTATCGTTAGATCAATCATAATAACAAGAAATTAGTCATTGCCTGTCAGATGAAGAGAATAAATTATTAAATAAAAAAGATCTTTGGTAGTGAAGGCGGTGACCTCAAAGAAAGAGCCGCTTTTATGGTGCCGAAAGCCGTGAAGGTTTCATTAATATTATATATATTATTTGATTTGTTAATCTTAGTCCGTACTGTAATTTAATAAATTTAGGAAGCTTACTTTAACACGCCATTAGTTATGAATGCCAACAAATTTAACGACGAATATGATGATCAGAAGGGAATATATAAAAATTCCATCTATTCACATACAGCTTCAAGCTGTATCCCGCACATAGCAGGGAAGGTAGAAGGAAAATAGGGTTAAGACTGTCCGTTTTCCACTTACCGCTGAATTTTCGAGACATTGTATGTTAAGTGGCGAAACTCAACGCTGTGCATTGGCTTGTTACTAGAGGGAATATATTAGATTATTAATAAATAATAATTCATTTTACCGAGAGGAAAGCGAACCCACAGTCGTCGCGTTCACAGTCAAACGCTTGTGCCACTACGCCACGACGGCCTCACACATTCACGTACATTCGCCCAACTTTTATTTACTGAAGAAAAGAGTATCTCTTTTCAGTTTCTACACAACCATAAACTTAGGGTGATGGAATGGGAATGGCTAAAAAAAATTATTTAACAATTAATTTATATCAAAGAAATCTGAAGCCATAATTGTTCTAACTGCGCTACAACTGCTTCACTTATAAAGCTCTAAACTTGACTCTCAAACTTTTGTTTAGACACACATTAATTTAAATAACAATTACATAAAAGTTCTTTTAGCCTCACGCTGCACATAGCACAGTAGTCAGAGGGAACCTGGGAACGTAATATTGCGACACTCTGTTTCCGATTTTCCACCGGAGGCTTGTCGTGTTGAGAAGCGGGAGTCAACGCAGCGCTGTTCCTCGTTACCGGAGGAAATAAAAATATGAAATATTTCTTTTTATCAAGAGGCAATCGAACCCACAACCTGCCGCGTGTACATTAAAAAGCATATATAAAAATCGAATTTGAATAAAAAGATTTACCTTGTAGATAATATTCATTAGATACCCTCGGCTGTTAATTAAATAGCTTAACTCCGCTTAATTGTACCGTACCGCGATAGAGCATTGAACCCGAATAGAAGTAGCACGAGAAAGATATTCTATATCTCTCTAAAGCTGATATAGTTGAGGAAATCCAGATCTTATTTATATAGACTATATTGTATAAATTACTGTGCGTAGGATAACAAATTGACTTTACGTCGTACAGTTTAAGTTACATCGTAATTATATTTTTTGTAGCGTCACGCTGTATCTCGCATAAGGGTAGGCAGAGGGAACCTAGTGTTAAGAACGTTCGTTCCCCCTTTCTCGTTGAATTCAGGTGGCATTATGTGTTGAGTGTAACTTAAAGACGGAACTTGTTTCGATACCAGAGCTAAGAAAATGCAAATATTAAAAATTTAATTTCCTCGAATGGGGATCGCACTCGCAACCTGTCGCGTTTATTGGCCTCAGTTCTGCATTTAAGTTATATCGTAATTACAAAACTATGGAAAAACACCAATCTGCATTCCTATACTGTTCTATTACACTTTAATACAGATTAATACAGTTTTTAATTTTTTTAATGAAGTTAATTTATTTACTCATATTTCAGTATTCAGCCTATAATTATAAACGCTTTGACATTTATCTGTGCGAAGCTACGTCCATGACATGTTTTTAGTGTAAAAAAAAATTGTACAACCATTGCCATATACATATATTGCTAATTAAAAAACGTTTTCACTCATGACTCAGTCTTATCAGGGATCTCGAGGCGTCGGCGAGTGGCGTCGGATAAAGGGAGTGTAATAACAAAAACTGGCGAGCGCCGTCACGTATAACAACATCATTCGCGCTAACGAGAACCTGTTCTGGGGACACGCTACAACTTTATCGGTGCCCATCGGGTAAAAAAGGTTATTGCTTTGTCCACTCTCGGTAAAATAAGAGTTTCAGAGTCGGACGACGGCGGTGCACCTAATAAATGCTGAATCGGAAAATTGAATGCTTCCTGTTTGGTTTTTATAAGTTTTGAAAGTGTTTACGAAGACAATGATATATGTATAGCTAAATTGCAATTTGTGTAATTGTGCCAGTCGTGGCGCAGGAGCACAAAGTGGCTGTAAAATCGACTATATTTTAATTTGTTCGCTTTGGTGTCGAGGTAAAGCGCGGCGTTGAGTTCCGCCACTCAACACGCAATGCCTCCAAAAGTCAGCGGAAAGTGGGGAACGAAGTATCTTAACACTAGATTCCCTCTGCTTACCCTGCTGTGTGCGGGATCCAGCGTGAAGCTGATTAATTTTTTTTTTTAATTGCAATAGTGTGGTGGAGGTTACTTATTATTAAATATGAATCTTTGAAATTGATGTGCAGGTAAGGTAGGCAGTAAAGATAGGTACTACAAGTATTCTTATCTTTCGGTTGTTCCAAATGAATGCTGAATGCAAATATTGGCGGCCTTAGACAGATCGTCAAAAGAGCAAGCCGACGGACAGTTTTAACAGAAGCGCAAGTATATCATTGTTTGTGGGTTTGACCCTTCAGATCGTATCCCTATTCTAAGATACAAGGATTTCTTTGCATCGGCGAACTTGGATACATAATGAATTTCACGACTTCCAAGTTGGGTGCAAGTTGTGGCCTGGAGGTCAGCACTCTTTGGGAGGGACAAAGCCTGTAGTTTTTTTTCTGCTATAGAGAAATAAGATAAGATACGATAATATAAAAAGTGATTGTAAAATAGTTTTTTGAAAGTAGATTTGAACCCAACAATAAAAATAATAAAATTAATTTAATTAATATGAAGGAAAACAATAGATACGAATATTCTTATTTTAAAACAGTTTACAAAACGTTATTTTCAAAGTCATCAAATATACAAAATTAGTTTAATTACTTATGTTCATCCCAAAAGGTACAATTCTTTCATCCACATCCGGGACACGTGTGTCGCAGTGGGCGTTACTGCCCACGCCATCTTTCTCCCACGACACACCAAAGGAGAAAAGTCTTTATTTTAAGGAGACTAAAGAACATTATTCTCTGTTATTTGAAATTTAATAAGTACTTACAAATTACGACAATATATCCAAAGATGTAATCCTGTGCTATTATAATATTAATCAAAACCTATTGTATTTTAATTGTACACGCATATATTTTTATAAAAAGAAAAATAAAAACATAAATGCACCTACCACTGGGTACACATATGTTCGTTACTCACAATATTATCTATATCCACGTTTTCCTCGAAAAGTACAATCAGTAAATAATATGTTAAAAATCAAATGTTATTATTGTAAGTTGTTTCTTTTCAAAAGCTAAAGATTGGAAACTATAAAAAGAGTTAGAAAAAGTGAAAAGAAAATCATATACATTAAATCGTAGTCCAACGCTCGATGCTCGTTCCGGCCGCGCCGAGCTGCAGCTGCCCGGTGCTTTAATCAGACAACCGACCAAAGCTTGTCAAACTTATTGTTCCAAAACAATATAAATATCTATAATTGCTTCACATAGAGTTACTAACTAACAGTTAAAGGTCCTGAAAAAAAGTTCATTGAGGGCAGTCGTGGCGCAGGGGCACAAGCGTGTTATTGTAAATATGACAGGTTGTAACATGTAATATTTACATTTCATCGCTCTGGTGTTGACGTAAAGCGCAGCGTTGGGTTCCGTCATTCTACACGCAATACTTCCAGGCTTCGGGGAAAAATAAGGAACGGAGTTTCTTAACACTAGGTTTCCTCTGACCCAGCTGTATGTGAGATACAGAGTGTTGTAGGATACAGACTGTATGTGAGATACAGAGTGATGTGACCACTACCCATATAGAAAAATATAATATATATTTCCTGTATACTAATTAAAAAAGTAACTAAAACAAAACATAATATAAAATTCAAAAATTTTACATCTTAAAACGCTCATTAATTCTTGAAATTATTTATAAAACATTTATCCAGTATTTTATTAAATCCAACGTTCACGCTTCATTATTGTTTCGTTAGGGTTGTAAAGTTTGAGATGATGTGTTAATAATGGAAGATAATGACTCTATCGGCGGCGGCGAGGCGGCGAGGCGAAAGGAAGGCTCGTGTGGTAATCGAGAGGCGCTTTCCACTAAAACTGACGTCCATTTAATCCATGTTCATTTAACTTAAATTGTTGTATTTTTTAATATTATATATTAATATTTTAGCGCTATACTGTATTTAGTTGTTTATTACTTTCTATAAATTATGTATACGCATAGTAGATTTTTGTTAATAATAATAAAAAATTTAACTAGTTTAAAAAAATATCAAAAGTTAAATCTAATTTAACTATCGACGTGCAGAAAAAATAATTTTGTTGCATTTATAGTATTAATAATTAATAAAAGCGATTTTAAATTTAAAATGATAGTGTAGCACAGATTTCACAGAGCAATAAACTATACATAGAAATGATATCCCCTTATATTAATGTTGATATTTTTACCACTGGTACAATAAAAATTATATACTTAGTCATACTTGTGGTCACAGTATATATTTTTGTAAGTTAAAAAAAAAATATGGTAGAATATGTGATCCTATTCCTAGAAAAAAATAAAATAAAAAATCGAATCCAAACCGAATTAATATAGATAGATAATATAACATCATTTTTTTCAAATTATATTTTACCAACACGCTTAAGAAACACTTAAAAACATTTAAGATGATAACGACTTGGATGTTGTGCCACATATGGCACATATAGAAATATAGCCATTTTTAATTTATTTTAAAGATAAATTGTAAAAAAATACCAAAACAAACAGAAACTGTAACCTATTATCACAAATTATTCCTTGAAAAAAAAAATATAAAACATTTTTTTAATTATTTATTTTCCAACTGCCATCCGTTTTTGCCCCAAAATAAAAAATATATATTTACTTTTTGATTAAATCTGTTTTGTTGGTCAATTTATCAATCAATATACTTCAATATTTATTGCTACTTGATATTTGATGATTTCTGTTGTATATACCAATATTATATCGATCACTGTACGCTATAAAGTTAAAACTGATTAAGCTATAAAATCGGAAAGTGAGGCCAGTTTTGGCGCAAAGGCACAAGCGTATGACTGTAAATGCCACAGGTTGTGGATTCAATTACCACTTGGGGAAACGAAATATTAAATTTTTATTTTCTTCGCTCTGATGAGGTGCAGCGTTTAGTTGCGTGGAGTGTCTTTACACTAGGTTACGCTACATGCGGAATACAGCGTGAACAAAAAAAATTAAAATATTTTATCTTTTCGATATTTTCTCTTTGCTCAAATTGAATTTAAAAAAATGATAGTTAACATGCAGTGTCTAGTCATGGTAACGTTTTTATCTTATGTGAATGTCATTATTATTGTGGAAAACTAGGTATATTAATAAAAATCTTTACTTCAAGATTATTTAATTTTTTTATACTTAATCTAAGGTAAAATTTCGTCTTGTAATATATTTATAGCGTATACAGCGACTAGTGAGTTGTACAGTGTTCGAGTAGTTAGCATGCAATATTTCAACCATACAAGGCCTTGTTCGCTGTAGCATAAAAGAGGCTGTCATGTCTGGTACAGGTTTGGATCCCGCCTTTGTGGCTTCTATGGACAATTTATACCAATAATTTTATTAGGATATCGTTTAATAGAATACATGTGTTTAGAGCACGGGGAAATTATTTTGATGTTTTAGCATGTAGCTTAGACGAAACTTTGGATTGAATGATAAAATATATTTTTTAAGTATAAACTTTTAGTTATTGTTGTCAGGAAAAAAAATATGGTAAGAAAAAAAAACTTATTTACAAGGAAAATGTTACATTGTATTATTTAATTAACGAGGAACGCTGTTAGCACATGATCGGGGTAAGTGGAGCGGGTTACAGCAGCTACTAAACTAGTAAGGCATTCAGCTGCATAAGACATTATGCAGTGTACCATGAAAGTTACTATCTTGTAAAATATGCAAATATCAAGGTTATTTTAAAAGTATTTAATAAATAATCTTTGAAAAATGTAAAAAGTGTTTATAAAATGTTAAAACTTGTCAATTTTGATCTATTAAAATACGTGAAGCAAAAGCTTTATACGTAAAAAAAGGGTTTTGGATAATTGTGCCTACGTGGGAGTTTTCAACTTGACACTGTTAAAATTTATTTATAACAAGATATAGATATAATAAAACGAGAGCAGAATATTAATATTTTTTAAAAATAAAATAATTGAATAAAAGATACATGTGGTATTCACCTTAAAAGGTAATGCATTTAGCTTTAACAATTTACATTTAAGTATCTGTTACTGTATGATTTAATGTAATTACCACTGGTGGATCTAAATAAATAAATAAAATAAATAAATAAATACATTAAATTAATATTACACGCAATATTATACATTTGACAATATATATTTACACTTTTGTATTTATAAAGTGACATATACGTTGCTATGGCAACGCATATCATTATGGTCTTTAATGGAGAATAGGTATAAGATAAAATAAATTTACAGTAAATTTTATTATAATTTAAACACAATGTTTTTAAATTTCTTGACTACCAGCTTGACAGAAGTTGCGTGACAGGTAGCAGTTCTAGTTCTGGTTGTATTAACCATAGTGATTGATCGCTGAAGGAGAAGATCGATGTCGACTACGCAGCGTATTGGAAACACCGATCGATAAAATTTATCGTGTTTTTTCATTGCGACGTATTTTTTTTGATTCATCACTTGGTTCTTTCTGGGTAACCGTCAAGCGAGAGATGGATGAAGATAAAAATTGTATAATAAAATTGATAAAAATTGTATTATTAATACATATCGCAACCGGTTTAGCTTTATTTGTTAATTTATGTAAAGTTGTAAGTTATTATCATAAAAGTAAAATATAGGAGAAAATATTGTTATGATATCGGTAAATTTGTGTACTTACATCAAAGTTTTATATAAAATTGTATTAGATTTATAGTTAACAATCGAACTCACTAAACTAGGTAGCTTCTATTTAAAAAAAAATCAATTCAATATTTTTTTGGTTAGGCATTTCTGGTCCCTACTATGGGGAGCAATAGCCTCATTACATTTTTTAATATGTTTTCTACAAAGTATTTTCTTTCCGAGCTGTGAAATAACACATAAAGGAAGTAAAAAAATAAAAATATTCCTTTATACCTCAACATAAGTTCCCCAAAACGATTTGAACTCATAACCATCACTTTTATTCTGACACGTGCCAATTACATATAAGTATGTATGCAACGATAATATCTACAAAAAAAGGTCGTTTCAAAAATATTATGAAACTATATAAATCTCTATATATATTCACATTTTTGTATCCAGCAACTCGAATGAAATAAGTAATGCCTTCGACTTAGAAAAAAAAAACCAAAATAAGAATCAGAACATGTAGGCTTCCCTATGGAGATGAGGCACAAACGAAAGAAAGAGACGAAAATAGTTCCATTATTATTTAGAGCGAGACAGACGTTTTATCACGTGACACCTGCGTCCCGCCAAATGAAGATATCGCAGCTGGAGAAGAGCACCACAGACAGATGTGTTTAATGTAAAATAAAAGAAACTATTTTCGTTTTATTTCAGTGATGCTATCGAGAAATACAACGATATTGTTATAGGATATTGTTATAATGGATTTTTAGTTACAATGTAGAGACTACATTTTATTTATTTTATATATATAAGATTAATAAATTAGTTGTTTTGGTTATAAGTATAAAGAAATTCAATAATTTAAATATTACGTGCTCTCATGCTTTGGTATGTATATATATGACATATTTATTTCATATAATAGGTATTCAAATATATACACGGATTTTTTAAAAGTAAAATACTGTGCAAATTATTATAAATTTGTTTAAAATAAAGGCATTTATGAAATCGTGACAAAGTGAAATATTTTTTAGTCATACTCTAGTCATATTAACTTGAAATTTAAATAGATATACAAAAAGAACTCTTCAAAAACGGGAGCTGACAGCATGCCACAGGTGAATTTAACATTAAGTCTAAAAATCACATAATAAGAAATGGTTGGATCTTATTACCACCGCAAAAGATATAAGATGGAATGTATAATGATTTATAAGGTATGTATTTAACTTTGTTCGTGGTACGTTTCGTTTACACAGCGCTTAGCAAATGTTTATAAAACAGAAAACCAAATAGTCACGTAATCCGTATGTTGGGCAGATTTCATTTCTGAAATGGAGACATTATTCAGACTGATTAAACATAAAAAAAAACAACGTTAAAAAGAACCGACTGTTATAACTAAAAGGCATAAAATAATTTAATAAAGACTTTAATTCATAACTCAACTATTTTTAATGTTAATACAATTCTATTTTAATATGTGCTAGCCGCTGATAGGTTACAGGAAATCGGTGCCAAGACCTAAACAAAATAACATTTAGTATTATAAACAGGTTCAATTAATAATGAAAAATTACAGTAATTAAATTCTTAGATCCTTATTCGTAGTTTCAATGTCTAATTGTCATTTACCACTTACACAAATTTTGTTAGAGCTAGTCTTTAAATAATCGGTTTATACATACAAAATATTGTAACATTTGCGTTTTCCAAGACAACAAAAATAATATTAAAATAAGAACTACAGGGTCGAACTGAATGAAACTTTTATGTTGTTAAATAATTCTTTGCTCAGAACTTGCTGCACGTATTACAACGTTAGGAAGACTGTGTTCAATTGTACTTTTATGGTGTTTTTATAGTACAACATCCCTCCCAAAACTAAGCTTACCGGAAGTGTCTCAATTTCATAATTTACAATAAACATAGTTTCAATAGATTATAAATCAAGTATATTAACAATATTTAATTTTAAATAACAACCCTACTATTATTTACAGTATTCCATTTAGTTTATAATCTCATAAAATATTATACAGCAACTTCCTATAATGACTTAATCACTAATAAAATATTTAATTGAACTCAAATGACTAATTCATAACAACAATATTAACAAAAGAATTTCTTTTATAATTCTATTTTCATTCGTAACAATATCACAATAACTTCTCTTTATTTAAATACACACTTATTTCCTTTTGTTCTGATTAATCATATTGCCATCTCTTTTACTATAAACTACCAATAACTTTATAATAATTCAATCACTAATAAAATATTTAATTCAACTCAAATTACTAATTCATAACAACAATATTAATTACAACACATACATATATATTAACAAAAG
Source organism: Heliconius sara (assembly GCA_917862395.2). NCBI lineage: Eukaryota > Metazoa > Arthropoda > Insecta > Lepidoptera > Nymphalidae > Heliconius > Heliconius sara. The sequence goes on from OU860793.1 coordinate 7,006,686, forward strand.
AGTTTCTTTTATAATTTCTATTTTCACTCGTAATAATATCACAACAACTTCTCTTTATTTAATACACAATTTTATTTCATTTCGTTCTGATTAACCATATTAACATCTCTTTTACTATAAACTCATATTTAATACTACCGCTAACATTCGGCTAATCCTGACATAAACGCGCCCACGCGTTTAGTAGCCAACAAAAATTATAACATAATTTGGAATAAATAAATAATATTGAAATATACATACACACATTTAAGTCTTAACGTTTTATAATCACATCACTGGTTTTCATCAATATCATACGTCTTTCCGCAAAAGACTCACTGACTTGGAGCCTTCTGCAAACATTTCGCTTTTCACTGGCCTTGATTGTACACTGGTATCGACCCGCTTTTCACTAACATCGAATGCAACTCTTTGCAAACGACTCACTTTTTACTAACATCGAGAGCAACTCTTTGCAAACGACTCACTTTTCACTAACATCGAGTGCAACTCTTTGCAAACGACTCACTTTTCACTAACATCGAGTGCAACTCTTTGCAAACGACTCACTTTTTACTAACATCGAGTGCAACTCTTTGCAAACGACTCACTTTTTACTAACATCGAGTGCAACTCTTTGCAAACGACTCACTGTTCACTAACATCGAATGCAACTCTTTGCAAACGACTCACTACTTACTAACATCGAATGCAACTCTTTGCAAACGACTCACTTTTTACTAACATCGAGTGCAACTCTTTGCAAACGACTCACTTTTTACTAACATCGAGTGCAACTCTTTGCAAACGACTCACTTTTCCCTAACATCGAGTGCAACTCTTTGCAAACGACTCACTGTTCACTAACATCGAATGCAACTCTTTGCAAACGACTCACTACTTACTAACATCGAATGCAACTCTTTGCAAACGACTCACTTTTTACTAACATCGAATGCAACTCTGCAAACGACTCGCTATTCACTTATAATTCACTCACTATCCACCAACATTGAATGCAACTCTGCAAAACGCCTCACTATTCACCAACAGTTTTTCGACACTAAATTTACATGACATATTACATATATATATAACATTTTCATCATAATACATTATTATTTTCATTCTACTTTAATAAATCACTAAAAATATATTTCATGCGAGTTTAATTAATCTATAAACATCATAATATTATTTTAATAAATTACTAAAAATATGTAAATTTTAACATTTCGATATTATAAGTACAACATCTTTTTTTATCCTTACGTTATATGACTAGAACACTAAATCACAAATATCATTTTATAATCATAATAATTATAATAAATGGATTACAAAAAAAATGGCACCAAAATTTATCACATTTTTATACATTTATAAATTTTCATTATCATCCGAATCACTAGATATTACATCGTTATTAAAAACCAACCAAGGGTACAATTTATCTACCGAATATATCCCTTTGTAAGAAGATCCCCCTTCTTTTCTGGTAATTGGAGTATCTACTATTTCATAGCGATCGTTTCCTAGTACCCTAGTTACTTTGAAAGGTCCACTACATTTAGACACAAGTTTCCTACCTTGACCTGGTTCTGATCGAACAGCCTTTTCTACACGAACTAAATCTCCGACCTTATATTCTTTACATTTTTTTCGCGTTCTATCAAAAAAATCTTTGTTTTATTTGCCCTTTTGTTATTTTATTACTCGTTTCATTGCGTAACTGATCTACATCTAATGGCTGATGTGCATCTGCAACTACGTCGTTCATAATTGCGTCCGATATACCTGTAGTACGAATACCAAATAATATTTCTGCAGGTGTTTTACCAGTAGTTTTATTGATGGTATTATTTAACGACCACTGAATTTGTGGTAATGACAAATCCCATTCATTTTCAGATTTTCCGTGATTTGTGGATGCTAAAGATTCTAGTATTGTGCGATTATACCTTTCAATTTGTCCGTTGGCTCTGGGAGTTGCGACAGCGTTTAAAACATGTTTAATACCTTTTTCGTTTATAAAATTTTCAAAATGTTTACTTTCATCCGATGTAGTTTGTCTGCTGTAATATGCTATAGGATGAAAATTGTTAGTTTGAATAGATTTTTGCATCAAAATTGCACCTATACCATATTTGCTAGCGTCCGTGTGAATTTCAATTTCCGCATTTGGATCATATAAAGCCAATACAAGTCTATTTATCAATGTTGTTTGAAGTTCTTTTAATGATTCTAGCTGAGATTGGCCGAAACTCCAAGGGACATCTTTTTTTGTCAATAACGTTAGTGGTTTAGCTATTGTGGAAAATTTTTTTACGAAACGTCTAAAATATCTTGTCAAACCTACGAACTGTCTTACTGCGTGAACGTTTTTAGGCACTGGAAAATCTTTAACAGCATTTATTTTATGTAAACCTGGCCGAATACCCTCAATACTTATTTCATATCCTAGATAATCAATTTTTGTTTGAAAGAACCAACACTTTTTTAAATTTAACGTAAGTTTTGCTGACCGGATAATTTCAAATAACTTTTCTTTTTTTTTTTTTAAGCCCTCGGTAACTGCTGTATCAGTTGCTACCAATAAATCGTCCATATTAATATTAGGGACTTCAATGAATATTAAATTTTTATTTGTTTTGTAAATCATTATATTTGGTTTTTCTGTAAAAGTATGTGCAATTAAGATAGGTACTTTTAAATAAAGGTCTGCAACTACTAGAAATTCTACATCAGCACTCACAGTATCTACTTCTAACCTTGCAATGAATTTACCTAACGGCGACACTGATGAATTTCCAAATCCTTTTAAAGTAGTCAAATTTTCTTTAATTAATTCTTTGGTTAAAATATTTGCTAAACTTTCTTGTATGAGAGTACATTTACTACCTAAATCAACGTAGGCTGTCGTATTGACACCATTAACGTGAACATTTTTATAATATTTATCATAAGTACCATTATTAATACACAAAATGTCTTTCAAATATCTTTATTTTTATTACTATTATTGTAATCATCGGCTAAATTTCGTTTATAACAATCTTTTGTTTCATGGCCTAATTTAAAACAAAAGTTACATTTTTTAATTGGTTTATTACATTTGACACTGATGTGGCCAATTTCATTACAATTAAAACACCTTAATTCTTGAAAATTTCCCTTGTTATAATTACTAGAATTTGAAGCTTTATTATTTATATTCTTATCAATGTTTTTCATTCGGTTTTGTTGTTGGAAATCATTTTATGATAATGTACTTAAATAATTTAAAACTTGTTCGGGTTCTTTAAACATGCAAGTTCCAGCTCCCATTCTTATAAATTTATCATCTATGCCATGTATTAAACACCCTACAGCCTTAATACCCTTAATTTCACACTTATTAATTAAAATCATTTTGTCATAATAGTAATTTTCTAAAGATTGACCTATTCTACACCTAATTTTTAGCATATCCGTTAAAAGATCACCATAATTTTCATTTGATGGGAATGCTAGTCTTAATTTTTGTGACCATTCTTCCCAAGAAAATAACAATGTGGGTAATCCTTGGAACCACTTCTTTGCAAGTCCGCTTAATTTGGGCAGAGCGTAATGACATATTTGTTTATCATTCCACGAGTATATTGTTGCACATTCATTCACTTTATTAATCCAAGATTCTATTGTTTGGTAATTATCATTAGGATTAAACTCTGGCACAACACTACATGAAACAGGAAAATTATTTTGAGGGTAAATATGCTCGTTTGAAGACCGATCACAAATATTTAACAAATGATTATGACTAGTTGTAGGTAACGGTAATGGCGGTGTATTGCTTTTATGACTAATTAATCGAGATGTACGCGACTTTCGAGCACGTTTGTTACAATTTTTACGAGATTCTTTGCTTTTATTACGATATTTTCTTTTATGACGCCTAGTCGATTTTCTATAATCACTGTCTGTAGAACTTGTCGATACGCTATAACTTCGCCTACGCTTAGATTTTCCCATTATAAGTAAAACTTATAGTAATTACTATTGTAATATTGTAGTGATTCAAACGTAAATTTAAATATATAAAAAAAAATTACTACAAAATTAAAAACAGTAGTAACAAGAAGTACAGTCACTTTTACACAAAAAGTAAGAAAAAAACAAAAAAAAACACATATATAACACTTCTAACCTTCAGTCTCTAATGGGCGTTTCTTAGTCCTGTATCCCGCTTCTGAAGTGAAAGAAGAACACTCTAAATACTAGGTATAACAATTATAAGCCTTCACTCTTTGTATCACTTTATTAACACTTTGAACTTAGGGCTATCACTTATAATGCTTAACACTTCACTTAAATCACTTAGATCTACTATTACTTAAATAATTCTTTGCTCAGAACTTGCTGCACGTATTACAACGTTAGGAAGACTGTGTTCAATTGTACTTTTATGGTGTTTTTATAGTACAACATCCCTCCCAAAACTAAGCTTACCGGAAGTGTCTCAATTTCATAATTTACAATAAACATAGTTTCAATAGATTATAAATGAAGTATATTAACAATATTTAATTTTAAATAACAACCCTACTATTATTTACAGTATTCCATTTAGTTTATAATCTCATAAAATATTATACAGCAACTTCCTATAATGACTTAATAACTAATAAAATATTTAATTGAACTCAAATGACTAATTCATAACAACAATATTAACAAAAGAATTTCTTTTATAATTCTATTTTCATTCGTAACAATATCACAATAACTTCTCTTTATTTAAATACACACTTATTTCCTTTTGTTCTGATTAATCATATTGCCATCTCTTTTACTATAAACTACCAATAACTTTATAATAATTCAATCACTAATAAAATATTTAATTCAACTCAAATTACTAATTCATAACAACAATATTAATTACAACACATACATATATATTAACAAAAGAGTTTCTTTTATAATTTCTATTTTCACTCGTAATAATATCACAACAACTTCTCTTTATTTAATACACAATTTTATTTCATTTCGTTCTGATTAACCATATTAACATCTCTTTTACTATAAACTCATATTTAATACTACCGCTAACAAACGGCAATTACAAGACATCGAACAAAAAAAAATCGCGTAAATCCAGTTCAGAAATCACGGTGTACATTTAAAAAATATACAAACCGAATTGAGTACTTCCTCCTTTTTTAAATTAAAATAGCTTATTCAATTTATCTTTGTTATTGTTTTGCCTAAAACTCAATTGTGCGACAGGTTAATGTGTATTAGAATTAATGAGTGTTACATTTAAAAATTGTTTGGAATTATTTTAAAATTATAACAGAACAGTTAAAATAACCAACCAACCAAATGGTGCATTTTAACACTAAAATATGACAGTAAATTCTAATTCTTCGTTCAAAAATACATTTGATGCTTGAAGCTTTTAATCTAGATAGCTATGGATATGTAGCAGCCAGTAGATAAATGGGTTGCATGATTCAACACTTCAACGGCGATGTGGTGATATGAATCAGAAAATTTGATAGGCGTGCCAGTATCTACTCCGCCATTGAATTTAAATTTTTAAAGAATTAATTTACATTAAATAAATATATATACATAAATACATGGAGTATGTTAATTAAAAGTGTTTTAACATTAAAATACTTTAGTTTTAAATTACAACACATTATGTATGTGTACACACTGTTTATTAAGAAAACGTACAAAAATTTGAAAGTAGCGGGATTTGAACCCGCGCGTATTTAGAAACCGTCCAAGTGCTTTAACCATCTACGCCATACGTTCTTAGTTGGTAGTAATTCTTAGTAATAAGTATTTTTCTTCCCTGAGTATAGAATAACGCTTTAAAAATATTAAAAAGAACATTATATGGTGGTTTGGTCTAAGTTTACATCGTTGAATTTGATATTTCCTACAAGTCTTAATATATATGTATCTAATTACTAGTTACTATGTACACATTTCTTATTTAAATAATAAATTATTTAGACATTCTTTTAAACTTACATAAAATTCTTAAGATAACCAAAATGGTTGTCTATAACTTGATTTATCTATAACGTATCGAAGTTGAAATATACGGAATAGATTCGGAAAAAAAACCATTTTATTTAATGTTTTAAATATCTCCACTTTTAAAACATTAAGTAAAATGGTTTTTTGGCTGATGCTCTTTCTTTTATACTTCAGGATAATTATTTGAATATAATTCATCTGTAACTACAAAGCAGAGGCCAGTCGAGCCGCAGGATCACAATGTCTGATCGAAAATGCGTTAAAATGTGAGTTCGATTCCAACTTGAGGAAATGAAATATATAATATTTTCATTTCTTTACTGTAGTGTCGAGGCAAAGCGAGGCGTTGAGTGCCGCCGCTCAACATAATTATAACAATTTATTTAACATATCAACATAACTAAAATTTGTTAGAACATGGGTTTGGACACAGTAAATGTCTCAACACAAAACAAAACATGTAAACATAAGTGATGGTAAAGACAATTTTAGTGGTTTTAAAGCCAGGAAAGAATTTTAACAAATTTCTTAATATCGGCTTCAAATTTTATGCACCGCCATCGACACGCTAAATGTTTTATTCTGTTGCACATGATATAACTAATATTCAAAGTAATATATCTCTAATTATCTATGCTCGAAAAAAAGTACCTTACGGATTCATAATATAAACGACAACAACTTCGGATTATATTTTCTTTAGCCTATTAAAACTTTTCTTGAAACCGCACAGTCTAGGATTAGACGACAAGAGGAAACAAGAAACGTGAGAATAATATAAATTAAAACCCACAACGTGGCTCCGATAATTGAGACGTCAATTTTTTCAACCTGTCCGCTACGGGTTTTTGAATATTTATAACGTGAGCGGACGGTGATTTAACTTTGCCTCTCGTTATCTCTGAGGCTCTATCGCAGTCCGTTTCAACTGGTATAGATTAATGTGAATTCCGAGATGTTCGAGATGAAAAAAAAATGTTTTACAATTCTTTATAGTATAGTATGTATAGCTTTGGAAATTAGTTTTATTTTTATATCATAATTTAAAGCGTATTATCGTTGAGTTGTTTTTTTTGTTAAGATTGATACGTTTATTAAAACACAGGTGTCAAAATGCCATTAGGACTCTATATATAGAAATACAATTGTTAGGTAAGTGAGACCGTCGTGGCACAGGGGCACTAACGTGAGACTGTACAGCGACAGAGTTGTTGTTAGATTCGTTTGAACGTTCGGGGAAATTAATTAATAATATTATATTTGTTTATTAATATTTTCAATTCTTCCGTATGGTACTAGGACAACATGCGCGGCGTTAAGTTTCGCTTCTTCGTTTGAAAATTCGACGGAAAGAGGAGAACGGAGTATCTACCCGCGAGATACAGCGTGATGCTGAACTTAGATAATTAATATTTTTTTTGTACTTTACGCGATAAATAAGTTAATAATACACAAAAAGTGATATACTTATGTGATGTAGATTGCTGTATAGACATTTTATTATATTTAATTGTAACTAACTAATTAATATAATTATAGTATTTTTTAGTAACCGTTTCGCTCGCATAACGCTTATTGGGAATCATATATTTTATTAATGCAACACCATCCAACGCAGGTAACTAAAAAGTTTGTTTCATTAGAATACAGAGCTATTTCAAAAGATTTTTTTGCTACTTTTATCACACAGGGGTCTTTATAGTACCTTTGAGTGAGTGACATTTAGGATAGAAAAAAATCTTTTTTGGAGTCGCGTACGATTTAGTCGTCAATCAGGCTCACTGCTCTTTTGGCTTTGTGAGATTTTCATGCACTTTTGTTAGTTGGGCACATGCGACGCTATTATGCAGCTACGTAACTACGTTAGTCCTATTAAAGAGCATTGCTTTGTGTTAGAAATGATTCGGAAAATCGCAGCTACTTTATTTGTTACCTAGTTTTTTCTTTTTGTCTTTTTTTACCTTACGCTGTGTCGGATATAGCAGGGCTGAGGGAACCTTATGTTAAGACACTCCGTTCATCAATTTTCGGTGAATTTTCGAAGCATTGCGTGTTGAGGAGTGGGACTCAATGCCGCTTTTTGCCTTGTTTCCAGAGCGAAGAAATGAAAGTATTAATAAATAATAATTCACTTCCCTTGTGAGAAACGAACCAACAATCATCTCGTCAATGCTTATGCCACTGCGCCACGGCGGTCTTAATAAGTAAATATTTATTGTTTAACATTTATTGATTTATATAATTCAAAACATATGTAGGTAGGTATGTTATTATGCATAAGTAATTATATCTCGATATGATAGATCACTAATAATTGCAAAAAATATGTTCTATTTTTGTATGTAAATAATTATCCTGTTAATTAAAAGACGTGTCTATCGTCATAATTATTCATTACCCTTAGTCAATTACATATAAATCTTTTTCAACACGTAGTTAGTTTTTTTTTATTTTAATTATTTGTTTTGGGCAATTATTAACTCGCTAGTCTAGGCTAGTCTAGAATAAAATATAATATAATAACATATTCCAAAATATTTAAAATATTATAATTACGAAATGTTTAATACTTACCTTTACAATATATTTATAAAACCTACATCCTACATTTTGGGCTTCCTGCGCCCACTGGTGAGCAAGTTTCAAATCATGCTGTATGGCCATATAAGAAAAAGATTTATTTATGCAAAATTATCACAATAAAATAATATACATAAAGTAAATTATTTTTAAATATTAGTAGTAATTAAATGCGATATCTGTTACAAGATAGACAAAATATTGAAATTTATTTTTAAAACAATATGTGCTGAATAATATATATAACGATAATATTCAAATTATATTTTGAATGGACATTAATTTAAGAAATGGAAATATATTTTCGTATGCTAATAAAATTAAAACAATTAATTATTACGTTGTAAACAAATGTCACAATTGCTTAATAAGCTGGCAATATTTATAAAATAAAATGCTACAGAAGCGACGTCCGAAAGGAAAATTCAATAAATGACATTACTAGAATTTGACAGTTCCGTCGTTTTACTAAAAGTACAAATAGTGTGCATGTTTTATTTATTATATTTTTGTTATTATCAGTAAATTGAGACACAATTATATGTTAATAACAAAGTAAACGTTTTAATGTAATGTGTATCAAGGTTATTATATAATTTTATTGTGAAAGTGTTTTTGACATTTAAGTATCAAGCTTGTTGATTACTTTTACTTTTGTGGGGTATTTTTTTTGATTAGACATCTGAATTTTGACTTTAGATTCATATTGCACGGTTTTTGTTAAAAAAAGGGATTTTTAAGGTTTAAAATATAACACTTAATAGAATTAATATTCGCTTTTCGAGCGAATAAATCCCTAGGTCAATGTCGAATTTTGATCGATTTAAAATGACAACAGTATTGTACTGATTAAAGAATTGTTTTATTTGTAGTTCATTTGAAGTTTTTATGTGTTCGCTAAATCTCAATTTTTGTGATTATATTGATATGTACTATGTGAAAAAGTAATAAAGGTTCATTGACTGTTTTAGATGATATACGTGTAAAATGTGGACAGATTGATTTAAGTAAGTCTGTTTTCTGTAAGAAAATCATAAATTAAAAAATACTACATAATAAATTGAAGAGATGAGTGCAGGAGCAAATGCTGCAAACAACCTGCCACCTGGAGTGAATCCAGAGAATAACTTAATGCCAGGTGGTCCTATTATAAATCAAGGAGCAAACAGAAATAGAAATAACAATCAGAATCCACTATTCAGTGTTAGAGAAAGACTGTTTCATGCTTTATTCTTCAAGTTTGCCTTAGCATATGCTAGAACATTCCCGAGGCCTATTAGAAGATTTTTTGAATTTCTTGTGTTGCTGAAGGCACTTGTGGCATTCTTTGTACTTGCATACATACATATTGCCTTCTCAAGAACTCCAACGACATGTTTGAATCATATCAAGGATTCATGGCCAAGAGATGGTATACTCAGAGTAGAAATCTTAAGAAATCCTTCTCAAGATTACACAGTTGAACAAAGTTATGCTAAGGAAAGGAAGTTAAAAAGAGATAAAGATGAGCTAAATTCTATGCTTGGGATGCTCACGACTGAAGGGTAAGTTCAAGTATATTTTATTATTCAAAATAATTTATATGCACAGTAGACTTGCTGTATGTTGGATACTATCTAGTCTAGTGCCCCCTGTCTAAAACACCCATTACTGTTAAAATCAGCAACCCTTACAACTTTATTTAATGTTATAACTTGTACTCATAAACACCAAATATTGTATATATAAAACTATATATTATATATATTGTATACATGTAAAAAGAACCAAATAGATAGCATTATCTCTATTATTTAAAATTATGTGTCATAAACATATACACAATAATGTCTTCACAATCACAAAAGAAAAAGCACAAAATGCCAATAGTTAATTTAAAATGTGAATATGATAGCTTCAAATTTATTGGTTTACAAGGTACTGTTATGCAAATAAATCTCGGCTAGGGTTTTAATGGTACTCTATAATCTGAAAAGAGATTATAATTTAAAATTGCCTCACAGAACCAAAGATTACTGTGGTCCACTATATTATTAAAGTTTACAACATTTGTTATAACTTGATGCTCAAAAATGACTAACACTGTGAAGAAATCATTAACATGTTTGTAAACATTGCTGTATATGTTTTGGCAAGATTACAAATTGTCAAATATATTTACAGTACATTGTATTATAATAACATCCTCATTCAAATTACACCTTTGATTCATTATAGTGTACTGTGTCAAATGCTTGTAATAAAGGCTTCTTTTCTTCCACAGCTGTGTTGCTTCTTAAATTTATGTTGTGTATGTTGAACCACAAGAACCAATGTGATTTTTTTGTAAATAATTCCTTCTATCAAGTGAGGATCCAACCTACTAACTAGACTCACTCTTGCATAGTGTCAAATGCAATTCAAAGCATCAACATTCTTATTCTTAAAATATATGAATAATATAAAAACATTTATATAGTTATTTAATATTATAATAACAGGCACAAAGGGTTCAATTACCACTTGAGGAAAAGAAATATTTATTTAAATTTATATTTCCTCACTCTGGTGTCGAGGCAAAGCATGAGGCTTAAAGTGGGGAACAGAGTGTCTTAACATTAGGTTCTCTCTGCCTACCCTGCTGTGTGCGGAATACAATGTGAAACTGATATATTAAATTTAATTTATGTATTTCTTAAATCTGTAAGTATATAAATTATCATACAGCTACTAAAGTGGCTAAAATCCAATGTAGGTCACACAAGCTTTATTAATACTGAGACTATTTATAGGTAACCAATAACATAGATTTTTGACAGCTGACCTTTTATTTCACTTGCTGTGTAGTGTGATAAATCTATTTAATTTCTGTTGTAATATGAAATTTTATATAGTGATTTTTTGTAGAAAGAGTATGCACTAATGTAAGTTATTATTCATATATTTTTTACATGTTTTTAGATAGTTGACAAACTATTTTTTACTGGGGAAAAAAAACTTAAATTCATACTTAAGTGTAATTTTTAATATCTCTTAACTATAATGAAACCTCAAGAAGAAAGTAATCTAATAACATTGCTAAAGAAATATATTGTTTCTTTATACTTATGTAAGGCTTCATTTATGAATTTTGTTAACAACTTAGTATTAGTAATGGATTATTATTGTATGCTTTTTGACAATTTTTGTAGTTATGTTACCATAGAAAATTGTTTTTTTGATTAAATCTCCTCTGTAATCATAAACGTTGTTGTGGCACAGCGAAAGACGCTGACCAAATGTCATGTTTGTGGGAACGATCTTTGCTCTGGTGACAAGTTAAAGGGCATTTAATGCCACCACTTAACAGACAATGTATCAAAAATTTAAATAATCGTAGTATCGTTAACACTAGCTTCCTTAATGACTTCTCTATTATATGCTCGATAAAAATTAAATGTGAATACAAGCAATGATTAAAAATTTAAATTATAATTTTTGAATGCTCTATATACTAATTTTAATAAAATTTGTTTTAAAATTTAAGGTTTTACAACTTAGAGTCGTCCACAAGTGAGGACATTGAAGAAGATGAGTATTTGCGAGACGGCACGGACTATGGCAACCTTACCCGTATTTATGAAGACAATGACGACACACACAGACGAGTGATCGAAACTGATTACTATGGCGCCAAACCAAATTTAGAACCTAGTGACGACCAAAAAGATGCAAATCAAACAATCATGCCCGCTGAACATGTGGAACCTACATCCTCTATATGGGAAGGCATTCTGGGGCTTGTCGAAGATCTCGATAGAGATTCTAAAATGGATGTGAGTAAAGTGATATTAAAGTGTTTTTTAATGAAATAACAAATTTACATATACTGTTTATATGATATTTATGGATTTGATTCCCATTTAAGGGATTGCTACTAATTGCATTTAGCCGTTGTTTTAAGCTAAAATGTGGTGTGAAATTCCTTCATTCAACGCGCAATGTCTCTAATTCAGACAGTGGAGAATGGAGTGTCCTGATATTAGGTTGTCTTTAAAACTCCTAAGATAGCATTAACATTGATTTACTTTCAAGAAAAAGTATATGTACAATAATTAACATTTAGGCTTTTAATACATAACGTTCACTTAACTTTGTTAACATCTTTTAATTTAATATACATTATATCTTTACAAAGAAATAATCTTTGACTTGTTTTTATAAAGCTGGCTGTTGAAAACAGGGTCAGATGATTAATTCGAAGCATGTTATGACCATCTATAAAGATAATGTTAATAAAATTAGTTTATATATATATTTATATATATATATATATATATATATTTATATATATATATATATATATATATATATATATATATATATATATATATATATATATTATAGAAAGTTCATACTACTCTTATTGAATCTATTTTAATACGACAGTGGTGTAAGAGAAGCCATAATACCTACTAATTATTACGTATACTTTTGTGTTCACTTTTCTTCGTATGCTTATTTATGGATATGATATATTATAATATAAAATACATTTTCTTTATAAAACACTTTTTTTAAGTAATAAAATAAATTAATATCCAGATACTTTTTTTGTTACGAATGACTGATATTCAAGTTGGTTTATTTAATTAACTTTTCTTATGGTTACATTGTGTTTTAAATTCTATGCCATGTTCACTTTGATTCAGATTATATTAGAGACTATGTTAGTCAATTAGACTATATAATTTAGGATCATTTGCCTTCATGCCCTAAAAAGCAAAGGGAACCTACTGTAAGATAAATGCTTTCCCCAGTTTCTGTCCAATGGTCCTATGGTCTATAATGGTACCCTAAGCTAGGAACCTAAAACAATTCATGTTCCGTATTGAAATGGAAGTAACAACCGTCGATTATAACGATAAACGCATTCCCACTTTCGCCTATCTTTTCGACGCTGTACCAACAATTTTGCATATTGCACTTAGAGTGCGTAATCTTTTTATATAAAAAAAATGCGGAATGACTCGCATTAAATATCACTCGGTACTTGATAAATGTTAAATTTATTATTACGTTAATGATTAAGACCGTCGCCGCATTGTGTCGTGACAAGTGATAATTAAATTATTGATATTGTGTTGATATTGTATTAAAAAAATTCAGGTTCGATTCTCGTATAGTGTAAAAGCTTTGCGTATAATTCTTTATCTTAGTTTTCAAAATGGACGAAGTGTTTTGATAGTAAACTATATGTATTAACATTAGACTGATGGCCTTTTTTTCCTTATACCTACGTACGTGTGGGATGCAGCGTGAAGCTAAAAATCTCATATGATGGTCAAATTTATTTTATATTTTTATATACTTGTTGTAGAACGTAAAGGTGATTAAATAAATTTCTGCTTCTATTTTTACTCATCGTGTATTCAGAAACAATTGTTTACTAAGATATTGTTGTGTATCTTTTTTCAGGAATCACTTGAAGACTCCGTCGCTAACGACTCGTCGAAAGGTAAATATTTCGTAAATATTTCAAATCGAGTTTCTCATAGATTGATGTTTCGTAATCGACTTCAAGAACAAATTGTTGCTAAACTCGGAATAATTTTATCGTTACTTAAACTATATAGGCCCTCTTAATAACTCCTTTGAGATGAAAAAAATATATAGAATTATACTTTTAATAGGTTTTCTTAATATGACAGTTTTATATAATCATTTACATCATTTTATCGCTTTTATTCTCAACGTTCATATAGATAATTGTTTTAGCAAAATAAAAAAATAAAAATTATTTTATGATTTTCTCTATTTTTTTTCAGATGACGATTACATTCTAGAATATTCTCTAGAATATGGATTTCTACGTCTTTCGCCGAGCGCCAGGCTTCGACTCAAAATTCCGGTGAAAATCGTAACATTGGACCCACATAAAGATGAATGTTTCGGTGATACGTTCTCTCGATTTGTTCTTGATGAATTTCTTGGCTACGATGACCTTTTGATGGCGTCCATAAAGAGTCTTGCTGAACAAGAAGATAATAAAGGTTATTTGAGGTAAGCATACACTAGAATAGTTAAAATATCAACACTATAAAAATAACTTATAAAATTATATTAAATTAGATATTTAATATTAATAGTTACTCTTTGATATACAGCGTGAATATAAAAAAAATATATAACTATTATTTAAAACAAATACTTTTTTTTTATTTATGAATATTTTACTGTGCAGTAAATTTGCGTGTATACCAAATTTTTGTTTGTATATAAATCTTATTTATTTACATTTTAATGTGCACGATTCAATCTTCATAAGAAAAAAAAGAGAAAAGACAAAACAATTGACGCACAAAAGGCGGTTCCATTGCTAATCAGCGATTTCTACCACACAACCTTTGGGTTAGGAAATTTATGTGATAATATTTTAATTTTTAATTTTTTGTATCTTCAAAACAATATATTATTAAAAAAAATATAATATAATTAAAGAAAATATAGAAGTCCAAATTTTTTTTACAATTTGCGACCGCGTATAATTTAATAGAATAGAATAAATGATAGTCGTTAGGCCGGTTGAATAATGAACAGTTATGCGTGTGCATTAAACAGCTTCACGCTGTATCCCGAACACAGCAGGATAGGCAGAGGGAACCTAGAGTTAAGACGCTCCGTTCCCCACTTTCCGCCGAATTCAGTAGGCATTGCGTGATAAGTGGCGGAACTCAACGCCGCGCTTTTGCCTCGACACCAGAGCGAAGACATGAAAATATAAATGTACATAAATAATTCACTTCCTCGAGTGGGGGGATCAAACCCACAACTTTTGCATTTCCTCGATTGGGAATCGAACCAACAACCTGTCCCGTTTACAGTCACATCTCTGTGCCCCTGCGTCAAAGCTGGTTTCTATGTTAATATTCTACTTCTGTTGGGTTAATAATATTTTTTCTATAAATTGAAATTATTATTAGAAAGAAAAGTAAAACAAATAAATACTTTCAATAAGCTAAGCAATAAAATTCGATTAAACCAGGAAACTAAAATTTTAATTGGTATTTAAATGATGAATGCCATTAGTATGTCGAATAATTAATTCGTATATTGTAACTAATTAACATTACTGCTTGAACGCGACTCTTTTTGTTTACGCATTAAGATAGAAAAGAGGTTGTGTATTTAAAATATAGTACTATATAATTATTATTTTTGGTTTTAAACTGATTTAGGTGAATTGACGTTGTTATGCGGTATAAAATGCATTGTCTTTTCTCGTAGTATATTAAAATGTGTGATGTAAAATCCTTTACTTAGTTCTGTTTATATTGTTCATAATCAACTGATTCATATATAAGTAACGAGTTATCTTATAAGTTAAGTATACAGTATAAACAAAATTCAGCTGCACGCACCAGACAAGACATTCCGGTCACCATTTTCCGCAGAAATCTGGAGGTATTGCTTCTTGAGTGACGGAACTCAACGCCGCGCTTTGCCTCGACACTAGAGCGAAGAAATGAAAATGTACATTTATATAAATATTTCATTCCCTCGAGTGGGAATCAACCCACAACCAGTCGCGTTTGCAGTCACAAACTAGTGCCCCTGAGCCACGACTGGCCTTGACACACAGTTTATTCTTCTCATAGAGCGGTCGTGGCCATTTTGTAGTCACGTTCTTGGCTTTTGTTATTCTTGCCACAGTTTCACGCCATTTCATTGTGATGGTCGCCTATAGCTAATTTTATTAAGTTATCCATCGCATGGATGGTCTGGAACCCTCTACTCTGGCAGACACCACGATCTGTTCTAAAGAATCGTTTGGAGATGTGACCGAAAAACTTAAATATTATATTTTTCATTAAACACGTTTATGTATTTATTGTACGTGTATTTGCGGCGTTGAGTTCTGCCAATCAATACGCAATGCCTTCAGAATTCGACAGAAAGTGGGGAACAGAGTGTCTTAACACTAAGTTCCCTCTGCCTACCCTGCTGTGTGCGGGATACAGCGTGAAGCTGATTTATTTGATTTGATTTATTAAACACACAGTTTACAAAATGAATATAAAGGTTATGTGAATTTGTAGATAACCTGTAAGCTAATACAAGCGGAGTACCTACTGATTTAATTTTCCTTTTTTACACAATATTCACATGTACATAAAGTTTGAATTATATGTAAATATATTGCAATATACTACTTGTATACTTTATTTACCCTATTGTATGTTTTATTAGAATTTTATATATTTTATTTTTATTATCTACTACCATAATGAGGCCAGTCGTGGCGCAGTGGCACAAAGTGTTAAACAGACTGGTTTTGGGTTCGATCCCCACTCGAGGAGATGAAATATTTACTTAAATTTATATTTCTATTTCTTCGCTCTGTTGTCGAGACAAAGCGCGGCGTTGAGTTCTACCACTCAACACGCAATGCCTCCAAAATTCGACAGTAAGTGGGGAACGGAGTGTCTTAACACTAGGTTCCCTATGCCTACACTGCTGTGTGCGGGATATAGCGTGAAGCTAGTTCAATTTAAATTTTTTTACTACCATAATAGCGAAATGTTAGTTTTTTTTTGAAGATGTAAGCACAGCTACAGATAGATAGATATAATATTTAAAATTATTTACTAATATTAATATTAATTGGAATTCTAGAAGATATCCATCGTAGGAAAATGACTCACTCTCCTTTATGAATCTCCTGATTCACTCCGCGTGTAGCAAAGTAGGCACAGAAAATGTATTGTCAATACATTCCGCCTTTCACTCTCTCTTTTACAACATAATAAGTTCTAAATATATTTTATGTGTAAAAAAATAATTTTCGCAGCCTCATTAAAAAAAATAAAAAATGAAAAAGATTGTTAATTAATAAATTCTGTCACTCAACACTCAATGCCTCCAGAATTCAGCAGAAAGTGGGGTACGGAGTATAACGTGTTAACATTAGATTCCCTCTGCTTACCCTGCTGTGTGCGGGATACAGCGTGAAGCTGATTTACTTTTATTTGTTTATTATTTTTCCGTTCGTCGAGTATATAAAATGCAATTGAAAACTAAGTAATACTATATATTTTTAAAAAGATAAGCGTTTTTTCAGAAATGTGATCACCGGTGAACATTACCGCTTCGTGTCTATGCTGACGGCGCGCACCTCCTACATAGCTGCTTTCTTCATAATGCTTGTATTTGTAAGTACTATTTTTATCTTTATATGAATTATTATGAACTAGCGACCCCTTCGCGGCTTCGCCCGCTTGAACTACATATTTATTGATTTAGTTATCTGCATTACTTTCATTGTCTAATAATAATATTATTTTAAAAACAATATCTATACATATATTGAAAAGTAAAATGCCAGCCAATTCAATAAAACAGTTATTTATAGCTATTATGTCGATTTTTTTATTTTAAATGCTATAATTCTTTTGTTTATTAACCGATTGAAATAAAACAAACATTTAATGTGTTTTTTTTATTTCGATCGGCTTATAAAAGAGAAGCTTGCGAAATTACAAGATAACATTTTAAAAAAAATCATTGTTCTTGATATTCATTTAGAAAACGTATAAAATTTTAGTGAGATTTGGGCCTCTTGGAAACCATCTATATAAACAATTTTTACCTACCATTTTGTCCTCGTGGTCAAATATAAAAAAATGTATATGACACATGACACACTGTGCCGGCGTAACTTTGATCTCGCAGGTACAGTGGGTCACAGTGACCTATAGCCGTACTCAATAAATGGACTATCATAAAAATTACTGAGAATACGTGAAAAATCTTTGTATGCCTTTTCATGAAATTGTTTGGATGCAGGAGTATGTAATTTGGTATAGCCATAGAATATATAGTCATAGAATAGACATTTGGCATACACATAACAAACAATATCACATATTTGACAATATATACACCTTTGTATTTATAAAGTGATTTTGATAACGTAACAATATTCTTCAAACATAGATGATTCATATGCGGATACCTTCAAAATTCGATTTTTTTTCCTTTTTTTTATGTTTAGTTAATCTTGTATATCCATTAAACACGTAAGGAGAATAATACAATAATATAACCAGTTTACAAATAACAATTTATTGTTCATTTTATGTATTCATCATGAAAATATGTATACTAGCGACCGTAACGCGGTTTCGGCTGTTTACACTTATTACTGTAAAATAACCAAACTACAAGTTTTTTATATTTATGGAATCTAATTTTTATGCTTATGTAAAGTATCATCTGAATCTGTTCAGTAGTTTTTGTGGAACAAATCTATCCTCACAAACTTTCACATTTATATTATGAGTAAGAACAAGAAATAAGTTAATACTAAATTATTCATTATTCGTAAAAAGAATATTATATTATAAATATGTTCCTCCATCTGTTGGTGCATTTAAAGAATATTTCAAAATATTAGGTACATGTCAGGAAGGCACCATCTAGCGGCAAGTAGAAATACCATGACATGGTGACAAATTTATACAATGAGCTAAATTCACTTGGAACGTGCTTAATACATTTAAGTGTACAATCTACTCACAAAGAGATGGCACTGTTGCGAATTTGAAAATATATTGAAGTATAAGAATGCGTATAACGTAGGAGAAAATATTTAAGGCAATCCTATAGGTAATTAATTAAATAGTTAATATGCAAAAAACCAGCTGTAGACCTTATACCGGATTAACTGAATTTCCGTGTTGCGTGTTGAGTGCCTGAACTAAACGCCGCGCTTTGTCTGCAACAGCAAAAAAAATAATAATTTAAATATAACCGTTCCATAGAGCGGGCATTGAATCTACGACCATCGCGTTTACGGTCGGGTCCAAATGCGCCACTTCAGGATCTTAAATATCAAAATAATAAAATGTAATTTTGGGTATTGATGTTCTTTTATATGTCCATCGTGTCGCATTTCAATAAATTGTAAATAAAAATAAATTGACTATAAATGCGGCCCCACCCAGGGGAATAAATTATTTTTATATCTCTGTTCTAACAAGAAAAAGCGTGGCGTTAAGTTTTGCAATTTAACATTAAGGGTCTCGAACAGGTCGAAAAGCGGTTACCTGAATGTCTTAATCTGACACCAGGATTTCTCACTGTCTAAGTAATAAATATTCATGCACTAAACACAAAAAAAATTGGCCTATTGTAGAAATAAACTGTTTGCTTCTCACAATATAAACTTAGTTGATTTTTGTAAATATATCAATCAACCTAAAAGTATTAGTCCAGTACAAACTTGGAGCATATTACCCTGCAAATATAATAGAGCCTGTACGTAAAAAATACCGAGTGAAATTATGAACTTGAAATATATACCGAGTCCACACAGAACTCGGCACCCACACCTATATATAGATCTCAGATTTATATGTTGGTGAATTCGGGAATGACGCATCATTCAACATTGAACTTGGCTTTTATTTAACTTTTATGGTTTTGAGTTTCACTTCACAATACAAATATTTATTAAGATGTGAAATTGGCCCCTTAATTCAATTTCAATTTTTCTCTTTTTTAACACGTGTTTAAATTAAAGCCCGTAATTATTATTTATTTGACAATGTTTTATATTTAATATTGTTTACATTATTATCAATAATAAAAATACATTAAATTAACATAAATATTTAATTTTGTTATTTTACATCGGAAATTTCGGTGTATACCTTCTCTGTCTTTTATCGTAATGAAAATAAAACGATCTTTAGCCGTGGTCAGGTAATTACCCTCTATTACAAGTTTAACGCATCTTTATATCGTGTGTCTGATACTCAACAATATCAAACAAATTATTTCTTGAAGAAACTCTCGCAAGTAACTCCAGTTCCTTTCATTATTTCATTATTATTGCAGGGTCTGTTATCTTGTTTCTGATTCATTCTATTAAATCATAATAAAGTGATGCCTAAATTTAGTTTTGGCGGCTGGGATTTGTAAACTTTTCGTGTCTTTAGATGTATAGGAGGTGCAATAGATTGTTTTTAAGTCAACTCTTAAATAAAAACGGCTTATAACCGTGTTTGCGACATAATCAACAATTTTTCGTAGAATATATGTTTGTTTATCTTTATAATATTTATATTCATTTAAGTGATAGTATGATATCTATCTAGAAACAACTATTTGATAGCTTATTCTAGGAACAGTTCCTAGTCTTGTATCATTTTGATAGCAGTAGCAATCATTTCACATAAGTGTTTCACTGTTTTCCATTATATATCTCAACTATGATGTTGTTACAAGTATTATTAAGTCGAGTAGCAATAGAACATTATTTTGTCTCGTCCCGGGGTTGCTGCATTCGTAAGGGAGGGCTTAAGTTTTCGTCGTCTTCGAAAATCCTCACTTCTTATTTTTCCGCACAGTACGCCACAAACTCAAATATCATCCACAACATCTGGAAACGTGGCACTCCACTACTGTACGGTTACGTAGATTTTACCTTTTTTTGGAATCCTTGATATTAATCGAATCGTTAATACAGTAGTTTTGAAAAAAAAAATTGGACAGTTCCGTGCTGCATTTATTGTGCAAGCTTTTTTTGTCATTTCTTTTTTTTTTGCATTTCACCCACCAAAAGTGGTGGGTGAATTGTTTTACCATATTTTATCCATTATTTCTGCTGAGCTGCTGCAAAATATTAATTGGAAATTACAGCTTATGACTTTTTTAACTTTAAATATAGCATAGTAGGGGACTAACCTACTACTACTAATTACGACTAACTAACCTGGGAAAGAAGTGTTAAGATACTCCCGTCCCTTTAAGAAACTTACGTTCCTCACTTTCAGCAAAATTCTGGTATCGACCAGTTACGTCGCATGTTTGTGCTCCTGCGCCGCGATATATAGATAGTATTTATATATTTTTTATGAATGAACAAATCTCGCGAACGGTAAAATTTCGAGGCATTTTTACTACATGGAGTAAAAATAGTTGTATAGTAATAAAAAATAGTTTAACTCGTCTATTATCACTTGTATCAGCCTGCCTATCTATCTACCAATCACCCTGTATATAGCTTAACAATATTACTAAAAAATAACTCACCGTTTTATTTTTGCATAACTATCCAAACTATATGTATTTCTTTATATACATAACTTATATTAAAATTATCGTTATAATATCCTATACAGGAGTAGTTTCATGTGCCCTTAGGATTATGGCCGGTGGTGTTATAGATCAATTAATAGTTAAAGTGAGGCGCGGCCCTTCGTACGCCACTAAAATCAGTACTCTCCCGCCGAGTTACAGTTATTGCACTTTTACAGCCCTTTCAAACTTTATTACGGTTCCAAATTCCACCTTTATACTGCGCGGCACGTCTTACGTGTGTTTAACAAAACTCTTTATACTTGTACCTTTGCACCGAATGGTTTCACGGGAATTAGACCAAGTAACATTAAAGAAATCACATATTTTTTGTTTGGTTTTTTATTGTTACTTTATTATGATTTATTAAAATTGAAATGCGATGATTTTCTGCTGCTGTTGTTATTTATTTGTTGCTAAATGCAATTAAATTAAATCAGCTTCACGCTGTATCCCGCACACAGCAGGGTAGGCAGAGGGAACCTAGTGTTAAGAAACTCCGTTCCCCATTTTCTGCCGAATTCTGGAGGCATTGCGTGTTGAGTGGCAGAACTCAACGCCGCGCTTAGACTCGACACCAGAGCGAAGAAAATGGAAATATAAATTTAAGTAAATATTTCATCTCCCCGAGTGGGGATCGAACCCACAACCAGTCGGTTTTACAGTCACACTTCGTGCCGCTGCGCCACTACTGGCCTCATTATTTGTTGCTGTTGTTATAACGGAATAATTTTGATTAATTTTAATTTATTTTTATATCGTTTAAACTATGTATAATAGTCAAATATTTATTATAAATGGGTCCATTGAAATGCATCATGGCCTTTGTTTTCCAGAGTTCAGTTCAACTCTCCATCACGAATGTTGCTAGACTAATCTCATACAGCGATGTCAGCGCGCTGAGAAATTGTATTAATCAATTGTCAAACGGCACGCGTATTGCCTAACATATATCCGGTTTCGTGCGAGCCTGTCAAAGCACAAAGTAAATTGTGGAATGCAGCTACCCTCCGATATGCCATTTATTGCTCGCCATACCTCATAACCTGACAGAAATTACGATTGTTTCTGGTGCAGGGGTATTCGTTGCGTTTTAGTTGTCGTTTTCCGAATTGTTGTATGGTCGGTTGTATGTATGGTCGGCAAAAAAAAATTGTAATTTTTTTTATGATTGAAAAATCGGATTTTTTTTTATGTGTTTATAAAATATTTTTTAATCTATATAATATTACGTTTAGGTTGTATATTAGGAGTTTCAACTGAAACAATAAGCTGTTCCGAACACGAAACCCATAGTAGTGTAACAACAATTCGCCAAAAGTTGTGCGTGGAAACAAGAAGTGATACAGTGATTGATCGATCTAGTGGGGGAGGTGTACACTGCCATATATTAACGGCACTGCCTTTTAATATTAACGGGCGGATCGATGCTTCACTTTACGGCCGCTGTAAAAACTACGGCTTGGCTGTGGACATATTAAATACGGTCCATTGCGTGACAGCCGCCGTACGCTCTGGCGCTCTGTGTCATTTTTTTTGCGCTATAATCTGATATCGTCGGTGAAAATAGATTTGGGTATGCTAAAATTTTCCATACGGCTATTAATATGTTTTAGGTTAATGATTTTATGTTGATGAAATTATGCTTTCGGAATGATGAGAATATAGGTATTTTTTACATGATCGTATTTTCCGAGTGATCATTCAGTAGTTACATGATAAAGTTGCTTGTAGTTTTTGGCAAAAAGTAGAGAAAGCAAGGCTGACTCAGAAAGCGTTCAGCGTAAAAGTTCTTAACATATTTTTTAAAAGATTTTATTTGAAAGTTCGATATTTCCTTTATAGTTCAACGACATACGTATATTTCGATTGATTATATAAAATTAGTATTGCCTGAAACAACAACAGAAAGCAGAGAAATGCTTCGCAACACCAGGTAGGTAGGTATATCTCGGGGCCGCTATCAATCTTTTCGCCACATCATTTGCTCCCCGCGCGGCTCGCCACGATTGAATTTCATTAATGAAACGCTTAGTGCAGATTGAATCCATTTAAGTAAGAGTGCGATCGGCCCCGGCGTATGTTCCCCATGCACACATTTTACTTCCACAATTTGTGGGATTCCATTGATTTCGCAATAGTCTAATTGGAATTAGTCTCTTCTCATTAGTACCTACACACTTAGTAGGTGCAGCTACTCTACGTCTTTGTCCTGTATGTTTTGAACATTAAAGTCTTATTAAATTAAAAATAAATCAACTTCACGCTGTATCCAACACACAGCAGGGTAGGTAAAGGGGAACCTAGTGTTAAGACACTCCGTTCCCCACTTTCTGCCTAATTTTTGAGGCATTGCGTGTTGCGTGGCAGAACTCAACGCCGCGTTTTGCCTCGTCACCAGAGCGAAGAAATGAAAATATAAATTTAAGTAAATATTTCATCTCCTCGAGTGGGGATCGAACCCACAACCAGTCGGTTTTACAGTCGCACTTTGTGCCGCTGCGCCACGAATGGCCTCGATTTTATAAGTAGCTGTCATATATAATTAAATGGCATGCTATATTGTATGCTTTTTAATGTTTTTTTCTACTTATTGTTACAAAAAGTACAAAATATATATATACGATGTTACAGTTCTGACTATCTTGAGTTTCTCGCTGTATCTCGCACATAGCAGAGTAGACGAAGGGCGTCTAGAAACTTAGTGCTAAGACACTCCGTTCCACATTCAGATACTTCGGTTTCTAAGTTTCCGCTAAATTCTTCTTTTCTGTTTGCCTGGTTACCAGAGCGTGAATATGAAAAAAAAACATTTCATTCCCTCGAATGGGAATGGGACTCACAACCGTCGCGTTTCCACGACGGCGTCTTACAGTAAAATTGGAGAAATAATAACATTCTAAGGATATTATTAAAAGGAAACAGGCGAAAAATTTATAGGACACAGAAAAAATATTACAACTCGGAAATGCTATTTTTAAAAATAAAAATCAAATAGGAATAATCGTAGACTAAATTATTATTATGTACATTTTTAAAAAAAAAAAGGTATTTTACTAAATCGAATTACATTATATTTTGGACAGACGTGTTGAATAAGGTTGCATGAAACTTGAAAAATTTAGTTTTTTATAGTTTTAGAGTACAACATTTGATACTTTTATCATTATTCAACAGATGATTGCAGTAAATAATAAAAAAATCATATGTTAAATTGATCAAAAATATTTTTATTAAAAAAAAAGCGATACCTCAAATCTAAGGTCCATCGTAACTAAAATGTAGACTCCAAAATTCTAGATAACTAAAATGTATAGTTTCTTTTCAATACATTTGTTAAACCTTTTTCCTTAATATTTTTAAAAAGCATTTATATTTATCATGTTGTTAATTTATTGTTGCAGACTGTCTCCATTTCGATGCTATTGCGGTACGCGCATCATCAAATATTTGTATTTATTGGTAAGTATGTATTTAACTGAATATTATATTATAACACATTCTGCTTTATAAAAAATATTTAATTTTTTAAATATTAACAATGAACGTATTCCTTTTTCTCCTTCGGAATCAATTCATAGAATGTTATGATCAAAAAAGTCATATTGGTTTAATTTAACAATTTTATTTTCGTATATTTCTTTTGTATAGTTTTAATATAGAAGTAAACAAAATAAAATAACAGGAAATAATGTATTGTATGATATATAAATATATTTAATTCCAAATTTACAATAAGCTAATATAGTAAAACTTTTAAACCATTTATTCTAGCATTTTGTGAGTTGGTTTCTATTGATGAAATTACGAGCAACTATAATAAACTAACAATAAAGGACAAATTATTCATAAATATAATGGAGGTGAATATAAATCCTTTTAAAAAATAGGAACCTCTGTCTTATAAAAAAAATGATAATAAATTAATAAAATGCTATAAAGTGAAATTAAATTGTGAAAAACCTAGGTGCTCAAGTTTTTCTTTTTCCTATGAAGGGTTGCCTAGTTTCTACCATATGTTCATTTGTTATACTTATTATAGGTAGCTCTAATATATATATTATATTGTTTATTATATATGTATGTTTATTTATAAATCCTCAACAACACTTTTATATTTGTGTACAGGCTTGTCCCCTTTCCCCCTGTAAAACGCCGGTACATTTAGTAAAGCGTTACAAAAAGAAAGAATTCTTAAGTTTGTATTTGATTTAGAAACAGCTAGTTAAGTAGCGACGGTGCAATTACGAATCGTTGAAATGAATTCTAAAAAAACTCGAGTTCTGAGCCGGCTCAGCGCAATCTCTTTGTAATAACAATAATTGCGTATAACGCCCGCGGCGGTCCCGCCCGCGCCCACTCACTCAAAAATAAAATATAACAGGTCGGATTTACCTAACTCCCCCCCAACCCCTCTTTGATCCAACAACAATTAGCCAGATACTGATAATTTGTTTCTTTCCTTGTTTCTTTCTCGCCACTCATCTAAGATTCGATTCGATGATTGTTTTTCAATTTTCAATTTCATATCTCATATTTCCTGAGCTGAAAAGAAGAAACACTCCCAATTAAATCCATCGGTGTTTTTTTTTTCAATTATAGATTTGTTTTTATATAAGCCGGGATTACCTTTGAATTTTGCCTGGATTGTTGATAGTGTTTGCTGAGTTTATCGTAGTGATAGAAACAAGAGTTTTTCCAAGAAAAACGTCCTCCTTCCGTCCGTCCTCGTCCGGTCGTACCTCGTTAAGCTTATTATGCCTTCCCGGATTCACGTGTCGCCGGATCGAGATAGTCACATCCGCTGAAACTAACTAGTATATTTATTTCACGCTTATGTTATTTTATTAAATGATAACTCTGTTTTTCTGCAGGAGAACGTTGGATTAATTATCTATATAGTTTTCGCATTTTCTTTTGTTGTTCTGTATTATTTTAAGCTATCGTATTTCTTTAATATTTTTTTTTATTTTTATATTGTTGTTCATATCGTCGTTGTGTAAAATTATGACAAGACAAGTACCAGATTTCTGTGCGAACGCTTGAATTGGCAGGGTTCTAAGTTATGCCTCTTGCATATTACTATGCCAGGGTATACTTTTTAAAAATATGTATTTGGCTTTTTGTCAAAATAATAAACTAAATATTATAAAAACGAAAAATTTTGTAACATAAAAAATGTTAGTTAAAATGCATTCTTCACATTTTTTAAAGTGTTATTCCACACTTAGGAAAGAAACATATTTATTAAGAAAACTCGATGCTGACGAAGCTCGATGAGAACATGTGGCTTTGTTGGTCAGAGCGCTTGGACGCTTTCCAAAGAGACGCGGCTTCAAATCCCGCAACTTTCAAATTTTTATATAATACGTTTTCTTAATAAGTAAATAGCATTCTATTCGTGTGAGTAGTCTTGTTAAATGTTTCTTCAGTGATGACAAGATTGACAACTATTAAACAACAACTACATAGGTTTAGACAGCCTAAATATATTTCAAGAGGCGTGTTAAAATTCTGAATGTATTTTTTTTTAGCATTTTGTTTTTATTGTGATTTTAGTAGGTGACGTCCATTTGGGGGTAAAATCATTTTTAGTTAGAATTCATAATAAATCTATTTTTTTTTATTTGGAATTCATATAATGGAATAGTATCTAAATTTTTGAGGTAAATGTGAACATAAACATTCAAAGGTGATTTTTTTACTGTAAGCAGCTCTCAAGTTTGTAGAATAAACTATTCAATCTCACAATATCGGATCAGGGTAGATCTGTTCAATGGGATCCATTTGGTCGCTATGACAACTCATCCCTACTAAGGCTATTGAAAAATATATTTAAGGTAAAGGACTGGAAAATTCTGGAAAAATTCTCTTATCAAGACGTTGTGAATATCGAATATCTTTGACGGTTATTTTTTTCTAAAATAAAATAACTAAATTGTTTTCCTGGTATGAGTGCCTTTTTTTTGACAAAATATTCCGATCCTTTTTTTGTCAATGCTATTTTAAAAATGTTATTTATCCATAAAATTATTAAAATATTTGAATGGTTCAGTCTTTTTAGATATATTTATATATCCTGTAATACATTTTTCATTTCAATTCCGTTTCATAGTTACGGCATTCCGAGCCCGCCTTTTACAAACGGTTGTTATAAAAATGTTATTTTCATGACAAAGTGGCTAAATACCTGTTTTTCTATATTATTTTATATTACATAGTATTTTTAAACAATTTTTAAAGAATGCAACCTCACTGGTCAAGAATCGAGCGATTTGAATAATACAATAATACGTTAAAGCGTACGTGGGAACTACCTGCGTGAATCTAGAACGTTTATAGGTTTACTATGTTGAACGTGTACTCTGAGTAAAGTTGGGCGTTATAACAAATAGCAGATAATATAATTCGTTATAAATTTCTAATGTTCTAATCATTATTTATTTTCAACACTGACTGTTATTTATAATATTCGTTATCTGCTGTGAAATGGCGTGTGGCGCCTCGGTTCGGTAATGATCGGAAATATTTAGTAGTTATTCGGCCTACGTCGAGTTCAGCCAAGGTCAAATAAAATAATGATGGCGAACTTCACATCGTATAACTTCGCACAAATATAAGCTTTAACTCAATGGCAGAAAGGCCAAATATTACTTACATTAAAATATAGCTAATAACGAAAATTATAATTTATTGTTTGATATTAGTCTGAACTTCGTTCGTTTAGTCATTGTATTATATTTACGTTGAAAATAATATAATTTATATTATAGCAGTTTAAAATAGCAGTTAAAAAAATATAATATAATGAATAATTCATTATAAAAATATAACAGTAACGCCCAACACTAACTCTGAGTATAAAGTACTGATTACATTGACATCTCAGAAGTTTGTATCTTACAAAGATATCAAATACTACTTGTATGCATCAAAATAATCGCAATGTAGAAATACTTTTTTTATTAATAGATGATTATTAATTAGTTTTCATCATCATCAGCTTTACGCTGTATCTCGCACACAGCAGGGTAGGCAGAGGGAACCTAGTGTTAAGACTCTCCGTTCCCCACTTTCTGCCGAATTCTGGAGGCATTGCGTGTTGAGTAGCAGAACTCAACGCCGCGATATTGCCTCGACGCCAGAGCGAAGAAATGAAAATATAAATGTAAATAAGTATTTCATTTCCACGATCGGGGATCGAACACGTCGTGATGACTGTAAAATCGACTGGTGCCCCTGCGCCACGACTGGCCTCGACACATATGTATATCCTTAAGACTGTTGCTTTGTGTTAAAATTGTTATTTAAAAAAAATATGGTTCTTTTCAACAATGCTTTTCAACAATTTCAGTAATATTGAAATATCGAGATGAATAAGAAAGAGATTTGTTGTAATTTTGACGGTAGTCTTTATTCTCTGATAGTAGGGCTTGTTCTTTGTTGATGCTAATAATTTTATGTAGTGTTTGATGTTTTCACATTTAAATTTAAATATTATTTTCATAAATACAACTTATTTACTGAATTTCAATATATTATAATATTATGCATCATTTGGACAATGCCGCGGCACGTACAAAGCGACCGCATCCGGAATGTGACAAACAGACCGCGCCACACCGAATGTGTTCGGTTTAATTGTTTTGGCTAATTAATTCTCATTATTGGAACTGGTAGCTTAGTCTTTTTTTCACGGATTTTTTTTTTCATAATTTTCTATAATATTTCGTCACAGTAAAGAACCATATTAATTCTTGTCTTTATGTTACATAGAAACTAACAATTATAATTTAAATTTTAGGTTTTACTAAGTAGATTTATATATAAAGTGAATTATGCTACTTGATACATTGTATCGATCACCTACAGGTAGCTATTTTTAAATTTATTTATTTTTTATTTTTTCCTATTTTGTGTAACATGTACAAGCCTCTTTCATGTAACGTTTTATTGTCTTTGTAGTTACTTTCTTTCAGGAAATAAAGATTATTATTATAATTATTAATTACTAACGAAATAGATTCGTAAAAATACAAAAATAAACTCAATATTTAATAAATACTTGGACATGAAAAAGTGCTCTGAGCATTAAAAAGGAAAAGGCTTAACCATTTGCATAATTAAATATTGGAATTAACTTTGCGATCTCTAAGAGATAATTGAGTGAAAAGAATGTTTTTGTTTACCTTATTTTTTTTTTATTTCGTAAACTGAGAACGTTCGTTAATTACTTATTGAAATGAAAATATCTTAATTCATTTTGATTATAATTTATAATACATTTTGATTATACTTTATAACTTAAGTTTTTTTTTAAATTATATAAAGTTTTTACTCGACAATATATATAAAATTATATCAGCTTCACGCTAGCTATCCCGCACACATCAGGGTAGCCAGAGGGAACCTAGTGTTAAGACACTCCGTTCCCCACTTTCCGCCTTTCTATTATAATACATCTAAATAAAATTATAAGCTATTTCTATAAAAATATTTATACGAAGAAATCTACTCTCTTCAACATATTTGAAACATATTAGTTGTTATATCAAGAAGAAATATAGTTCGTTTAATGTACATATCAAATCCACAGCTAGTATAAATCGTTATAGATTTTTTTTTAAGCTGAATCTTACTTATTTCAACAACGTCGAGGCAAAGAACGTTCTTAATAAATTATTTATAAAATTTCTTCATAATAATATTTTTTATCGAAATAGCTTATAATTTTATTCAGATGTATTTATAATAGAAAGGCGGAAAGTGGGGAACGCAGTATCTTAACACTTCAGATTCCCTCTGCCTATCCTGCTGCGTGCGGGATAGCCGAATTAATATTATAATGGAATTAATTGAAAAACATTGTTAACTCCCACCTCCCATGCGTAGACTACCCAATGAAAATATAATGAAGTACCGGGAAGGACACCGAGGCACTTGTAGAGCATTAAATAAACACAAATCTGTGGTTGGCGGTTGACTTTTGGTTAATTAACCACGTGTGTTGACAAACTGCGGCTTACTTGAAACATGAACTCATTAAATTTCAAAAAGCGTATGCAATACGAAATTTTATGTTGTTGTTCTTGTGTCGTTTTGTGGGACGTTCTGTTGGTATGTTGTTTTTATGTAACGAAGATCTTATTGGAGTGAACAATTTTAATAGACTTTATTTCGAGGTCCGTCGGGGCGTAGAGGCAAAAGCGCGTGACTGTTGACACAAGCTGTGGGTTCGATGTCCAGTCGTGGAAATTAAATATTTAATATTTTTATTACTTCGCTTTGATGTCGGATGTCGGATGTCGAGGTAAAGGCTTCATTTTAAAGGCCAGCAGCTCCTCTGATGTTACACGGCGTTGCGGGCGGCGGTGGTCACTTACCATCACGTGACCTGTACGCTCGTTTGTCTTGTCTTTTCTATAAAAATTAGGTTCCCTCTGGCTACTATGCTGTGATACTATAAAAAAAGAACATATTTTGTATGTAATAATATTTAGGTACTTCATTTCAAATAATCTTTTTTATAATATTCTAATATAGCCTACATGTAGATTTTACGATCTTATAGTTCAGATTTGTTAGGTAAGAAAATTTCAACTCAAAACATTTTTCACAATTTTGATAGGACTTCAATTGGTAATTTCCTACACTATTTTGTCGCTTTCGCGTACAACTTGTTTTGCTTCAGCGGTTCAAGTAAATTGCTGTATTCAAAAATATTTTGTAAATTAAAATAGTGTATTTATTTATAGATAAACCTGTAAACATTTATTTAGGCAATAGCTAGACTAGACTAGACTAGAACTATCTGACTCCAACTGAATGTCGTTAATAACAAATTAAAATCAGCTTCACGCTGTATCCCGCAGACAGCGGCAATAGTAATGATAAAATCTAGACTTATAATGAAATTGTAATTTGCCGTTTTCTGTACATGAAAGATATTTGAGAAAATCAGTATCAGTATCTATTATTAAGGGGCATTTATCAATGTTATAAAATTCAAAACAACGATTTTCAAAATTTTCTTCTTTTCTAAGAAATTAAAAAATCTAAAAAATATGTTTTCACATACATACGATTTATATATACGTAGACAAACTATACAAATTTATTTATTTACTATAGGAGTTAGTACCAATTTAATGTTATATCTATTTGTTTTTATACATCTTATAGACAGACGCTAAAATAATATTTTAAAATGAACAATGAATTTATTCGATATTCTTTAGCGTGGGCTTGCAAGGCATTTTTTTATTTTTGTATAAGAATATTTTTTCTGAGAAAAAAACATGAAAATACTTTAAGTATCTAATTTGCGAATATTTAGCTGCCTTAAGCCGATTTACGAAGCAATTTGTTCAATTATTTTGGTTCCCAATAAGGCGTAATCTGCAAGAAGTATTGATATATATTGGAAGTGAAAATAAGCAAATAACGATGGCAATATTTTTAGACATCTTTCACAATGCAAATAAAAAAAATATTTTTTTTCACGCTATATAAAGCGTGCCGCGTGCCGTGCCGTTATGCCGTAAGATCCCGGCCTAGAATAGGATCATCCTTGTACTGGTGGTGTCGTAAGAGGTAAAGTACGTGTGGTAGAGTCACGTCGCCAGCAATGGCAACACGCATGGGCGGACTTGACCGGATCATTACCACCCCCGGCATTTAAAACCGGCGTGAAGTAGTGGCTTTATGCCACTGCGTTTCGCATCAGGTAATACCGGGCTCCGGTGCCCAATCCACCTTAAAGGCCGGCAACGTACCTGTAGCTCCTCTGGTCTTGCCCGGGGACGTGAGCGGCGGTAGTCACTTACCATTAGGTGACCCGAATGCTCGATTGCCTGGTTTTTTCATTAAAAAAAATTATCCCGCACACAGCAGGGTAGGTAGAGTAAAACTACTGTTAAGACACTCCGTTCTTCACTTTCCGCTGAAGTTTGGAGTCGTACGCGTTGAGTGGCGGAACTCACGGCCGCACTTTGACTGTGATTATGATTGATTTTGTAACTTATAAATATATTATTTTATTTTGTTGAAAAAAGACAACTCAAACTTAGTCTTGCAAAATATTCGATTGAATGTGAAAATAAATATGAAAATCTTTTAAGCAATGAAAATACTTCCACGCCTCGGACTATAATAAAATGAACAGCGCGGCTTATACAAAAGAGGCATCATTTTACCTCGTATTTTTGTCTAATTAGGGCCAGGAGCGGCGCCAGCTCGGAGGCCACTCCACATTGCGCTAACAATCGTTCGAGCTGCCTTTAATGCCAATTACCTGCGCTATATTGTTCTCGGCATCAAGTATCACTTAGGGATGCCACCTCGACGGATTTTATAGAGTGATCTGCTTATATATTTCGTAATTTTTTTTAAATATTAAAATATAATATTTTTTTATAGGAATAAAATGATTAGTCTTATTGCTATATTGAGCTGTTTTGTTACGTTTCCTGCTTCGGCAGGGGGAACCTGGGAACCTCATGTCACTGTCATCCGTTCAAAGATACTCCGTTCCCATTAAGACACTTCTG
Source organism: Heliconius sara (assembly GCA_917862395.2). Classification (NCBI taxonomy): domain Eukaryota; kingdom Metazoa; phylum Arthropoda; class Insecta; order Lepidoptera; family Nymphalidae; genus Heliconius; species Heliconius sara. Next base: position 7,039,940 of record OU860793.1, read on the forward strand.
TTCTCAACTTTCCAAACTTTTGCGGAATTTTTGAGGCGCATTTGCATGTTTAGTTGCAGAACTCAATATTTATTCAATTGTTATATTCATCTCAATCCCACAAGTCGCAATCGAATCCATAACCGTCGGCTTTTACAGTCACACGCTTGTGTCTCTGCATCGTGATTGCCTTCAATTTTCACCGTAAGAAAATTTTATTCATCTTTAATTGAATTATTAATGTTTCCATCTCGATTTTCCATATTTTGTAACAACTATCAAAACTGATTTAAATATTCAATCAATTCGGAAATCAATTTTGATATTTAATGTTGTTTCATATTTTTCATAACACGTTTGCCGTTGATGCCGATGCTTTATGATAATATGACTCCAGGAAATGAGCAGTAAATTGTAGAAAATACGCAACGAAACGGGACCGGCGTAGCGACGGCGATATTAATTTTACATGATGAATGATGAACGATGACGTTGCAATTTACAATTTGTACCGTTTATATTAGATTATTTGCAACAGAATGTTTAATTTGATATAAAAAAATTGTATAATTGAGAATTTTGTTGTTAAGCACCTGTACTTAAAAATAAATTGTCTCGTTTTTCAGTCTTCTTCTTCTCCTTTTTTTGACAGAAACGTTGCTTAAGAAAATCAAACCTAAATATAACGTATTGTATATTTTATAATATCACATCAACTCCTCCAGATATACTCACATATACATACATACGATCATCAAAAGATTTCGTAGTATAAAACACGGGACAATGTAGCAGGATTATCCCGTCCAAACAAACAACAGTCCGTACTTCGACGTACCGGGGCCGAACGCGAACTATGCTAACGAAAAGACGATAATACCTTTATCTTATTATGAATGAATGTGTTGTTTTTAAAAGCATTGCCCTTTAAAAATACTCCATATAGCTTTGAAATCCTGTTTTACTTATTAAGTATCGTATAGGTGGCGTTTTTACTTGCCTTCGGAAGTGAATTTAAAATTAAATTAAATGTATAATAAAAAATAATTTAAAATAAAGGCTAGTGTTCAGACACTTCGTTCCTCTGAGGCGCGGAACTCAACGCTGCGCTCTGTCTCGACACCAGAGCGAAGAAATGGGAATATAAATTTAAATAAATATTTCATGTCCTCGAGTGGGGATCGAACCCACAACCAGTTGATACACACACATACTTTGCGCCCCTGCGTCACGACTGGCCTCAATCATATAGTATCTGGAAATGAAATTAAATATATTAAACCAAGTCCTGAGCTTCTTGTTCCAATGTCATTCACTTCCGCGCGAAGAACACTCGAATATACCGTATATTTTTAAAGATATCTCTTGTCGGCTCGTAAAGAATGATCCGGCGTCTCGGGCGACACCATTACTTCTTGTGGCGCATGAAAAATTCATATAGACACCGTTTGATCGCGTTAACGCCTCGTAGCGTCGTGCGCGCACTCTTGGGCTCTAGGAGCGTCTTATAGCCTTCTTACCTCTTCTACGCTGATCTCAACTATAATAGTGTTACAAAAATTTACATATTTTACTAAAAAAATTTTATATATTCATTTTGGTCGCGGTGGGTTAATATTATATGTATATTTTTATTTATTATAGTATAATAAGATATATGTACCTCCTATATTTATGATCTTTGTTTCAGTGGATTTGCTGCAGATGCTAGAATTTAATGTGACTGTTTCTTTCCCAGCGGCACCACTCCTTACGGTTATTTTGGCCTTAGTGGGTAAGTGCATTTACATATATCACTCGATATTCGTAGAGAATGTCTTTGAAGATAATATTTAAAATTATATTGTAGTTTTGTGTTTTAGTATATTGCTTGTATGGACTGTATGTAGCTATAGGAGCATAGAGTTGAATGTGTGAATGTTTCGTAGTGCACTCGTAATAGCAGCGATCTGTTACCGCTAAACGTGACATGCAAACTTTTGCCATAAATGAAGTTGCATTTGGCACGCCAAAAGGAGCTTTTAAGGTTGCCAGGCGTTTGACAGTCTGAAATTCTTGCACGTTTACACTTTGAAACTGCATGAACTATTGTAGCCGGGAAATCTTGCAACACCTCGCAACACTGAATTTAGAATGTTCTTTGATAAATTTGTTCGTTGTAGCAAAAAGTATAAATTTTCTAATACATAATAATACTAACTGTAATAGAAATATATATATTTTTTGGATTGTAACGCAAATAGAATTAACAATTTTTATAAAAGATGTCAATAGCCAATTATATGAAATGTACCTATATCGTCAAAGTTTCAAGTTTGAATTAGTTAAAAATGATCATAAAATAATAATTAAAAAAAAATCCGTTACCGTTACTAGGATTCGATTTAACTTAGTGAAGTGATGAAATGTATCCATTCTGGTATTTCCTATACATAATTTATATATAATTAAAGTCACGTGTGTAGTATCTTCATTGAGACGTTAGTAGGTCGGTCGATTCAACAAGTAAGTCGGGCGCGGCGCCTGTTGCGCGGTAGGGCGGGACGCCTGTTGCGCCTTACAGACGCCGGCCGCCCACTCGACTGGCGAGCGATCATGTCCTATATATTTGTGACCCATTTTAACCGAATTGTCCATTAATGTTTCCCATCCCATACACAGTGACATTGTGTCTACAACCCTATCTATCTATATCTTTTTTTCTACATAGATATTGACTCCGGACGATTAACCAATGAATAATGATCCCGTGTAACATATAAACGTGTCCAACAAACAGATCAGGCTTTCTTGGTGGCTAGGAGTATAAACCGTGTTGGTTGTTCTTTTGTTGAAGATTAAACTCAAGAACATGTATTGCTTTTTTATCAGTTTACGTATGAAAATATGATTATTATTATATTTTTACTAGTAGTCGCTTGTAACTTTATTTGTGACGTATCATTTTTTTACAATTGCTATACAATTTTAATCTCAATCTATGGAAGAAAAACATAAATTCGAATTGCTTAATTTTTGTTGTTGTTGTTTTCTTTTTTTTTTTATATTCTGTTTATGTCTCCAATTGTGCACAATGAAGTGTAAATAAATAAATAAATAAATAAATTCGAATTTCCGTAGTTTCTAAGAGATTTTTTTCAAAAATGATCCAATATAAACCTATAGACCAAGATTTAACTTACTACGACTACATCTCGAAATCAGTGGAGAAAACAGTGATCATCACTAAGTTCTCTCTGCAAAATATTATTAGTTAATATTTAAATAGATAGTTCAGGTTTAATCAATTAGGTAATTTTTGAAGATATGGTAGCACTTCTCACTTCTACAGTAACTGTATAGTTCATACCTTCAATCTGCCCGTGCAAATGAGTGTTTGAATATGGTACAAGATTTGATTCCGCTTGTCAGTTTTCAATGTGCAATATGTATCTAACATACATGGTCAGGACGTGGAGGAAAAGTTAAATAAAAAAAATACTTAAAGTATTAACAACATGATTATAATTTTAAAATAAAAAATAAAAAACCCGACTCAAAATACACTACCTCGTTTTGGAAATGTGCCTGTAGCTCTTAAAATGCTGATGCGATTTTCGTAAAACATAGCTAAGAAACACCGAGATGTACAAGCATTTCGATCAAAAGAACCACAATCAAATCGATTCATTCATTCATTCATGAGCTACGATGCCACAGACAGATGGACAGACAGACATGGATGGAAAATATAACGTCCACCATTATGTATACAACATATATACTTTTTAGTTAAATTTATAAATTATATTCAACATAATATGTCGTGCCATTTGTAGTTCGTCAGACTCAATTATTGTTACGGGCAGGTTTAGGAAATCCTAATCTTGAAGTTGGTGTATACGGCTGGCGACCGACGCCCGCATTGCACATCGTCGGATTAATATCGCCCCCAGCCTTGACGTACGGTTTCTGACAAGTTTCGAGCACCCACGAGCGTGTGTGCATGTATTCCGTGTTTTATGAATATTGAATGTCTCGTAATATTGCAAGTTTGCACCTTGTTTTGTTGGTACGATATAATGACAATGTCAGTTTGATGTTCTTTGTTTTGTTATTATTTTTTTATTTTTATGTCGATGTTAATTTTAAAAAAAATTATGTGAAGATTTACATAAATGCAATAATATTTCATTAAAATAAATATATAAATAAGTGAAATGGTTCGTTTAGATATTATTATCGTGTTTGTTTTAAAACAATTAAACGCATTGTTAGAAATAGGATTATTTTTTATAATTTGAATTAAGATTCGTTTTCTAAGTTTTTATCGTCTGTCATTCGTGTGCCACTCAGAATTTTTACTGCAGAGATTATTTTCAATCCGTTGCCAGCAGCCGACCAAGTTCGGCATATTTAATAACTTCTTTTATCTACTCCACTGTTCTGATAACTTGAAGACATTCAATTACCCTAGCTCAGATTAAATTTTTCAGACGCTTACTTCGTACGAGTTCTTTTGTATGTTTTTTTTTTACTGTCAGCGTCATATACACGGAAACGTAGGCAGAGGAAGGTGTTAAGACACTCCGTCCTCCATTTTCCGCTGAATTCAAAAGGCATTGCTTGTTGAGTGGCGAAAATCTACGCCGCGCGTTGCCTCGACACCGGGGCGAAAAAATAAAAATATTGAATATTTCACTTCTTCGACTGGGAATCGAACCCACAAGCGACTGCGCTTACAGTCACACTTTGTACCCCTACGCCACGACTGGCCTGGCTCGCTGATATAGCGTTGTATGTGAAATTCCATGATACTATCCATTCATAATGGGATCGCCATCAAAGTCAATAGGGACTGAAAAACAAACTGGTGTCGGAATTCAACGCAAATATAACACAACTGGGAAGGTGATGCGGCTAGAGTAGCTGTTTCAGGCTCTCATATGTTTTTGTTTGCCCGCACATAGCGTCACGTGACGCGCGATCACGTACGCGAGGCCGTCACCGGAATACTAATATATAGAATTGAGACCAGCCGCTTCGCAGGTCGCGTCCGAAAATTGGATTCGTATCGCATACACGCACACATAATGCACACAGTATTAGTGCTGGACTGTAGAGACAATGCCCAATCAAACTCGGTGCGCCTCCGCTATGTGTACGTGCTTCATGAGCGTAATTCAACTTAAACATAATTTTAACTTCACTTTTTAAACCAATTATTTAAACCAATTATTGTGGCTTAGCTTCTGTTTATGGTAGAAGAGGTTTTAGTAATTTTTTTTACAGTTTCACGCTCTATCCCGCTAGTAGCAGAGGTAGAGGGAGGGGCCTAAATATATTGTGCGTTGAGTGGCGGAACTCAATGCCGCGCTTTGCTTCGACACCAGAGCGAAGAAATGAAAATATTAAATATTTCGTTTTCCTGAGGAGAAATAGTTAACATAATATAATTCGCAATTCGCAAGTCACACGTTTGTGCCCCTGCGCCACGAATGGCCTCAATGAGTGAATTTTATTAGGGTGATTTTTTTTTTACATAATATTGCTATCAAGTCAGCAACATACAAAATGAACTTATAATTCTTGTTATCTTCCGAGATTTCAGTTAACAGAGAGAATGTAAATATTATTAAATATTTATTGTCAAAATAAAAAAAACGCGCTATTCTATTCATTCTATAGACTTGGTCACTACTACTCATTTACAATGTTCAAGTGGATAGTAGTCTAAACCTCGGGAGGGGAACCTTATATTAAGCAACATCAATAACTGAAAAATGTTTTATATTTCATGTTCCATTACAATTTAAACATACTCGTGCACCGGCCATTATTGACTGAATATCACTTCGATTGGTTATTAATTGCGAAATATCTTTAGTCGCGTAGCGCTTCGAAGCTCTTAAGCTTGGCGGAGCGGAGGCCGAGCGACAATGGAGGCGGCCGGTGTGGATTACTACCCCCTTAGGTGTTCCTCTACAAATGGGGATTTAATTTGCCGTATCCGTAAATACAATAGGCGAAAATTTGTGCTTCCACCTCCTGTCCGCTCGAATGGAGAAGGGTCAGGCTAATAACGAGAGTTGCGTCGTAGTGAATTTTCCGAGTGCTATGAATTATGAATCTATTATAAATGTGTGGACTGCTGGATGTTTAAATGTTGTGTTTAATGCCGCGTTGTTACGCTAGAATGCCAATTTAGGTCATTGTTACTCAGTAATTCAGGATGGTTTTCAAATAGGGAATATCACATTTTTTTCCTCTCGCGGCTTCGTGTGGTTTTCAATATTCCGAAGATATCTTTTCACTTAAAAAAATAAACAATAATCTACAAAAATCACTCATGTACATAAAATATTATTATGCCCATGAGCCAGTTTTATAAATAAGCATTCTATAACCTTTTCAAAAGCGCTACGGTTGATTATGGTTAATGAATTCGTACCCCGACCACCTAAGCGAGCGGGTGCACGAACTACCTAATTATGTGACTAAACATTCGGCTATACGGCGGCAACGTGTAACAATAGATGGATGATAGTGGCGTGACAGTGCGGCCGCGAGACGCCGATGACACCGCATTAAAATGAAATCCATACGGGTATGATTGATGAGCGGGCAAACACCGCGCCCGCGCCATCCAGCCTCATTCAATTTGCCGTGGCAGGCTTCTGTGTGCTGCTTACTTGCTACCTTTGTAGGGTGTTTTCGGGATCTTTTTTTTAAATTCTCTATTCTCTCTGAATATGCTAATTTTATGATTAAATATTCCGAGGGCTGTCGTGGCGCAGGTGTACCAAGTTCGTCTGTGAACGCCACAAGTTGTGAGTTCGATTCTTACTCGAGAAAATAAAGTTTTTGGTACCTCTGGTGCCCAGGCAAACACGCGGCGTTGATTTTCGCCGCTCAACACGCAATGCCTCCAGAAGAAAGCAGTGTGTCTTAAAACTATGCTCCCTCCTACATGCTTACTTTTGTATGGTTTTATACTTTATTATAGAATAAATAAAGGAATATATGCAGTTGAAATAGAGCTGTTTAGTTACGTTTATATTTTTTTAAACTTAATATTAATAATAGTAGATACAACGTGACACACTGGCCACGCACTGGCACTGGCCGGTGCTGCACAACATTAGTAGCCGACGTGACAGTACATTAATAAACTATAACAAAGATAGTATAATTTGTGCCTCAACGATAGTTGCTAACGTTTAATCTGGTTTAATTTTCCATAAAATATGTTATATTGACATGTGATGTAAGCGATAGTGACGATATTAATAAAACGACATTGTTGCACAATATCCATATATAACCTCTTTTTGAGTTTGTATGAGTGATATGCGCAATATATTTTCAGTCTTGTATACAATCGACGTTTTATGTTTTTGTTACAAAATATGGACATGTAGCAATTATATTACACGTAACTGATATATTTAATACAATTCCAATCGCCAGTAAGGCCACTCGTGGCACAGTGGTACAAAGTGTGAATGTAAAACCGACTGGTTGTGGGTTCGATCCCCACTCTAGGACATGAAATATTAACCTAAATTTATATTTCCATTTCTTCGCTCTGGTGTCAAGGCTCAGCGCGGCGTTGAGTTCTGTCACTCAACACGCAATGCCCCCAGAATTCGGCAGAAAGTGGAGAACGGAGTGTCTCAATATTAGGTTCCCTGTGCCTACCCTGCTGTGCACGGGATACAGTGTGAAGCTGAATAATAAAAATCAACCGATTTTCAAACTCACCGGAACGGCTGAGTCACTTTTAAAATAGAATTTCGCGTAAAATTTTGCCACCAGCCCGACGCTGGATGCGCCCCGCCCCGGCCGCTCCAGCAGCGAGGAAATTAACCGGAGTGCTTTTTTATTGCGTTTAGCACTGCAGCGTTAAAATATAATTTGGTGTATCGTGTGCCATGTGGCCGCGCTGTCTTTAGATATATATTGTACGTAGATGCGTGTGTTGTTAATAGTATCTTGTTTTTTTTTTGAATTTACTCTTTTGTTCAAGTCTCTTACTCTTTTGTTCAAGTCTCTTACGTTACACTCTGGTAACGAGGGTTGGCGTCGCAACGCTTCCAAAATTCGGCGGAAAGTGGGGAACGGAGTGTCTTGACACTTTCGGTTTTCTGTATCGACTATACTGTGTGCGGGATACAGCGTGAAGCTGAAAAAAAAATGTATGAAATACATAACAAAACACAATTAGTTGCTAATTACGTAAAATATATTTACAAAATTTATATACTTACATACATATCGAAGAATCACAAACAAATGCATTGTGAACTATGCATGCACAGAATAATGGAGGCTTAAAAGGGATTTGCACAATGAAAGAGCTTCATGTTGTCGGAAAACTGGACGTGATATTTTACAAATAATTGATAGTATTACGTGTACGATACGATACGCGGAATGCCGGTGGCCAGAAATAATGATTCGTCCGGATTCAGTGCCTGTGTGTGTGTGTATTACTTTGTCTGTTTTGGTTGTTTTTTTTTTACTCGACTACAAAGGAAGGCTTTATGTGTTGCACGGTCTCTTGTTTGTATGTAATATTTTTATTAGTTCATATCTCCAGAATCGCTGAATCGATTTACATGATTGAGTTGTCTCGTTAGATTTGTCTTAGCAGCCCAAGTTAAATATGGTTTAATATATATTGAACTTGTTCAATATATTTAAATTATATATTTGGGGGTCCAAGATGGAAGGCTTGCTTGCAGCGACCCCTGCCAGCCCTTACGAGTGCTGCAACTTTCCATCCGCCACGTGCACCTCGAGAGAGCGCACTGATAGGACGTCCCCCCAAGGCGACGCGCACCGGTGTGTCCCCGCTGGTGTGTGAAGTGGCGACGAATGCGGCGTTGGGGACCACCACCCAACACGCCATGTCCGGAACGGCGGAAAGCGGAGGACGGAGCTACAAATAGCTACGTGGAATGTAAGATGAGGGATGGAAGAAAAGATGAATGAATTATTAGATGTGATGGATGATAGAGATTTGGATGTCGTTTTTGTGACTGAGACCAAGCGAAAGGGCAATGACACAACCGATTTGCTGGGCAGTCGGGTCGCTTTCTGGGCTGGCGTATCAGAGAGCGAGCGGGGCTGTCAAGGTGTAGGTGTGTTATTGTCCTCTCAATTGGTTAGTGCAGCGGTTGAATACAAGGCGATCAACCCGAGACTGCACTGGGTTCGCTTCAAGCTGGGGTTAACAAGAGTATTCTTGTTAGTGGCGTATGCGCCAGTATCCTCAGCTCCATTAGGCGAACTCGAGGAGTTTTGGGAGAGTGTCAGGGATGTTCTAGGTAGCGTTAGAGGGAATGAAAAATTAATAATATGTGGTGATTTGAACGGATGGGTCGGTACTGCGCAAAGCGGTTACGAGGGAGTGCTAGGTCAGTATGGTGACAAGAGAATAGAGGCGAAAGAGGTATGTAGAGACCGTAGCGTTTGGCGCTCCGTTCTCTCTGACTACCCTGCTAAATGGGATAAAGCGTGAAGCTAAGTTAAGATAAGTTATATATATACATATAAATATATATATATATATATATATATATATATATATTTGAGAACTCTCTCACAAGTATAATGTTCGACGCCATTATACTTGTGAGAGAGTTCTCGAATAGATACCACATATAATATCATTAACGTGATACAAAAAATCGAATTGCATAATACTAAAAAAGAAAACAAATCCAATAGTTCATTAGGATTAACTGTAACTTAATAATTGTTCAATCAATTAAATCTTCACAGGAAACTCAGTAAAAGTGTCAATTGTCCGTGAGTCTTGACTGTTAATTCTAATTAACTATTGGGCTTGTGTTTTTTCCTTTTAGTCTTATGCAGACAGGCTTTTTGTTTTTGATAAAAAAATATGATAATTTAATTATTGTCCTCGTCTACTTGTTTGTGTTTAATTATATTTATACTACGATATAAACATAAATTATTAATATGCTTTGATATTAGGTATATCTGAAAATTCAAATTATACTAGTATTTCAATAAGTTTTTATATTATAAATTTATACATCAATTTCACCTAATTGATCAAATTCACCAATGGTAAAATATGGTTTTTTAAATGAAATCTTAATAGTAATATTCTTTGATCTTATCAGCCGTAATAGAATTCAAAACAAAAATGTTCTTAACGTGTAAAATGATATTCTTAAGCTAGTTAAAAGTTGAGAGAGTTTGTAATAAGAGTTTAGTCCGGAACAAGTCGCAGGCCAAGTTTCTCCACTTTCTTGATTCTTCTATCTTCGATACTTGGAAGTGGACGCGCCGGATGTGCCGTATTATGTTCTCATTGAATCGTATAAACAACTTTATAGTGCTTGTAATAACTGATATTATATATTTAGCTTTTGCTAAGTTTTCTTACAATATAAAGTCAATACTTTACGCAATGAAGTTTTGAAGATTGAAGCGACTCTTATTTCATAAGGAACTTTATTTTAAAGAAGTCTTGAGTTGTATAGATTTCGATTTTTATTTTTCTTGGTATGATATTTCAAATGATGGCAGTTAGAAGTTGCAACCAACTGATATTATGTTATAAAATAATAGAATATTTTAATAACTTAAAATTGTAGAAAAAAATATGTTAGTTTTACTAATATAATACATGGTTTTTTTTATTTCGATGTTAATGTGTACACGAATTTTAATTTAAACATACATGTTTATATACATAAGTTTCTGTTAGTATTTATATTAATATGTAGAACGCAAAATGTGCATATTAATTCTCATCTACTTGTATATTTATTGCTTTGCTTAGCAAATACAAAGAAAAATATATAGTCTACGTCTCCAGCTTCACAGTGTATCCTACAGATAGAAGAAACCTAGTGTTAAGACAATCCGTCCTCACTTTCCGCCGAATTGTGGAGGCATTAAGTGTCAAGTGGCGGAACTGAACGCCGAAATTTGCTTAGGCACCGGAGCGAGGTGATGAAAATAGTAAATATTTCATTTCTACGAGTGGAATCGAACCCAAACCCGTCGTATTCACAGTCACACAGCCTCAAAATCAAGTATTAGAATAACAAATTTTCAAAGAGCTAAGACAAAGTAAAATAGTAGACTAAACTTTCAATTTGATATCAAACTTAGGAAATCTCATATCTTCGTCAATACTTAGCTCATTTGTTATTAATCCTAGCGGATAGAAACCGCCAGACGCCGCGATATCTGAGATCGGGGTTCAAACTTCGCCGTTTCCAAGTTCTTTCCCTATGTTTAATTGAGAAAATTTCAGTTTTAGAAGGAATAGTTTTAGGACTTGGCTTTAGTTACTGCAATTTTATATATTAAATGATTATTTTTGTATAATATCAATTTTATTGTTTTGGTTGAATTTAAAAAAATATATATTTTCTTATTAGTTCTAACTTAAAAAAAATCGAATCAATAAAATGACTAGATTTTAAGCAATGAACGTCACCAAATAAAGATATTCATATTTTTTTGTTTATTGTATGGATGATAACTTTTTTGCATTAATAACTGTGTTTAGGGTAAAGGATAGTATTGCGCGACAGATTGAACGTTCAATTTGAAATGACATGAAATATTTAATATTTTCATTTTTTTCGCTCTGGTGGTTAGGCTAAGCGGCGTTGAGTTCCGCCACTCCACACGCAATACCTTCGAGTGTCTTAGTACTAGGCTCCGTCTGCTTAACCTGCTACATATTTGATACAGCGTGAACCTTAAAAATAAGTAGTAATTATTCTGATATATTCTGTAACATAAAGCGCATTTCCGGTTAAACATTGTGCTGGCAAGGCAATAACCGTCTCTTTATGATAAAGTTAATTAGATAGAACATTCGTTCCCTCGAGCCACTGCTCAGATGAGATCCCTTTCTTGGAAACAGGAAAGAAAATAGTATGAAGAAAAAACGTCTATTTAGAATATTTTATTTCAGCTTCACGCTGTATCTCGCATGTAGAAAAGAGGGTAGACAGAGGGAATTTAATGTTTAGACATTTCGTTTCCCAATTTTCGCCGAATTTTCTAGGAACTGAACGCTCCGCTTCTGCCTTCAGAATTCGGCGAAAAGTGGATAACGGACTGTCTTAACACTACGTTCCCTCTGCCTACTCTACTCTAATAGGATTTACATTTTAATGTAGCAGGATTTTATATCATTCTTCTATGGATGTTAATAACAAATTGAAATATTATAAACAATAGAGTAAAACATATGTTAATATAGTAATAAATATCCATCTTTGTCAAGAGCGCATCCAAATCGATAGCCCGGGGCTGCAATTAGTTCGGCCGCCGCCCGGATCAAATCAAACAATGAGCTTCGATGTCTATCCTGTTCTTATTTAGAGTTTGTTCGTTACCAATATATGTACTATAGCGGTCGGTTCGACTTTAAGTAGTTATATCATATGTATACATAATCTTAACTTATATAGATATGTGAATATATTATATAAATCTGGACTTATATAGATTTATGACAGTTTTTATTTTAAGCATTTCTTTGGGGCTTGAAAATAATATGAAAACATATGTTGTCTTTAAATATTCTTATCGAAATTGGGAAAAATTCAGTTCAAGTTAGTAAAAACTCTTTAACAAAATAATTAACCCACCAAAAGTCTAAGTAATCTTATAAAGTGCGTTTTATATTAGTTTTTATTAAAAAAATTATGTAGGCCGGAACGCGTGCATTTTTTTTTGGCTTTTTCATTTATTGCTAGAGTTTTCTCTTTGTATCATTAATTTAATTTAATTATTTGTTTTAATGTAGTGTAATTTAATGACGTTTGATCATTGATTGTTAGGCGCTGGTTCGAATAGGACCACTTTTGGGGTATATTATCTATCCAATAAAAATAAAAGTGATCAAAATCCAAGTACTCGTTATTTTTTTAAAGCATTTTACTCGGTAAATTATGCGTGTTTATATATAAAAAATATCATCGTCGAATTTTTCCAACCTCAATTTATTTATTTAAAAAAAATATTACACGCAAAATTATTCCTACATGTCTCGTTGCATATCAGTTTTAACTGCATTATCTAGATTGCTGGCGCGCAACCAAGTATTTAGATAAATAAAGTAAAACACCGCACCGTGCCGCGCCGTAACTGGGTTTCGCGATCATTGATGAATTTAGTTGCAAATTAAGGACATCCGTAGCGGCCGGAAGCGACTTGCCCGTACGACTTTTAACAGCATTATTTGAGGTTAAACGCTTAGTGTAACCTGATTTTAGTTCTAATTTCCGTCTATAGAAGAGAAGCGACTAAGATTTTATATTATAACGAAGCAGAAGAATGTAGAGTAAAAAAATTTGTAAGAACATAATAAAATTGCTAATTTTTGAATTTGTTTTAAAAGTAGGTTTTCTTCATTACTTTTATGATTAAGCTAGAGATCCATATCTGCTTTATTCTTATTTATATGTTAAATATTTTACATTTTAAAGCTACTTTTCCCGCATATCAGCGAAAAATTGAGAAAAAGACAATCATCAAAATCGGTTGGCGTGATATTGAGTATCGTCCATTTGTCGGACACATACTTAATGCAAATTGAAAACTTATTTAACTTTTCTCACATATAGAGATATCATTGTGAGAAATGGTCCAAATAAAAAACTAGGCCATCCGGAAGCACAAAATTTTGAATAAAAAAAAAGATAATCGAAATCAGTTGATCTAGTCAAAAGTTTTGAAATAACAAACATAAAAACCAGTCGAATTGATGGCCTCCTTCTTTTATAAAAGGTGGTTAAAAAGTAGAAATTCTTATATATAAAACTGATTACAATTGCAAATCTTTTAATAATGGATCTAGCAGGGTAGGCAGAAGATACCTAGTGCCAAGATTCTCCGTAACTCGCTCTTCGAGACACAGCGTGTTGAGTGGCGAAACTCAACGCCGCACGCAAATTAAAATAATTCGTTGCCCTAGCAGTAATCGAATTCAGAACCGTCGCGCTTATAATCCGAAATTAGGTCCTACCAATAACTATTTACTTTGTTTGTCATAAATGAGTTTATGGAGCGGGGTATCGTAGTTTTAAATCGAATGCGATATTGCTAGCGTGCGTCCCCGTTGGGTTTCTGTTTCTTTTTTTATTTTGAAAAGCGAAATACGTTACGATTTTTTTTATTAAGTCAATTTCAAATTTAATATCGGGCTATTCTCTAGAGATATCCTATGTACATTATGTATACATTTTCTTCAATAAAAATGTTTTTTAGATTATATATTTTTTTCCTAATAAAAGACGAGAAAAGGAAGATGAAAATAATTCGTCATTCACTTGAAAATCGAACCCGTTACCTTGCTGTTGCGTTGCAATTACAGTTGGATATTGCGTCGTTTGCTTCACAGCGACCTAGAATTTATTTTCCAAAAGCACTTTGACGTCATTGAATTTTTCCCAATACGCACTATTTACGAAATTATTGGGTTCAGCTCTTACTATAACTATATTTTTAAATTTTCTATTTTCTTATGCTAAATTGCATATTGCTCTATATGTTTAGATAACTCACGATGTCTCCAAAATGGGTTAGAAATATAAAAATATATATTCTCAACTAGATCCTTTCGGTTTATCCCATATGGTGGTGAACTAAGGAATTTAAAATGCTGGGCTTTGTTTTTGTTGTAAGGAATACTGAAGATATTAAAAAGACACAGACTAAAATAAGACTATTCGGCTTTGGTTCGATGTGGTCGAGATTATTATGCACAAGGTCTGGGCGTCTACGTTACGATGTACATATAGTGGTGCATCGAGGCACATTTCTTACTGTTGTAATAAAGTATAGCATAGTATCAAAGACGTTTAAAACATTCCAATCTTAATAGTTTGTTCGATTGGAGACAGTTGTTTTATAAATTGGTTAACGGTAACTTAGGCTATCGCTTTCTTATTGACAAACTAAATATAAATATAACTCCGTACAAGTAAATAGGTTCTATTCTCGACTAAAATTTTAAAAACTAAATTGGGTCAGAACGCTGGACAGTGACAACTATCATGCCAAAATATCCTGAGGCTAGTATCTGTATTCTCTCATATAGCTGTTTAAAGTTCAAAAGTAAAGTTATTACATGCCTTCCGCCTTGACACTAAAGATATCACTTTATCGTCCTTCCTCGATCGTGTTCCGGTATGTTATTCTTATATATTATATTATTAATGTTCAAAGAATTTATTCTCAAAAAAGAAATACAATTTCACTTAATAAGTTCTTTGATTTTCACGATTATTACACATATTAAATGATAATTTAACCGGATTAATCGCGTATATTTAAGTATACGCGAATCTTAAATATACGCGATTAATCCGGTTAAATTAGTTTTATTTAATACAATTTCACTTATATGAGAACAACACTTTTAATATATACCTATATGTATAACATTTTTTTTGTCTTTTTGGTACATACATCATAAATTAATTTTAAATAAGGGAAGATTTTAAATAAAGTACATTTTAAAATTTTATATGAATATATATAAAATATACAAAATATATGTATATAAAAATCGTTATTTTTAATAGAAGAAACTGTCTTGAAACATGCCGTGACAGCTTATAAGTAAAGCAACACTAAGGTCATAAATTTGTTACTCAACGTGTTTTTAATATCCGAATAAACTGTTTAAGTATTATTTTTCCCCATTGTGTGGTGTATTTGGGATACATTTTCTTAATTTCATACTATTTAATTTGTAATTGGTATTATTGTCGATAAATGCTCACCTTGTATCAGTGACTACCTATTTTTTGAAATCGACTAATACAACCATTTAATTATTATTTATTATGTATGATAAAAGTTATATCTCAAAATTAATATCTTATAAATATCATTCTTTGTACAACCCATAAACCCCGAGCGATATCAGATGAAATTCGAAATATGCACCTTTGATATTCTGCTCAGTTGAAATGTTTCGTCTCGATACGAGTGTTTCTGTGTATTTGTCGTGTATCTGTTTCCACGTCGAGTGCTGTTCAATTGCACGTGCCAAGGTACTCTCGCGAATGGACGTCCCCGTATTTTCGTTTTGATACATATTTGTGTCTAAATATATTCGAAGCGTCTATTTTCGGTTTGTCATTCACGATCTCTGCGCTCATGTAGGTGTAATCCGTGAATGTTTGAAGGGACGTAATGCAATACGTATTCGATTATTGTGGTTAACTTACTTACAAATGAATATATATTTTTTAGCATTATGTAAATTATTTTCAGCTAAAATTTGTGTTTCAGATAATGATATGAAAATAATAATAATAAGGTGAAAATTATTTTTCAAATTCCAATTATATTGTAATAATCAGCTCAATTTCCATTATGATGAAATGGCTTGTAAATTGTTTGCCGGACTTAACTTTGGCTGGAGGTGAATTAAGTATTTTTTTCAGAAAGGGAACAAAAAGGCGTGCCGGCGTCCAGCGGACGCTGAATCAATTACGTTACGGGTGACGTGGTGGCGAACCGTAATTCGATCCGTCGGCAAATGTTGATTTGACCGCCGCCGTAGGGCACATCTAGCTAGATCACCCGGTACACTGATCCATATCCACTATTAGCAGTTTGTTAAACCGCTGCCCTAATTACACCATGGACGCCTCTCGCCTTGAACACGAGGGACCTGAATTGCCCGACACGTACGGCTCATTAATATATCAACGTATACCTACTGGAAAATGACTGATATATATATTATAACACTATTGTATACCGATGACAGTAATATGGCCCGTGTTGCCTGCGGCGAGAGTCGGCCTACAGATTTTACGTGAACGGTAAAGCGGATTATCGAAATTAACCTCCTCAACGACTCTAATGATTGACTCTTCTTCCACTCCAGTGTTAGGGGTTCTCTCGTGAGACGCTTCGTAGCGGCTTGAGCTAATAATGCTTATTATAATATCGCTACACTTTATCTTCAATGAATATTTGAAATATTTTTTCTTCAAAATAAATTAATTAATATTTATTCCTTGATATAGTAAGATTTGTTTAGTATTATACGAAATGAGGCAAGTCGATGTTGATGTTGTTTCTTTGTTGAAGAATTGAGTAAAGTACAACTTTTAAACTGTTTTCTAAATCGTTACTTCGGTTGTTTTAAAGTTAAAATAAATCTTTGGAAATAATACTTAATAGAATAAAGTAGGGCTCATGTTAATTTAATATATTTCTCAAGTAAATATCTTTAGATATTTTAGATATTTATAATATGTTATATATTAAAGACTGTATAATAATAATGTAATCCCTGAGCAAGTCTGCATAGATTAGATTTCAAGGACCGTCGTTGTGAACTAATCTGGATGAGGCGAGGGACACAATAGGCTTTATTAACATACACGTTGGTTCGATACAAATTGGCGTCGAGTCGATACTCTTGCGGCTTACAAGAAGCTCACCTGTCGATACTGCGTTTACCTTTAAGTTGATATTGGCACGAAAGCTCTTCTACCCGTACCCGTAGACGGTCATACTAAATGTGTAATGCCGTTGTACCGACTCCGAAACGGGATTCAGAGGGAGTAATCTCACTGAACGGGAAAATTTTTACAGTATGGTTTGGTAGTCGATGGTATTATCGTTATAGTTTATTATTCACTCTTATTATAAGTAATATGTATTTTTTGATATTGTTCGTAAAATAGATCTTTATTATCATTTTTTGTTGTAGCTCTGCCTGGTCAAGTATGAATATACTAGGTTGTAATTTTGACACAGAAAGAAAGAAACATACAATTTATTCGTGTTTTAATTAGTGTCCTCGCAACACCATTTATATATATCACCAGGTCACGCTAAGGTTTAATTTTATGGACGCAAAGTCATCGAATCACTCCCTTAGGATCTGGATCATTAAGTGGGTGAATGGTTAATGAAAATAGAATGAGCACTAAACATCGGAGTGGAATTTAGCCAGTCACCTAGCCGTCGTTAAATGTTGTTATCGTTCGCGATTAAGTAACAAAACAAGTCGGCCGAGGGCGGCGCGGGGGTCCGCGGGGCGGGGCGCGTCGCGAATAATAATCTCAGTTTACGACGGGAGGCGAGTGAATCAATAAAAACACTAATAATGCACAGGCGTAATCCGGCTCCTGCAACGCGATTACCGTCACTAACGAGCTCGTAAAGACGTATACCGATGCACGGGGCTTAACGCCGAAACTTAAGCGCGGCGGGGTGCTAGACGATTGCCCGTACGCGGCCTATCGATATATTGTAATTTTCATTTGTTGATATGCTATGTCATATAACTAACTTGCTCGCTAGTTTTGAAAAAACTGGGTTTTAAAAATACGTTTATTAACTACATTATCTATTTAAAAAAATGTTTTCGAGGTGCACTTGTACTGAGTACTTCTAAAATCTACTCACGGAATTTCTGCTAGAATCTGACCATCGGTTTTTGAGTACCGTAATGATGTATTAACTCAAAGTAGAATCTGTTTTAGGGTTATAATAAAATTAATAACATTTTTTAAATTAATATTTTTGATATTTTTGACAAACCAATATCTTTCCAGAAATTCCACTAATTAAAGATATATTTCACAGACACGAAAAGAGCAGCGACTATTTCGTATCTTAGCTAAAGAACCCTAATACGATACAGGCTCCATTATTCTCAATTTGCACCAAGCTCCAAGGAAGCGGACGACAGACACGACGGGTGTCCCCCTTGATTAAACCCTAGAAAGAACAATTTGTGCTATATCCAACACCTTAGATAAAGTCAAAAATGCTCTCCAGCTACCGTCAAATGAACTTAAGATTATCCATTTTACAAATGATCTAGATATTTTTGTATAAAACTATAATAATCTACACTATCATATTATTATGTTTTAAACGTAACGAAGCATTTTTGTTATCGAAAATTTGCTCGAGAATTAATATGACTATTAGGACTATTCTTTGCAATATGCTTAAACAATACTAAGCCCAGAAATATGGTAGGGAATTTAAAATTAATTTAGTTTTTGTTATTTCTTTTGTGAGCGAAACGTTTTAATTCTCAATTCTGTATAATTTTGCTAACGTTTAACTCAATCTCTTAAAAATTTAGTGAAATGTATGTTTTAGGACTTGAATGTTATCAAAAGTATAGTTGTCGCTAGCGGTCCTATCGTTCACAGCTAAAAAGTCATGGCTGTTACCAATTCAGCGGAGCATGCGACGTAATCCGTAGTGAGGCGAGTAAACAAATTACCGGGCGAGGCGAGTCGAGGCGAGTCGAGACGGGGACGGGGACGAGGACGGGGACGGGGACGGCCGACGTGCCGGCGTCCGCTATTAATTTTAATTCCGGCACAAGGCGAAGATCGCCAGAGATGGGCGAGAGGCACGCGCGAAACACTACAAATGCAAAATGATTGAATGAATTAAGCAGTTATAGAAATGTTATTGGGTCTGCGCTTTTAGATTAATCTATAAATATTGTTAATTATATTTAGATATAATAAACTCGACATTAACTGTTAACAACTTTATATATATTTTTAAACATTTTTAAAGTGTTAATCCACACTTAGGAAATATAAATACTTATTACGTTTTCTAAATAAGTAACTTTATATATACCTATACATTTTTTATACTCTTAGATATTTACTTCTAGCTTTGGGATATGAGCAGGAAGACATTGTTGTATTATATCACGATTTTCCATTTTTTTTGCATTTTTCTCGTTCTTATTATGTATTTCATATAGAACAATTTATACACAAACCAACATCCATATCGCTTTGGCTTAAGACTATATGAATTGGTTCTATGTCAAATTTAACAAGCGTTCACGCAGTTCATTTCCATCTCTATAACTCCTTGTAATTAAATGATCTGAAACTGTATAATTTGGCGGCCATTGTGGACCACGATATCATGTGTTAGCTATAATTAATTCCAAGTGAGGATTAATTGGACGTACATAGTTATGAGTGATACGGTTAAACGTCGCCGGTGGATGGCACGTCGTCGTCACGTCGGCGTGTCGGCGTGACGGCGTGACGGCGTGTCGTCCTCGTGGCGGCTCCTAACGTGTTTATTGTATCAGTGCAGGGCCTCATCAAAATGCAAATAAGGATCTGCCGCGGCGCCGGACAGTTGCCCGTGTTATATTGAGTTATGTCCCCGCTGCGGAACAATTGTCTGAGCTGAGGGTTGTGTGTTGATATATTATTTATTATATGTGCATTTTAGTTTTGGAAACTGTTTATAATTTGTTTTTTTACGTAGAATATTTCTAATATTAAAATAAATTATTGAACTTCGTAGAAAAAACTTAATAGGGTATTAACAAGGTTTTACAAGTGCTCTCTATTATATGTCTCATCTTTTTTAACTAAAACGCTGTATTCCGCACACTCCAGGGCAGGTGTAGAGAGAACCTAGTGTTAAGACACTCCGTTCCCCACTATTTTACACAATTTTTTCGAAGAATTGCGTGTTAAATGACGGAACTCAATGCCAGGCTTTTGCGTTGGCGCCAGAGCTAAGAAATGTAAATATTACTAAATGATAATTCATTCCCTCGAGTGGGGATCGAACCCACAATCGTCGCGTACACACCACACACCGTACAGTCACACCTTTGTGCCCCTGCGCCACGACTGCCTCGCCGCATTTTTTACATTTGCTACATAATAAATTTAAGTGATCGCCACGGTCGCCGTACAAAACGTATTGTAAGCAAGCGAGGGCGGTCGGTGTCCCACTGCATATCAGGCGGTTAATAAGCTCTCGCCGCTCGGATTTCGGTCGTTAGAGCGTAATTGTCGACATCTAATTAGTCCGACACCCCGACACCCCGACACCGCCGTCTCCGGTGACTCCACACATGACCCGCGATATTTAATGTTTGCACTGACTTAAAATATGCGGTCGCTCTCGCAACCAGCACTCTGCTCTGAGAGATACTCGTAAAATGTAGATTGCATACGCTCCAACTAGACAAATTACATTAGTTAGTTAGTATTAGAATAATATAGATTTTAAAAGTTGTACACGGATTGTTGAAATGTATTTATGTAATAAGGTAATATCACATTATTTGATAATAATATATAGTTTTATAGATATTTATATATATATATAAATAAATATCTGTAAAACTATATATACGGAATAGTAGTAAGTAATATTAGTAGAGGCCAGTCGTGGCGCAGTAGCACGAAGTGTGACTATAAAACCGTCTGGTTGTGGATTCGATCCCCACTCGAGGAGATGAAATATTTACTTAAATTTATATTTCCATTTCTTCGTTCTGGTGTTGAGACTAAGCGCGGCGTTGAATGCTGCCACTCAACACGCAATGAATCCAGAATTCGGCAGAAAGTGGGGAACGGAGTGTCTTAACACTAGGTTCCCTTTGCCTACCGTGCTGTGTGCGGGATACAGCGTGAAGCTGATTTGATTTGATTTTTCTTAGTAAGTTAATTTTTTATTTCTCCATGTACCTTTCATTATGGAACACGCAGGGCATCCAAATGAATTTCTGGATGAAGTGTTCTTAACATATTGTCCGTAATAAAGACATATTAATCCATAATTTTTTATAACAAATTTATTAAGAAAAAAATAAAATTTGAAATACAATTTTTATATTGTGAAATAAAAAAAAATGGTCGTAATTATGTTGAAATATACAACTGTCTATATAGAATTATATTGTTTGAATATGCCTCACATTGTTGTTATCCATTAAGATATGGCATTCTATGGGAGACTTATTTATGAAGTAATTAAGAGGCATAGAATGAAAAAAAATGCTTTAGTATCACATGTAGGTTGTTGATTTGTTTGTATGCTATCATGTAGTTTAGTTTCTTATTGTAATGATAGAGTTAATATTTTTCAATATGTTAAACATTCTGCTACGTTGTATTTGGCAAAAAATTAAAACAAAGCAATTTGAAAGCTTTGCTCATCATACAAATGTGATTAAAAGCTGTTTCCGTGTACGTTGTTTTGTTGAAAAAAAATTAAATACTTTCAATTTACAAATACTTTAACTTTTTATTAATAATTTTAATACGTAATAATAAAAAAGTACACCTTTATATAATTTACAACATTTTTTTCCTAGGGATGGAGGCGATAATGTCAGAGTTCTTCAATGATACGACTACTGCGTTTTACATCATCCTCATCGTATGGATTGCTGATCAATACGATGCAATTTGCTGCCACACCGCAATCGCTAAAAGACATTGGCTGAGGTGAGTATATTATTTTAAGAAGATTTTTTCTTTTCTCTGTTGTTTTAGATGTAACATGCAAATTTCCTGTTTTATTATTTTTCAGCAACACTACGTATATATTTTCTCTAATATTTTATCTAATCTCCTTATTTTATTATTGTTGGTTGTAATGTTAGAAAACATTTAAGATTACTGAAAAGAACAACTACGAAATTGATATCTAATCAAAATAAGTAAATTATTTAGTAATAAGATACACGGATTAAAAATAAATAAAATTCAGAGATTCAAATACTCATCTAGATTTGAATTGGTGTGTAAAGGCTGAATTTGTGGAATTCAATGTAAGGAGTATAGAAAAAATCTCTTATTTCCTTCTCTTGTATATTTTCTATGAATAATGGTTTCTATGAATAAAATATAATAAATAAACTTAATTCCTTAATAATAAATCAATTATTAAATAAGTTTTTTAAAATAAATTACGCACTTGGCCGTTTTGTCACTCACAAATTCCTCATTTAAGGCCTTTTGTCATTTTGTTAAACAATAAATATATTATATAGTGACCATGAGCTCCCGGCTAAACGTTGGATCTTTTGAAGCCATGTCTTTGTTTGTATTCTGCGATTAATGACTTGAAAAGCCGTCCCTGCTTCGATCTATTTTTAATTGAATTTTCGACTTGCTTGCCGGTCAAGCCATGATTTTACATAAATCTTTTCAAAAATAAAATTTAAAGAAAATATTCCTTGTCGTGTGAAAAAAGTTAAATATCTATATGATTGATTGATATTTGATCAATGTGCTTAACGTACTGGACTATTTAAAAAAAAATAGCATCACGGTGTATCTCGCATACAGCAAGGTAGACAGAGGGAGCCACCAAAAATATGTGAGGAATGGAGGAATGAGGGGAATGGAGTGTCATTTCCCACTTTCTGTCAAATTTTGCGAGGCGTTGCGTGTTGAGTGGTGAAACTCAACGGACTCAACGGACTTTTGTCTTCGCGCTAGAACGAAGAAATTAAACGTTACTTTGTTTTACTTTGTCTAACCAACATGAACATTGAAGTACATTCCAATAAAAAAGAATCATCGATATCGCTTAACGTGGTTGGCGTGATAGATTATTTGATAATTTAAGACTTATGTAATTTTTTTCATGGATAACGTTGTCCGAACTGGGTTAAATTAAATGCAACACGGGAAGCACCAGCTATTAAATAAAAAAAAAAATATCAAAATCAGTTCACCCAGTACATAGTTCTGAGGTAACAAATATAAACCGATAACCACCTCCTCTGAGAAAAGTCGTTTAAAAATGATAAAATACTAACTGATAGGTACCATTTTCGTTTTTACACATTGATATTTTTTTCCTTTTGTATCTTCATCTTGTATCCTACACGGCATCGTAGAGGTAAGATACTTTGTCCATTAATAAACTACCGTTCCTTACGCAATGCTTCGAATTCTCGAGGCATTGTGTGTTGAGTGGCGGAACTCAACGCCGTTCTTTGCCTTGTTACCAGAGCCAGAAAATATCAAATCAACCGTCGCGTTTTCAGTCACGCTCTTGTGTCGACGACGGCCTCAAATGATAATGGATATTGTATATAATAGATAATTAAATGATATTATAGTTACATTACATTATCGGCTACAATATTTCAGTCCAATCAGCATCGTCGCTAAAATGGCTAGTTATTGAAAACTGCGTGGGCTTTTGCGGCGCTTACTAATTAGTTTATTGATACGGCGTCATCCCGTTTGTGAGCGCAAGCTACGGCTTTTGTATGGCGTTCAACATCAAAATTGTCACATATGCTTATCGGCTTACTAATTGGTATTCTTTTGTTAGTTGATCGTGTTGTTTTTTATATGATAGTGTATAAAAATCGCTCGGAAAGTCTATAAAAAACTTTTTATTAAAAATATATATTACATTATATTTATTTCAAAATAGCTGGAAAGCTGTCAGTTATCGTAATAATTAAATTATACAATTTACTTTGAAAAAGAGCAACTGTTGAGTTTCTTGTCGGTTTGTCTTAGCAGAACCGCCTTCCGAACTTGTGGTAGCTTTTTTGGTTTATATGATCATTCGACGTACATTTCAAAGTACTCATAATACTCTATTTCAATAAAGAATATTTGAATTTGAACTTGAAAACACTTGTATTTATTTGAACATGGAGTATTTTCATTTTTTTTTGATATCAATCAATTCGACAAAAAAAAAAATCGCGTTTTCATCATTTATACATTATTTGTGATTCTCCAGTAAGTTACAAACACCCAAAACTAACTAAGTATTACATATAACTTTAAGCAATAAGCAAATGAATATTATTTAAAGCTAATAGCCTGTATGAGGTATTAAATTAATTATATTAATCCGATTGTAACAACCACACAATGAGAGTGACGCCGGCGGTCGTTCTGGCCCATTGACACGTGCGGTCACGTTGACGAATCATAATATATATACCTGTATAATATTAAATTCGCTTGTTTGACCAACTTCCGTGGAACACGATCAATTTTGAAATATTGTTGTAAGTTTACTTTTATGTTGAAATATATTGACGTCGGTATGTGTAGGTTCTTTTGTGGCCCATATAAATATGTAGAGTGAGCGTCAAATTGTACCCCCCACGCCAGTTTATATACATACATATACGTCTATATTTCTGTGTAGTGTTTGTATAGAGCTCGTTATTCCGTGTACTTTTTGTATTTGCTCTCCAATGTCGATATTTCTTGACGATACCATATTTATCTATCATTTTTATTGAGTTTATATAAGCTTTGATACTTCAGTGTACAGAATTACAATTATTTTGTTCGATAAAATCTATGTATATATATAGATCTACTATAAGATGATTTGGCTTAATTTTGTTTTTGTTAAAGTGAACACTTAAAAAGTATTAAAGAGACGTAATTAGAAATGGAGTGACTTAACGTAGTACTATCTACAAAAACATTAAAAAAGGAGAAAATACGTTGGTATAACTACATTTTAGCAATTGTCGTCGTCCGACGTCCCAAATGATTAAGATTTCTATTAGTTTATTGATTTTGAGATGATATCTTGAAACCTGCATAATTCTACATAATATATAATTTCCTTAAATCAATTAACTACCTGTCAACCGACATCACAGCGACCTAAATCGTTTTAGGAATTGAGGTTTTATGACCTTTCTTAAATGTCAATTAGTATATTTGATAATTCACTCAAACCTACTGAGTCTAAAAGCAATAAATGGCAAATTTAATTTACTGAATTATTTATTCACATTTATCATATCTGGAAAATATCCCTTTAGATTCATAAAACCCGCAGTACAGTCCACGTGGTCTAAGATGAGCTTTGTTTTAGTGACGTGTTCATAAATAGACAAGAGGGGGTCTAGACCATACCTTCTGCACTAATAGCAGCATCATATATTTAATTCTTAATATTTTATGTTTGTGTCCGATTTATTAAAAGTTAAAAATAAGAGAAAATAAATAAATTTTTAATGAAATATTATTAACTGAAGCGACACAGCAGACTAAAAATAATGAAACATACATTGTTGTTTGTAGAGGAATTAATATATTTTTTTTATGTTAATTTTTTTTTAATAATCTGTAATGATAAAATTCATACTTACATAAATGCAAAGCGCAGCTTAAGTCTGGAAAACTTGTAAATCATATTATGTTTTATTTTACTTTATTAAGCGTACCAATGGCTTATATATTGTTCCATTTCAAGTAAATATAAATTAAAAATTGAAAACAATTAATGTACTGTCACTTAAAAACACTTCATACAATATATAGTCGCTGTGAACAATCGTGAAACGGTAATTTATATAAATATAGATTTGCAAGTACAGAAAAGTGAATCAAAATTATATAAAGATAAAAAAGTAATAATAATAATAATAATAATAATAATATATTTATTCATCAAATTAAATTTAACAAATTGCCTCTTAAACCAAGAGGTGTGCGTTGGTAGCCGTACTAGTATAAACTGTGTCACAGCTACCAGCGTCTTTGCCCCTTTACAATTTTAATGACGTTTTAGACATTTGAATCATTTAATTATCAGTTAAATATTATAAAAATATAAAAATGAAAAAGTAAAATAAAAAAAAAAAAAACAAAACGATACAATATTTTAAAATCGCCAAAAGCAAAAACAAACTAACAAACAACTTATAATACAATTAATCAAAGAACAAAGTGTAATTACCACATTAAATATATATATTTCTATGTGTGTATGTGCTGCTGTGTGTGTGTGTGTGTGCGTGTGTGGGAGTGCGTGTATATGCCCATGATATGGGTGTATATTTATTTAGCCGAGAAGAAAATTCTCAGTATCTATGTACGATAAATTTTGAAGCCAAGTTGTAACAATTTTTTTGCATTTAAAAAAAGATAGTGGATATATATACCTAATTTTGTTGATTTTATTGTATATGTGGCTGCTGATAATATAAAATTGAGTGCGGGCGGACCTCGTTCTGGAGTACGCGGTTTCACAGACCCTGGACTTATTACGTTTGCAAGTAGGCCTGAAAGTAATACTTTTATGCTTGCGAAGTATCACCAACATTATGAAGAGTTTCCTAACCGAAAGAATAGACGTCTCACGGTAGAGTAGATCCGTACTGTAACGTCTAGGTTTTCCCAGCATAACTTTCAAAATAGCCCTTTGAGCACGTTCTAAGGAGAGTAGTGTATATTTGCTGGTGCCCCCCCAAACAACGATGCAATAGCTTAGAAGACTTTGTACGAGAGCATAGTACACCGTGAGAAGGATTTGGGGATCACCCGAATTTCTAAGTTTTTTAAATACCGGAATTATTTTACGTAAACGGTTGGCTATGTTATCAATATGAAGTGACCAGCTCAAACAGCAATCCACAGTAACTCCCAAATATTTCACATTGAAGGCGCGAGAAAGATTAAGACAATTGCAGTCATCCTGACGAGAGCAAGTATGCGCTTTGATGGTAAAATCGGAAGACGGTTGGGAGCTTAGTCGGTGAGAGAAAGCTACAAATTTAGTTTTGTCAATATTGATAGTCAAAAGGTTGGAATTATACCATTGTGTCACTAATTTGATAGCATGCTCGGCATAGTTTTTAGCCTCAACCCATTCTCTCCCATGTATTACCAACACAGTGTCGTCTGCATAAGCGATCATTCTACAGTTGGGCAGTGACATATTACATAAGCTATTAACGTATAACAGAAACAGAGTAGGACCCAGAACACTTCCCTGGGGAACTCCAAAGGAAATAACTGCCTTGTCACTTACAAATTGATCAATTCTGACATACTGAGAGCGGTTAGTTAGATACGAGCGAAAGATATCTAGAGCCATACCACGTATGCCAAAAGATTCCATTTTGTTAAGTAGGATGGGTATAGATACAGTGTCGAATGCCTTGGATAAATCAAGGAAAAGTCCGATAACCTTAAATTTGTTGTCCAGATGCTTAGCTATAGTTTCCGTAAGCAACAAAGCAGCGTCCTCCGTGGATTTGTTTTTAATGAAACCAAATTGATTGTCAGCAAGGATGTTGTGGTGTTGAAGATAACGTGTCAATCTTTTATTTAGTAGCTTTTCTAGGATCTTGGAAAGGACTGGGAGAATCGATATAGGTCGATAGTTATTAACACTATTTCTGTCACCTGTTTTGTAAATGGGATGAATTAGAGCCCTTTTAAAAATATCCGGGAAAACACCGGTTGAAAAGCAAAGATTAAATATATGCGTAAGAACAGGGGTTATACTAACGCTGACCTTTTTAATTACTGATGTGTGAATGCCGTCAATGCCAGGAGCCGAATCTTCTTTTAAGTTAGAGATGATAGTCTTAATCTCATCATTATCAGTGTCGTAAAGTACCATGGATTCATTTAAAGTATAAGGATGAGGATTTTTGAAGGCTATTTCTGAACTAAGATTGTGAGGGCGTTTAGCAAGTATGGCATTAGCATATGTCGCACCAATTTCAGCAAAGTAATCGTTAATAATGTTGACAGAAACATGAGGATTATTATGTAGGTCTAGTAAGGGAGTAGGAGAAGGAGAGGGCTGCTTAAAATAGGTAATTTTATTTATTATATTCCACGTACCTTTTAGATTATTTTTATATTTCAGAAATTCGCTTTTCTCATATGCAATCCTTACTTTCTTTATCAAGTTAGTGCAAAAGTTACGGTATCTGGTGTAAGTAACTCTGAGTATCGCATTGGCAGGATCACGCTTACTTTTTTGGTGCAATTTGTCACGGTGTCTTATACATCGTACTAGTCCCGGAGTCAACCATGGCTTGATTGGACGCTTCCTATGTGAGACTTTAATAAGTTTTGAGTGAGTAGTTATGGCTTCAGAAATTATGTCAGTAAGGAGGCTAGCAGCTGTATTGGCATCAGTAGAGTTAAGTACACATGTATAATCAATTTCAGAAAAAGATTGAATTAACGACGAATAGTTTATTCTAGAAATGGTAGTTTTAGACCTATGACACTTTATGTTACATAGTAAGCACAAAACCAATGGCGCATGATCAGTCACATATGAGTCGAGAATATACGTAGCCGCGTGTCTGTTGGTTCGTAGCATTACGTGATCAATACAGCTTTTGTTACGAGTCGGAAGATTGTGGGCGCTTAAAAAACCGTGGAAAGCCATCATGTCCAAATATTTACCACTATTTGCGTCGTCACTATCTGGAGCAATATTAATATTTATATCGCCAATAACAGCTACGGATTTAACATGCTTGAGTGATGACAAACATAAATCAAGGCTATCACAAAATTTACTAATATTACTGTTAGATGGTGATCGGTATACTGCTACTATAGCATATTCATTGTTATATTTCAGGATAAGAGAACTAGCATCAGATAGTGTTGATTTAATAATGGAATGCTTTATTACTGTTTTTATATACATTATAACACCATCGTTTTGGTTCTGATAATCCGAGCAATAGGAAGTGTATCCATCGATACAAGGTGGATTAGTTGTTACAGAAAGCCAACACTCAGTAAGAATCAATATATCAAACCTGATACAAATTCTTTCGAGGAGAACAGCAAATGCATCGAAGTTACAGGATATACTACGAATGTTGGTATGCATTACAGTTAGAGAAGTCTGAGATATATTTATATGATTACCCAGATCTTCCGGAGAACACACCATGGCTTCGGTTACTTGAGCTGAATCGATGTCATTAGATATATCATTTAAGGGAAACATTATAACCAGATAATCCGTTGCGGCATTTCTTTGGTAAATACGAGTGAACCTTTTTTGATATCTTGTGTTTGGATGCAATGTATTCTGATAAAGTAAGTAAAAATAAGTAAAAATGGGCCATGCAATGTACTGATTGTGTATTTAGAAATAATGTATATTGAAGAGTATTATGAGTGAGTGATAAAAACACAGTGCTCAGAAATGGATAATTACAATTACCTATGAAGAAATACTGAGTAATCATTAAAAAAATAATATAAAAATATTCTGAAAGTTCAAAATTAAAGTAAAATATAATAAACACGGTTGTTACAACTAGTCACAGCTCAGGCGATGACAGAAGACGGCCCAGGTCATTTTCAGTGTCGATACGATAAGACTGACCACCTATAGTCTTACGGAGAAATACTTTTCCATGAGCTGTCCAACAAAACTTGTAGCCGTTGTTATTGCTAAACTCCCGTGCCAAATGAAAAATTTTTCTTGCTTTTTGGGTTAAACACTCGCTAATATAGACTGGCTGGGGTTCCCCATTTAGGTTAAGATGTGAAGTATTTAACTTAATTGTAGTATTATTGCGATTATAGGCTTTTACAGAAGCTAAGATTTTTTCTTTTATAGGAACAGAAGAAAAATCTGCTATTATGGCCTTGTTGACCCGATTCTTCTGATTCAGTCGAAACACATCCCGTATTTGATTATCCTCTATATTAACACTAGTAGCGGCCCCAATATTTTTCACTAAAGCGAGAAGGTCATTTTTAGTTTCGTTATTTTGGACAGGAACGTTTCTAATTTCGACACTGGTATGTTTTTGTGATCTTTCGAGGTCCTCTACCTTCATCTCCAAGGTCTGTATGTAGGCTAGATGTGACTGTTTTTCAGATTCCAATTTAGTCATTTTATCCTTTATCTCCTCGTACTGCTTAGATATAAAATCCATGGATTTTATTATATCATTGTTTTGACTCTGTATATCCCTAATCGTAACTTGTATGAGATTTTGTTGATTTTTAAACGTCTCAAAGGATTTTTTTATTTCAAGCATAAAAGCAGATACTTCATCATCATGATGACGCTTACGGGCCCTTGGTCTATTAGTGACATTATTTGCATCCTCATTATCCGTATCCGTGATTGCTGAGCTATGATTTGTATCCGTACTTTGCATAGTGAGTTTATCCTTTAGGTTTGGAGAATTCTTTTTAGGTGGCATCTCAGTAAAAATATAAACAAGTAAAACTATTAATCAAAATAAATAAAATTATTAAGTAGCCTCCCAGAGTCAAAATCAAATCGATACAAAGCAATGTCACATCTATTAACTAATCACTGACGTTAAGCGTATGATACATCACTGGAAGGTCACGCACGACGTTGTAGTCTTTATGCGTAATGCCGAACCGTGAAAATCGCTTGCACTAGCCGTAGAATGACTTGATGATTTGTTAACGGTCGAATAAAAGTTATTTGCACTTTGAATTATAAATTCACTGTTTTACTCGGTTAATTAGGTTTGTTAAGACACTAATTCACTACACCATTGATAATAAAGCACTGGGCGTAGTTTATATGGCGAAAAATACTTTTTTACAACGAATTATAATATTTTTAAAAGGAAGAAACAAAGATGTGATGTTACATGTTTAACCCCCGGGGCAAAGTGAAGTGAAGTTGCCTAACGTTTCGTATAATGCAACTATAAAGGGGTATACACGTTTATACTATATGTAAGTGAATACCTAACCAGGAATATCAATGATATCATAATTTACATACATCGTATAGCTTTCTTAAAAGCTCTTACAGACAGTTTAAAAATATCAATATCCGTGGACACACTACATTTCTTATTGTAAAATGAGGTAAGCCTTGTAATAGGAGAGTTAGATTAATTTTTTTTTCCCCGTTGCAGTATTGCAAATAAACCAATTGGTTTCTGGGATATTTTAAGGAGTATAGTAAAAGAGAAATTAGAAAGAAGATTCGGATTTATATAAGGAAACTAGATCACTTGCGTCTCTCAGAGTGTGTAGGATATATGTATATTAAACAATAGAATACTAAGTATAAATTCGTTATCAACGTGAAAGCAATATGTTTAATATAATTAATTAATATTAGAAGCGTGATACATTATGATCTCAAGTTTGATAGACATTCATGATCTGTATCAGATTTCATCATAAACGTAGATGTGAAATGAGCCAAGTTAAATGCGGACGATGAGTCGTTCTTGACTTCATTGACAAAAAATCTGAGATCTCTGTGAGTGCCGAGTATACTATTAGGTTAATATTTATTTTGGTCGTAAAATAGCGAAGTCAAATTTTTAGCTTAAAAACATAGCACCTCGACACCATAACGAAATGAAAATATTAAATATTACTTTTATACATAACGAAATGAAAATATAAAATATTACTTTTCTTTTAGTGGGAGTCGAACCCACAATCTATCGCGTTTAATGCCTGACGCTAAAAATCATATTAGATGTACGTTAATAAAAGTTTAGTATCTAATCGATTGTTTAATATACCTGGCCCCCAAAGATCGGATGTCTAATATATCTTCTGTACAAATAGTCGGGCACTTTGTTTTTACGCCTAGACTCGTGCTATGTGCCTCTTAATCAAAAGGCGTCCAGGCACGAAGCAATTTGGATGGTCGTCCGCGCAATAAGGAGAGACCTATTAAAACAAGCGCAAATAAAGTAAATTGAAAACGGTACCGTTTCTCCCGGCTAGGGGGGATAGGGCGAGTGTGTAATGTTGGTACAGTTCTCCAAGACCAACTATCATTATTCTAATATGTATTGGGTTGTATTCAGGCTTTATTATAATATATATCGATGATACTATTATCTATATAAGTAAAATAAAAAAATATTTTCGTAGCATCTAACAGTTGTACTAAAGTTACAGCAAGAAAAATTGTCTCACAACTCCAAAGCCATATGAAATACGCTTGTGGAAAAAGAAATTAAGAAGCTTTTATATTTTGCACAAAAAAAAGTCAGGATGTTCTTAAATATCCGACATTTGCCTTCACGTCTTTCAATTCATAGGGAGTGCCTTATAAAAATTAATCTTTTAAGTAGTTACCGTGCCCGTACCATCGGTTCACTAAGTACCCGAGTTCTTTGTCAATATAAAAGTCTGCTATTCTTGTCTACGTAATAATGCACTCTACTGTGAAAGCACACTTTGCTTGCTTCTTTGCGTTCACGATTAAATTAGCGTGACGTAATGGGAACATGGCAAATATGCAATATTCCTTTACATGCCAACAACTCTCAAAGGTTGTAATAATACTGTTTATTTACCGTTTTTTTTTAATTTCTGGTAAAGATAAAAAAATGTAATGGATAATTTGTCTAGTTTTGTCTGTCGAAATCATTAACGTATCTGAATGTGATGACAATATCGTAGGTAAATATGCAATATTCCTTTACATGCCAACAACTCTCAAAGGAACCCAAAGAATGTAATACTACTGCTTATTTAGCTTTTTTTCTTTCTAGTAAAGATAAAAAAATATAATAGGTAATATTTGCTGTAGACATCAATTTTTTCTGTAGACATCATTAACGTATATGAATGTGATGACAATATTTTAGGCAAATATGCAATATTCCTTTACATGCCAACAACTCTCAAAGGAACCCAAAGATTGTAATAGTTGTTTATTTACAGATTTTATTTTATTTTTATAGTAAAGGAAAAAATTATAATGCGTTCTAGTTTTAACACGCAATGTTTCCAGATTTCGGCAAAAAATGGAGAAAAGAGTATCTTAACACTAGGTTTCCTCTGTCTACCCTGCTGTATGCGTGATACAGCGTGAAGCTAATT
The DNA here is from genome assembly GCA_917862395.2 of Heliconius sara. Lineage (NCBI taxonomy): Eukaryota > Metazoa > Arthropoda > Insecta > Lepidoptera > Nymphalidae > Heliconius > Heliconius sara. The sequence goes on from OU860793.1 coordinate 7,073,317, forward strand.
TAATTTCAGGCTATACTATAGAAATCGTTAAAATTTATGAATGTGATGACAATATTGTACGGTGTGGTGACAGTGAGGGATAACATCGTACCATATGATGAGCGACTCTCGGCATAAATCTCCGCGACCGCCAATTAAGGTTTACCTCGACAGTTTGTCTCCCGACCCAGACTGCGTCCACACGTACTACAAATATGTGTGTATCGTGATTAATATAATCAATATACATGGATATTGTCGATCAAAGGTCAAATTAAAACATGTTTTTTTTGTGTAAATGTATTAATAAATTTGTGTTACTACCATATGTTAAATATTTTGAAATGGAAGTATTGATTTGATTAATTTCAGAACATTAAGACTCATTTGATACTATATCGTTTGGTTTTCTAATCACTTTGTTTTGTTAATGATTAAACTTTCAAATAATAAATTTATAATAAAATATCTATATTTATCTGAAATGGAAGTTGAATATCTCGTATAATTTTAATATTTATAAATCCTAGAAATATGTGTGATATATTTAGAGCGGCGCGGTGTGAGGGGACACGATCGTTAGGCTACATCTCGTGTGTCATTTTAAGGATGTGCCAAATTGAAGGCTCCGGCGGGCGTCATAGCCGTCGCTCTGATTTATGTTGCCTTCTCTACAACCTTCAATTACAATTTTATTCATTCGCCTCCTGTTTTTTTTTGTGAAAAAATTATAATAAAACAAAATTCAATACTGTCAAACAGTCTCGTACTCCTCGTACTTGTTGATTCGAGTATATATTGGCTACTGGCTAACATTTATAGTTTTTATACTTTGAAATTTTTTTTTCTAAATATTTATATTCTTCTGTAACTCAATATTGATCTTTTATTGATTCTAACCTTTATATTTATTTGAAAACAAACAAAAATATACTAGATATTAAGCGGTCGCAAGATCAGCAGAGCGTGGCAATGCGCGATGACGGCTGCTGCCAAGCGTTAATTACGCTTGACCGGAACCATATCCGCATTTGTTTTTAATTTACCAATTTTTCACAGTATATTACTTAAAATTGTATATTACCAATATTTGCTATATAAAACTATCAATATAAAAAAAAATTAAATCAGCTTAACGCTGTACCCCGCATACGGTAGGGTAGGCAGAGGAAATCTAGTGTTAAGACACTCCGCTCTCCACTTCCACTTTCCGCCGAAAATTCCGGGCATTGCGTTTTGAGTGATGAGAGGAACTCATTGCCGGGCTTTTGACTTGGTGCCAGATCGAACAAATGAAAATTTAACAAATTAAGAAATATTAATTCATTCTCTTGACTGGGGTCTCAACCGTCGTGTTACGTTCACACCCTTGTGCACCTGCGCCACGACAACCTCTAATATCAATACATTTATTTTTTAATAATATAACAATTAGTATTATTAATAGAGGAAACCGCTTAGTTAATAGTCGTTGTTCCCAAACAATTCTTAAATATTAACATCCACATCCACATATAAAAATTAAAACTAAATCTAACATCCATATCCGTCGTATAACGAAACGGAACCCAACATATTAATATCACAATCGACTTCTGTGCAAATCACCAAGCACTCTTGACGCAGCGACTAATAGCCGTTGATGGGCGCGCTGGCGCCGGCCCTGGCGCGCCGCCCGCTCATTTGCATGTCGTCGCTTCTGAGCTCAGATGCGGGCCTGAAATGTTCAACAAGTGGTTCCACCGTTGTGCTGGTGTTTTATGAGTATATGCAATATTGTTGTTGTTGTTTTTTTAATTGTAATAAATTTAAATTGGGCGTAAGGGTATAAGCGTGTGACGGGGAACGAGATAGGTTGTGAGTTCGATTCACGCTCGAGGAAATAGAATATTTAATGATTTCGTGGCGTTGAATTTCGCTACTCAACACGGAATGCGTCCAGAATTTGGCGGAAAGTGTGGAATGGTGTCTTAATGGGGACGGAGTGTCTTAACATTAAGATTCCCAGGTTTCCTCTGCCTATCCTTCCGTGTCCGGGGATCCACCGTTAAGATAAAAAATCGCTTTTTTATAAAGTTCTATATAGTACAGTATGTAAACGCAAGCTTAAATCTTTCAAATTTCAACTAATGACAATTCCCACGAGGCGTCAACACTCGCGACCACTTTGCCCAACCAACATCAGCTCACGAAATTTGTTGAACAGAGAGCAATTACATTAGGTAACGTAATCGTCAACTGGCCTAATGAAGTTAGCGTATCCGTCTGATCGCTGGGAACCACGCCCCCAATTAAACTCTCATTACGGCTGATACTCCATGCTCTTGATTATGGGGCCACGACACGGCCACGGCTGATTACAAATGTCGTTTGGTTTTACTTGGGTATTAGGAAGTAAATAAAAAGGCAAAGTTGATGGGGACGAAAGAAGATTTAAAATTGAAATTAATTTAAACGTTTTTTTTATTTTATAAAAAGTAAGTTCATATCTTGTAACACAACAGAAAACTACTATGACATTAATGAAAATCAGTGAAAAAATCATAAAGTGTCGAATGTGTTGAAACTATAATTATAAATGAATTAATTCATGAATATATTATATAGACAAGAACATAGGGTGCCGAGTTTAATTTTCCGTAGACGCGTCTCCTCCGAAATTTGACATCTAATTTTCATAATCGAACTGTATTGGCACAATGTTAAAAATATAACATACATATCTTGATAAAGTCAAAATATAACCAAATTTTACATATAAATTGAGATTTAACATTTAAGTTTTTATTTTAACAGAGGGTAAATCTACAAAAAAAAAGAAAGTCAAAATATTATTACTAAATGACCTTAAGTTATTATTGGTAGTATCGAAGACTTATAACTATTAAATATGTCGAAGGTTAACTGATCGGTTGAGTGTTTCATTTGTTTGTCGCGGGAGTGCCCGCCACGCCCGTGTTTGCCATCGCTGTTTGACCGCCTTCTTTACGGCGACGGCCCTTCTTACCGTGAAACTTCACTGCTTAAGCGTGGTTAGATGCTTTATCCGTACTTACTTGTTTTGTTGGCTTAAATACTTTGTATGGCTTCACGCTGTATCCCGTATAGATCAGGGTAGACGGAGGGAAAGCGAATTTCCTCGTTCTGGTAATAGGACAAAGCGCGATGTTTTGTTTCGAAACCAAAAATCTAATGTCTTAAAAATTTGAAAATAATTAAGTAGTGTTTGGACTCCCGGCCAATTTTTGAGACATTCCTTTTTAAATGGCGGAAATTAATGTCGCACTCTGTCTTATTATCAGAGAATAAAAAATGTTTTTCCCCTAAAGAAAAGAACTCACGTCCGTAGTTGCGCCGGACGGCTTCTATAATAAATACTTTCGAATTTATTATACACGTGAATAGTAAGCAATTTTTAGTGTAGCAAAATATGTAGGTGTAGTGTTTTTTTTATTATTTTATGTAGATGTAGATAATAGTAGATTGTGAAGAGGTTCCTCTCTCTGGAGCCCTAGCCACCGATGGCTTGGACCATTGTTCCACCGCCGGGTTTTTTGTTTTTTTTTTAAATATTTTTAAATGTATTTTTTATAACAATTTATATTTAAAAATGTAAAATTTATTCCTCTTGTATAATAAAAGTATATATAGTAGATTAATTAAAACTACTTAAAGTTAATATTAAAAAAAAACAAATTTCTTCGAACACGTAGCACGTAGCACCAAGATACGTAGCACCAAGATACGTAGTTAAAAAACCGTAGCTCAATGTATTGTTTCAAAGAAATAATTAATATAGTATTAAAAAGAATGTTGTTGTGAACATTTCGCATAGTTTCTAGGAAATTATTTTTATAAGTAATGAAATTATCTTTATATGAAACTGAATGTGTTGGAACATTCTTTTCTATTATGTTATGTTAGCAACTAGCACCGGTATGAAACCTTGTAACATTTGCAGTTTATTATAACGTTGTGTTCGTTGCATATTGTATGTTTTAACATTAAAATTAATGTAAAATGAAAACGTTATAATATTTTTTATATATTACATACATTCATTTGAAGAATGTATATTCTTTAATAGTTATGGATATATATTGATTTGATTTCAATGAAAATAACGTTTGTCAACCACAACATTTGAATTATACATTTATAATTATAAATAAAAAAACCCATCCATCAACCTATTAATTAATACCTTTAGGTTTAAAATCACCTTATTATTCCAAATAAACTATACAATTTTTCCGTTCAAAAAGAAAACTAAACATATTTGTCACTAAACACATCAAAATAATGTGTTACCCCAACCAAAAAATATGTCAAGTGTCGTCGTCGTTACAGCCGTGGACCGAGATCGGCTTCCTCTTTTAATGTGAATTGACATGCGGACGAAAATGATGTTGAGCACGTTTCGATTCATTAAATATATATTGCTGAGTTTTATATTTATTTAGAAAACGTATCAAATGTTGAACCTAGCGGAAATCGAACCCGCGCCTCCTGGTCGGTTTCCGGGAGGCGCGGGTTCGTGTCCCGCTACGTTCAAATTTTTATACGTCTCCTAAATAAGTATTTTTCTTTCCTAAGTGTGGAATAACACTTTAAAAATGTTAAAAAATATTATTGAGCTTATTAAAAATCAATTTTAGTTATTTTAGTTATTTTTTACTTATCTTTTTTTTTATTAAATTCACTTAGTGGCTCAAAAAGTTATGTTTTCTTGTAATTTCTTTGAATGTTCAAATATTTAAATCATTTAGCTGAATGCCAATGTGAAATCATTTAGTTGAATGTAGGTAACTGTTGTAATAATCTATAGATAAATCTTCTAGATAAAATATTTTACTTCCTCGAATGGCAATCAAACCCACAACCTGTCCCCGTATTTACACTCGCACTTTGTGCCCCTGCGGCACAACTGGCCTCATTTTCATTAAATTCATTATTAACATGAATAAAATTGCATAAAATACATTGTATTTTTCTTTGATGGCTATTTATAACTAGTGGCGAAGTGCAATTAAGTTGCACTCCGCCACAACGCGGCACTACATTTTCATTGTGTCGAGATAGCTAGTGCAATTTTTCACAGTATTTGCGGGCGCGGCCGGGGCTCCATACCCTATGATTTCATTATTTGCTTTCAATCAGCATTGTGAGCCGACCCTCCCCTCCACTCCCCCCACTCCCCTGCCCCCCACCCCGTCGCACTGCCGCCGTTCGTACACCACGATTTGGAGCGAATTTTGTTTGGTTTCGTTTTCGAATGCTGTTTGTTTGTTTGTTGGTTGAGTCACGTTGATTTTTTTACGAAATATTTTGTACTGTTGGGTGACCACGTTCCGTGGAGTGTCTAGTGTAGAGCTTCGGTTGTCCTTGGTTTCAATACTATGGCATGGCGTTCTATTTAATGCGTACAATTCTAATTACTGTTTATCGGCTTTGAAAATTAACCTAGGTTTAAAAACTAAAATTGAAACTATGTTCAAACTAACGATGTTATTGTTTCAAAATTTTTATTTCTTGTATCAACTATGTATTATTTATTAGTCTGTGTTTTTACAGCCGAAACACCTTTTCTCATATAAGTACACAATTTAAAAAGTCTTTAATGATATGAGACTTCTGAATCAAAAGTAATCTATAACGTCAGTAATGAATCCACTTTGTTATTTTTTTGCCAAAATAATTTAACTGTAATGACTAGCCGTTTGTAGTGGCACAGCGGCACATCGTCATTACAATAGTAAGAGAAGATTGTGAGTTCAAGACTCATTTAGGGAATTGAATTATTTTCATTTTCTCGCTCTTATGTTGAGTTCTGAAACTCAATACGCCATGTACTTAACATTGGTCGGAAAGTTGTGAACGATGTGGTTCAACGCCAGGTACTTTATGTGTATCCTGCTATATGTGGAATAAATACAGCGTGAAGTCAATACAATCAAATTAATTCAATCAAAATATTTACTTGATCTTTGTGTAATTTTTTTAATCTATATTTTTGTTAAAGTACTCGTAAATATTTAAAAAAATACCGTACTACTACTACTACGTACTAATAATAATAATACTTATACTTAATTTACTTGAAAATCATATTTAAAAATTTAAAGCGTGTTGTTAACGTGAGACACGTAACATAAAATATTTTCAAATATTGAATGCCGATGTATGCAGGTATGCGAACTTACTCCGTCTAAGAGTTGCGAATCACACGTTCTCCTATCCTATTTATTACATACGTGACATGATCTACAGAAGAATTCCATCGTAATATCCTATCAAATATGCAAAAATAGTAAAATGGCTCAGGTACACAACTGTAACATTGTAAATGCGACGGTTGTGCGTTCGATTCCCGCTCGGGGAAATTAATTATTTAATATTTGCATCATTTATTGAGGCCAGTCGTGGCGCAGTGGCACAAAGTCTAACTGTAAAACTGTCTGGTTGTGGGTTCGATCCCCACTCGAGGAGATGAAATATTTACTTACATTTATATTTCCATTCCATTGCTTCACTCTGGCGTCGAGGCAAAGTGCGGCGTTTAGTTCTGCCATTCAACACGCAATGTTTCCAGAATTCGGCAGAAAGTCGAGAACGCAGTGTCTTTACAGTATGTTCCCTCTGCCTACCCTACTGTGTGCGCTGTGTGGATACAGTGTGAAGCTTATTAGCTTAAAAATAAAAAGATAATATTTTCATCTCCGAGCTCTGGTAAAAATGTGAAACCATCATGCCACTCAACATGCAATGCCTCGAGATTTTGGCGGAAAGTGCCAAATTCCCTCTATTCACCCCGCTACAACGGCATACAACGTGAAGCTAAAAAGAAAAGAAATAATAGTAGTGCAGTCTTTTTTTATAATGATTTAAAATAATTAATTTATTGCAAATTTTTAACAATAAAGATAGCAAAATTTGATTCCAATAACATAATAATAATAGAAAACAAGTAACTGGCGACAGAAATAATATAAAATGACTTGTTACATAGCTAGTATTTCTTCGTTCAAGATACTTATACTCGCTTCGATTGGGTCTTCTCACAACGAGGCTTTCTGAGAAGTTTCCGCTTTCAATACGGAAACTCGGTATTTTATAAATATGTTCAATGTATAAGAATGTTTTATAAGATGTGTATGCAGAGGAAATTCTTTCTGTTTGCACTGCTTATCTTCTTATCAACAATATTGTTGTGATAAGAATAAACATTTATATTTTTTTTATATTATAACCATTTTAAATGGATAATAATGCATTATAATAGTTTAATAGAAAAAACATACTATAAGTAGAGCACTTATTCGATTGAGCTCTTTATTAATAGCAATATTTTTTGCGAAATTGAAACCGACTGAATAACAATCCTTTATGATAATTTTTCTTTAACTAATTTTAACGTAGAAATATTATAAAAATTAATGATATTACAAGTATCAATAAATACGCAATCAAGTATGAAAGTATGATATCTATCTGAATGTCACGTAAAGTGATCGAGTTGAGAGGCTTCTTTTCAATTGCGTTTTCGACAGGATTCATCTTCCAAGTTTCGTAGAATCTAGTTATAGTAATATCGTAATATTATCAACATTTTTCAATAAAGACTCAATCGGATATTAAAATTTCAACTTTTCAAAAATTAATTTTCCTAGATTTCTTTTTATTAACCCTATAGATTGAGATCCCAGGGCCCCCAGACCTACGTAATTTTAGCAAAGCTGAAATTTTGAAGAGTAATAATAGTCTAATATGTAGTTAAGGTACACGCTCACCTACATTAAAGTAGGAACGCTCCTATTTATATATGTTGTTAAGAATATTATGTAAAATGTATATTTATTATTACCAAACACTTTTTGTGCCCCTTTACTCAAGACATCCTAAAGGTTGTTTAAAGTTGGGGCAAAATCCGTTATACTAGTAAGCTTTTATTTTATACATATTATATAAGGACTATTTTATTTGTAGGGGTACAAGCACCCAGACTATTACGACGGCTCAATCATCACCCCAGACAGAGATATACCTTTATTTGGACTTACCTCTTAAAAGGCCCCACTTTCAAGTTAATGAGTACGCATAGTCTCTTAACTACATATTCCTCAAAATTTCAGCTTTACTAAAATGACGTTGGTCTGGCGGCCCTGGGATCTTGGGCTACTAGGCATATAGTTCTATATAAAATCTATATAAAGTTTGCGTTCTATGCTTTATTAGTTAAATATAGTTTGCCTAAAATCTGATCATTTATCATTTAAATTATATTGACAAATCTTTTCAATATTTTATTTTATTAATCATATATATTTTTATATTCATTAGAAATATTATTAAGAAGTTGCAAAAATATCGTTTGCAACGCTAAACATTTTCAGAATATATTATAAGAATTCTTACTTTTAAAACCCAAAGGCACGATTCACGCATATCGTTAGTAGAGATTTCATATCACAAACGGACTAGCGCACAATATTTTATTTAGTATCAGAATAACCGTTTAGCTTAATGCGCGGCGACAAGGAAAAGCTCTCCGCGGCCAAACCCCCCAGCGGGCTACCTTTTCACGTGGTGCACTCTTGTGCACTAAGCATTATATTTCGCAAACATTTAACTTAAGTAGCTAAATATTTTTGTAACGTTATGTATTACTACTAGCGATATATACGCGGCTTCGCCCGCTTCGCGCTTAAACTTACTGTGACTATTATAGTCAAATTACACGTAATCTTTAAAATAATAGAGGTCGGCCTTGACGCAGACACAAAGTGTGACTGTAAAATCGACTGGTTGTGGATTTGTTCCCCATTCGAGAGAGTGAAATATTTATTTACATTTATAATTTCCTTTCTTCGCTCTGGTGTCGAGGCAAAAGCGCGTCGTTGAGTTCCGCCACTTAGTGGAACGGAGTGTCTTAACACTAGGTAGTGTTAGTAGGAACTAATAATATTTTATTTTAGTTAATTCTAGCGTTTTGTATAAGCTGGAAGTAAAGTAACGTGCAAATTTAATAAATCCTGTACAAAAAAAGTATCAAGTAAAATTTTCAGCTTGAGTTTTATCCCAAGTGAACTCAGAACTCGGCACCCACACAGATCTTCCATTCTTTTGTCGGTGAACATTTAATTTGGCTGTCGTTACACATTTGAGTTTTTGATGGAATATCAAAATATTGCTTCCGAATCGTCGGGTTTCCAAAAATTTTTATTTCTAAATATACGCGGTGAATCCGATTAAAAGTTCACTTTTCTTCTCAAATGCAGAAAATCTTTAAGTCATAGTAAGGTCATAGTTTGAGTAAGAGGTCTCCGGAACTAGTTGAGTTTCTATGGACAAACAATAACATGGGGGTTGCCAAGGGCAGTCTTCGATGGTTCGTGTTTGTCTTATATATTTAGGAAGCATCGAGGTTTTGTCTCAACCCATTCTGCTTGTTGGGTCTGGGTTTGCATAGCTTCAGGATATATGGCGGCACAGATAAACAATATACTAAATGCACAATTTATAGTCTGTTATTACTAGTTTTGATACAATAAATTTATAAATAAATACATACATTAAATATGTACACACACTGTACTGTACACTTATTAAGATAAAATGATATGCAAAGGTGATATTTGTACTTAAAAATAGAGTCATGAGAAAATAGCATGGTAAGAGAACAAAGAGTAGTAAGAACTACTTGAGGTTGACCTAAGCGGAAAGTTGTGTAAAAAGCAAAAAGTACCACGAGAGCATGTATGATGAGGTAGGAAGAGGACGTAGGAATGCAGAGACTGTGACGTTTGGTGCTCTGTTCTCTCTGGCTACCCCGTTAGGGATGAAGCGTGAAGCTAAAAAAATAAAGTGATGTTGAAAGTTTAAAGATAGTAAAATATAGAAAATTGAGAACTGCAACTTGAATTTTTATTAATTGTTATTTTTTATATTTAAGTATTAGAAATGTAAAAAGAATAAAAATATATATTTAAAAGATTTTCAATCAATTTTCATTTAACATATATTCGACACGGTATACATGTAGGCTTTTTTTTTTTTTTTTATGGAAAAGACACGGCAAACGAGCGTGCGGGTCACCTGATGGTAAGTGATTACCGCCGCCCACGGCCCCGTGAAACCCCAGAGGAGCTACAGGTGCGTTGCCGGCCTTTAAGATGGTTGGGCGCCGGGGCCCGGCATTACCTGATGCGAAACGCAGTGGCATAAAGCCACTACTTCACGCCGGTTTTAAATGCCGGGGGTGGTAATGATCCGGTCGAGTCTGCCCATGCGTGTTGCCATTGCTGGCGACGTGACTCTACCACACGTACTTTAGTCGCCTCTTACGACACCACCAGTACCAGGATGATCCTATTCTAAGCCGGGATCACACGGCTTGAGAGTATGTGTGTGAATTGATTCGAAGTTTTAGTAACAATTTACAGTAAGTTACGATTAAGCACTAAGACAGTGCCGGCTCGTCAGTAAACACAACAGTGACCTGAACGTGTCACATACACGCAGCAGCCAGCTCCGGCGGATGCGTCACGCCGGACGCCCCGCAGCGCGCCGCCGCGGCGCCGCCCCCCTCTGCGATCATTGCTCGCCATTACACCACCCGTATTAAGCCACTTAGCTCAATCATGATTAATGTTTTACCGAACGTTCCCGGAGCAAATAGAAAAGTTATTTACTCAACACCGTAATTAGGCATTCACGACGAGTAGCGCGCTCTGCGGGCTGCGGCTGTCGCCGACTAGACCGGCTGTCTGCGTTCGGTGCGTTCTTATTCGCTTAGTTCCGATGCTCTCTTCGTATTTTCAATTTGACTAGTCTTCGGTTAACTGTTATTTCTTTAATGATGTATGATTTAATGTAATTACCACTGGTGGATCTTAATAAATAAATAAATAAATAAATAAATAAATAAATAAATAAATAAATAAATGATTATTTGTGTTAAGATATACTTATGTCTGTTTTTTTTACTTTGATCGTCTGTGGCTTTATTGTTTTTACGTTTTTTCTTAATTAACTTATGTTTTTTTCTGAAGTAAACATTAATCGACCTATCTGTAAAGTTGTACAGTCAATAGCAATTAGATGTTACGGTGTTTGAAGGACTACAAGAACCCTCTAAATTATCATTTCCTGTGTCAATATGCGGTTTGGTCGTTGGTGGTCGTCGACCATATTGGTTGTGGTGTAGTTAGAGTTGGTTTCGTAATGTCCTTATTGTTTCTTCCTGTCTGGAATAGCTATTTTGATGTGTTTAAGATATTTGGTTTCCTCTATTCATTGTGTCATAAATTGTTCTCCAAATCTTTATACTTTTATCTTAATTTGTTATACATATGGACATTTCTATTAATAATTTTATTTGAATAGATATATTAATTAGGTTTAATTAAAGCGAGAAGATCATCTACAAAGGATGTAGATGCAATGCAAATACCGATTATATCGTTACTTCAGTTTCATGTATCGTTTCGTCTTAGCTCGCTAATTAAAAGGATTATTCGACTCGGGCTGATAGTAGCTCGCTTTACTCGATATTCAGATTGCCTCCTCTGGCGCGGCTTCTAATTGCGCACCTGGAATCAAGTGAAAAATAAACTAATGTAATTGATAAGTATCAGACGCTCGTTTAAAAACAACATTCAATGTAGGTATAGATAATATTTTTTGGGAACTTGTATAAATGTTAAGTAAATACTCATTGTTTCTTTCTGTCTGTGACTCGTAGGTTCACTTTATTATCACTCCAATGTCTAATTAGACTTTGTTTTTAAAAGAATGAAATAAAAACATTTATTTTTTCCCTTACATAAACATTTTAAAATAGAAAGGCGTAGGTAAAATAAACAATTTAATCTTCTACTGTATATAAAATAAAAATATCTTCAATTTCTTTAACGAACGCGATAAACTGCTAATCAGTTATTTTAATTGGCTCTGGAGAACATCGAGTTTTGAAGAAAAAAAAGTATACAATGGAAATTTTGCAAATCTATTTTTAAAGCCATGTTATTTTGTATTTTTTAATTAGATACAGAATAAACAATATTCTTTAAATATTTTTTATACATATTTATTCAATTTGAGATAGAATCGATATCTTTATAGAGTGCTGTACTATTACCGATCTTGTAACGTACAATTACTAGATTCTCTTTTGTTTATGCTTTACGCTGCATCCCGCACACAGCAGGGTAGGCAGAGGGAACCTATAATGACACTCCTCATTTAGAGTAGATTCTATACAGAGTATAGTTGTTTTTTGTAGACCATAAACATTATTTCTGGTGATGGTGAAAGAGATGACAACTCTTTCATGTGAATTATTAGTCCACAACGATTCAAATTTAAGCAAAATATAAATTGTATCACACAAAATTTCTGCTTAAACCACAATATCTCAACAGCAATAAACATTAATCAGTATTCAATCTTGTATTAGTCTAGTATCAATTGCAATTGTCACCAGTGATCCACCGCCCGAGCCTCTCCGGCCTCGCGCACGGTGTCCGCGGCCGGGCTGTGCACGTAGACCCGCTCACCGGATTCACGTCACGAACACGCCCGTTTTGTTTGCGCTTCCACTCGCTTTAATACGTAATTTGTTGTGAATGCCGCGAAATTGGCACACTGACAGCCCCGCCTGCAATTGAAAATGTATCAACTGGGAACAGTTGTTTCTCTCGCGTTATGAGAAAATTATATTCAAGATTTTGTGCTTTAAATGGGCTTGTGGTGATTATTATTCAAATAAATTTGTATTTGTAGTGTATTTTTATAATAGAGAGAGAGATTCTACGTGACTTCGCTCGCCTAAACTTATACAGAGCTAAATGATATGTTTTTTTAATAAAAAGTATCCTATATCCTTTCTAGTATCTCTAAGAACAAAATTTCACGTTGATTGGTTGAGTAGTTTTGGTGTGAAAGCGTAACAAACAAACGGCCATCACACGTTACATTTATAATATTATTGATATATATATATATTTATCATTAAAATTCTGAATTGAGGAATTGTTATTGAAATTTCTATGAGGTCATATGTTAATTTTTGTTTTTATTTCTACTGCCTCAGTAAAAATAAAGCCAGTTTAATTTTGAAATTCTTAATTAATTTTCATCTCACTAGAACAAAGTAGCTGAGTAATTATTGAATAATTCCATAACTATCTTTATATAAATTTCTTTTGCTGTTCTACACATAAATCTAATTAAATCTGAGCATAATGGTATTACTTTTCATTTTTTATTCTAAAATCCTTAGTTCAAATGTTCCACTAAACAAATGCAAAGCTTTATATTAACGCGATATTGATATATTGTAGAATACGTTACTCGGTTATTTTATACAGTGTCAGGGAGAGTGGCCAGGACAGCGCAGCGGGGTGCAGGATGGCAGGAAAAATTGCTACTTCCGAAGCGACACAAAGGACTCCACGATATCATTTAACCGACCTTCACTCTGATATGTTCACTCTATCAACTCTCTCGTCTTTTTGTTGTGCTCTTTGTAAAGTTTATTATAATGATGTTGTGTAAGCAATTCGAAATGTGGGTATTTTAAGATTTATATTTCAAAGATTTTTTTTTTTGGTAATATTACTAAAGTTATCGTGGTGTACCTGACTATCTGAATGCGTGTATGTTAAGGCTGTAGGTTTAATTTTCACTGAAGGATTTTTTTTCTGTTTCACGCTTTATCCCGCATATAGCAGAGTAGGCAATAAGAACCTAGTGTTATGTCGCTTTTTCGCTGGAGTGTAAAATATGCTAGACTTTTGCCTTGCTGGAGTGAGAAATAAAAAATATTTTATTTGTCCGAGTGAGAATCCAATCCAAAACCATCGCGCTTACCTCGAGACATTCCTCTTAAATAAAGAATATTGTAATGCTCAATAAACTACCTGGAATTTTTATTGTAAATAGTTAGTGAATACGTTTTATTATTAGGATTTTATTTGAAAACTACCCTTTAAAATTTAGATTATCGATTTTTTGGTATAATTAAAAAAAAAAAATTAAAAACTATACATTGAATCAACTAAACTCATCAAAATGATAATGTAATTTGTATTTAGTATATTTATATTAATTATAGCCATATTTTCTTCAACAATCTGATTTCCTTCCTTGATTTCAACCTTGGTTCATCTTTATTTAATGGGTGTTAATTTGCGTGTAATTATTGTTATTTGATCGAGCCTATTGTACTAAGGCTTCAACTACGAATATTGTTCTTGGATTAGGTGGGTATTACACTTTAATTACTTTGAAATTAAATTATCGACTTTGAAAGCTTTCGCAGGGCGTTACGCTCCCGATCGTCCGTAGAATATTTTATACAATGTTTTCTATAATGAGAGTGGCCCATCAATTGACTTATATTTTTATAATTGATAAAAATAAGTTAAACTATTTGGCTTTTTATTTTTTTATGTAAAATGAGCTGCTTGCAATAGAAGCTAATCTACTCCTTTTATAAAATCGTAACGGATCGGTGTCTTTACTTGGAAGTTGTATAAGAAACAAAATGGTTTTGGAGGCCTTTATTAATGTAATAAATAGAATCCAAAACAATGATTTTTAAAAATTTCGTCTGTTTGTCTGTGAGTTTGTTTACCCCAATCTCAGAATCGGCTTAGCTTATTTAAACGTAGTTTCCACTATTGGCAAGCTTCCCTTAATACATACGTGTTTTATTACAATCGGTTCATGAAAAAAAAAGTTATATCAATTTAAATCACTTATTTCGATAAATTTGCTAATTGCTATATCAGTTATTTTATATATTTTTATCTTTCAATTCGGATTTTATTATCTATATCTTAATCTTCAGGATTTAGGATCAGGATGGAAGTTTACGCGAGAAAAATTGCGCTTGCCGTGCACGTGTACCCACCGTCCGTCCGTTACCGTCTACTTAAATACCGTATAGCTAAATATTATTCTTTAAATACAACTTTTTTTTTAAATAATGTGGCCGTCGTGGCGGAGAGGCACGTGGAGGAGAGGGTATGACTTTCAATGCGATGGTTGTGGGTTAAGTTCATCCCGCCTCGTGTTAATAGATTCTAATAGGAGACAGAATAAATTAAATATTTAATATTTTAATTTCTTCGCTCTGGTAAAAATGCAAAGCCCGGCGTTGAGTTCCGCCACTCCACATACCTCCAGTATTAGGTGGAAAGTGGGGAACAAACTACCCATCCGAAAGGAGTGTCTTAACACTTAGTTCCCAGGTTACTTCTGCCTGCTTAGCTATGTGCAAGATATAGCGTGAAATTAACAAAAATCTTTTCGTATATTCTTTTAAATCATATATTATAGTAAAATTATACCATTTTAATATTTATTATTATTATGCAAGTAGGTACGCATAAGACATTCAAAAGCGAATGCAATTAAAAAAAACATATAACAAAATGATGACGATGAATACACCCGCGGTTAGTTATTACGCGGCGGTAATTTAAGTCCGGGTTGTGGCGGATCAAGTGTAGTCATGACGATGCTTCACGACCTCTCGCCTGTTATTAGGCTCCTCTCAAACAATATGCCGCAAATTGAGTTAACTCTACTAATAATGGTGTCACAAATGCGGAGGGCCCCCGCACCTCCATTGAGGACGGAGGCAATCTTTCCTCGCCCCGGCTCCTATTACCTTTTATTCGATTTGCTGAGATTAATACGTTTGACGTGTGATTGTAACTGCAGATGAGTTGTTCTTTTTCTTTTTTTCAAACGAAACACACCGGCGGTAGATAGTGTCTTAACACCGTTATCTTGTGTTTTTAAAGGTAATATAAGACACTATGTGCCCCTTTACTGTCGAGTTTTGAAAGCGTTGCGTGTTGAGTGTCCAAACTCAACGGTGCGTTTTGTCTCGACACCAGAGTGAAAAAATGAAAATAGTAAATATTTCATCCTCTAGTGCGAATCGAACCCAATCGCTTCACAGTCTATGCCCCTGCGTCACGACTGGCCTCAAAGAAACACATCGGATTCTTCCGAAAACGCCTACGAAGGAGTTTCTCGGGGCAAAAGAAACGAGAAGCCCAAGCAAAGGCAAGTTTATGGAAAACGATAAGATGGTTTCGCGGGAGCGGCCTGGGCGGCCCGGACGACGCGCGGTGGGCGCACACGTGGGGCTTCCCGCCACACAACCTCTCCCCAGTCAGAGCTATGATTTCAATTATTGTTTGATGTCGTTATTTTACTTGTGTTTATTTGGGCGGCGTTTCTCCATATTTTTTTTTCACTTCACCCCTCTCTCTTGTATTTGCTCGCGCAAACACGACGGCTGAGGTGCGCCGCACCCGTAACTGATATGTTGGCGCGACGTCTAAGATGTTTGAGCAGGAAGGAGGCAAGTCGAATGGAACTACTCTATTTCCTAGACCACTCCAATGTGTAGGCTCAATTTAATGGTTTTCGAGGATTTTGTCATATTATATACCTATGTATATATTGAAAGTACCTACTGGTTTTTAAATGTTTTTACTATAAAGAAAATAAGTACGAAAAATAATTATGTATTATGTAAAATTTCGAATTATTGGATTCCACAATAAGATCAAGATCTAAGCCTAATTACAACAAAATTGTGTTTTTCTTTTATTCATTTTGTGTTTGTTTATATTTGTTCGTGGTTGTAATAAAATATGAAATAAATAAGTGAGTACAGCGTACCTCATTTAATTATTCTTCTATAAATATTTTGTTTTCAAAAAACTTTTTGTTGGTAACTAAACTGAACGGCCATTTTTTTCATTTGTCGGTTTCTTTGCCTGCTAAATTGTATGATGACTTTTAAAACTAACTAACTTGCAAGCTTTTAAAACTAACTATGTAACATATAAATTCAGAACCTTCAATATAAACTGAAAAAACCAAAACATCATCAATGTTCCTTTATTATTTATCCTTGGGTAAAGTATTTATAACAGTTGTAGACAGTTGTTAGGAAAATATAGATATAGACAGATATTTTTATAAAAATGAAAAAAATTAATAAAAATAAAAATGATAGGCAATTAAACAATATCTCCATATTAGAGTTCATATTCTGACACAAGCAAACGGTATATTAAAGCCTAAATGAATACTGAAAACTGAAGAAGAGAAAACGCATAAAATGAGCAAGTGTAAACTTACATATATTTTGTTTTTGTGTTAAAAAGAACAACAAAATTTCAATGCAATAAATAAAAAAATGATCAGAAAACAAACACAAGTTTCAAAATTTTAAATATACGAGTATCTGCGTCGAATATAGAACCTCCAATGTTTTTGTCGGTTACAAATGTGCTATACAATTAATACTAAAATAATTAGTTCTTTTTTTTTAAATACATATTAAAAAAAACATCATAACGCTTTTTATCTTACTATAATTATGAACATAAATACCTGACTAATATAAAATCATTAAAAAAGAAGGAATAATAAAGTTTCACTTAAATATCCTTCAGCTATCGGTGTCACGTTACCACGACTGTGCATTGTGTGTGACACTGAGAACTTAATGGACGGCCACACACGCTGCCCCCACGTGTCACGGTGTCACGTCAATTTACACGGCTTTATTATGTTCGACGTGCTAACGTGCTTTGTTAATTTTGTCAATATTAAATTTTATATGGATTATCTCGTGCTTTTAAAGGTAATATCAGAACTGTAATAAAGGTATGATGTGCCTTTTTATTTTGTTACTAGTCCCTAGTTATCCATTCATCACTATCGGTTAGTCTTTTTCAAAGCAGTATTTTTGAGGAAAATTGAAAATTTTATGACGTATTAAATTTTAATATTAAGCTATCTGGTGGCCCCGTCAGCTATACAAACCACAATATTTATATTTTATTCATTATATTTTATTCATAATTTATTGTTTGTTACAAGAGTAGCGTTTGATTTGAAAGATCCATTTTAATCTTTTTTTAGCTTCACGCTCATGCTTCATCTCACCTATAGGTAGAGGGAACCTAGTGCTAGGACACTTCGATCCTTACTTTCCGCCGGATGAGCCATGCAGTGTTGAGTGACGATACTCAACGCGCTTTACCTCCGGCACAAGAGCGAAGAAATGAAAATATTAAATATTCATTTTCCACGAGAGTGGATCGAACCCGGAACTAGTCGTATTTACAATCAAACGCTTGTGCGCCTGTGCCACCACAATAAATAAATACACATATTTTATAATAGAATAACAACAGAAATTTATAAATAAATTAATTCAACATCAGCCCAACCAAATAAACCTCGAACACAAGTTGTTAGTAAGCACTAATTACGCTAAGATGCCAGCGAAGTGTATGATGAACTAAGTGTATAAAAGAAGCATCTAGGCGTGACGCGCCGGCAGCCAAGATATATGGCAGATTCACCACAGACATCGCACCTGCACCCACCACCTTGCCTCGTATATTCTAAAATAGCTCTTATATTTCATATTGTAAAACACAAAACATCCAAATCCTCCATTTTAAAACACCAGCAGTAGTAAAGATCAGTTTCCGTGCAGACAGGGCTTGCTTTCAAAACTTGACACAACAATATTTTAGCACTACCAAGAAATAACAATGGTTCTGAAAGCACTATATAGCGCAACAAACTCTAACAACACGGGCCATGCTTCATTCACCGTCTGAACGAAACCTAAAATGTGAATTTTCTTGTTCATGGTTTTGCTAAAAAACAGTCACTTGTATCTAGATTCTAGTGTGTTTATAATTTTATATATATATATGTATATGCCATTTTTTGTGGAGATGTCTGTTTATCTATCGGGATTTTTGGTTTAAGTATATATATATGTATATATAATTAGGTCTTTTATCATATTACTTTGTCGTTATATATTATAATTATTATTTTATCGTCCTTATTATTCTGAATATTAAAATTGGGAATAGTTTATTAAGAAAAAAAAAACAGCACAAAAAATTTATATTTGTAATAAATACATAGTTTAAATATTAAACTTTTATTTTATAAACTTAATATTTTTACTTTATAAGCTTACACAGTGTTAAGACTCTTCGTTCGCTCAATTTTCAAGACATTGTATGTTGAATGAAGGAGTTCAACGCCGCGTCTTATCTTAGTACTCAGCGAGGTAATGAAAATTATTCATTACCCCGATGGGGAATCCAAACCACAATTGTCGCATTAACAATGACGCTGTGGCACTGCGCCATTACGATTACGATGCGGTACATGATAATATTACACAAGAAAATAATAAACATAGAATTAAGGCATACAATAAATCTCTATCTCACCCAAATAAAGAAAATATCAGTAACAAACAATACTATTAAATATTTTATATATAGGTACTTGGTGAAAATAAAATCATATTTGAAAATTATATCTTTATATAATTAGCTTCACGCTGTATCCCGCACACAGCAGGATAGGCAGAGGGAACCTAGTGTTAAGACACTCCGTTCCCCACTTTCCGTCGAGTTCTGTGTTCAATATATTTATGTAGACAGAATGTGTTTAAAAAGTATATCAAGTTAGCAAATTTTCGCAATAAGTACGGAGAGAAGTTGCGGATCCGGGGGTTGCGGTACAATAAACGTGGACAGACGTCCTCATAAGCTTTACCAGGTGGTACGATTCAAACTTTTCATACAATGCGAAGCTACAGTAGCATATTGCAAATGGGGACTTAGATAGTACTGACCATATAAACTCTTAACGTATTAAACCAAAATACTGCTTTTACTATTGGATATATGTATACTATACACACTCCGTTCTCTACTTACCGCCGAATTTTGGAGGCATTGCTCAGTGGCGGAACTATACGCCGCGCTTTGCATCGACAATAGAGCGAAGAAATGGAAATATACATTTAAATAAATATTTAATTTTATCGAGTGGAGATCGAACCCACAACCGGTCGCGTTTACAGTAACAGTTTGAGGCCCTGCAATACGAAAACGATTAGCGCCACTATATATATAAATATAAATATGTATAACAGGCACCCTAAAAGTTTGAAAATGATTAGTCTAGTATATAATTTTTTTATATAATTTTAACTTGAGGCCAGGTCGTGGCGCAGCGGCACAAAGTGTGACTGTAAAACCGACTGGTTGTGGGTTCGATCCCCACTCGAGGAGATGAAATATTTACTTAAATTTATATTTCCATTTCTTCGCTCTGGTGTCGAGGAGAAGCGCGGCGTTGAGTTCTGCCACTTAACACGCAATGCCTCCAGAATTCGGCAGAAAGTGGGGAACGGAGTGTCTTTCACTAAGTTCCCTCTGCCTACCCTGCAGTGTGCGGGATGCAGCGTGAAGCTGATTTATTTTATTTTAACTAAACAATACAGACACGTGGTCTATCCTTTTTTTAACTTTTCCATTATTATCAGCTAATCAACAGTATATTCATCTGCCACTTAAACTTGGCTTATAACTAAAAATAATTATCTAGATATTTAATTCCTAAGAAAGCCCAGGTATTTTTAGATTGCCTTTTTGTAAACATTTCACTTATTACTAGTATATAGTTAAGACAGTATGCTTACTCACTAGCCTGGGCTCTCAGCATAAATATGGAAAATATCAAAGTATGTATGTTAAATTAAAAATCTGTTTTATAACCCTCTATTTATGTATTTAGTAAAGTTGTTTTCATACTGTCTATTACATTGAAAGTGTTCTACAGAAATAAAAAATACGTGTAGACTACCAAAAAAGGTGATTTAATATTTTTATGGTTGCTATTCTAAAATTTTTTTACTACAATCTCTTGGTTTGTTTTAGCTTCAATATGTTTAGGATTAATGTAGTAATAGTAGTAGTTGTAGAAATTAATTAAGAGAATGATTTGATAAAATATACTTTGTAAGAAATCTTGCAACATTCAATGCTAAGCCGCGTTTTCACAAAAAAAAAAAATAGATACTTATATTAAAAAGTTAATTTACATTAGGTGAAACTATCAAAAGCAGTTGAATTGTGTCAATCGGCGACAGTTGCTTGTTGGCAACGGCCCTTATTGGAAGGAGACTCGTGTGAATTATTGTTATTGGGTGATACATATCACTTATTGCCAATTACATAGTATCTCTTTCTAAATAGTTCAGAAACATATAGACGAGATGTGTTTTTAACGTGTTTTTTTTTAAATATTATTATTATTATTATTCTGAGTATCTTTTATATTAATTAACTTGTTCAACTGCAAAATAATAAAATTTTAAACAAACCCCTCTTTGTCTAAATAGCCAAATAACAAATACGAGTATAATGTTTGTAGGAAGAAATGTATGGTAATAATAAATACCTTTTAATCAGATTATTTCGCATACTCCTCGCATGTATCGAGAGCACGTTGTATGAAAATAAATGTTTTTGTATTTAATAATTCCATGTTGTGTAATACCGTCGTTGTGATCTCTATATTTTAATATTAATGGAGATATACTTTATTACATTCAATCGTACGTACCATGTTTACGTTAAATATATTTTATTCTATTTTACTTTGGTTGGGTTGACATTCTCTTTTTTTTATATTGTAGTAGGATTTTTTTGACATATATAATTTTAAGTTATTTTTTACCGACTTCTGTAAAGGAATACCTCTGAACTTTGGGCTGTCACAAAATAAGTTTATTTCTGATAAGTCTTAAATTTTCTTTAATTACGTGCGCGACAAATGGAAGAATAATCGCGCCAACCGATTTCGATTATTTTTTTTTTTTATTGAAACGGACACATCAAGGGTTGTTTGATGAAAGTTTGGTTAGGTTATGGCATCCGGTTGAAATTGAAGAAGTCGTTCTTTTTTTGTTAAAAATCATAATAATTTGCTTTA
The DNA here is from genome assembly GCA_917862395.2 of Heliconius sara. Lineage (NCBI taxonomy): Eukaryota > Metazoa > Arthropoda > Insecta > Lepidoptera > Nymphalidae > Heliconius > Heliconius sara. The sequence goes on from OU860793.1 coordinate 7,095,157, forward strand.
GTTATATTGTGCTCGGACGTTTCGCTAATCAAGACGCGAAGTTTCAAATGCTTACGAAAATTTCTGAACGGAGTGTCTTGATACTTTCTTGCCTTCTCTTATTTGACGAAATGTTATTGTATATAGTAATGACATCTAGATATAGATAATATATCTATTTGCAAGCTCCAAAATTTTATTTGTATGACTAATATATTGTGTTAGATGTCATTACTATAATTCAGTTACGTATTTTATCCTGCGAGAATTGTAAAGGTTAACTACAGTCTCAACGCTTATTTGACCCTACTTCATTTGGTCCGAAATTGCAAATAGAAAAATACGTAAATTTCTATTGCTATATTTTTTTTGTACCTGCTTTATTATCATCTTTTTGAACATCAAAACATATGCAAAGGCGAGCTAATTTTTAAATTCTTAATTCAAATCTTGAAAGATGGGGAAAATGTAAAAGCGGATGCCGGCGAAATAGCTGAAATATCTCAAACAGCAAATTCGGGGTGGGCGAAATGGGGAGTATCCGATGTCCCCGGAATAATGCCATTTCCGATGAGGCCCCGCCGGGCATGTCGACAACGAGATTAGGGAAAAAAGACGGGAATTTAATAACACTACCGTCACAGGTCTCATCATAAATAAGCACTGGGCCCAGACTGGGCAATGGCGGGCTACTTGCCACGCCACCTTGGTCTGGGTCCCACTTAAACGTTGTTTGTACGAGTACTCCTAGTAAATTAATTTAAGTGTACATTATGCATTTCTTTATTTTTAACAGTTTTATTCCACTTGTTTCTATTTATACAAAACAAGGTAAAAACAATAACGATATGAAAATTTTGAACACTTTTTAAGTGAAATTTCTATTGAAAAGCTCCCTTGCGGTAATATTTAATAGGTGAATCAGTATTCTGTTCGCTTTGAGTGCATTTATATGAAAAGATTTAACTTTAAATTTAGTAGCTTTTAAATCTGCGGTGTCTGCGGTATCGGCGCGGGCTCCAAAAACGGAAGTACTCTAAAAACGTTTTGTGATGAAGGGGCACGTGACCGGCACCACGAGGCATTCGGCGCAAAGTAGGTGCCACCGGCGGACGACAAACTTCACTTTTATTTTACAAATGCTAACCTTCGAAGCCGTGTAACTTTTTTTTTTATATAAAAATGCTGGTTTTATATTATTAGTATATTTTAACTTATGACGGCCATTATATTACTGTATAGTAAGTAAGTTTTAGTACAAAAGATCATGTAAAATATGTAGGTATAGAGTAGTATAAATCCTTGTAGTATGGTAGTACCACTAACCGCGGTAGTTACAGTACCGGATCGCCTATCTATATTTATAGTAAGAGTGACCTAACCTAACATAGTGCACTAGAAGGCCTGTGGTGTTATCACTACTTAAGTATTTTTTTTATTGTAATACTTATTTAGAAAACGTATAAAAATTTGAACGTAGCAAACCGACCAGGTCGGTTACCAGGAGGCGCGGTTTCGAGTCGCGCTATGTTCAAATTTTTATACTTTTTTAAATATTTTTCTTTCCTAAGTGTGGAATAACACTTAAAAAAATTTAAAAGTATTTTTTTTAATTTGTTGAGGATCTTTTTAAATCAACAAAAAACTTAATATTAAAAAAACTACACTGAACTTTATTTTTTTATACTTCTAATGTTAGTCGTTTCTTCCATACAAAATGTCAGTGTAATTTAGTGGCGGCGGCGCCGACATAAACAAATCACCACCACTCCTCACCTACTTTACATTAATATCTGCAATTTTATATCACTTATTCGTATATTGAAATGGACTAGACGATTGCGTGTTTGTGACTAATGTTTTGAATTTTTGACGCGTTTAAAATGTGCTTTGTTACATTTTGACTCCAAAAAAGTGGTCTAATTATTGTTTTTTTTAAGTTTGTAATTCAATGTCACTGTTTTTGCTACATGCTATGTATCGCACGTAGCAGGGTAGGCGGAGGGAGACCGGGAACCCAGTGTTAAGACACTCTGTTCCCACTGTAGGACACTTCCGTTCTACACTTTCCGCCGAATGTACAGCGTGTTGAGTTGCGAAACTCACTCTGCGCTTTTCCTCTACGCAAGAGCGAAGAAACGAAAATATTAAATATTTATTTTTTACCAGTGGGAATCAAATCCACAACATGTCGCATTTTCAGTCACCTCTGGCAGGGCTAGGCCTTTGGATTCATTATGTAAACCCGGCTATAATAATTAATACATAATAAACAAAATGTACTCGTAGGTCATAAAATATATGATATATACAGAATGGCACCACATTGCACGCTCATTTTATTGACTCAATGGAGTGGAGTAGTTTATCAATTAACTTAATTAAAATCATGTCCTGACAATCGATATCTCTGTCGACAAGCTTGCGCTCTATTTTTATTATAATGTTATTGTTTTTAAAATAAATAAATCATTTTCACGCTGTATCCCGCACACAGAAGGGAAGACAGAGGAAACCTAGTGTTAAGACACTCCCCGCCGATTTTTTTCTCTTTTCCTTTATTTGGCGCTACTTCTGAAAAGGCCTCACTTTTAAGTTAGTAAGTACGCATACAGTCTTAACTACATTACTATTACAAGTCATACTATTACATCAAATACAAGTCTATGTACGTACGTAAAAGTACGAGATGATTATTTTGTGGGAATCGAACCCACAACCTGTGGCGTTTACAGTCACACGCTTATGCCTCTGCGTATACCATATAATATCTAATTATATCATCGATCAATAAAACAAGAACATTCAGAATTCCGAAAGTGTTTGAAACTTGAATTAAGTTCACAATAGTAAACAATATGAGTATCGGCGAGTCGGTCGAGCCGGTAACTTAGTCGTACCAAAATAGAGGAGAACGGAAACCGGATCGAAGCTTGTAGAGAACTCTTTGCAAAGCTGGCTTCCTTTTGACAAGCCGAGCGGCAGGTCGCGCTTTTCACGTTCGTTCGGGTGAAGAGGGAGAGGAGGCGTTGATGAGGACTCTCGACATATTATTATACTGATTTTTGACTATTGATATTTGTATTGATTGACAATTAATATTATATCGTTTATAGCGAGGTATAATATTTCTTTTGATATAGAAAAATAAGGAAGCTTCGTGAGCAAATATTTTTTTAGCAAATTAGGCGGGAGAAATCTATTGTGAACACTCTCCCTCCCCCCACTTTCCTCCTGATTTTCTTGACGTGACGTGTTGAGGCTTGACGAATTGTTTTCAGATCGAAATGAAAGTAACTTGTCTCCTCGAGTTCGTTCGAGAATCGAACTCGCAACTTTTACAGTTAGATTATGTACTGGTGCGCTTCGATAGAACTAAATCTATATTAATTATATTTATAGTGATTAAATTGCTAGTTTTATAATTGTTAAGTTCTGAGGCCAGTCTTGGCCGCAGGAGCACATAGTGTGACTGTAAACGCAACAGTTATGGGTTCGATGCCCACTCGAGGAAATTAAATATTTAATATTTTCATTTCATCGATCTGGTGTCGAGACAAAGTGCGGCGTTGAGTTCCACCACTCAACACGCAATGCCTCCAAAAGTCGGCGGAAAGTGGGGAACGGAGTGTATTAACGCTAGGTTCCTCTGCCTACCCTGTTGTGTGCGGGACACAGCGTGAAACTGATCATTGTTACGTTCTAGTCTACGCGTTATACTTTAATCGAATGTTATTAACAAGCAAAAATGAAAAAGCATCTCCTATCACAATCTCCTGCCAAAGAGAGAGTACCGCGGGGAAATTATCGTCCGTGTTTGCTCCCATCAAGATACTGCAATTTCTTTTTATTATAAATAATTATCATATTAAACATCTTAGATACTTTTATTATTCAAGTATTTTAGAATTATTTATATTCTCATTCATAAAATAAATTCTCTTGTTCATAAAATATGATGTACCAATCGAGAACATCTCACTTAAGTAGTTATAATTCTAGCTTAACCGTCTTTGTATGCGTAATTTTTATTAATAGGATTTACCTACACAACTCGTGGCACAGGGGCAGAAGGTGTGACTGTAAAATCAACTTGTTGTAGGTTCGATCCCCATTCGAGGAAATGAAATATTTATTTACATTCATATTTTCATTTTATTGTTCTGGTGCAACAAGCAATGCTTCCAGAACTCGGTGGAAAGTGGGGAACGAAGTGTTTTAATATTAAATTCCCTCTGCCTACCCTTCTATGTGCGGGAAGCACAATAGCAGCGGAATAGTGATTAACGTAATTCGTATCATAATATTTTTTTCAGCGCCACACAACAGAATAAAAGCATTTACAAAAATCTCAAAAAAAAAATAGAAAATAAAACACAAACAGTATACAAATAGCTTTACACTATCTCCAAGAATGTATACAATAGTCGTATTATTAAAACTTAGTCGATGAACCAAAACGGATCTATATCGAGATTGGGACGCCCAAAGTGAAGTTAGACGAGAAGGCTAAGTTTGTCTGTTAAACCGCATCTGTCAGGGGCGAAAGCAAGTTCCTACGCTCCATTAACCATTGACGCCAACTTGCTCCTTGCGATATGGAGATGTATGCAATAATATTTGCATGTTTCCTCCAAACTTATTGATATGCTTCGTCATACATTTGTGTGGTTGTACAAAAGTTTTTTTTTTAGTTTAGTTTCAGCTTTGTGCCGTGTGATCCCGGCCTAGAATAGGATCATCCTGGTACTGGTGGTGTCGTAAGAGGCGACTAAAGTACGTGTGGTAGAGTTACATTGCCAGCAATGGCAACACGCATGAGCAGACTCGACCGGATCATTACCACCCCCGGCATTTAAAACCGGCGTGAAGTAGTGGCTTTGTCACTGCGTTTCGCATCAGGTAATGCCGGGCTCATGCGTCCAACCCACCTTAAAGGTCGGCCGAACGCACCTGTAACTCCTCTGGTGTTGCACGGGGCCGTGGACGGCGGTGATCATTTACCATCAGGTGACCCGAACGCTCGTTTGCCGTGTCTTTTCCATAAAAAAGAAAAAAAACTGCACAGTGTATTCAGGCAGAGGGAACCTAGTTTACGGCACTCCGTTCTCCCACATTTCGCCGAATTCTGGCGGCATTGCATGCTGAGTAACGGAACTCCACCGGAAACCTAAGCAAAGAAATGGAAATATTAATATATAATTCAAATAAAATTGCGAGTGAGAGTTGTATTGAGTAGAGTTGCCAAAATGAAAAATATATTTTCTATTAAATACACAACAATGTCCATTTTTATCATCAGGATAGTTGTCGGAAATTGTCAATGTAGCGGCAACTTAAGCTTACACCCGCACTAACGCACTCGCGAGCTCGGGCGGGCGGGACGTCCGCGGAATTTCATTTCGTTAGTGGCACTCCCCGGGTTGCGGATTCCTGCGGCCGCCCGCCGGCTCCGCTTGCCGCTCATCAATTTGACTTCACGGTCAAACGGCCACAATTCATTTTAAGCCTTTATCATTCACTGTATTCGACATCTTCATTAACATCCATGCAGCACGTAGATATAGTAAGTAGGTAGTATCTTAAAATTTAATTAAATCATTATAAACTAAATCATAGCTTCACGCTGTACCCCACACAAAGCAGGGTAGGCAGAGGGAAACTAGTGTTAAGACACTCCGATCCACACTTACAGTACGAGTTCTGGAGGCATTGCGTGTTAAGTGGTGGAACTCAACGCCGTGCTTTGCTGCGACACCAGGTAGTATTTTGATATAAGTATACGTATAGTAAGATCTTTGGTTTTCAAGATTATTTCACATTTTAAAGTTAGTAGTCCGCGGTCACGGGATTCCTAGACTCAGTCTACCCGTGACCTCGGACTACTGCAAAGTGTTCGAAACGTCGGATTGGCAAAAATTTATCTAAATATACGCGATTAATCCGGTTAAATCGTTTTATTTAAAAGGTATATGTATGTACAACAAATGTTAAAACCTGATTAGGAGGAATATGATAATATGATAATAACTGTTTTTAAAACGCAATTTACGTTAAGAGGTTCAAAATAACCTAATTTTGCGACAAATTCAATCTCTGACAATCCATTAAAGGCAAGCAGAAGCATAAAATATTCACAAAAGAAAATACATGTGAAATGAAAAATACGCGCTTGATGACAGGTCCGTGAAGCTTGCTCTTTTACTTTACGTGTAAAGGATCGTACTGACTTTTACGGAATCATTCTTGACTTTTATTATTTGCTGCTATTTAAAGCCTTTAAAAATCCTTGTACGCTTATATATATCATGATTTTTAAATGTGACATGTGACGTAAGTCTTCCATCTTTTCCCTCCCAACAAAAATGGTAAATATTTCTCCTTCACGAAGTAAATTGGGTTATTTAAAACTTATTAAATTAAACTAGCTTCACCCTGTATCCCGAAACACAGCAGGGATAGGCAGAGGGAACTTAGTGTTAAGACACTCCGTTCCCCACTTTCTGCCGAATTCTGGTGGCATTGCGTGTTGAGTGGTAGAACTCAACGGCGCGTCCTTTGCCTCAACACCAAGAATCGACGCGAAGAAATGGAAATATAGATTTAAGTAAATATTTCATCTCCTCGAATGGGGATCGAACCAACAACCAATCGCTTTTACAGTCACACTTTGTGCTGCTGCGCCACGACTGGCCTCAAAAATAATAGAACTTGTTATTTATTTAAAAAAAATACCTATATAATATAAGAGATTATATAGAATATATTATCGTATGTTAGCCGCTACAAAATACTCTCCGGTATCGGGACAAATAATGTTCAAAGCGTCTTCGGACGCTCGCAGCGTTGTGGAGCGTCGCGACGGCAGCTGGCCCGTAATATTGTGTTATACTTTATCGAATTTGCATGTTTTTACAGAATAACATTCCTTTGGCGCCCTGAAGGAGATCAAAGGCCGAGGCGAGAGTGATTTCGCACAGAGTTAGTTCAACGGGATTCTCTTTCGCCCCTCTCGTTCGCTTCTGAATAATTTTTGATGTAATAAGGGAAATTGTAAATGGGCATTCGACTTTTGATATTTTTTTTTATATATTGAGTTTATGGTGTCGCGTTTTATGATTAACCTTTTTTTTATCTCTGTGTCTGTTGCAGTTGTCGAATGTAGAATGGTGATTAGCAATTAATATACATTTTTTAATTTTAATTTAATTTGCATAATTAACTATAATTAATATAATTGAGGCTGTCATGGAATGAGGTGTAGCATCTGACTGTAAAGGCGACTTTTGTGGTGGTTTAAATTTTGTTAATTTCCTGAAAAGTCGAAAATGCTGCTGCCAACCCTGCTCTGAGCGAAAAAATCACAAAGTGTAAAAGTTTATAAATCTTTTTGTAGAAATAATATGATTACAGTTCAAATCATATTTAAAAAAGTATCCCTCAGTATGTGATTTGTTTATAAAACTTCATATAAAATATTAACGTGTCAAATAGCATTAAGAGAACACCGCTTTCTTTTTTGCTTCCACGTATGTTTAATGCGCAGGTAGTGTTTGTTTGATGTCTTAAAGGCTCGACGCCTCGGAAGCCGCTTAGAAGGACAAAATCACCTCTGGCACCCCTTCCCCCCCTCTTAAATTATTCGGGAAGCGATCTGTCCGCGAAATTGTTGCTTAAGAACTATTTTATGCAGTGGTCTTTTTATCTCTTCAAATGCTGTACAAATAGCCTCTCAGAATACATTAGCACCTCGTTTCATCTTTTGTCCATTTTCCTTTTGGGGGTTTTAGAAAAATATAAAAGATAAAACGATTCTCTAAAATGTTTCACAAAGAATATCGTCTTTGTGGTCCAAGACTAAGCTGTTGTGCAATGAATGAATCGTTAAATTCTTTTATAAAATATAAATAAAAAAAAAACATTGAAAAAGGATGTTTTATCATTTTTTTTAATATAGCAGAGGAAACCTGGAAACCTAGTGTAAAGACACTCCGTTCGCATAATGATACTTCCGTTCTCTATTTTCCGTCGAATTTTCGAATCGTTGTGTGTTTTGTACTCTTTACTAGAGCGAGGAAATGAAATTATTTAATATTTCGTTCCCCTGAGAAAGAATCGAACCCACAACCATCGCGTTTACAGTCACGACGTCAAGGATGATATCATAATTATCCTTGAGGCCATCTTCATTAGGAACATAATAATACTATCAATTTTTTTGATCAGCTTCACGCTGATTTCCCGCATACAACATGGAAGGCAGAGGGAACCTTGTGTTAAGACATTTCGTTCCTTACTTTCCGCCAATTTTATCAAGGATTGCGTGTTGAGTGGTGAAACTCAACGCTGAGTTTTTGCTTTGGCGCCAAAGCGAACATAATATCATAAGGAGCACATTTGATTTATATCGTTACGCGTACACAAGTATTGATTCAGACGCATCACCGCCCACCGTGACATGTTTACACGCTGGCGAGGATACGCGGATTAATCTCGAACTAATTAGCGACTGTTCAACGTTCGAATACGCACGTACGTTTATTCACCGCGCGTCAGTCAGTCACCTCAGTGCGTGTGGCTTAATTATAATAATCATATGATTTGTTTTTGTATTATAAGTATGAAGATCATTGGAATTTGTGACATGTTATGGAGAGAAATCGTCAGTTTTTTATGTCTTCGTAATCATTTCATTTAGGTAGCGTTTCTTTGGTGTTATTTAGACATGTATATCGACTTTGAATTTAAAAAAGTTAGGCTCTTATCTTCTAGCTCCACAGTAAACAACCAGATTTCAGGTGTAATTTTCATCACAACGGCTTAAAGCACGAAGGTTTTAATGCCTGATAAATACAGTTACGACTGCACTCACATGTGAATGTGGCTTTACGTTACGTTATGTTACGTTACTGTTGATTAATTAATTCATTTATTCATTAGCTACATGCATATCCCGTATCTACTCTAGCAGAAAGACAGAACATAGAGTTAAAATTCTCCGTTTTTCCACTTAATTGGCGATTCGCCTCCATATTGCATGTCTCACAGTGGAAGAACCGAGGGTCTTTGTCATACTAACGGGAGAAAGGCAATTAATTAAGACAAACGGCAATTTTAATACTTAAAAGATGCATATATTGTACACAATTCCGACTAAAGTCAACATAAATTAGAAGATATTTCCATAAAAATCATGTAATAAGGCGTAAGCTGTTGCCGCTTATGACTCATAAAGAAGCAACACCTTCTTAACAACTTGAAAGACCGACAAAGGAGCCCCCCCACAAAGGGACATCCTTTCACACTCGCATCGAGAAGAGAAATGTATATATCTCAGTGAATATCGATTTCAAATAAAATTGCAACCTTTTCAGATAACGAGGTGACGTTTCCCCTTTTTCCGCTCCTCGACGCGTTGTACATCGAGAATTTATACACCGAAATAAGGAGATAACGAAGCTAATGGTTGTATCGTAGAAGGCAAGAATTGGCCTGCTGTTGATATTTCGATATTTCTGACAAACTGTTTTCTTGATCGGTGGATCTGGATCTTTGTTTCGATGATCGGTTTGATGATTTGTAAATATTGTTATATATTTCTAGATACACATTTTTATTCCTTCCTAAAGGCCACCTAGGGCAATGGAACGTTTGAATAATTGTGGTTGTAGATTTAATCTCTCTCGTACAATTAATTATTATTATTTTAACTTCTCTATTCTGATAGAGTTCTGCCACTAAAACACCCGATAGTTTCCCTGATTCCGGCTAAAAGCAGAGAACGGAATGTCTTGACACTTGGTCCCCGCTTGCTGCGGATACGTGGAGCAAGTTGAAAAAAAAAAACAATACAGTTCGATAACGATAGAAAATAAATTGAAATAAAAATCGTAAAAATTGCATTTTTTCAACAATATAACTGGGAAAGGAATCATTTTTAAAAAGAAATACTGTTTCATTAGTACTTTGTTTCAATAATATGTATAAATAAGGAAAAAAAATTGAAACTAAAATAATCATTACAATAATTAATTTTAAAATAAAATTAAATTGAAACATGGTTCAAAAAGATTTTAATATCTTAAGGCTAGTATCACCGACAGAGGGGTGGTTCAATATGTTCTCGTGTCCACCCCGCGGCCGACGGTACTTGTTGCTCCAAGTAACTAGATACGTCTGCTTTATAGCATAACTTGCTCGCCGGTTCCTTCGAAGTTATTTATGCTATGGGAAAAATAAAATCGTTGCACAAAATACTTACAGTACTTATGAAGTCACCCACCCAATATAAAATATCGTATTGTTTGAAATAAACTCTATGATAGCATTATGTTATATAAGTTTCTTTAACTATACCTAGTAATAAGCAAATGTTTTAAAAAGTATTGATATGAAATAGTAGTGTAATTTTTTTTTATATGCAGTTAATTTTTTATCTTTAAAAATTAGTCTTATAATGGAGAACCTTATAAAATTATTAAAAAATATATTTCTGGTAACATTTTGATAATACATATATACAGGATACGTATATATATATTACGTATTTATGTACATATACGTATTCTGTATAATACGTAAGTGTATTATAAATTGATACACTCTATTCATATGTTATAAAATGCAACACTTTAATGTTATTTAATCCTAATAATTTTATTTTAATTTCGATTATAATCCAGGCCAGTAGTGGCGCAGGGGCACAAGCGTGTGATTGTAAACGCGACAGATCGTAGGTTCGATTTCCACTCGAAAGCATGAAATATTTAATATTTTATTTTTTTCGCTCTGGTGTGTCGATGTAAAGCGCAGTGTTGAGTCCCGCCAATGTCTCCATAATTTGGACGAAAGTAGAGAGTTGAATGTTTAAAGACCGGGCTGACTTTGCCTACTCTACTATGAACTGAAAAGAAAGAAGAAACAATAATTATTTAAATTTTTCTATTTGTCCACAGATTCTTCTACCTTTACCACTTCTCGTTCTACGCGTACCACTACCGCTTCAATGGACAGTACAGTAGCCTTGCCCTCGTGACGTCGTGGCTCTTCATACAGGTAAACTTACTTTTATTAAAACTCATTAATTATTTTATAAGCGGCATAATATTAAAAAAAAACCTAAACGTAGTTCTGTACTTGTTAATTAAAATTATGTGAAGTTAAAAAAAATCATTCCTTGGATAAGAAAATATTTTTTCTTACTTGTGTGGTAATATTTTTTGAGGCCAGTCGTGGAGCAGGAGCACAGATGTGTAACTAACTGAAAACATAAAATTATTATACAGGTTGTGGGTTCGATTCCCACTCGAAATGAAAGGAAATACGAGGAAATGAAAATTTTAAATATATTAAAATCTGCCACTCAACATGCAATTCACAGAAAGGGTTTTAAATGAGAACGGACTGTCGTACCACTAGGTTCCCAGGTGCCTTCCAGTCTACCTTGCTATGTGTGGGATATAGAATGATGCCAAACTGATTTGTGCTGTTTGGATACATTGAAAAATTAACCGGAAAGTGGAAAACAGTGTCAATTAACACTAAATTGATTTGATCTGAATAAGTTTCATGGCTTATTGTTGATGAAAACTTATACCGTACTCGCTGTAACAAGCTAATAACTAAATAAATATGTATGTGGCCCATTACACTTGAAATAAAATCCAATATAAACAATGTAGTTAATATATATTTTATTTAATATAAAACATTCAGTTCCATTGCTCTCTGTAGTTATTTTTTTTTATCGTATGCACTACCATCTTTCCAAAGGCAAGTAAAATATTTAAAAATCGAAATAAAATATTACAAATTTTGAAGTCACTATCAAAAAAGCGTTAAACGCGGTTCGTTACAACGCACTCGCACCACGTCACCCCGGTCCCCGGTCCGGTGTTTGCGCAGTCCGCTTTGATGTCGGTCAACCGCCGCGGGCCGCGCTGTCCTGACGGACAAACTGTTTGTTCAACTCTATATTAGCTACCGGGAAGCGGTTATTAATACAAGCTGGAAAAACATTATGTTGACTTTTCGTTTTAATTGTTGGTATTTTCGCGACACATTTTTTTTAGTATAAATATGTTGACTGTTCGTTCGTTGGATGTGGTTAATATTTTTTTGTTTTCGAAATTGAGCTCAGTATAAGAAAATTTTAGGAAAATATGGTATACGAGTTTCACTTGGTTTCCTCTTTATGTTAAGATTGTACGTTCTGATAACATATTCTAATGATCTCTTAAACAATCATAAAATTGAGTTCTTGAAATTTAATAGCAAGTTTTAACCGCAGTAAATATATATATATCTAACAGAAACTCCACTCAGCATAGAAAGGGCCAAATATTAAATAAGATAGTGCTGACAGACCAACAATGAGACGGGTCACGGGGTCGCTGTGGGGATCGGGATGTTGAGATTTTGCGCACACCAGTACAATATATCCACCTCGTGGTTATTATTTTTAAACTAAAGTAGAAAGCCTCTTATCCGAACAGCGTCGGCCTCGAGCATTTGTCAACAAATCACGTACCGTACGTTATTATGACTTAGCACTCTTGACGCACGTCACCTCACGGAATACGTAGATACGTACGGACGTAAAATTATATTTGGTTTTGTTTTTATATGTCATGCTGAAATATGACGGGTTGTTGTTGTACTAATCTAGTAGTAATCATTAATATTGCAAAACAAAAGTATAAAGTAAAATGAATTTCATAAATCTAAGCTTAAGATATTATTGTATTCCTGAAAAAGGGTTTCCATTTTCAATTTTCAATATCTACTCGACTTGTCACAATATTGTATCGTTATAAGCAGGAAACAATTATCGTATAAGAAACAATCGTATAAACATAGAGCGGGGAAGTGGGCCTCGCTGCGTACAGGAAGTAGTCGGGGGTCTATTTCCGGGGCGGAACCAATAACACGCCACGAACGGCCCGGTCGGCTCCTGACAGAACAATACAATATTCGGTTTAGAAAGCTATTTTAATAAACGTATACTGTTTGTTGACAAAAGAGAAATTAAATTTAAATTGTTAACTATAGCTTACTTCAGATCTTACGATGATGGGAAGGGGAATTCTTCTTTATTGACTAAATATATTAATAATTTTAATGTTAATTTCCATATTATATTGAAAGTTGGTTTTGTTAAAGTCGTAAATTTCAGTCTCTATAAAGAAGAGAGTCTTCTTTCATTAATGTTAGAATTTTCATTCTAGTTCTTACACATATACATATTGTTGTTGAAATATTGTAAATAATATTTTGCTATACGTTTCGTCAAGGGGAACGGCAGACTCTGTCAGATTACAGGATGGGGGACGTCGGAAAACAAGGAGACTCTACGGAATGCAAAGTGGGGCTTATCTTATAATCATCGAGCGTGTCAGGTTATTAATAAAAATCAAATTTCATGAGCTCCTCACCGTAGATGCGGCGCGCATATATTTATTTTCAAATCGGAAGGAGTGAAAGTTGAACCGCCTCTATAGCGTTCTTGTAGTACCGAAATTTTAATTATATATTGATAGATTTCTTTCATAGCTAAGTTGAGTGGAAAGGTATGTATGGATATGGGTATCATCGTGATTATTTATTTAGCATCAAAAATAGTAATCGAGGTCGTCTTGACGCAGAGGCATAAGGGTGTGACTGTAACGCGACGGTTGTGGGTGTGATTCCCACTTCGGGGGAATGAATTATTGATTATTAATATTTTCATATACTTTGCTCGGCGTTGAGTTTCGCCACTCAACACGAAATGCCTCGGAAACGATTGAAAAAAGTGGGGAACGGAATCTTAACACAATGTTCTCTCTGCCTACCTTGCCACAAAGGGATACAGCATGACGCCGATTTATTTATTTAACAATAGTAATTATTAATATATGTACAATAAATTGTTCTATAATTACATGACAAACGGATGATTTAGCAAATTTGTATGGAGTCCTAAATAAACAAGCATGAACCGTGATGAGAGCACACCAGAGCGGTGTAATCTTCTAGATCTCTCACTAATCGTAGTTTATACTTAGTTACGCAAACTGCGGCTTGCCCTCCTCGAGCACTTATATGATTTGATTCTTATGTTGGTACGTAATAAAAACTTAACTATCTATTTATATAGTAAACGCGACGGTTGTGGATTCGATTCCCACTTGGTTATTTATTAATATTTTCATCTCTTCGCTCTGGTATCAATGCAAAAGTTTTGCGTTTATTTCGGCCACTCAGTACGCAATGCCTCGAAAATAATAATAATAATACTATAATAGTTATTGTAGACAAATCCAGAACTACGTATTTTTCATATTGTCTAAAGACTGTACATAAATACAAGAGAGACGTTCGTATTTTATTAACTTATACATTATGTAAACGTCTTCGTCTACGTCAGGATTACTTAATATATATTTTTTTTCAACGAAATATCTGACGTTTGTACGAAGAAAGCTCTGAGTGTTGGCATACTCTAGTTTTTTCTTTGCATTTTAAATCAAAATAATAATCATTTTAATAATATTATTCGTTTTTATGAGAATTTTCCACCGTCTTGGCATAATCAAACCGCCGCCCGTAAAGAGTTTAAGACGAATTTGCGGAAAAAAATTATGATTACAAAGAGTTCTCGCGTTCTTTGGGAAAGTTTCGCCGACTCTCAAGTTGTCTGCACATTTTTTATTCAAGTGTCTTAACGAATACCGTTGTATGACGCTTTCGAATTATACTCTTACACTGTGCAATCGAGCTTTGACGGTCGTACAATGTAGATGTTTTTAGCTTCACGCTGTATCCCGCACATAGGAGAGCAAGCAGAAAACCTGGCAACATAGTGTTAAGACACTCCGTTCTCATTAAGACACTTTCCGCCGAATTCTGAATGTATTGTGTTGTGAGTGGCATGTGTGTGTGCATTTCAATGTGAATATTAAATATTTAATTCCCACGAGCGGGAATCGAACTCACAACGTGTCGTTTTTACGGTCGCACGCTTGTGCCCTTGTGCCATGATTGTATGTATGTAGATGTATCTACATGTTTATATAATTATAAATTAAATGAGACCAGGATAACGAATATAACGTTATGAATGGTTATTTTTTTGTCTTTACATAATTTTTTGTTAAAATGTATTATGGTAAGTATTCATTAAATGAACGCTTACAATGTGGCCCTATTCCACTGCGCTACGACGGTCTCGATAATATTATTTTATATATACAAATAATATTAGTACAAAGCCGGTATAATCTGTTAAAAATTATCCGAAAATTGATAAGAACCTCGAGTTTTCGTTTTTTTTTTTATCCATGTTCCTTTCAATCAAACGTGGCAAAGGTAAATCTCAAAGCGGTATTAATGGATGTGAAAAAAGGGGAAACATCTCCATTAAATACCATTCAAACGTTTGATCCTTTTTTTATATATATTTGGCAACGATAATGGAGCAGATTACAGAGGTCGTGCTGATTAATGCCGTGCAACAACCTATTTCGGAGCTTCGAATCATATGTGACGTCTGTATATAAAAAAAAATATTTAATTTGATTCCAGTCGTGTCGCGTTGGTACAAAGTGTAAACCCGACTGGTTGTGGGTTCGATCCCCACTCGAGGAGATCAAATTTTTTACATAAATTTGTATTTCCATTTATTCGCTCTGGTGTCGAGGCGAAGCGCGGCGTTGACTTCTGTCACTCAACACGCAATGCTTCGAGAATTCGGCAGAAAGTGGGGAACAGAGTATCTTAACACTAGGTTCACTCTGCCTACCCTGCTGTGTGCGGGATACAGCGTGAAGCAATTTTTTTTTATTTAAATTGAATTCTAATTTCTAAACTGTTAAATGAAATGGACGAAATTAATATTAAAACGAAATTCTGTATTAGTTAAGATATGTTTAATATTATATTAAAATAATGTAATTTTATTTACAACAAATTTTATTAATCTTGATTCTTTCAAACCTATAAATCATGAAGCTGCTCGAGATGTCGTCGCGAAACCCGTTACATTCACTTCTAATTCGAAAAAAAAATCAAAACGAGGGGTTGGGAAAATATAATTTGAAATAAAAGTTGAGTTGGAGCAGTCACAAGTTTCTTAATTAAAACTTACGTCGGGTGTCGCGAAGGGAAGGGATCTTTGACCCAGAAATAAATAAATAACGCAGACCATCTCGTGGTACTGTCACGAATCGCTCATTTATTTGTCCAAGGGAGTTAGCTTCAACAGACGTGTCTCATAATGCGCCACAATAGTATACACAGTGCCAATTGCTCTATTGAAGTTTTTTTTTATATATATATAGATTATTTTTTTATTATTAGATTTTCACATTTAGGGTATTACTTTAAGTTATTTTCTAATCTTATTTCTATATTTACGAATAACGTTATTTTTTTGGCTTGTTTCAGCACTCTATGCTGTACTTCTTCCATCATTACGAGTTACCCGTGATACTACAGCAAGCGCAGTTGCAGCAGCTTTTACTGCGAACCCACCATGGCATGGGTGGGATGATGGGTCTGGCTGGCATCGCTGCGTTGGCTAGCGGCGCAGCGTACCACGACGCACCCGGTACCGGTACACAAGCCACTCCACCAACCACTCAATCTACCACGCAAACCGTTCAGAATACCGTACAGTCCACAACACAGACCTCGCCGTCCGTATCAACCGCGCAGACTAATACTACACAGACGGGCGATGTATCTTCTCGAATGGCAACACTAGATTCGGCATCGACCAACACCATAGCAGAAACAGTAACAACGAATCAAAACGAAGAACGTGCTATAGCCACCCCTGTGGAGGTTGCGGCAAATATAGACAAGACTGTAGTTGACAATACTATAAAAATAGAAGAAATCAAAAGAAAAACTTCAGATGTAGATATCAAAATTCAGGGCAGCGGTTCGGCTTCCGACGACAGCGATGAGAAAATTTTGCCGAGCGGAGCCAACGACGACATAGTGCTTAAAGACAACGCCAAAGTCGATAGCTTGACCTTAGATCGTCGACGAAGTGAGACACTGGAAATCAATCCAAGTGATCCTCCCGTTTCTAGCACGGCGTCTACTGCCAAAATCGCTCCTAGGGCGTCCCCAGAAGCTGACGATGTAGACTAATTTACTCTTACATACCTCTAAGCTTTCAATATTATATCAAACTCTTATGTTTCTAGGTTAACAATCTAAAGTCATCAAATATCCAACTATAACGTAGGTGGTACTTATTTAAAACAAAAAAAAACTTGCTATGGCTTCAGGATACTTAGACGTGACGAAGAAGCGATATCTTGGTTTGAAATGAATTTTAAAAAGTTACGGGATTTTCTCACATATACGGTATTTGTAGTTTAAGTTAAGGCTGCCATTACAGCGACTGTAAATATCTATATTTATTTAGGACCTATCTGTGTCGTGTCGAGTGACTATATGTTGCTCCCGAGTATGCTTAGTGTGAGGTGCTGGAAGGCGTATTCTATTCATTCAGTGATTTAGTTTATTGCAATAAATATTTTTGTTCAACGACATTGTATTTTATTTTATTTTAACTTTATTTATTTTTCGTTAACCCTCTCTTATTATACTGTAGTTATTTTTTTATATGGCAATAGTTATTGATAAAATTTTATGAGATTACATTAATAAAATATAAAGATGTCATCAAGAAAGTCAAAAGTCTAGTCAATGAAAAAGTTAATTTAAATTAAAAAAAAAACAGCTTCACGCTGTATCTCGCACACAGCAGGGTAGGCAGAGGGAACTAGTGTTAAGATACACCGTTCCCCACTTTCCGCCGAGATCTGGAGGCATTGCATGTTGAGTGGCGGAACTCAACGCCGCGCTTTGCCTCGACACCAGAGCGAAGAAATGAAAGTATAAATATGAATAAATATTTCATTTCCTCGAGTGGGGATCGAACCCACAACCACTCGATTTTACAGTCACACTTTTTGCCCCTGCGCCACGACTGGCCTCTATTAATTATTTGATATATGTATTAATGTTATAAACGCAGCTAATAGCTTTAAGTGGAACTGGAGATGAACCATCAACGTAGACATCATCTTCAAGTCGTCGTTCGTCTGATGTGGCGATGAAAATTATTACAACATTTTTATTAAAATTAAAATTGCGTAATTTTACCATCCTGATAAACTTTTGCCTAAGGCTGTATTTTTTACTTCTTATAGTTTTTTTTTATCAGCTTCACGCTATATCCCGCACTCAGCAGAGTAGGCAGAAGGAATATACTGTTGACACTCCGTTTGCCTCTTTCTGCTAGAGTTATAGAGGCATTGCGTGTGAAGTGGCGGAACTCAACGCCGCGTTTTGCCTCGACACCAGAGCGAAGAAATGAAAATGTAAATATAAATAAATATTTCATTTCCTCGAGTGGCAATCAAACCCACAACCAACGACTCGCTCGCTATATTTTAACTGGACTATGACATAACAGACTATGACATAACATCATTAGTTATTCTAGATCTTTAAGTTTTACAAATGTAATGGAAATTCCAAAGACGCTGAATACGTGTAACTAAAGCGGTATTACATTATTTCATATAATTCAGCTGAACTGTTTGTGAGATGTTCCAGACTTTCAAATTTATATATTATTGCAAAATGCTCTTTACGTTCCACAACTTTATATAAGGAAATTTTAATTTGATTATGGTTCTACAAAAATTGTGCTGGTATTCAAAACAAATTATAGCTTAAATCCTGCCCGGGTCTAACAACTATCGTATACAGGAAAAAAACTTTTATTTATATTCGTCCAGCAGTTCAAATAATGTCCGTGAATAAAAGATGGATAATAATTTTAAAAACCATAGATTTAAAATATTTAATATTGTATTTCTTCGAGTGGGAATTGAATCCACAACCGACGTAAATTAAGTTGACATATATAAGGGCCAAGACTAGACCTTATTGCTTAATATTTTTTTCAGTCTAAATAAACTTTCCAAGTATAAATGATAACATGTAGACTTTATGAAGATATCGTATTATTTCTAAATCCATTCTTATAAGGGAATCTGTCTGTGTTGTATAATATTTCCAGATTTATTTATTTATCTTTAATAATATTTGGCAAGTGTTTGGATCACTTAAAATGCTATAACTCTCTCTCTCTCTCTCACTTTTTCTCTCTTGGGGGACAACTTAAAAAAGATTTTCAAAATAAAACACCGAAAAATTTACTATGTTTCTTTATTTCAGTAGATCATTTCCAATTATAATTTTATGAATATACATTCAACAAATTGTTATACATTTATATATAATTTTACTCTAAATGTTACTAAAAACAATCATAAGGACGTTATTTTGTATCCTATACATTCGACACGATTAGATAAAATAAAAAATTCAAAAATATAGGAACAAATCCAGAATACTCCTAACTATAAAATCTAGATTTTTAATTCCACACTTAGGAAAGAAAAATACTAAGCCCATGCCTCATTGAATGGTTTCCAAAGAAGCGTGGGTTCAAATTCAGCTACTTTCAAATTTTTATACGTTTTCTTAATAAATAATGTAGATTTATCCATGGTACTCGTATGTAAGTAGTTTAGTTTTAAACTCGTTTGTAAATAAAATGGACAAAGGTATTATCGGTCACACGATTCCAAAAATAATTCTTCAAGAGCAAAATCATCATATTTAAAATGGCTATATTTATATTTAAAAATATTATAATATAAAAATGTTTATTATTGTTTTCAGCCAAATAGTGAGCTTTGACATTAAGATAGTCTAAATTGAAGATAGTATTATTTTATATGTATTCACACTCTGTCATCGGAAAAGTAGCAAAACACAGGTTGTGTGTGTGTTGTGTTAGAGTATAAGGATCTTCACAATTTTTAATCTGGACTATTCTGTCGTAAAACTTATTGTTTATTTTCATTTGTAAATTATTAAATATATTTGGAGTCTTTAATACTAAATTTATCTCATAGAATTGCTTTTGTATTGATCTTTCTTTTCAATTTATCCCGTAGACTTTTCACATTTAAATTATAATAGTGTACCGTCTGTGCGTATGTTTTTTCTTTATATAATTTACTATAACTGTATATATAATGTTGTTTCTTTATATAATTTACTATAACTGTATATATAATGTTGTTTCTTTATATAATTTACTATAACTGTATATATAATGTTTTTTCTTTATATAATTTACTATAACTTTGGTATTTCGACGGGGTCCTATAATAATAAATTAATTTCATAAAATAAGAAAAATTCACTTATTATAATGTTATAAATTATTTCTAAGTAATATATTTTGAAGAAATAAATGCAATACAAAATCATTTGCAAAATACATTTGCAAACAGTAAGATGAAATCACTTTTACAATCTAATGTGTTTATAAAAAATAAAAGGGTTTGTGTGTTTACACGTATTCAGTACGAAGACCTATAATTTAAATGTAGGTACGTACATTAACATATTTTCTGGAACATTTTCATGAATATTTCATTTTATATTTAGTTTATAAGCTTATTAATTATTTTACTTCATACAATATATACAAAGGTAAGTTTAACTTTGATTAAAAAAATACTTATTTACTAAATAAATTGTAACAAGCGTATAAGAATTTTGACGTAGCTTCATGAAAATGTATGGCTAAGTGGTCAAGGCGCTTGGATGGTTGGAGGCGCGGGTTCAAATCCAGCTACGTTAAAAAAATTATACGTTTTCTAGATAACAAGTACCCAATATAAATTATTTTATTTAAAAGTCTCATTTTGACGTAGAGAATAGAGATGCGTCGTGTAAACTGTATTTCACTGTAATCTTCTTTTAATTTTTTTCCCGTGACGTGTTTCTCCTTGTCAGCTACGTGTATTCTCAAGCAATAACATCTCATAATGTGTGTTAATTCCCCAAGAATACGCGTGACCTCCAAGTAAGAGTTTATCTTCACTCTTCTTTACTTCAATCTTCTTGGTTTTTAATTTAAATAAATTACTAATCTAGACACCCTATATTCATATTTATTTTTTATTAAAAATGCTTATTTCTAGCGTTATTAATAGATTTTCTTTTGAATATAGTATTATTAAAAGAATCTAAATAAATAATAACATATTTAAAAATACATTTTCTCTTTAAACAACACTTCGCCTAGTACAATTTGGTTAAAAATGCTTTTCTAGAGTAACAATCCTATAAACATATTAATAGGAAAACGAGGACACAATAGACGAAAACGGAAGCAACACCCAAAAACCTATGCCAGCTGACATTGCTTCTTATCAATTCCACTATCCGGGTCATCCCCGGTCCCCACCGGAGAAAGGACAGGACTAATCGCTGTACCGTTTGCCGCGGCACGATCCCTCTCATCGGCACATCCGGATAGGCCGGGTAATCCCCCGCCGGACATCCGGCGTTGGATGCATCGGATTTACTGTGAACGAAATACACACGCCGATTGTCGAGATTAAACGTAAGTCTGTTTTAGTGAGCTCCGCCAGAGTTGGTCACGTTTTATTTATAAAGGTTTACTGGTTCCGCGCGGTGTTGTGTTACATGCGTTTTGGGTGACGTAACGTTTTATTCGTTTAAAATTAAAATCATAAAATATTAATTATTATATTTCCATTTCTTCGCTCTGGTGTCGAGGACAAGCGCGGCGTTGAGTTCTGCCACTTAACACGCAATGCCTACAGAATTCGGCAGAAAGTGGGGAACGGAGTGTCTTTCACTAAGTTCCCTCTGCCTACCCTGCTGTGTGCGGGATACAGCGTGAAGCTGATAAAATCTTAAAAAACTTTAAATAATATCTCTTGCGGACTATTGTAAAATGGCGCCAACTTCTATAACATACTTATTTGTAGGAACTCGTACTTATTTAATAGTACACAGTAACAGTAAGCACAAAATTATGTAGCCAACTTCACAAATATCTAGTACAGCCAGGCCAATTTTTACCGTTTTAAAAAAAAAATATATTTTTTAGTATTTTTGAAACATCTACACATATAACAAAATTGCAACTCGTTGTCTATACCTATGCATATGGAAGAACCATTAATGTAACAGAACATAATTACAATGATTTTTTAATATTTTTTTTTGTTCGTCCTGTCTGTTTGTCTGTGTACACTAATCTCAGAAACGGGATAACCGTTTTAAATGTAGTTTATTTTGGTAAAGTAAAAAAAAATCAGCTTCACGCTGTATCCCGCACACAGCAGGGTAGGCAGAGGGAACCTAGTGTTAAGACACTCCGTTCCCCACTTTCTGCCGAATTCTGGAGGCATTGCGTGTTGAGTGGCAGAACTCAACGCCGCGCTTAGCCTCGACACCAAAGCGAAGAAATGGAAATATAAATTTAAGTAAATATTTCATTTCCTCGAGTGGGGATCGAATCCACAACCAGTCGGTTTTACAGTCACACTTCGTACCACTGCGCCACGACTGGTAAAGTATCTGATTTAATATTTAGCATCAGTTTTATTTAAATCGGCTCATTAATATTATGGATAATGTCTTTAAAATGATAATGTCCTTACAACGCGAAAGTCACTTATATAAGTAAATAAATAATTTTGTAGCACCTACAAGCGGGCGCAGCCGCGAGCGGTTCGCTAGTGCGTAACACATCTTTATAAGCAGTGACAAGGAAATATGAATATAATAAAAATGTATCTTATATTCAAATCACATCAAAGGATATCTTTGGGAATCTTTTTATAAAATATGTATTTTTTATAATGGCCCTAATCTGTATATTGAGATCAGTGACAAAAGCTACTTTTGTATCAATCTGTAAGACGGTTCGCCACCTCGCCGCCTCGCCGCCTCGCCGTCGGATCTTTAACCGACAATCGGATATCAAACGGATGGCTGTTGTACCCGACCTCTGCTATCTCGCCTTTGATCCGCCTCTTTGAAGTCGGGCCCGCTTTGTGGTACCTGCACAGATTAAGATACTATTAGAACGTTATTTTGTTCATTTAAAATCATCATTTTTGTAGTAAATTTATTAGTGATAGTTAATAGTTTACGATATAATAAAAGAAGAGGTAAGTCGTAGCGCAATATAGGTTATGGATTCGATTTCCATTCGAGGAAATGATGTTTAATATTTTCATTTCCTCAATCTAGTGTGGAGGCAAAAAGCGCAGCGTTGCGTACGATAATCAATACACAATGCAGTTATTTTAAAACTAAGTTCCCTTTGCCTACCTTGATACTTGCGATATAAAAGTTCAATTAAAATAGGCTTGAAACACATTGAGGCCAGTCGTGGCGCAGTGACACGAAGTGTGACTGTAAAACCGACTGGTTGTGGGTTCGATCCCCACTCGAGGAGACTTACTTAAATTTATATTTCCATTTCTTCGCTCTGGTATAGAGGCTAAGCGCGGCGTTGAGTTCTGCCACTCAACATGCAATACCTCCAGAATTCGGCAGAAAGTGGG
This sequence comes from Heliconius sara, assembly GCA_917862395.2. NCBI lineage: Eukaryota > Metazoa > Arthropoda > Insecta > Lepidoptera > Nymphalidae > Heliconius > Heliconius sara. Next base: position 7,118,613 of record OU860793.1, read on the forward strand.
GAACGGAGTGTCTTAACACAAGGTTCCCTCTGCCTACCCTGCTGTGTGCGGGATACAGCGTGGAGCTGATTTTATTTAAAACATATTCTTAAGTATTAAAATTTTAAATCATTAGACTGATTTGTGAATGTCCTTCTTCTTCATTATTTAATACGTATATATCTCTTTTAAAATACTAAGAAATATAGCTAAGATTCAAAACATCATCACTCCACACTGAATTCACATAACAATTCAACAAGAAATATACAAAATTATTAATTATATTTCGTACAAACAAACTGAAAAAAAAAACCTAAAAACATAAAAGTTTAAAACAGTGCAAATGAAAAGTTCCAAGAGAAATTAAATAGCGAAGAAGAGGTTGGAGCAAAAAGATTTTTAATGTCGAGTGCAGCACCAGACTGGACAAAAACTGCCATAAATATGAAGCACAATTAGATGGTAAACAGTCGCGCGACCACCTGTTGGACGCCCTGCTCTGGTACTGGCTACATATTTCTTCGTGCGCTTCATTTACATGTAAAAATACGTTTTGGATTTAAATATTGTCTTTAATTTGGATGTTTCTTATGTATTCTTTTTCTGTTTTATCAAGCACGTAGGATCGCAGGTAGAGGAAGATGTTAAGACATTCCGCTACCCACTTTTAGTTGAATTCAGGAGGCATTGCGTGTTGAGTAGAACTTAACGCCGCGCTTTGCCTTGACACCAGAGCGTAGACATAGAAATATTAAACGTTGGATTTCCTGTGATGAAAATCAGGTACCGACAACATGCGTGTTTACGATTTGTTCCCCTACGCCACGACTGGTCTTAAATGATACACTCGGACATAAAATAATATCTGTATACACAACGTCCAACCGTAAATGTGATGGTTATGGGTTCAATTTGCGCTCGGGACAGCGATTTATTTTCATTTTCCCGCTCTGGTAACAAGAGAAAATGCGGCGTTCCGCCAATCAACACGCAATGTCTCAAAAATTCTGCAGAACCAGAAAGTGGGTTACGGATTGTCTTAATACTAGGTTTCCTCTACCTATCTATATATGTGTGTGTCTGTGTGATACAGCGTGAATCTAAAAAAAATAACAAAAGAAAATCGTTTCATTAATGAAATGTCACGGAACACCCTGTACTACCCCACGTATACATTAATGGGATGTTTACCTTCGCACCAGTGCCCGGCGCCCCAGTGACCGGCAAACCGTTATCGATGTACCGCGGTAGATACTCTGTGGACGATTCTACGTTTCAATTATTATATTTTGATGTCCAGCCGGCCTTAATTACACGTTGTAATTTGAGTTGAGCATTTATTGAGGAATTTGATATTGTTTTTTATTTAGTAATAACTGTATTAATATCATTAGCAACGATATGTATTTTTATCCAGAGTAATCCATTTATTAATTAAAAATCCTTTTAAATTAATAACTGAGAAAAAATCTAATATTAATTATGTATAGTTTTATCCTCCAAGTTCCACCGTGAAGGCTTCTTATAATTTAACCTCAGAATTACCTGAAAAATAAAAAGAGATTAGAACATATTCTTTTGTCATTCGTTAATATAATTCAAAAATCACTATTTTTAGAATTATCAGAACTATGACCTGTTTCATTTCCATAAATGAATTGAATTTAGAAATTTCCAAGAAAAAAATTCTATTTTTGTCTAAATAAAGCTATATTGTTTCAATGTAAAAGTATAAAAGCATTTAAAGCAAAATTTTCATGGAAAACAATAGTCGTATATTGTAGTGTGATGCGTTCTATTGTTATGGTAAAATTGAACACACTGTATCAAAAAAAAACGCTTGAAAAATAGCCAAATGCGTTATAAGACAATCAATTGTACGGTCACAGCGTGCTTTAATCGCTTTTTGAAAAGATAGTATAAATTCAACCTTAAATAAATTGCTTAAAATGTGTTTTTTAGCTCCACGCAGAGTCCCGCACATAGCAGGGTAGGCAGCGGAAACCTAGCGTTAAGTACTCCATTCCGTGTTACGTATTGGAACTTAATGCCGCGCTTTGCCTCGTCACCACCGCGAAGGAATGAAAATATTATATATGTTATTTCCTCGAGTAAGAATCGAACCCATGATCTGTAGCACTTATAGTCGGACACGCTTGTACTAAAAATAAAAAATAAACAAAAAAACTTAATTGATATGTGCTTACGAATACAGACAATATTAAAGAGTCTAAAATGACAAATGGACCGTAAAGCGCGACCGTAAGAGTGTTACATACAGAAAGTAACAAAAAATAAATGATCTGTAATTGTTTGAAATTGCAAGCTCACTTCGCGACAGTTAGAGAACATCCAAAGTTCAAAGAGAGTCACAATTTTTCCGCGCTATAATAAGTAAAAGCTCGTCGGCGCTCACAACTCTGTCCCGGGGCGTGCGGTCGCACAAAGCCAAATTAATTTTAAAATACACCAAAAGAAATTAACTTTTAACTCGCAACGGGGAAGGTGAAAGTTTCAAACGAAGGATTCTCGACGCAAAAGACTTAATAATAAAAACAGACGTTCGAATTGTTGGGACAATACAGCATAGGTACTTCTATTCTGTTACTTTTCGCTGCTCGCTATGGACGAGACAATTGAAAAGTTTCATATATTCCGCTTTGACCCATTATGTTATAATTTAAACTAAATAATGTCTCCTTTCATTTTATAAGTTGCTGCATATTTTAAATAATATAAAGAGCATATTATGCAACTGCTGCTGATCCTTTGCTTTATCTACATTTAAAAAATTATAATCAACTTAATTATGCTTTTTTGTTTAACCTCTTGTTTACTGCAGATATTTAAAAGACAGACGAGCATTTTACTGGAGTGGTCTTTTGTATTTTTTATTAGCACAAATAAATAAAATATATTTATACTGTTACTTTATATATTCGTCATATATAGGTTTATCAGAATATATAGAGATAGAATCTAGCATATCCTATTAAATATTTTTACCTATAAGAGCATGTTGTCTCGTTTGATTCAAAACTTAATCTGTTTAGTTTTTATGGGACATTTAACCATCAACCATTATATATTTTATGGCAAAATAATAACAAATAAGAAACTAAAAAGAGAGATTTTGCTCTGTAACTATATAGTATAACTATATAGTATATATATACTTAATTTAATTTCGTATGCAAATAACACGTAAATAGCGATCATTTTTCTTACTTGTAAAGCAGTCTCGTATTTCAGACGTTTTAATTTTCCTATGCCACGTCGGACTCCCCGCGGGGCGCTTAAGTAGTCTAGGACATTACTAATTTTTATATATCTTTTTACAAGACTTGCGGATAATCGAACTGCCAATCTCGACGACGAACAAAGGAGTATGGATAAACTGTAACTAATGGATAACTTTTACATTGTCTCACCGTTTATTGGAATATTTTAATAACAGTTTTGATGTATTATATTTTAAAAATAATGGTAGTGGTAGTGGTATAAGATGAAAATGTCTTTAGTGTATCTCTATAATTCATTATTAAGTTATTATTACAAATTATATTTAAGTGTTAGTCATTTAATATAACAAAAATTGAAGGTGTGTTGTGTGTTTTATTAATTTGGTAAATCCATTTTGCAACTTCAAAAAATGTAAATGCAAATATCTAGAGGCTAGATCTGTTAATATTGTTCAGATCGGTCACCTAAAATAACGGAGCAGCGGTACGAAGTGTGACTGTATGTGACGACTGGATGTGGGTTCGATCCCCAATCGAAGAGATGAAATATTTACTTAAATTTATATTTCCATTTCTTCGCTCTGGTGTCAAGGTTAAGCGCGGCGTTGAGTTCTGCCACTCAACACGCAATGCCTGCAGAATTCGGCAGAAAATGGGGAACGGAGTGTCGTAACACTAGGTTCCCTCTGCCTACTTTGTTGTGTGCGGGATACAGCGCGAAGCTGATAAAAAGAAAATAATAAAAAAAGAAACTCTCCACCTTCTTGTTAAGTTAAAACATTTTCCGGACTTTTACAGCTAGTGTTCCAGTCCGTGTCGAAGTTCTTATGAATTTTAGTCGCGGTTTAATTTTACCAAAGATAGTAGAGTTTAAGCGGTCGCTTTGTGGCTCATTACCATTTTAATTAGCTGTCACGCGCCAGACGCCACCTGCGACCGCCCTGCCGCCCGCCCTGCGCCCTGCCGCCCTGCCGCCCTAACGCCGGTCCTTTGCGTTATGCATTTTTGCGGTTCATTTCTCAGCCTTGTTACGATGAACCAAGATGATGGTCCATCTTTGCTAGCTCAATATAATTTAAAATGTCAAAGCTGCAGTCTTTTGAGCTTTTTATTGTGTAAGATAGTATTAGATATAAGACAGTTTGTGCATTATAATTAAAGATATTAGAAATTGTTTTCTTTTAATTTATAATTATTTTGAGGCCGGCCTGTGGCGCAGTGGCACGAAGTGTGACTGTAAAACCGACTGGTTGTGGGTTTGATCCCCTACTCGAGGAGATGAAATATTTACTTAAATTTATATTTCCATTTCTTCGCTCTGGTGTCGAGGCTAAGCGCGGCGTTGAGCTCTGCCACTCAACACGCAATGCCTCCAAAATTCAGCAGAAAGTGGGGAGTGTCTTAACACTAGGTTCCCTCTGCCTACCCTGCTGTGTGCGGGATATAGCGTGAAGCTAATTTAATTTTATTTAATTTATCATTTTAATTATTTAACTTTTAATTATTTAACTTTTAATTTATATCCTATATATGTTTCTGTGTGATTGCCAAACGTAGATATAGTTGAAGAAAGAAGTGATGTGAATGTTTTTCACTTTTCGCTGACTTAGTGATACACTTTGTTCTTCAAAACTGGGGGACGCATTTATTTTACATAATCCTTAATGTTTCATTCGAGCGTGAATTTTACAACTTCGTTTTTAATCATAATAATATATTAGAGTATGTCCAAATTAAATAATTTGTAAGGTTTAAATTACATTAAAATTTCTATTATTTACTGGATTACCCCTACTATTTACTAGACTTATTTATCTACTATAATTTACTCAGATTACAAACAAATTTAAATACAAAATCGAACTCAAACCGATCCATCATAACTGGTAGCGGGTTCACCAATCCCACTAAACCCAATTAAAATTATGCGTCTCGCGAGTCATCACTTCAAAGGGTGTTCTAAAATACTCATACTATAAATTAATTCGTAATTATACTAGTGTTGATTTTCTTAGAGCACACAAGGCCTCGGGGAGGTGGCAAGTACCTATCAAATTATACTCTAAGGATTCAGTCTATCAACTTGTTGATCGTGAAAACTATACATACTACTATCAATTTTTGAACCATTAATCTTGTATATATTTTATTTGAGAATTTAATAATTTCAGTACTTAACTTTATGAACAGTTAAGTTATCTATAGATCGTTTTGTCTTTTGAAATGTAAATATTTATTTTATTTGTATTAAAATATGTTTTTTTATTATTAATAATATGTGCAAATCATTTTTATTATAAAATGCAATAAACGAGTTGAGTCAGTCGTGGCGCAGCGGTACAAGCGTGTGACTGGAAACGCGACATGCTGTTGGTTTGAATCCCATTCAAGTAAAACAATCCTCGCTCTGGTGTCAAGGCTAAACGCGGCGTTGAGTCCCGCCACTTCACACGCAACACTAAGTCTTAACACTAAGCTCGCTGAATACCATGTCACATATGGGATACAGAGTGAAGCCGAAAAAAAATACAACAATGAAAGCTCAGATCCTCATTTCGATAATACGCACGTCTTTTCGAGTGGATGATCCCCGCAACGGACGGGCTAATCTCGACGCGTGTTGACTCTCCTTAATAACTAACTTCAAACATAATTATCTTCCTCGATTTACCCTAAAATTGGCGATTCCCTCTGAGGGATTCCCCGATATTGCTCGGCAAATTTCTTGTGCCAACACGACCATCGATATCCCGATATTATTGGGGGTCAGTGTTTACTCATTTCATTATGGCAGAATTGATTCCATCAACATTCATTAAGGAAGACATCCTCGATGTGACAAAGATACCTTGCCTTTATTAGATTAGTTTATATAGGGATATTATTATTTTTTTATTTGATTAACTGTATATTTATTAATACTTTTGAGAAAATGGATTTGAACCCGACAAGAGGCACGGGTTTAAATACATTTTTATATGATTTATAATTTTTCTTTCCTAAGTGTTCATAGCACTGAAAATGAACGACGAATACGTTTTTTGTCTAAGTATTGTTACTTTGATTGATAACATATAAATTCATAAAAGCTTGAAACAGTTATGTATATTAGAACCAAAACTGTACTACATTGAATGAAAGTTAATTGACTGTTTTCCACAAGTAAGAGGGCAGTCAGCCGGAACGTGGGAACCTTGTGTTAATACACTCCGTTCCCATTAAGTTACAACCATTCTTCACTTTACGCTGAATTCTGAAGACATTGTATGTTGAGTGGCGGAACACAACCCCGTGCTTTGCCTCGTTGAAAGGGCGAGGAAATGAATTATATAAAATATTTCAACTGGGATTTGAACCATTACCTGTCACGTTTACAGTTACACGCTCAAGTCCCCTCGGCCACGATCAAGAAATCGTGATCTTAATTAATTATAAAATGGTTATATTACTATTAAATACTTTCTATATTAAACTTATATTGTATTTACATATCAAACCTGCCATATTAATATTAATTTCACTTTCCCAATGATCCACGCTTCATATAACCGGGAGTGCATATTAGAAGTGCAATTTCGAGGCATCGGCGCGAGCTTCGGTAATAAATTTAAAATATGTCCGCTTCGTCGCCGCCCGCTGAATACAGAGTAGGCGCGACGAATCATTTTAAAAAACTCCTGAATTTTCTCTTATAAAAAGAGTGGAAAAACACCGACGGGTACGTAATACGTCTATATAATTGAACCAAAGTGATTGTTTTAGATATTTTTTTAGTTAATACTTAAGCTAATGCATTATTTACAATTTATTGTTAATGAAACATCTTCTTTTACATGATATTAGTCTCGGTTTTTATTGTAAGGATTTGTTCCGGTTCAATCTATTTTATTTTGCACGGTCTTCAGCATCTTCGGTGGTTAGTCCATTGACTATCAAATCCAGCCATCGCTTCCTTGAGCGTCCGGGTCCGGGTTTAAGCCCAAGGACAGACAAAGCAAAACACTTTATAAAGATTTCATTTTGATTAATAAAGATATTAAATTCAAAATATATTCTTATTTATACAATGTACATATTTCAGTTCTATACGACAATAATTAAATATTTGTAAATGTTAACATCAACTGTGCTCTCATTTAAGGCAATAATTCTTTATCACATATTACATATTTAAGAAATTTTATTCTTTATACAATTGTAAAAAATCGCGGCGGCTACGTAGAAATAAATGCCTCGTGTGTACACGCTATACTCTACACCGCCTTTGCGTTTAATATTCATTATTTTACATCAGGTCATACGCTTTTACGAGGTACTTAGTAATCAAACCGCGAGTTCAATCTGCTTGTAAGTCGTTTACTCGGTGTTACGTCTTTATAGAAATATAATATTAGAAGCGAAGCGAAGCGAGAAACGAGCGTCGACATCATCTCCTACGTATGTTCATGTAAATACTTTATGAAGATTTGTAATTATAATTATCGAAATGACAAAACAAATCCTAACTTGCTACGTCGACGAAACCTGTTTAATTACATCGAAAATAACGAAAATGTAACACGAAATTCCGTTTATCAGACAGGTGTCGAATACTGCAAATGTTTATTCCTTCACATCAACGTCAGCTGTTTTAATATGATTTTATATATCGAAATAACGAAAGCGAAAGAGTGATTTCTAAGCGAAATTAAACAACGAAATAGCTAAGCTGGTGATCCATCAAGAGACGTCAGTGAGGAGATCAGGCGGCAAATTTTAATTCTCAATGAACCTCTTAAGGGTGTGGTTTATTGCGGGGTAAAGTTAATGTTTCTCGTGACTCGACTACGTAGATATGATTTTAATTTCAGCCCCTACCGCCGCCGTCTTAGGTGTCGCGGAACCAACTTTACATATTTTTGAGATGGAATAAATCTCGTTTGATGGAAAAGAATTTCGTTGTAAACAGAGTCGGTTAATGGAAAATTCGGTTTTAGTATGCGGTGATGGTGGATCAGATAGTCGGTTAATCTTTAATTTGTGAATGATTTATATATTTTATTCTTGTATTAATATTGTATATCTTTTATATTGTACGAATAGGATTAAACTAGAAAAAATACTGCCTTTCTAAGTTTTCAGTTCACCAAAATTCGAATATACTCAAAAATATTACAAAGCAATGAACGAAATTTTACCATCACATCCAAAGGGAAAACTAACATATCGAATCAAAGAGCCGAACACCAAAATTTGCCATAATTTCGTTATTCGATTATGTTCGGCGGCGGAGTGTCAGCGTGAAAGTGACACTCGATTCCCCTCGCCACGGCCCTCAGTCCCTCTATATATAGCTAGATGCACTCCATCCAGAATAATAAACGCCAAGGTTAGAAGATTACTTCACAATGTAAGCTTGTTAGTTAGTTAACCAAAATGAACGAGCCGTGTACGTTGCGTCTAATTAAATTTAAACACCCACCTTTGGAACTTAGATTCAGGTGTTTCTAAGATATTTAAACTGAAGAATACAACGTTTAAAATAGTTTAATAATATGATATTTAAGCTTCAATTCATGTATATATCCCGTTTATAACAAGAGGGAACCTAGATTCAGGACACTTCGTTCCCCACTTTCCGCCGAATTTTTCGAGGCATTGCATGTTGAGCAGCGGAACTCAACGACGAGATTTCGCTTTGGTGCCAAAGCGAAAAAAATAAAATATCAATTAATAATTAATTACTCCTCCGAATGGAAATTGAACCCACAACCGTCGCGCTACAGCCATACGTGTTCGCCACGACTGGCCTCGAATATGATCTTGCTAGTAAATATACATAAAATAAAAATTATTTCCTACCATTTTCCAAAATGCATACATTATTTTTACGCTCTCAAACAATTCTTACGCCTTGAAACGGTCAGTATTTCGAAAGGTATACGGTTTCGCTGCCGATAAAGTGATGAGATCCGAGGATAACCATTATGGTCGCTCGGGAGCCTTTCAAAGCGTCCTAGTAGTGGATTGCGACCTACTCAGAACACGTTCTAAGTGGATTGAAGTGGGGTCCGTCTGTTCCCGTCAGACGGTGGGCGGTCCCCCCTTTTCTCGGGAACGGCGTTAAATAAAGTCAAATTGAGCAATAAAGACGACTTCCCGCAATGCTGGCCGCGGTCGCGCTGCTATACTAATTTACACCGCAATGTCCACTTGGGTTTTGTGGATCTCTGTTCGTAGAATTAAATTAGTGAGGTTCAAAGCTAAGCTATGGATATATACTAGGAGGTGTGGCCTAGCTTTGTAATATATGTATAATTGTGGTACAAATTTTTTAGGTTTGCTTTTATGTTCTTATTAAATATGAAGTCATATTCACATAAATTTGATAAGATTTTTAATGTATTTAAAGAAAAATACTTTTTTATATGTGTTTTTTAGAATAAGGATTGTAAAAATTTTATCTGATAACTAGTGTCAATTTGAGTATGTTACTATGTAATGTAGTTATTGATCATATCGTGGGGAACTTCGGCGGATTGGGACAGCTTCTTACTATGGATGCGACAGTTGTGGGTTCAATCTCCACTAGGGAAGATGAAAAATTTTCATTCCCAGCTCTGAATAGATAGAGTGTTGCATTATATTCCGCCATAACATGCAGCGTCTCGAATTCTGACGGGATGTCTTAAAAAATATAATAATTAAGTGTAATTGGATTGTAAAGTATTGCCACTACATAGCTGCTGGCTGTAATTTTGAAAAATATTTTATTATGTAGTTTAATATAACTAAGGTCGACCGTGGCGCAAGGTCAAACGTGTGACTGTAAACGCGACAGGTTATAGGTTCTATATACACTTGAGGAAATAAAATATTTATTATTTTAATTTTTTCTCTCCGGTATTAAGGCAAAGTCACTAAACACACAATGCCTCTAAAATTTGGTGGAAAATGAGGAGTGGAGTGTTAGTACTATGCTCCTTTTGTATACGCTTCTACAGCGTGAAGCTGAAAAATTCTATATTTATCTATATTTCCGCAAAACTTAAGCGATAATAGAGGCGACAAGAACCGTAAGCTTAAATAAAATCCGTAGTCAGTCCATGGAAAATGAGCTCCTACCGACGAGGGTAGAAGTTGCTTTTTATGAAATGGCCGTTTTGAGCTAAGAAATCATCACTCTTATTACACTGCCTCACTTATTATAGGGTTGTCTATTTATCATTGCAACCAGTAAACAAATTATATTTATTGTGTAATAAGTATACATAACTTTATAGTAAAGTTTCTAAATTTTAATTTTATTTTTTTATTTAATTTAAGAAATTTGAAGAAATAATGTTTAATATATAGTTTATTATGCATGTAAAAGTTACCCATTTACGAAGATAAAAAAATACATACAAATTAAGGGACACAATGGCGGAAAACATGCCTATTTTTGCGGGCAAAATATTATTAACATAGAACTATTATTATGTATAATATCGCTAAATATAAATAGTCTTAACATATCAAGAAGTGCAAGACAAAAACTTATTAACACCCTTTCTTCTTCTGTCTTGCTTGTTTAAGTTTTGGTTTTTGTAAAACGAGGACAGAACATTGAACAGATCATAGTAATATATAGTATAATAAATCTACAAAATCAAATAATTTACAAATATATATATATATATATAGATCATAATAAATAATATATCATTGCTTCATTATTATTTTTTAAACAAGAAAATAAATATCAATTAAGAAGCAACCCTAATAACAAGTAACCCTTCTGACTCCTTAGCATCTTGTATTCCGTCCGGCGCCGTCGCTATATTCGAAGCGGTTAGGTTTTAGATTCAATTTATAACAATTTGTGCGTAATCAGCGAGGGAGGTTAGCAAAAATACAGCCTTTATATTACCGAGTTTTATTATGTTATGGTGATGAGACGCGGCTCGATTGTTCGCTCGCGTCTGTAAGTAGATTTGCTGTGTTAAAAATGTGTTAAATGTTACATTTATTGTATTTTAAATAAGATATTGGTTGTTACTTTAATTGTGAATAGGTTTTTTTGTTAAATTTTAATTAGTTTTGTTAGTTCATAAATGGTTCTGATGGTATAATGATTTAGAATATGTTGTTAAAAAAAGGTATCGAGGTGATAGTTTTTTTTTTAGCTTTAAGCGGTAAGCAGAGGGAATCTGGGAACCTAGTGTTAAGCATTCCGTTCACATTAGGATACTTTCGTTCCTCATTTTCCGTCGAATTCTGCAGGCAATGCGTATTGAATGACGAAATTTAACGCTTTGCTTCGTTACCAGGGCGAAGAAATGAATTACTTAATTGATGGGGAATCGAACGACAACCTGCGTTTACATTCCCATGCGCCACGACTGTCCTCTACCAAATTGAATATAATTTATAAATAAAGAAAATTCAATAATTAAATTTTATATTTTTATATCGAAGCCTAGCGAAAGCATCCGAAACGCGCGCTCTCCATCGTCACTTGTCACAATAAAATTTCAAATATCTTGTCCTCGCGATCTTTGTTGTCTTTTTAAAAAGGTTTTTAATATTCTTCCGCCGTCTTTCCCTCTCTATGGCAATTTCGCCTTGTTTTAAAGCAGACAAATTGAGCCTTTTTTTGTTTATACAAGTTGCTAGCAGTTGGAGCGTGGGTAATCTCTTTTACGTCTGTTGGATTTGAGAATGCTCACAGAGTATTCTTTTTCATTCGTTTCGTCAACGCTTCGTATCTCTTGTCCACATTTCGTTTTCTGAAACGGGAATTCCTCACGGACGGGCGCGCGCTCACTATGCGTGTAAATTTTTAAACTTAGTAATGTTTCTAGCATTCTTCTACTTTTTGCGTCTGCGTCTTTTTATTCTTGTTCCCATTTGTCGTTGTTACGGAGATTTCGTTTCGTTTCTCGTATAAACAGAATGGATTCAACAAGGCGAAAAATAGCTTTCACCACAAATATAATATAAATTTAAACTTAAAATAAAATAAATCAACTTCACGTTACATCCTGTACACAGCACATCAGACAGAGGGGACTAGTGTTAAAACACTCCGTTCTCCACTTTTCGACGAATTCTGCAGGCATTGCGGGTTGAGTGGCGGAACTCAACAAAGCCTTTGCCTTGAGACCAGAGTGAAACATAAATATAAATTTAAATAAATATTTCATTTCCTCGAGTGGGCAATCGAATCCACAACCAGTATTTTCACCGTGTGCCCCTGCGCCACGGCCTCTTAAACATTGAGCTCAAAATGAACTATAAGTTTAGAGTTGCAACTCAAAGTCTTCATAAATTGCATTCAGCGCCAGCAGTCAGATGCAAGACATCAGTAGAGATGCAAATTAGTCCTCAGCACCGCAGCTACTGCCAATTAGTGTAGTCAATGGGAGACGTAATACTGAGTGTTTCCTAATTTAAGGTGCGCGTATATTAACATTACAAGGCGAGCTAACAAGGCGGTTCACGTACAAACAGTTAATTTGAACTGTCATGTGAACGGTATTTTGTGGTTGCTTTGCGTTTGTAAACCGTTTAGTTGTAAGTGAAATGTATTTGAATGGAAAACTTAGTTGATTTTGTAATATTAGTAATGATATTTATTAATTGTGTTATGTCACATGTTTATTTGTTTTTGGTTAGAGTAATGAAGCAAGTGCGGTGTTGAGTTGTGCCACTCAACGCGGCATACCTCTAGAAAGACAAGTGGCTTGATTAAATGAATGAGTGATTTAATGGAGCGTCTTAATATAAAGTTCCCAGGTTCTCTCTGTCTATCCTGGTATGTGTGGGATATAGCGTGAAGCTATAAAAAAAACAATTTTCATGCACACTTGCACTTTATAATTAATTCATACATTTAAAAACACACAAACAATTAAAACGTACAAACAAAACAACAGAGATTACAATATGTACAGAACACAACATCTCAACACACTCCTCCAGGTCGTAGCAGCCAAGTTAACGTTCATTATTGAAAGAGCAAACGGAAGCGGTCTGAGATTACTTTACATTTTTCTGTTTACTGAAACAAAATGCACCGGAGAATCGGCGACTTCCATTCGAGTTCGCCTCCGCCGGTGATAAAAACAAGTGCAAAAATTCATAAAAGTGAACGAAATAAAAGTTCACAATAGCAAAGACAAACGGGCCCCGGGCGAAGAGACCAAATTATCTTTTTTGCAGCGTCTTCGGTCTTTAAGAATTCTCTTTTAAATTGTGTTTTGGTTTTGGTCCTTTTGCCGCGCGTGTCCTTTGGCCGGTCGCCCCTGCATTAATAACGTGCTCTAAGGAGCTTGTTTTTATATGAATCTTTTTGACGTAGCGCGAACTGTGTGGCGGCGTCTGTGTTTGTCGGGTTTATATTCAAATTTCGTAATTGACGAATAAATAAAATGTCTCTTAGCATTTTAAAAAAGTTTTGGTTCAAAATATTTTTTATGGAAATTGTTAGTGAATTTAAAACTTATTTTTTGCTTGATGAAGTAAACAAATAAATAAAATTAAATTCTTTTATAAAACCACCAGTGAAGTGCGAGTTGGAGTCGCCCACCGAGGATATCAAATCAATTTCAAGAGAAGCTGTACTTCTTAAATATTTTTTAAAGTGTTACTCCACACTTAGGAAATTCCTGGTTCAAGGAGGCGCGGGTTCGAGTCCCGCTACGGTCAAAAGTTTTATACGTTTTCTAAAAAACTATTCTAAATAAGTAGAAGCTGTACTTCTTATGAATGTTGACAAACCTAAATTGGCAAACTTTTGCAGTGATTTTGCAAATTAACTATAAATATAAGTTCGTCAGATTTTTCCCAAAATTCTGCACAACTATGAATAAATGCTTTTATATTTTATAGCGTTGACGTAGACGTTTGACTTTTTCCGTACTTCAAGGGATCGTAGACCTAAATATTTAATATTAATTTCAGCTTGATATGTCCACGCGATCTTAAGATAAGCGCTCTTGACAGAGATGGACAACAAAATGATCCTTTAAGGATTTCTTTCTTTTAAGATATAGACACCTAAAAAATAGAACTAGTCTACACAAAATAATCTAATAAAACGAAACCAAAATATTAAAATTGACTTTAAAGCGTTATTAATCGACCCAGAACGTAATAAGCAGGAGTATTCGGTATAATAAAACTGTATGATAAATCTGACGATACATCTCCTCGGGATCCATGGAACAATGCACACAACCCTTGACGGCCGGAGCCCCGCCTCTCTTCAAGTAGTATCTTATCAAATGTAAACACTCGTTCCGGCCATTGGGCGCGAAATGTTCTATTATTTTTATTTCTCCTCGTCTCTGCCAGGATGGATCGTTTGACTTGACGCTTAGATTTTGTGGTCTCTTTTGTTTTTATTATTGGTATTTTTTATAGATTTTGTAAGCATTTAAGTTTTTTTATGATTACTCATATATCATAAGTTAGATAAGCTATATAATTTATGAGAAAAATTGACCGGAAGTGTCGACTCGAAAGAATAACGAAGAGTGCTACGCCGTAGCGAGTTGGATACATTCATCAAAATACAAATTTACAAGTAAAATTAACAAAATGGATTGTAGCTTAGTAAATAATTATTACTACTTTTTGTGATATATTGTATCCCGCACAGTAGGGAGGTTGAGGAGAAGGAATGTAGAGTTAAGACTCTCCGCTCTCCACTCATGATACATTGCGTGTTGAGTGGCAAAACTTAACGCCACGGTTTTTCTTCTTATGAAGACCGAAAATATAAAATAATACATTCTTCCAACTAAGTATCGAAGCCACGACCGTCATGCTAAAATCACTTTATATTTTTATATATTTTTTTTGACTACCGGTATTATAGCAATAATATAATAATTTAAATCATTAAATTTTCATATATAAATATTTTATACGACCTCGTAGCTGTATAAAATATTTTAAGACAAATTTTCTATCTATTCTCCGTCACTTACAAGAAACTGATCTATCAAAAGGTCATATACTACCAACATATAGTTATAATAAAATATATGTGGATTACTTTTTTATTTCATAGCGACATATTACGTGGTAGATCATAACATACTGTTAGCGGGCTGTGCTATATACATTCCGCGAGGCCCGTAAAGAAAGTAATAAAAAAAGAATAAATCCGGACCCCCACACTCCCCTTTTCCCCTATGTCGCTTCCTCTATTATGATTATGAACACCAAAATATTACGTCGTCGCTTCACAAGCGTCCCCTCGTAGTACTAATTTTTGAGATACTTTTCCTCGAACGTACTTAAGGTATTACACAATAATTTCATATAAATTTTCAAAATCAATTCAATTTGTCAGTAGGAGGTCGGTCGCGGCGTAGAGGTACGAGCGTGTGACTGTAGTCGTAAATGCGAAGGGTTATGAGTTCGATATCATTCCAAGAAATGAAATATTTAATATTTTCATTTCTTCGCTATGATGTCGTAGCAAAACACGGCGTTTAGTTTCGCCTCTAGATTTTGATGGAAAATGAGGATTTATTACTAGAATGTTTATTCTTACAGTTTACATTTTCGATTTTCGACAACGTTAGCATTTACATATATTACCATAACGGCCTTATTTGATTTTAAATCAAAAAATAAATATATAATTTCACTTTTTACTATAAATTAACCTTTAATATAACAAATCAACTGAGCAAAACATAATATTCCTTCTTAACCAACACCAAATATTACCATAGAAACGTTTAATTATCGAGAATTACTTAACATTATATTAATTACTTGAAGAATTTGAATTAAAGTCTTTACTAAGCATTTCATAATATATAGGAAAAGCTGCTTGTAGAGACCCCTTCAGCCTCTAGAGGTTCATCATTCTATTTAAATTTCTCCATAAATAGATAATAAAGGGTGGCTAAACCGAAGTTAACTGTGGTTTAGTGAACTACTTTATATACGATAACGATAAGAGATTTAGAAGGAAAACAAGTCACGTACGGTATTGTAGAAGCCAATAAATAGTGTTGATTTTTCTTTTGGTTTGTGACTAATCTACTGTATCTCTTATATACGTATTTCATTCGTACATTTTGTTCATTTCCGGTATATTGAAAAGTGATAATAATTAAAAAGTTATTTGGGCAAATATTATAAAAAAAACTACACGAATAAGACATTACACACTAAAATAAGACATTAGTTATAATATATATTATGAGTCAATTAGCAATCGCCTAGTTTTGCTTATTATATTTAAATGAGTTATAGAAATGCTTCAAAATATGTGTTTATATTTGTTATGTGTATCTTACTATTACTTCAATTTTACACTGTTACTTGAAAAAGCAAAAAGTTATACAAAATTCTTTACTATATTTTATAATCATTCACTTTATAGTCAAGCTAAGAGTACAAAATCAAAACTAAAAATATTTTAAAACGACAACAGAATAAACGAAACCAAATTTGAAATAAACTGAAAAACCACAAAGTAATTTGATTAGATTAGTAAAAACAAGTATTACCTGAAAACGAGCCTGCTAAACCTATTTAATTCATTTAAGTGCTGGTTTAGTGAGGGGATCAGTGCTCGTGTTTCGGGAAGGCCGTATATTTCGCATTGTTTGTATGGAGGTAGACAATTTTATTTTCCGCTTTTTGGGTAATCAATAGGGGAAGCACGACGCCCCTTAACAACCGAACTGAGAAATTATAACGCGTAGAGTCGGTGCCACTATGTTTCTGGAAAAAAAATCGTGTTTCATTCACAGCTATAGCAGTAAATTTGATCCTATATTGTACGTATAACGTGATGATTTAATTAAAAATTTCAAGATTTCTCTAATACTAGAGAATAAATAAATCTTAAGTAAGATATTATCATTATCTTGAATTTTTTAATTAAATCAATTTAAATTAAATTAATTTACAATTCACTTTTAAGGTTTTTAACGTATTCCGTCCCCCTAAAATGTAATAAAAAATCATAAGATATAATAATTCCAAATAGTATAAACCAATATGCCGTCTCTACAGTTTTTATATCATCATAGTAAAATCCAATATTCATTCCATTGATAGGTATTTGTATTGAAAATATTACAGCAAATTCCTTATAAAATGGAGATTTGTTATTGTTTTTCTTGTCTTTTGTTTGAGCTTTTTAGAAGTACGGGCAAAAAAAGAAAGAAAAGAAAATAAATGATATTTAACCGATATCAAAGTTTGTATATTGTATATATAGAATATTTTGAATATATTGAATATATAATATACTAAATTTATATATGATCGTTGCGTTTGTATTTTCAAAACGTTTGTATTTTTTTGTTTCAGGCCATAATTTAATGTGCGTCATAACAACCTCTTTATCGAACATATTCATTTAAATATTTCACAGCCATATTCATCCGTCGAGGCCGTCATGCCGCAGGAGTACAAGGGTGCTACTATAACGCTACAGTTGTGGGTTCGATCCCCTCTTAATTATTATTGCTTAATATTTTTATTTCTTCGCTCCAACTAAAAGCCCAGCGTTGAATACCGCCACTTAACACCCAATGTCTCGAAAAATTCTGCAGGAAGGTAAGGAATAAAATGTCGTACCACTAGGTTCACTCTACCTACCCTGCTGTTTGCGAGATACAGCGTAAAAATAAAAAAAAATTGTAATTTAAGGATTAATTAATTCTCATTTACATATTAGTTAATATTGAACAAACAGTTAATTGTATCCACAATTAAAAAATGAAATTAAATAAAAAAATTAAAGAAAACGCCCCAATTTACTAAATTTAGTGAAACAACAATAAAAACCCTCAAATCGCCTTACGCAGCGTCCAAACGAACGTGAAACAGAAGATCACGTTCATTACCCGAGAACAAGGTAGCGTATAGAACTGATACATTATTTCCACCGATTGAAACTTAACGATTTCCTGCCCAATAGATTTGTAACATCGATAAGAATCCGAATGGAAGCACCGAAGGAAGGCCGCAGTCACCGGTCGTCTCGAGAGGATGATTGAGTCGGAAAATAGGTCTCGATAATGTTCTGCAACTTTACTGTACGTATTTGTGGAGGCTTATGCCCTCGACGCGGTAACGTCGTCTCCCCTTGCAACGGTCGTCGTACAGTATTTTGTGGTTTTTTTTTATTATTGTTTTAGTCTGTGCTCTGTTATAAACAATTAATAATATTTCTGGATGTAAATGTTTGCTTTTTTGGTTACAAAAAAAATCTCGTTACATTTTTTATAAAATCAGTTTCACGCTGTATCCTGAAAGCAGCAGAGGACGTAGAGGAAACCTAGTGTCAAGACACACCATTTCCCAATTTCGGCGGAATTCTGAAGTGAAAAGAGAGAGAGAGAGTTCCGAATTGCGTGTTGAGTGGCGCAGAACTCAACTCCGCGCTTTGCCTCGCCACCAGAGCGAAGATATGGAAATATAAATTTAAATAAATATTTAATTTCCTCGAATGTGAATTGAACCTACAACCGGTCGCATTTTCAGACTGGTCTGAACACACATTTAATATATTTGCTTGTAATTATTATTCTACTTTATCTATATGTAAATAGATAAAAATAAATATTTAAAACAACCTTTTTCACCTTTGCATATTATACAAACCTGGTCATAAACGTCTAAGGAGTAGTCTCTCTAAGGTTATTTAATTTTAAATTTTGTAATACATATTTGATCTTCTCCTCTCTAACCGTGCTCTGAAATTTTTACCACTTCTTATTTTATTATCAAGTTTCTAAAGAAAGTTACTGAAATTTTTATTTCGTACGAAATTTAACTTTAAGTTTTTACTGCTTGGTGATGTTAAGAATAAGTATTTATTTAAGTTTGTATTTCTCAATTGAATTTTATATGTTTAAGACAACATTTGTATTATGTTGTCTTAAATTTATGATTGTAATATGAGATGTAAAGGACTCTTAAATGAAATCCTCAAATCAAATGTCTTGATTCATATTAATTTATTTGTATCTGAAATTATAAATTCAGCATACACGTATATTGTACAGTAGGCATAATAGCAAGAAGGGGAACGATTGAATAAAGTGTGAGAATCCAACTCCCGATCAACGTTGTAACAGCCATTTGTTGACCTGTTATACTGATCTGTGTTGGATCTATTCTTTTTTATTTAAAAAAAAACATTTTTATTGAGACTTTTACTTAGATGCCAGAGCGAGGAAATGATAATATGATTAAGTATTAATTTATTTCCTCGAGTGGGGATCGAACCCACAACCGTCGCGTTACAGTCACACCAATGTGCTCCAGCGCCACGAGGGTCTCAATAAAAAAATTAAATTAATTTTTTTTTGTTGAGACCCTCGTGGCGCTGGGTCTCAACAGCTTCTTCATATTATAAAATATTATAAAATAAAATAATATACAAATAAAAAAAAAATTCATTGCCACAAAAATTTTCCTTAAGTATTAAGTTAATACTTGAGACACTAACATTCTATAGAACTTAATTTGACCTTCTCCAACATACAGCCACTATAAACTATCGTTAAGTTCAATGTAAACATAGAAAAGTACTTAACAAAATTAAATGATACTAACTAACCTGTAAATATTTATAAAACATTAATATTATAAAGAAAAAGTTATCATAGTCTCTGTAAAACTTAAAAACGCTTAAAAACATTGGACTTTTTCATTGTTTTTTGGGTTTTTCATGGTAGAGAACTTTATCGGTATACTAAATTTTGATACCGGTACAACGGAGCACTGATCGTTCTGTATGTTTGTGCGGCAATAACTTTCAATTGGGCTGTTTTTTGCCGGTGGGCTTACCGTAACAAACTATCGGGGCTTTAAACGAGAAACTCCATTAGTACTATATATGTATGTATTGACTGGAAAAATAGTATGAAATGAAATGTTAAGGTACTATTTTAATATTCTTTACTAAATTAAAAACATATATTGATAAAGTTCATGAAATAGATTAAACATTTAGTGTGTCATTTAACATATTTTATGTTAGTTTATTCTATATTATTGACTTATTTTATTATATTATATATATAGTTTCCTAAAATAAAATTTGCACTGAAACGTTGTCCTCCTTTTTCCTCTTGACAACTAATCCGTAATGTTTCAAAGGTTGTCTGGTAGAGATTGTTATTCTTTTATATATTTCTTTGTTTTATATATAAAATAAAGTATATTCTAAAACAACAACAAATCTTTTAAACATAAACTTAAAACCGAAAACGGCAGTACGTACATCACATTCACTATTTCCACTAAAAAACACACACTAAAATTTCTAAACCACTAATATACATAAATGTAACCACAATAACATCTAATTGTAGAAACAAAAAGCGTCAATTCACTAATTAACTCAACAACCGTAATCGACTAATGCGTCGGGCGAAGAATAAGCTATAAAGGTATCGTGTCCAAACTCTCCATTAACGCTTATTGTGTTGAAGCAATATATGTTTTATTGTCATTTAATAAAGTGTAAATTAGGTTGTGGGGAAACTCGGTCAGTAATGAATGGTATAACGTATGATAAATGGCGGGCGTGGTCGCGAATAGAAGTGGATTAGTTGCAGAAATTATAATATTGTTTTAATTTTGAGGCTGTCATGGCGCAGGGGCGCAAGGGTGTGCCGTGATGGTTGTGGGTTCAAAACTCACTTTAGAGAATTAATTATTTTTTATTTATATTTTTATTTTATCGCTCTGGCTCCAAAGCAAACGTCTGGCGTTGAGTCCTGCAATGTAACATAGCATTATCAAGGAATATCATTATACTTTACAATATATATACATAATCACAAAAATATTCATATTTCGGTTATTCATAAAAGGGAGGCAAAGGGAGGAAGCGGGTAGCTACCGGGTATACGCGACAGTTTGTAGGTTCAATCCCCAGTCGAGCGAATGAATGATTATTAAATAGTATTTTCATGTCTTCGCTCTGGTTTCGAGGCCAAGCGTGGCGTTAGGTTCCGCCACCCAACACGCAATGCCTCCAGAATTTAGCGGAAAATGGTGAAAGGAGTGTCTTAAAACTAGATTCTCTCCGCCTTACCTGCTGCGTGCAGGATTCACTGTGACGCTACAAAAAATAGATATATACTGCAAACTTACTTCCCAAGTATGAGCATCAGTGAGAAAATTAATCTTGCCATTCCTTATTACACAACATAATAAGCTTAACTAATTTATAAAGGAACAGAACTCTATTATAAAAATGGATGGACGAAGCAAAAATGCATTTAATACTTTCATATTAAATATACTAGCCAAGTAGTAACAATGAAAACGGTTTATTAAATTTTATTATACTATAAAGTTAAGCAAACAGCGTACTAAGTGGTGAACAATTTTAAAGATATATTGTTTTAATAAAAGCGTTCGCGTGGCTCCACCGATGGCCGACGCACCCACGGCGTACGTACATACATTTGAGTACTAATTTAATTAATTGTTTCATTTCCCCACATACAGCGACCACGCCGCCCGCCCCACTACCCCTCCCACCTCCTCCCCTCGCCCATCCACCACGCAACCAGCTAACCAACGATATTTTTCACTTAAACAGAATCCCAACAAATTACCCATACTGTAGCTAGCTTCACTTGTATTGGACAGGAAAAAATATTGTGAGAAAACAAAATCTAACTTGGAATTATGAGGAAGATTGCGAAAATTTTACTATTTATTTACAGGCAATTCATATCAGTCGTTTTTAAAATCGTAATCGATGTCACCTGTTTTCGCGTATCCGTAAACAACTTTTCCAATTTAACTTTATTTTGTATCGGGGCAATATTTGGGAGTTAAATAAGTTTTCGGAAAGTACTTAGCGTGTCCTTAAACATTGTGTGGGAAATGAAAAAACAAGATAACTGATTACGTAAGAACATTATCGAAATCGTTCGGGAGGAACGAAGGGGAAGGGAAGAGTACGAGTGAAAAGAGATCCGCCTCGAGGCCGGATTATTGAATTATCAACAAAACATCGTACGCTCGAGAGCCTTCCCGTTCTAATTGCTTTCTACTCTTCGCCAGTATCATCTCAAAATCGGATGAGATTCGTCTAATCGATCGAGTTTTAATTGCAGGGGTCTCGGCTTGTAAATAATGTAAATAAACCGACAAAAATGAACCGACATTTTCACAATAGAAATAAGCATATTAAAAAAATGGACAAAACGGAAACAGAGCAAAGGCAGGACAAGCTTTCGTGTGTTTTTAAGCGATCGCCGACGGTGCGCGCTATCCGATATACGTTCGACAAATTAAAAGCAGGCCATGCGTGCATCCATTGTAGAAGAGGCCCACGGTTTATTGTTACCGATTTCTCTGCACGGAGAGACACAAATGGCGCGGAGCTGGGTTAAACTCTTTGTTAATCGAAAGCCGATGATAACGATAGCGCTGCGGTCTCTCCCACCCTAACAACTGTAAGCGATCTCATCCAGTAGGTAATACCTGACAAGAGAACGTTGTAAGACAAATTTATTCATTTGTTGAAAATATTAATGCGAGGCCAGATTTGTAAGCGCGACAGGATGTGGATTCGATCCCAACCCGAAAAATGAAATATATATAACATTTTCATTTCTGCTCTGAGGTATCGGGAAAAACTTTGCGTTAAGTATTGCTACTCAACGCAATGCCTCCAGAATTCGGCCGAAAATAGGGGAACGGAGTGCCTTATCAGTAGGTTCCATTTGCCTACTTAACTGTATGAAACTAATAATATGGCCTTTAGAATAAACATATTGGTATAAAACAATTTAAATATCTAAAAAGTACATTTATCTAAAAAGAAACCATTTTAAGGTAATAAGATTTCTTTTTCTCTTATTTATTTTATCCTGGACAACACTGACTTATTAAGCCCAACGAATAGCAGAAGTCAGGTAACAAGACAACAAGACTTCACTTTCAACGCACTAAAATATTCAAACAACGAAGTTGGCTGTTCCAGGACCCCGGAACCGGGAACCCGTGTGACAAATAGGTACAAATAACTCGCGACTATCCGAGGGATTCTTGCCCTTATTTCCACGGGATCGGGACGAAATGACAACAGATTTAGGGTAAGCGTGAAGCGAGGTGTAAAATGTATCCAAGCGCGTTCCGCCTTATATGACATTCTTTTGCACCTACTATAATGTAGGCGACGAGGCGATTTCGTAATCTGGCTTTTATTAAAAACATGTCGACTCGAGAATATAACGGCCCTTGTAGGGCTTATGTATTATCCACTCGATATAGTCACTTATTTTTTTCTTCCTTTGCAATAAATTGTGGAAATCGTAAGTGGAGCCGAAAGGGTGGCTTTGTACTCGGTTTGTAAAGTTATTCATAGTTAAACGAGGCCGGAAATATAGACATTTAAGGGTAGATTCGTCCTTCCAGCCCTCTTGTTGAACTAAATGCCCGTTTGAACGCATTATTCTCCATTCAATTACAAGTACATATTATATATATATATATATATATATAGTCTGTAACGTCAAATATTATTGTGATAATCCTATTTTAAAGCTAAAAGTTAGTGAATTTAATAAATTCGCGTGTTGACAATTTATAAATAATTATGAAATTCAAACAGAAGACATAGCTTATTATTGAAATTTAATAATACTGCCAAAAGTTTTTGAGATATGCCAAAAAACCGGTAATTCATTATTGTACCCTCGCCTCTCTCCGTCAAAAAGTAACTCGGTAAAGTTGTAAGACATCTCCCGATATAAACAAAGATGAGGAAGGACTTGGAGGGGGCCGGTAGGAAAACGACACTTGTAATTAGCCGTGTAATCCGAACTCGCTATTTCGACGCTTTACAAGCCCTTATTAAAAATTAACAATATTATAATAATATTTGAGGCCAGTCGTGGCGCAGTGGTGCAACGTGTGACTGTAAGCACGACAGGTTGTAAGTTCACTTCCCTTGAGTGGGAAATAAAATATATAATAATTTCATTTTATTCACTCTGGTGCCGAAGCAAAGCGCTGCGTTGAGTTCCACTACTTAATATGCAATGCCTCCTGGATTTGACGGAAAATGGGGCGTGAAATGTCTTAACACTAGTTTCCCTCTGCCTGCCCAAGTACATAAATATATAGCAAAGCTAAATTAATATGCTTACTGAAACTTCATAAATTTTTTTTAAAATGTATTCTAAATTTCAAATAATTATATTAATAATATATTTGATTAACTTAAGAATATGATCACGAATTAGAAAACAAAGGCATTAATATTCATAAAACATAGAAACTCAGATCCCAAATGCAGGTCCGATAGGGACCTCCGCCGAGAGGTGAACGACTACAATCGGCCTTACCCTCATTTAAATATCAAAACAACTTCCACGCGGCTTCGCCCGCTCTATCTCGATCCCGCAACATAACACAAACAAATTAATTCGAATAATGAACCCTAATAAATAGACAGAGATCTGTTTACCCCATAAAGAATAAATGTTATAATAATTGGGGCAAGATACAATTTACAGTTTAGAGTTTTAAGGGTGAATTAATTTTGAATTTCAAGAACCGCCCAACAATAACATGATGAGTGTTTATTGTTTCGACCCGAACGAGCCTTGTGTTGGTTGTTTCTGTTCCCACCAATTTTTCAATGGTAACATTAGGGCTGTAATAAACAAATGTTATGGTAAAATACGAATATATTATTTAATTCAATGGTAGTCTCAAGTTTAAATTCAGGTATATCCATTTTGTATGTCCAACAATCTCCATCTACCGTCTTTTAATTTGATTAGTTTTTTTTAGCAAATTGCGACCACGTTATGTAGATATGGTCTTAAATTATATCACATATTATTTTATATGTTTAAATTTAGTTTAAAAGAAACAAAATAGAGCGTTTTTTTAAGACAGAGGCTGAAAAATATTTATTTATTTACACTTTATTGTGCACAATTACTCATTAGGACGAAAAAAGAGTATAAAAACAACAAGGAAAAAACAATTGACACACAAACGGCGGTTTTATCGCTAATCAGCGATATCTACCATACAACATTTGGGTTAGGAAATTTGTGAAAAAATAGAATATTCATAGGTATTAGTATTTACCATAGTCCATTCTGTACACATCACAGTCTGTACTAGGATTAAGCAATATATTTTTGCATTTGTTTTACACAGATTTGTTCGCAGCGAGCTGCAAGCGTCAAGATAAAGCAGAACACCAGAACGCCTCTCTTCATATAAACTCTAAAATTGTTCACAACTATAAAACTCTACAAAGCCTTTTCAATTAAAAGTTTCAATGGCGCCGTCGCTAATTATCGTGGCCCGGAGGACATCTAATAGTCTAATGTATATAAAGCAAGCTAACCGACGACGGCAGTATCGCGCCCCTCGCCTAAGTGAATTCTGTTAATTAAACCATAAAAACTTCGATAAATTAAGATCCACCCGATCCCACCCTCTAATATAGTCCTGCGAAAGATTTCAGATGCAAACGACATCGATACAGACCAATGGGGACGGTATAATTTACACCCGACCCCATACATTTGTTTGTGGGTACATTTAAATTTCCTTATTGTACCCAATGTTACTATTGAATCAAATGAAGCCAATCACTTTCTTACTTCGTGAAGTTTCGGCGGTTTCGCTCCTTTGTTGGGTCGTTTTGTTCGCGACATTCAATTTTAAATTAAGTAATGTAAAGTAGTCAATTACAATGTAACAGGGAAAGCGGTCGTTTAAAATGTTTTATTCTTGTTTCTGCATCTTCATTTTATTATTCAAATTCTCTACTTTTTTAATGTATTTCCGTTTTCAGTTTCGCACTGTATATAGCAGGGTAAAGTCACTCCAATTCCTACTTTCCATCGAATTTTCTAGCAATTGTGTGACGGAGCTCAACGCCGTGCTTTTAACTTGGTACTAAAACGTATAAATGAAAACATTAATAAATAATAGATTCATTCCCGTGTGAAAATCAAACCCACAACCGTTGCGTTACAGTTACACGCTCGTCCCCTTTTAATATATTTTATTAGTCTTCAATACTATATAATAATGTCTTTACCTTAAGATATTTAACTGAAAATACCTCAAGAAAGCAGTTGTTTTAATTTTTTTCTTTCTGAAAGTTAATTATGAATTATGATGACAAAAAGACAACTTCATTAAGGTTATTGATATAGCTATCGTGATAAATTATCGTTAGTAGTCAATGTTGTCTTGAAATATGTAAAGTGAATTATAATTGAATTATACAATTCAATTTGTTTCAATTGAAGCTTTTCGTGGTACAGGGACATTAGAGTGTGGTTAAAACGCGATAGATTGTAGATTCAATTCCCACTTGAGGAAATTATATATTTTATATTTTTATTTCTTCGCTATGGTGGCGAGGTAAAGAGCGGCGTTGAGTTCCTCCACTCAATACACAATGCCTTCAGAATTCGCAGTGTTTTGACACTAGGCTCCTTCTGCCTACCCTTCTAAATGCGGGATACGGTGTGACGCTGGAAAAAAAATGTTTAATTAAAATGACGTTATTATATAAACCACCATGAAAATACAAAAAATATAACGATTTAACAAATAAAATTAATTTATTTTTAATTTTGCTTGGTTTTTTGTTACTTTAACACGAATTTACACCATATTAATTACTGGAGGGCCGAAGCTATAAGCCACAGATAGGTGATAGGGCGCGCCCTCGTACAACTTGTATGGAAATTTTCATTAGTTAAATTCGAGGTTAAAATGTTTGTGTTTGTGGTAATTGTTCGTGAGCGTCGCACGTTCGTTGGGACTTATAAAATTTTTGTTTGGATTTTATTAATTTCTAGTAGCTAAGTATACGTTATATTGTCGTTTACGACTGCGATGTCGTCTTACTGTTGATTTTATTGGTGTTTTATGGAGAGAGTGTATATTAAATTATATGTCAATTATTTAACAGCCCATTTGAGTTTATGTTCTAATTTATATTTTATATTTATTGATTCAGTGAGTGACTACACTGAAGAATATTTTTTTTAATGAAGTCTTCGGTTTTCGGTCATATTGGTTGTAAATAAATAAAAACAATAAATCAGTTTCACCCTGTATCCCGAACACAGCAGGATAGGCAGAGGGAACCTTATGTTAAAACACTCGGTTCCCCACTTTCTGCAGAATTACACAGGCTTTGCGTGTTGAGTAGCAGAACTCACCACAGCGACGAAATGGAAACATAAATTTAAATAAATATTTCATCTCTACGAGTGGGGATCGAACCCACAACCACAGTTTTTATAGTCAGGTCACAGGTTTTATAGTCACACTTTGTGCCCCTGCGTCACGACTGGCCTGAACCTGGCCTTGCTTGTAAATGTCGTAAAATAATACCGCAAATAGTGGAAAATAGAATTATATCACCACCTCTCAGCACAGAGTAAAGAGAGGGAGTTACACCTAAGTTTCTTAAGTTACTTAAAAAATATTATTGCTTGAGAATACACATATTATAACAAGATTTACAAACATTATACTAAGAAGATATTCACAAATAGAAATTACTTCTCAAAATAGTCTAGAATAAAACTAGTCTATTTCAGTGAGCGGTCGCGAGCCCAAGCAAAACTTACCAGTAAGAAGCAAATCTAAAAAGAACAGAAGTCGCCAACATTTTCCAGCAATAAAACGTTTTTCGAGTACGAGCACGTTTTCCGCTTTGAGCACAGTACAGCATTCAACAGGTGGTCCCTTCTATCAATTTGAATGTAATTGCCGTTTAGAGATTTTTGATACTCGGGTCAGGTCCATTCATGATGAAGGTATTGGAAGTTACTCTATAAAAGATTTACAGTAGGAAGTAAAGTTCGTGCGTCGCTATTTCAAAAGAATTATCGTTTTTTTATCGTTTCAGAAATTTATTCTTTTTATATTGCTTCTTGTTTTTGTATTTAGATTAATGCTTGATTTAACTTCAATAATTTTGTGTTTAATCGAATTCATATACATATATATGTTGATACGTTTAATTAAATATCATCCGTACGTACTTCGAAATTATATATTGTGCTTTAATTTTGACTTAACAAAAAATATATTTTTTAGCTTTACGGTGTATCCCGCATGTAGCATGGTAGGCAGAAGAAGCCGAGTGTTAAGATACTCCGCTTCCCAGTGTCCACCGAATTCTGGAAGCATTGTACAGTAACGGAGTTCAACGCCGCGCTTCGCCTCAATACCAGAGCTAAGAAATAAAAAAAATAAATAAATAAAATAATTTATTTCAATTGGAAATCGAACCCACAACCTATTACGTCTACAGTTACACTCTTGTGGCCTTGCCCCACGACTGGTGCAATCAAATATACCTAATCTGTAATAAAATTTAACAATAAAACATTATAGATTAACTAATTATGAACAAAAATAAAATAAATAAATTAGCTTCACGCTGTATCCCGCACACAGCAGGATAGGCACCTAATGTTAAGACACTCCGATCCCCACTTTCTGCCGAACTTTGGAGGCATTGCGTGTTGAGTGGCGGTATAAATTTAAGTAAATATTTATATATACGCCACATATATATATAGAAAGAATATACAATAAAACACTAAACAACGATAATTCACGGCACACGATCGCTTAAACCGAACAGTAGAGCTTGAAAGCTTCAAACGGAATACTCTGGAATACCCTCTCACGTTCAGAAAGCAGGTGCCAATCAACACGTAAGCCGACTAGCACGCCACCAATTAGACTAAGAGCTGGTTGCGAACGATGAAGTTTGTGTGGAGTTGCTCGTTGAATAGATATGTATGATGTCTATAACTTGACGAAAATATTTTGTTTTAATATTATAGGGAAAAAAAGAAACGTTTTTTGTTCCATTTTAACAGTTTTTCTCTATATAGCATGGTCATGCAGAGGGAACCTAGTGTTGGGACACTCGGTTTTTTATTTTCAATCTAACGTTCACTTCTCAAAATATTGTGTAAAACATTGAGTAGAGAACGAACCCGTAACCGTTGCGTTTGGCGTCACAGATCTCACTCAGCTACCAGAATATTTATATGAATATTTCTTTGAAATAAACAAGTAAATCACTAAGAATACTAAGGGCACATTATTAGAATAAATATAAAACTTATTAAAACTATACACATTCTTAATACCAAGATCGCAGTCACAAAAGTAACCAATTTAAACTTTTAAAATAATAATTGGAAAACTCCTCAGAAAACAAAGGTTTATTATTTACACGTCTGGATATGGAAAAGTTCCATCCGCTGGCCGCAAATCGGCCGTCGCGGCGGGCAAGTTTCTCCGGCGTCAAGATTTAAGTAGATTGTGGCGGTAGTCTCTCTCTTGTGGACTAACTCGATATTGCACGCTCACTTTATGTTGAGTTGATGTCACCTCCAGCTTTAGTTGAACGTTAACTCGCGCAACAAGTTGTTTTCGTTTTGTTCCTCGAGTTTCAAGTTTCATGTAATTTCATTTTGGATTTTCGTAAGTTTTATTGTTAAACTTTTCAAGGACGTTGTTTTGTGTTGTTTTAATTTGAAATAGATTTTTTTATTATAAATGACATATGTTTTTTTTTTTAATTTGGATAAATAGTTAAGTAGTTACTATAACTTTTTTTGACAATTCGATTAATTAATATAATTTTTGTTATACAAAGAAATTATTACGTTCCTCATTCCTTACTTGTAGTCTCTACTTTATTAACTAATCAATATATATACCACAGTGGAAGTAGATTTTAAAAAAATAATAATGCTACTAATATTATCTATGTGAATGAA
This sequence comes from Heliconius sara, assembly GCA_917862395.2. Classification (NCBI taxonomy): domain Eukaryota; kingdom Metazoa; phylum Arthropoda; class Insecta; order Lepidoptera; family Nymphalidae; genus Heliconius; species Heliconius sara. Next base: position 7,148,620 of record OU860793.1, read on the forward strand.
TATTTGTGACGATGGACGTTGGTTCGACTTTCAGGAAGAAACTACTGAACTGAATTAGATGAAACTTTACAGTAATATAGCTTATTAATCAGAATAACATATAGGCTACAATTTATTTAAAGATTTTTGTAAAAACAAAATGTATGAATCTTTCGCCAGAAAGATTCTGCCCAATAACGATAAAGATCGTATCTAAACCTGTTGCAAATTTGCGTGGCAACAAGTTTAGTCAGCTTACTACTACTACGATAACGCGATTTAGAATTATATTTCGCGTCATGTAAGATTTATTCTTTATATAAAAGAAATCGTATTTTATACGTTGGTTTTTAATATGAAAATAAAAAAAATCGTTTTAAAAAATTAAATATAACCAAATATGAATATATTTTGCAATATTCTATTTTAACAACAATCAACTGTAATTTTAGTTTATTTTTATTGAAATTCAAATTTTTATTTAATTTTCAAGAATCCGTCGTAATAAATAATATTTTCAAGTACCTATTTTCCTCGAACAGTAGTATAACGAAGAAAGCTGGTCACATTTATTCGATCATTAAGTACAAAGCAAACGGGTCTATTAAACCAGAATTGATGAGTGTAAAGCAATCCCGTTTAAATGGCGTACGGGACGCAATCTGGGAACACGGTATAAAAGCGGCATTAAAACGCTGGCTGGAGTCACCGCTGGGGAGTCTGCGGTGGGAGTATGGCTAAAACGCGAGTGGCAGCGATGAATGAACAATACTAAGTTCTTTGATATTAATTGTCTTTTTTTATCTTTGTGTAATATTCCGCATATAAAAGAATAGATAGAAAAACGTAGAGAGAGAGTTTTTTTATAATCGGGCGGGGTTTTGGTACGACAAAGCAGGATGTTCAGTATCGCCATTCAACAGGCAGTGTTTCGAATTCGGACGGAACGTGTAGAAAGGAGTGTCATAGCACGTCTAGTGTTATGTTCCCATTAAGATACTTCTATTCCCCACTTTCTACTGAATTCTGGAGGCATTGGGTGTTGAGTGGCGGAATTCATCGCATCTCTTGACCTTGTTTCAAGAGCAAGAAAATGAAAATATTAAATATTAAATTTTGTCAAGTATTCATCGAATCCACAACCTGTCACACTTACGGCCGCACGCTTGTGCTGCGCCACATTTGGCCTCAATTTTATACTTGAAAAAAAAATTGAATGTATTCTTTATTTAAAATAAAAAGAGAAGGTGTTCCATGCACCATACACTAACCAAAACGGTTATTATACTCCAATAATAATATAATGTTAGTGAGTTTGCATAATGCGGTCGTAAGGGACAAGAAGCAGTTATTTGAAAAGTTGCGAAGTGAACGCTATGAATGCATCCACTTTGAACGGTTTCCACTAAAGTAAGTGGAGATTTCCCCATCAAATAGTGAGGTAAATGCTGATTTTCGTATTAAATAAATCTGGAAAGCATTTTGATTTTTTTTAATTGCTACGTCAGTTATAGTTTAGGTCAGTTGTGGCGTAGGGCACAGTTTGTGCCTTCCATTCCTACTTGACGAAATAAAATATTTAATATTTTCATTTTTTGCTGTGGTAACGAGATTAAGCGCGGCGTTGAATTTCGCAACTCATCTTGCAATGCACCTAGAGTTCAGGGAAAAGTGGGAACGGAAGTGTCCTAATGGGAACGGAGTTTCTTTAAATTAAGTTTTCAGTCTTCACGTTTTCTTTTGTCTACCCTGCTTTGTACGTACAACGTAGTATATAATCAATAGTTTTTAGAAAATTTTAAGGCTAGACTTAAGCTTAATATATAAAGTTAATCCTTGTACTGGGTTTACGGATATATTTACGGCGGTGATTCTTTATTTCTTAAATTAATAAATTTCAAAAGAAGGGTGGGTGGAAACTGCCATACTGATGTAGGAAAGCGTCTACATATGTATTCATATGCAATCGTCGTGGTTTGAATCCTCACTCAGGGGACCAAACCCGTTCTGTCAACGTACGTTGTTAAGCACCGCCACAGTACACTTGTATGTTTTTCTGATGTTATGAAAAAATATATCAATTACTATATAAGAATATAAATATACAATCTAATTTGACACAAAAATAACTAAACAAACAAAACAACTCCCCAAATAAAAATATAAACGCCACGTTTAAGGGACTCCGTAGCGGTATACGTACTCATCGTGTAATGCACCTTGGTGTATCATATCGTGGCGGGCGACAGACAAATATTTTTCCATTTCCACACAAACCCTCCGGACCGTTGGCGTTTGGAGAGTACTCCTAGGATACGTTCAGTTACCTGTACGTACGTATCTTTTACTTTTACTTGTATATTGGGTTTCGCTAAATTCTTTCTTTTTTTTTCAGTATATCTATTTATTTTATTATAAAAATAAATTAATGGAAATATTAAATAAAATTAATAGATATACGAGTTTAAATTAACTTATAAATTAATAAAATAAATAAATTAACTTCCTGCTGTGATCCGTACACAGCAGGATATGCAGAAGTAGGAACCCTAGTACTAAGACATTCTGTTCCCCACTTTCCGTCAATTTTTTTTAAGGAATTTTTTTTTCAATTTTTTTTCCGTGTTCAGTGGTGGAACTCAGCCGAGCTTTTGCCTCTGTGCCCGAGCTAAGAAGAAGCCTCTATATTAATTTATAATAATATTGTAACTATATAGCTAAGTATAAGTTTCTCTTAAGTACTTAAGGGAAACTATTGCTTGTACACAATAAAGGAAAATTAATTTTTATATATTATAATACCGGAAAATTATAAATATATATTTTTTCCAAAAATGATAAAAAATAAAATTTTCCAAGTGCTACATTAGGAAGCGAAGTCAGTGCACAAAGTAATATCGATCAACAAACAAACGGGCCGCAACAGCCAGGTGTCCCCCCACAAACAAAACCCTCGGGCCCCAGGCCCCCGGGCCTACATCAAAATGACGGAAATCCCATATTGCCCGCGACGAGGACGGAAGCACAATTTTATAAGTTAAGGGATTTGTGTCAATATTTTACTAGGATAGCGGATGCCTTGCTTGCCTCGCCCGCGTATATTATGTATCATTATATGAATAAAATGATTTCATTCAGACGCCACGCCTAACTTTATCAATTTATACTCCCTTACAACGTTACACACGTTAGCTAATCGTTGTCGAGTTTTCCAACAAATTGTTAAGTAAGTATTATTGTTGGGCCGTCTTGTTCAAAATTTTGTAAGTGTATCAAGATTTATGGAATACATTTTAACGCTCCACGTCACACGGAGGAAAAATACGAAAATATGATCGGGTGGGATAAAGTTTCTGAAGGGAGCTCCTCGTTTGTATGTTGTGTTTGTATAGCCTTGTGATACGAATACATTGGCAAATAACTGTCAATGTGTATATAGAAATGATATATAAGATTTATTATATATAGGCAAAAAGTTGTTATTTCTATATATTTTTTCAAGGTTTCTGTGATTTCGTTCAATAATCAGCTATGTGGAAGGTAAAAATTGGTTAGCTCGAGTAGATTTTGTATATATTTTTTCTTAATTTTTCAAATCTGCTTCAACTTTACCGATTCGATACAGAAATACGCTTTAAATCCATAAACCTTTTAACATTTATGTATAAAAGCCTAATTATCACGTACTATCACCATACTGAACACATATAAATAATTAGAAAACGAATGAGGATTTCCTTCATTTAAGTTTCCAAGAAAATACGTTACAGTCATGTAATAGACCTTTTAAAAATTAAAGGTATGGAGGAAATGTAATAAAAATATTCTAACAAATTATCTTGAAATAATTTCTGTTTCAAACTTTACCTTATTTGGGCGGCCTAATTAAATATGTTGTATGTAGTTGTTCAGACAAAGAAAGTAGCTGAGGCCCCGCGGCTGCGGAAGGCATGACGCCCTGCAGCAACAGCAAAATGCCTTATATTTTACGTGGACCATAGCCTGCATTGTACTCCTGGTTTATTTTGGATGATAAAAGTAATCTAATAATTATTTCAGACAATTCTCTTACACTCTCTAAACCATCTACAAAAATCATATTTGTATTTATAAAAAAAATATAGGAAATGTGGCTGCTAGTTAATTATTATAACACAATCACAACAAACATGTGAAACTATTACCTTAGAATACATATTATGAATATTTAAATCTCTAATTTATATGAAAATACAGCATAAGCCCTCTATATTCAGCAATTACCAAGTTAATTCGTGTAATCTAAGCCAGTGCACCTTGAAATTAAAGGAGTGAAATGAGCATTCAGAATCTTTGATCGCCGCGCCCGCAGCTCGGGGCCCGCGGAGACTCAACACAAAGTTACCCGCAAACGCGGCTTACTTCTTAAATTATTCTCCAAAAGATTTTCTAATTTGCTCGCTCATCTCGACTCCTTTTACGAGGAAGTGGGTGCCGCAAGCACGAACACATGCTTCCACGCTCGAGATCTCATTTTAATCCTTGAGCCTTCCTACTAAAGCTAGCTTTCACTTGTCGTGGAACCGTCAGCCTTTTGCTCGCCACAACACTGATGTGATATGCCAAAATGAACTCTAACGCTCGTTAAGATGATCTAATATACCTTGACAAGTATGAAAGTGGCACATGTGCTCGGGACCCTTATTCGACTCGCGTTCGTCCTTTGGGTAATGTTATGTAATGGCAAATGCCGTGATTTTGTCAAAGGTAAGAAAATTGGCGGCGTTAGCGGCAATACCCTCCGTGAATGAGGATTAAGTGTGTAGTCCTCTGACTTAATTTGTGGTCAATATATTATGGTTAGATAAATCTGTAGCATATAGTAGGAACTCACCTTTATGTTAATGTTAACAAGTTATTTTTAATAAAACGCGTCATTCTCACTTTGTAGAAACAAAGACATCGCGATGGTCCAAAGCAGAAATTCAAAGAAAAATAAAAATAAAAGAATGCAAAATTTAATTACATTAGGTGGGCAATTTTTCATTTCGCCTACAAGAAGATGCAAAAAACTCTCGACTTGCGTGACCTAATTTAAGGGAACCTTATTTCGCCCACTTAATTTACCGCATTCGTTTACTTTGCGAATGCTCCTCGCATTAGGAAATTTTTATTTCACCTTCCCGAAAACTTAATTGAGAGGGGGAGAGGCTCACCGAGACAGAGCTGGCTCGTAGCGATACCTTGCCACCATAAACGTTTATTGTCGCTGTACATCTCACTAAGTTCACTTTTAAAGAGTTTCCCGTCCGAAAAATTTACGCCAGAAACATCGCTGCGGCCTTTATAGCCGAGGAGGAATGTGCGGGCGGAGTGCCGTAATTGAATGTAATTTCGTTAGCTTCTTTCATTTACCGCTGTAAAATAAAATTTTACGTCTTATTTATTGTCGCAACAATATTCCTGGTGCTGGCTCCTGTCGCACGTACGAGCGCTGTATCGTAAAACCCATTGTAATCAACTTAAGCAGAGACAGATTTTACAGTTTACTTTAAACGGAAATTGTCTAATTAAACGTTTTATTGGGAGTGTCTAATGAAAAGACTATAACATATGGTTCTATTCGCGAAATCTATATATGGTGTGGTCGTTAGAGACTATGGCGAAATGATGTTAAAATCATATCTACTAACGTTTTTTACATGTTCTGCTTTAAACTCTTTTTTGTACCATTAAAAGTAACAGAAAATGTTACAACGAATAAAATATGAACTTAGGTTATGGGATTTTTATGTAATTTATATTTATATATAAAAAATGACAAATAAATGAACTAAAAATGCTTTATTGAACGTTCACATAAGTAGCGTTCAACGTGTTCCATAATAAAATATTATAATATAATGAAGTGAAGTACAATTGCTGGCATAATAATTTGGGTAAATTTTATCATCAATAAAAACAGAACGAGCCTTGCGTTCAGGAGGCTCTCAAAAGTTTAATTAATTTGATCGAAAGCAGTACGTCGGTGCACAAACCCAATTCAATTTACTGTTTTCCAAAAGTAAATATAATTTACAGAGGCGTCACGCACAGAACAATGTTTACTTTTAATGCATTATTACCCAGCCTTATTGAATGAACACTTCGTTTCGATTCCTTAACGGTCTACTTAATCAATCTATGTCGTTTTAGCTTCACGCTGTATCCCGCATTTGACAAGGTAAGCAGAGGGTTAGTCCTACCTAGTGTTAATACACTCCACGTCGAATTCTGGAGACATTGTGTGTTGAGTGATGGAACTCAACGCCTCACTTTATCTCGATACCAGAGCGAAAAAATGAAAATATTAAATATTCATTTCCTCGAGCGGAGATCAAATCTTCAACCTGACGTGTTTACACACACGCTTGTGCCCCTGCGCCATGACTGCTTTCATATTAAGTTTTCCGTAATAAAATATATCATCAGTCAGTTTTGGACAAAAATACTTAAAGTGATTAAAGTATTTTTGTCCAAAACTGATATCACATACATATTAATTATCATTAAATAAAATACATATCGATATTCGATAATCGATATTCCCCGATTAAACCCAGATTTCACTCGGACTCGTTTATCACAACGTGACACCACGTAATAAGGCTTTTAAAATGCGTCCATACTTCATGAAAACGAATGTCGAATGTTTATTTGCTGCTTAAAAACAATGAGCTGTCCCATACATTATCATTTTGTAATTACAATATTGTAGGTACTTATGCTGGATTGAGGAAGTTTAAGTAAAATTATTGGTAATTTATATGTGAAATTCATAATATTTTAAATGAAACTATTTTAACCGGATTAATCACGTATATTTTGTATATTTATACATTTTGGGGAACCCGACGTTTCGAACACTTTGCAGTAGTCTGTGGTCACGGTAAGTCTACCCGTAAACTACAAAATATACGCGATTAATCCGGTTAAAATAGTTTCATTTAAAATGTGTTATAATCGTGAAAATCAAAGAACTTATTAAATTCATAATATATTATAAGTACCATATTATTTCAGCTTCACATAGTTTCCTGTATGTTGCAGGGTAGGTTCAAGATATGGTCAGAGCGTGATGATTGACGGAACTCGATGCCGTGCTTTTGCTTTGATACCAGTGCGAAGAGATTCATTCCCCCGACTGGGATACGAATCCATAACCGTCGCGTGATAGTCGCGATCTAAATATATTTTTTTAACTTTAAAACTAAAGGTGACTTTATTTTTATTGAAGATAAGAAGAATGCCTTGTTTACATTTAAATTATGTGTGAAAACAAAACAACTAGTTCAATTATTTGTTTTTTGCTGTTAAAAATATGCAAAGAGAACCTAGCCAGCAAGCAAGACACTCTTTTCCCATTAAATCGCTTTCGTACCCCCCACTTTCTGCCAAATTCTTGAGGCATTACGGAACACAACGCCGCATTTTCCAACTATCTATTATGTTAAAACACGATTAAAATACATATTTCTCTAGAACAAATGATGAAAACTAAACTTTTTAAATGTATACATATGTGAATATCAATACTAAATGTTAATGACGTTACTTTCTGACTTTCTTAAGTTAGAGTAACATCTTCGTAAGAGCTTCCCGGAAAACTATTTAGGAGACTAACTCGAGCGCAAAATTTATATATAACTTTAGAATGTTCAAATTACGTGGTTTTGCATTAGTTGCCGACAGTCGTGTGCATACTTCCTAATTACATTCATATAATATTATATTTTTTTATATGTTTATGTTATATATGTAAAGTGTTAACTGTTATGTAAAGTTGGGAACGGAGTGTGTTATCACTAGGCCCTCTGCCTACCCTGCGGTGTGCGTGATACAGCGTGAAACTGATTTTATTATTTTTTACTGTTATATATTAGAAAGTGTTCGATGGATCTTCTTTTTTATCTTCACGCTGTAACCCGCATACAGCAGGGAAGGCAGAGGGAAACTAGTGTTAAAGCACTCTGTTTCCCACTTTCCACCGAATTCTGGAGGCACGATTGCCACGAGAACGAAGTAATGAAATATAAATAATAAATATTTAATTTCCTCTAGCGGGTATTGAACCCACAACCTATCGTGTTTATAGTCACACATTTGTCACACATATATGTCAGAAACATATTTTTCCGATAGTAAACATTATTTTGAAAAATAATTACCATTTAATTTGAAAAAAATAAATAAAACTGTCATCTAATTCACTTAATACTTTATGGATTAAAGATAATCTTTGTTCATGCTGTATGTCGAATCTTTGGCAAATCCAAAGCTGGCGTTGCTATGGCTACGGGCCCTCTAGAGCCCCACCGAGAAGTCATGGCGTAAGGAAATAATGACGATATGAAATATAGCACAATGTGAGAACATCTCATAAATCTACCAGATATGTATATAGCAGTAAAAGGACAGACACAGTGATACTTAAAATTATTTTATTATAGATTTTGTTTGGTAATTGGATTCAGCTTTACGTTGTATCCGGCATACAGCAGGGTCGGCAGCAAGCACCTAGGTTAAGACACTCTATTCCCTACTTTTCCCCACATTGCATATTGAGCGGCGGAGCTGAACGCCACGATTTATCTCGACACCAGAGCAAAGAAATAGAAATATAAATTTAAATAAATATCTCATCTCCTAGAAAGGGGATTGAACCTACAACCAATCGCTTTTAATTTTCAACCAGGCAGAGGGAACCTGTGTTAAGACACTTACACATCACAAAAATGGAAAACTTTGTGACTCACCAATACCTTTCATTCGAAATTTATCATTTATATTCAAAATATGATATATATCAAGCACTACTTATCCAGTGTAAACGTTTAACGAAATAAATAACTATAATCAAATAATTAAACCTCACAATATGAGGCACAAGTGTCTCACACATAATCGTCGGTAGACATGTGCAGTAATTTTATTAGGATTCTGGCCGCATTGCAATGCGTTGTCACATTCCATCCTGTATACGTATAGATATAGATATAGATAGGTATATAGTATTAGGCATTTATAGCGGAAATTAAACGCTAAATTAGACCCAGCAATCTCCTGGTCTAGTATTATGACGATTGTAGCTACGGCTATGTACATCTGGTACTAAATTGTTTTGTGTGAATATTGTATTGTATATTTGGATGATGGATTTGTGAAAGTAAAATAGATGTCAAGTTTTTTTTTGCAGACTGCTGGGTAGAGAGGGTCTTAGTGTTAAGACACTCCACTCCCCATTTCCAATTGAATTCTAAAGGTAATATTGAGTGTTGGACCAACGTCACGCCTTGTATCGACCGACCCTAGAGCGAAGAAAATGGAAATATTAGATATTTCATTCGTCAAGTGGGAGTCAACCCACAACATGGTGCGTTTGTGGTCATACTTTGTGCCATTGGGCCACGATTAGCTACAAGTAGATTTTGTGAAGATTAAAAGCATATAAAAGAAATCATCATCAAAAGAATATATATAACATTAGGACTAACGGTTCTCTTTTTTAATATTGTTTTGTACTTAAGAAAAATGTTTAGCTAACTGAAACATCATCTTTATTCTACAAATAAAATTGAATTCATAACTATTGTGTGCAGTCTAGTAACAAATTATGATGGCTGCTCAAAATATGATCATTATTTTTAATTTTTATAAAAGTTTTAGAGGTCGTCCTAACGCGGGTGCAGAAGAGTGTGACAGCAAGGCGACGGTTGTGGGTCCGAAACACTCGAGGGGATGAATTAGTATTTATTTTCTTTAATTCCTTCTCTCTAGCACCAAGACCCGGCGTTGAGTTCCGCCACTTAACACGGAATGTCTTGAAAATTCTACGGAAAGTGTTAAACGGAGTGTCTTAACACTAGCTTCCCTCTGCCCTGCTGTATGTGGGATACAGCGCGAAATTATTTTTATTTTATAAAAAAAATATAGTTAATTTTGTATAGTCCCAAAAACTAATAATACGAAAGCTTCAGTATTTATAAGTAAATATAAAAATTTGAAACTTTTACACATTTCCGCCAACCCTTGCGGCACGGTATCCGGGGCACGTGGAACTCTGTTGGGTAAATAGTTGAAATTCTAACGCTGTTAAACAATATTGCGTTATAAAGTCATTTTGTGTGATGTCGGCTCACCAGTTTACAACTCCATTCGACAATCTTGCCACCTCGCGTTACTTGTTAGATAGATTAGATTTTAACATTGTTATGAAGAAATGTATAATTTTAAATGATATCATATATGAATATATAAAATTTAAGTAAATGAATAAAAATAAATCAGCTTCACGCTGTATTCCGCGCACAGCAGGATAGGCAGGGGGAACCTAGTGTTAAGACACTCCGTTCCCTATTTTCTGCCGAATTTTGGAGGCATTGTAGGTTGAGTGGAAAAAATGGAAATATAAATTTTAGTGAGGATAGAACCTACAACCAGTTGGTTTTACACATTTTGTGCCCCTGCGCCACGACAGACATAAAACATATTTATAACACGAAAGCACGAGAAAGGAAGGTAAACTAATGAAAAAAAAAAATTTATGTCACTTTTGATGAAGCTTGCTTGTTAAGTTATTCCGTTCCCCAGTTTCCGCCAAATTCTGAAGGCATTAGGTGTCGAATGATAAATTCAACATCGGATTATATATTTATTTCCACGAATAGAAATCGAACCCACAAGCCTTGAGCCACGACAACCCATAAAAATTTATTCTAATTAAAAAACCCTATTAGGCTCAATCAAGTCACGAGCGAAAGCAATCCATCTAGTCAAACGGAATACTAATAAAACATTTAAGGCATCCCGGGACAAAGAAAAAAAAGAAGCAATTAATCGAAGCAAAAAAAAAGCACTACTGTAGCAATATATGGGGCCATTAATTTAATTCAGTGTACGTCGCTCCTAGATACGGTTTTGTACCTTAATTGAGATTTAAGAAGAGCCTGCGGTCTTGTTTTTGTTTTGCGGCCGCGGGCTGTAAGCCGCGTCGAGTAATTTTGCTCCCTACGGTTTTCGGTTTTTTTTTAGTTCCGCTGAGAGGTTAAGTCGATTGACTAAAAGTAGACAAATGGGGTGTTAATTCGATTCTTGGCAAAGTGAACTATGTTGGCTTTTGTAACCTAAATATAAGAATGTATATAGATATCTTTTTGTGTTCTTTTCAGCTTCACGCTATATCCCGACTATTAATGGGTAGAAAGTGGGACTCAGTGTTAAGAAACTCCGCTCCCTACTTTCAGCTGAATTTTCGAGGCATAGCGTGTTAAGTGGTGGAACTCATCGTCGCGCCTATTTTTGCCTTTATACCAGAGCGAAGATAATGCATTGATAAATAATAACTCATTTCCGTGAATGGGAATCGGACTCAAAATTGTCTTAAATATGATATGACTATCTTTTTCTCTATTTTAATATGTGCTTATCAAATATTTTCTTAATTGATTGCTTAGCCGAAGAAAATAGTACATACTTTTCACAAAGAATTAATTACATGAAATACCTTATAAATAATACAATTTTAAATCATTTTGAAAATAGGGTTGAAAGGTAAGCATGAAATCTCACTTAAGAGGTTATTGTAAAACAAACCTCATATTTGATTCACAAAGCAAGATGCTTAATATCTTTACAACTTCATACGAAATTTGTTGTATCTAATTTAGGGCTTATCTTGCCATCTCTAATCTCGCCCTACCGAGATGGCTCGAATACCTTGGACCCCCTTCTCCCTTTACACTTCCCCTACAAGGACCCACAGCCCTTGAGTTCTGAGAGTAAGTTTATAATACCCTATTAGTGGTGCACAAGACGGCGAATACCGCTCTTGACTTACGATGAAACATACTTACTAACTGAAAATTGTTTATTGAATCAAATATATGAATTAGTTTAATTATTTAATTGAAATAGAGTTTAAAACTAACTAATTTATACATTTATTAAATTTTTTTTCATTTATTACGTTTAAGTTTAGTAGTTTTGTTAAATTCAAAATATAAAAAGCTCCGTCGTCCATAGAACTGTTGAAAAATAACTATTTATGTTAAATTTTTCAAGAATTATTTAATATTAAAAAACTAAAATATTTTAATATATGTTATTCGTAGTGATAAAGGATCGTTATTCCTAACTCTCCGTCTATAATTATTACATCGCCATCAATTAAATGTTAATTATAAGACCAAAACTTATCATTATTACATTATATTATAGGGGCTAAAATTATTAAATTCCAAAACTTTATCGTACAAACGTACCCAATTACCACACGACGCTCTATGATGTGTAACAGAAGCCACTTACAACCTAATTATATAGATAGATACAGATAAATATAGATATAGACATATATATCGATAAATAAAGATATAGATATAGATTTGTATAGATATAGATATAGATAAATATAGATATAGTATAATTATAAGCCAGGTCTCTCGGGGCCCGCGTCGAGTTCACTGGAGCGAATAATAAATCTGTTGACAATCTTTAATTCCCTCTGCTCTCCCTCGGAAAAATAGTCGCTGAAGAAAGAATGATGTGACATTTTATACTATACCTACATCAAATGTAAAGATGGCAAAAAAAATATAAATATCAGCTTCACGTAGTATATCGTATACAGAACGCTATGCAGAGAGAGTATTAAGACACTCCGTTTCCCACTTTCTTTCGATTGCTTGTTGAGTGGCGGCATCGATATCGGGACAGAGCGCAGAAATGAGAATATTATAAGAAATAATAAGTCATTCTCTCAAGTAGGCATCGTATCATCAACGGTCGCGTTACAATCACACCCTTGTCCCTCTGCACCACGACGGCCTAATATAAATGAATACTTATATAGTTTATGCTGTACGAAATTACCGTTTGTTTGGTTTTCAATAAGAAGTGAACCAAAAAGTATATGTAAAAGTGAATAGTAAGCAAAATAGTAAATTTTTTACGTAAATAATATTTTAATATAAAATTCCCTGCATCGGGACTTGAACCCACAACAAACATATACATACATGATACATTAAATCATATATAATGCACCGCGTCGTCCAAATATTAAACTAATAGTATACTTAACATCGAACTCAAGCAATGAAATGAAAAAAAAATTGTGATTACTATAAATTATTGAGGCCACTCGGGGCGCAGGGGCAGAAACGTGTGACTATGAACAAACGCGACAGGTTGTGGGTTCGATTCCCATTCGAAGGCATGAAATATTTAATATTTTCATGACTTCACCCCTCTGTACAGGGGAAAAGCGTAGCGTTGAGTTCCGCCACTCAACTGTATTAGGCTCTCTCTGCGTTACCTTGTTATGTGCGAGATACAGCATGACTCTTAAAAAAATATTATAACTGAATAAAACTATTAAATAAACAAAAAATCCCTAACTAACCATACTCTCATTCAGCGAAACAACCTTACCAGACAGCAAGTTGTCAAAAACACAACGAGATCTAAAGTAGCATCTTGTATTAAAACGTCCAAAACATCTGTCCTAACAAATGAACGAAATAAAACGACGGACGGAGAGCGCGTGCACTAAATAGGCCTAGAATAAAATACAGCCTCCTATTCCATACCATACATACATACATACATTCGATGCGGCCGGTACGGGCGTGATAGCGTCGTTATACAGCTATCTGTGTATGTAGGTGACTGGGGTAGTATTGTAGTTACTGTTGGGGTGCAATTGTGATGTGGACAATAATAAATATCCAAGGGTGGCTTTGTAAGGTATTCTAGAGGTATTTTTATATTATATAATATCATATGACGACGACGACGACCAAAGTGTGACTGTAAACGCGACTGGTTGTGAATTCGATTAACAATCGGGGAAATAATACATTTATTCATATTTATAATTCCATTTCCTTCTTCTGGTTTCGGGGCAAAGCGCGGCGTTCGGTACCGCCGTCAACACGCAATGCCTCCAGAATTTGGAGAACGGGATGTCTTAATACTAGGTTACCTCTGCCTGCTGAGTGCGGGATACAGCGTGAATTTTTATAATATAATATAACTTATACTAATAATATTAATTAATTTATTTTCAGAAATAACCTTATTCTATTTTACTTGGTTATCTAATTTTCATCCAAACAAAGTGCAAGAATGAAATTTCAGATCCTTGAAGATTGTTATTAGTGAGGCGATCACGCGGCGATAACACATAACATACAATGCATAAAATTATATTAATTTATCTATCAGTCTACCAGTCTGTTATATTCAGTCGAAATTCACCTTATTCATTCTTAGTTATATTTCTAGAAATAGTATCCCCACTCGAGGAGATGAAATATTTACTTAAATTTATATTTCATTTATTCGCTCTGGTGTCGAGGCTAAGCGCGGCGTTGAGTTCTGCCACTCAACACGCAATGCCTCTAGAATTCGGCAGAAAGTTGAGAACGGAGTGTCTTAACACTTTGTCTTTTTTACAACAGAAACAAGACTACGAGATACTTTCCCTCTGCCTACCCTGCTGTGTGCAGGATAAGAAAGAAAGACAATTCATTCCTATTTCATAATATAAAGTATTTTAAATTTATTTATTTTTTTTTTTGTATTTTTGTCAACTTTTCTAAGAAACTAAAATATAGCCCTCAGCCATCTTAAGTAATAGAAAAAATAAAAAATCATGTGAACAAAGCGCATTAAATCTTAATTCGAAAAATCTTTTAACATAATTATCTCAATTAATCTTTAACAATATTTGCAAGAGTGCAAATATATTTTTAGCCGACTTCAAAAAAGAAGGAGATTCTTCATTCGAATTGTATTTTGTACTATAAAAGTTACTCTAATTTAATATCCCTGAGGATCATATGGGACTAGATGACATTTCTAAATGTCAAAGTTTTAAAAAGTTGGTGTACCTGACCGCCGTGGAGTAAGTGGTTTGGCCCTTGAATAAGGTTCGTGGTGTGACAATTTGAAGACGATGGTAACTATATTTACAAAAATATATACAATAAGTTAGAACCATCTTTTAACTAATTTCAGAAATAATTCAAGGTTTTGAATGGATATTTGAATCTTAATGATTTAAAAAGTTTATTTTTGAGATATAGATTATAATAGCATAATTTACGTTTAAAAAATCATTTATCTTTTATAGGAACGTGTAAGTCTTTATAAATATATCATATTGATTCTTATTATTCATTTTATCATTTTTATAAGAACTTAATAATAATGAAATCATTCAATATATAAATCAGCTTCACGCTGTATCCCGCTCACAGCAGGGTAGGCAGAGGGAACCTAGTGTTAAGACACTCCGTTCCCCACTTTCTGCCGAATTCTGGAGGCATTGCGTGTTGAGTGGCTGAACTCAACGCCGCGCTTAGCCTCGACACCAGAGCGAAGAAATGGAAATATAAATTTAAGTAAATATTTCATCTCCTCGAGTGGGGATCGAAACCACAACCAGTCGGTTTTACAGTCACACTTCGTGCCACTGCGCCACGACTGGCCTCAATTTTTTTTTTTTTATTCAATATATAGCAATTTAACAGCATAATTAAAAATATAATTTAAAAGACGTATCTAAACGAATCCTCTATCCCTAGGGGCCATACTTTGTAAGTTTGTACGTAGGAATTCAAATCTCAAAAGCCACTTCAAATTTAAGATGCCTAAGCCTTCCTGCATATTAAATGTAGAAACAAACAGAATTGACAGCGCCTACCGCGAGCTACGAGCGTGTACGCCGTCTACGGTTTACAAACTAGGGTTGCTACGTTTGTGTTGACTACACGAAGATATATATGTAGAATTTGTTTATAATACAATACAAACTTAAAATTGTACATTTTTTGTCTATTTTATTTATTACAAAAAAATATTGTTTAATTTTCAGTTGAAGATACCAAATAAGATTAATTAATACTAGAATTTTCCCACGTATACTATCTTTTTTATATTAAAAAAATCGTGTAATAAATCATGAAATATTATTAAATTAACATGGCCATATGTGAATATATAAGAAGGATAACATTACTTTATTGCTAGATACTTGTTGCGCAGAACTGGGGGGCCAAATGATTTACGACACGAATACGAAGCGAGAAGTGGTAAAAATTAATTGGCAACCCTAAACATGACGTATATATTATTTATTATTTATTTGGGAATAGCGTGCCAACGCTTCAGAATTATGGAAAAATAACTCATATCCGAGGACATATTGACTTTGGCTCAGGCAGGGAAATGGAGGCACCGCCTTTGGGGAGTTGCACCAACGCTTGTTGCTTCTGTTTCAGGTGAGTTGGGTTATTACGGAATGTCTATCGCAAAAGTTATGACGCGTCGAACGAGTTCAGAACAAATTTATTGGGTTTCCCCGTTGGTTGGATAAACTATTTACTTTTTTTGTGAGAATGGTGGTTGTGTTACTTTAAGTTGAAAATATTATTTTTATTTGGCATAAGCTTCTCTGGCGAATAAGGAATAGCGAGATATTTTTTAGAATTTAACTTTAAAGTGACCAGAAATATCCTGATTTTGCACCTAAAAACATCAGTCTAGCAGATTAGCTAAAATATTTATTATTTAACTATCAGAAATACTGTATTGTAACATATTTTCATCATTATATTTTTTACATTCCGAAACCTCATCTTAAAACGTCTGCCGTTTTTTAAAGATCCACATAAAGGCAATCAGACTGGTAACAATAGATTCGATACAGCCCCGGCTTATTATGCCCCCCTACGAGAGAATGAACTGCCTTAGAACAAAATGTAACGGAAATATTATCAGTTAGTGAAATTTAAAATAGTACTATTAAAATCTAATTCATTCAAACGCGGTATTCCCGCGCACGGCAAAATAGGCAGAGGGAACCCAGTAATAAGACACTCCGTTCCCCACATTCTGCCGAATTCTGGAGGCATTGTGTGTTGGATGACAAAAATCAATGCCGCGCTTTGCCTAGACACCAGAGCCAAGAAATTAAATTATAAATTTAATTAAATATCTCCTCGATAGACCTCTAATTAATTCAAAATAATCGACATTACAACAGTATGTAAGAAGGACTTGATCTTTTTCAAGTTTTTCTTACATACTATTGTAATGTGATTGGGATGTATCATAGCAACGTTTCTTCTTACATAATAGTAATTATTGGAATTCCTAATGTCAGGTAAAACTATTTTCTTATTTGGTATTGTAATATTTAAAGGTTTGGAGAACATTTAAAAGAAAATCCCGTAAGGGAATATAAATTGAATTTCAACATTAAATATTGTTAATAACTTATTAAAATCTGTCAACGTCTAAAATATATTATAAAAAAAATTGTACATAAAGGAATTTTTTCTCATATATTATAGGAAATTTCTACAAATCTACGAATTCTGTAACGCTTATCGATCCAGCTCCATCTGTATCCTTTTATTGCCGATTTCAATAACAGACAAGTTTTTTTTTTTTTTTTTTTTTTTTTTATGGAAAAGACACGGCAAACGAGCGTGCGGGTCACCTGATGGTAAGTGATTACCGCCGCCCACGGCCCCGTGCAACCCCAGAGGAGCTACAGGTGCGTTGCCGGCCTTTAAGATGGGTTGGGCGCCGGGACCCGGCATTACCTGATGCGAAACGCAGTGGCATAAAGCCACTACTTCACGCCGGTTTTAAATGCCGGGGGTGGTAATGATCCGGTCGAGTCTGCCCATGCGTGTTGCCATTGCTGGCGACGTGACTCTACCACACGTACTTTAGTCGCCTCCTACGACACCACCAGTACCAGGATGATCCTATTCTAGGCCGGGATCACACGGTTCATTGAATAGAGTCACCTCATAACATTTTTATTGAACAATAAGAGTTTCCCGACAGGGGTCCAACCCCGTTCGTGCCGTTTGCGAAATCTGAGTCTCATCATCGCCAAACGATACTTTAAAACGATGAAATGAAATTCTATCTATGATCGATGCAATATTTATAATAAATAATTTTAAATGTATTAATATTTATGTTATGTTAATAATCTGTTTTTCTAGTAATATTAGAAGAGGTTTAAGTTTGAGGTAAATATATATAAGCATATTATTGTTGCATCTCGCATGCCTACCCGATACCAGATGGAAGAAAGGAAAATATTACTCCTGCGGGAATCGAACTTATAACCTGTCACGTTTACAGTCACACGCATGTGCCATTACGCCACGCCATTATATTTTTTGCATATTGTTATAATTAGATCAATATATCCAAAATCAATAATGTCAATCCAGTATCAGTAATATGGAAAGGAGTGTCTTAACACTAGTTTCCTAAGAACTCTACTTTGTGCGGGATACAGAGTGAAGTTCATATAATTTCTATTTCAAAATCAATAATAATTACAATAATGGACGTCACAATAAAAATAATAAACAAAACAGCACAATTTTAATACTAAATTTATTTTTCAATATATAACATTTGAAATAAAGTATTTCATATCAATGGCAATAAGTTTCATGATAACGCCACGAGCGAACAAGAGCGGCACACACTGCGGTCGCCTCGTTCAGGTTAAGTGACTTAGAAACTGCGATTATTGAGTTGAGGGAGCGAATAAACTCCTCTGATATTGTTGTTTTCCGATATTGTGGCACCAGATATTGGAGTCTGGATTCCATGATGTTTTTGATTGTGCTTATAATATATTTTTTTACTGAACATTTACTTTCAAGTGTTGTAGATAAATATAATATTAGTAATATATGTATGTATATTGAGGTGATCCCCACTTGAAGCAATGAAATATAAACTTAAATTTATATTTTTATTTCTTCGCTCTGGGGTCGAGGCAAAGCGCGGCGTTATGTTCAGCGACTCAACAAACAATGCCCCCAGAATTCGGCGGAAACTGGAAAACGGTTGTGTCTTAACACAAGGTTCTGTCTGCCTATTCTGCTGTGTGCTGGTTACAGCGTGAAAGCTGATCATATATCTTTAAATTTGACATCGTAAAGCTGATAATTATATTCAAGCGGTGAACGATCCAAGATGGCCGACTAGCTGTTAAAATATCTCGATTCTAACAATATGATCAATAATTTAATAATATCTGATACTCATAACATCACCGTAACCGTTTTATACACTTTCAAAATCAATAGATAGTTGAAAGTTGTCTCAAATAATAACGATTTTGCGTTCAAAAACATCTTAAAAAGTTTTAATCGCGCAGTTCGCAAACAACTCATTAAGCATTTAAGGTTTAATTCTGTCTACAAAGTGTTAACCATAAAACGCTCCCTAAAAATGGCATAAACTTTTATTCGTCAGATTAGAGGAGACGCGGTACTGTGAGGCAGTAAAGTAGAGATAAACAGAGTCTGTAACGTATAGACGGCTTGTAAACTATTTTTCATGTCAGCGAAAGTGCGCGAGTTTACTTACGGTGAAGTTTATAGCTGCATCCACCATTCCATAATAAAATGGTTTTTATACTATAAAAGAGCTGAGTTCAGGTGATAAAGTCCGTCTCGCGGTTTGTAAATTCCCATTGCGTTTTAGCGAGTACTCCTTTGAATTATTTCATGGCTTTTAAACTCGTACTAGGAGTACAGATTGCCGTTTCCGGTTTACGACTTGTCCCCAGTTCGCTTAGGTGGAGCTGTCCAGACCCAGTAATTCTTTAGTAAATGTCCGGCAGGTATAGCTTCTTTATTGTAGATTATTCAGATTTCATATTTATAGTATTTTGTCTTAAAAATAGTGATGACGATGGTTCAGATTTGAGATTCTTTTAATATTTCTTTTTTCAGGATCTGGTCTTAATTAAAAAAAATGGCATAAACTTTTATTCATCCTGATTAGACGTACAACAGAAACAAGACTACGAGATACTTTGGTTAGCCTTCCCATTGTGAATTATTCCGAATGTATGCAAGAGCTCATGTCATTGTATTATATATATGAATTATAAAAGACAAAATAATAAGGTTCTAAATTGTTCAATAAAAGATAAAATATATGTTCATGCTTGTTGATTTTGTTTTGAAGTACTCCATACGATGGACCATGTACATTTTATTCTGAAAAGACAAGGGCACATATCGAAAGATGGGACCAACCTTACTTGAAACTAACAGTGAAATATGAATTGTTCCCCAAATGTAAGGGCCTATTATAGGGTTACCATAATATATTTTGTCATCAAGTGCTTTTACTAGAAGCATTTTACTATTTTATATAGAAATATAATTGGATGTTAAAAAGAGTAAAATAAATTTCTGAGGAGATGCTTTACTCAAAAAAAATACTTGTCAATAATAATAGATATGGACGGATATGGTATGGTATGTTTACAGTCCCAAACAAACAAATGAAGTAGGTCAGATTCAGGGAAGTCGGTTCTTTTGAAACATTCAGTATATACCTAATAATATCATTTATTCACTCGCTTAAAACGAAAACTGACATTTATTATATAAAGGTAAAACAATAAGTCGACTCAATGATAATATTGTTCGGAATTTTTGCCTGAAATAATATATATACTTGTGTCTAAATTGATGTATACATTACATGTTTAACAAAACCATAAAAAGTACTCATAAGAATAACGTAGTTACGTTTATCTTTACGATTTATTCCCATAACGCCTATAGGTAAATCTAGACCTCGATAAAGGTTATGGGCATTAGCCACCTTTAATTGGTCAAGTGTGAGTCTGAAGTATTTATGTTAGGTTTTTCATTCTCATAAAAATGGTCAAAATGATGTGTACCAAAATCTGTAGGTTATATAATCGACCTATCAACCTCAATAAACTATGTAACTATATGAAGGCGAAATTGTGTGAGATCATAAGTCAAATAGGGTTGGGGTCATGTCTATTGTGGGTCCGCACTAGGTAATGTCTGGAGAAAGGTAACTCCACTCTCCACTACATTCCAAGCAAATAAGAATTAGAGTTATAACTCTAACTACTAAACTAAATTACTAATTAGATTTATAACTCTAACTCTAATTAGATTTATAACTCTAATTCTTATTTGCTATAAGACTAAAAATAGACAAAATATATGCATTAACTAAAACGTTCTTATCGAATATCAGTAAAAAGATTATATTTGAGTCTTTGTAATGATGAAAAAAAATTGGATATGTGGCTTGAATAAAATTGTAAAACAATATTATTAGGAATAATTTTTAGGGAGTGGAAATTTGCTCTTTACAGAAATGAACAAGAGTAAGTAGTAACAAGCGTATAAAAATATCAACGTAGCTGGATAAGAACGTATGGTTTCATTGGGTAGAGTGCTTGGATGGTTTCTAAGAGTCGTAGCTTCGAATCCCTGCTTAAAAATGCTTATATAATTCTAAATATAATTGCTATCTAATAGTGTCACGATAACTGTATGCGACGGAAATAGCGAGTATCACTTACGTAGGTTTTTGCATATAAATGTACGCATGGAATTATAATATGAGGCCAGTCGTGGCGCAAAGCCACGAACGTGCTACTGTAAACGCGACAGGTTGTGGGTTCGATTTCCACTCGAGAATGAGTAACGAGGCAAAGCGCGACGTCAGGTTCCGCCACTCAACTTACGTGAAACTTAAGCGGTTTAATGAGAACGAAGAGTCTTATCGCTAAGATCCCACCTTCTCTCTTCCTACCCTGCTATATGCGGGATACAGCGTGAAACGAAAATCAAAGAAAAATAACATACGCCACCTATCAACGTAACCCAAAACCGACAAAACGGTGACGACTAATTTATTACTCTCATCGCGATCGGGGCGTATCGTGTCACAACTCAAACGAACACTCCACGAAAATGAGTAAATAGGTAATTCGATACGCCTTTCAATATTTCTTGCGAACTTCCTTACTGTGAGAGGGTGTGGAAGTGGGGATTTGTTTAGGAGTTACGTATTTTGATGCAATAATAGGTTGTATTTGGATTCAGCAGGTTGTATATCGAAACGTTACTTTTTTGGCTTCACGCTGTACCCCATAGCACATAGCAGGCTAGTCAGATGGAACCTTGAAAGTAGTGTCAAAAAAATCTGGTCCTATTAAGATGTATATTTTCTGTCGAATTCTGGAGGTATTGCCTTCTAAATAGCGCAACTCAATGCCGCGCTTTGCGTCAATACCAGAGCTAAGAAATCAAAATATGAAATATTTCATTATGTCAAGTGGAAATTAAATCCACAACCTGTTGCGTATTAAGTAGCGAAACTCATCATCACGCTTCATTACCAGAGCCAGGAAATCGAAATATGAAACATTTAATTTTCTCGAGTGGGAATCGAACCTACACTCGTTCACAGTAGCATGCTTGTGCACCTGCGCCACGACTGGCCTCAAAATAGACACTCATATAATATAGCAGCATTATATCTACTATTATTAAAGAAGGGGAGCCAACGATCAATCATCTGTGACCGATAATCGTGTTTTGTGAACTCTTTCATTTATATAATGAGTTTGTCGAATAACGTCCTGTAGAATTTGGTCTTTACTGAAATCTGTTTAGATTGAATATTATTAATTAATTAATAAAGAATAAATCAGCTTCACGCTGTATCCCGCACACAGCAGGGTAAGCAGAGGGAACCTAGTGTTAATACACTCCGTTCACCACTTTACAGTTAGTGGGGAACGATTAATAAATAATATTTTACACATTTTTATTTGAGCCATTGTAAGACAGTTCTAAGATATTATATTTTTTTATGTTATTGCAATTTTTTTTCCCATTCTGAATTCGCGGCGCGTCGGTTCTGGGTTCGATTCCTAAACGGGAATTGATTAGCTTCGAAAAATTGACAAAGAGTAACGAAGATAGTGTCTTAAATCTTAATGCTAGATTCCTTCTGACTACCGTGCTATTCAGGATATAACGTGATGCTGTTTTCTATACTTTCGTCTACATTACATAAAATTATAATTATTGCCTTTTTTTTGTTGCTGTATTTTATTTCTTGTGATCCGAGCTTCCATTATACGATTTCTCTTATCTCCAACAGCCTTTTTGTTTTGGTAAAAGGGAAAATTAAATAAATTTTGGGGATTTAAAAGCGGAGTAACCTCACTTTACGTTGGATTTATCCAGAGACGCGTTGCCCCTAATCCACTTAGAACAGCAGTACGACTAATACCGCGACGGCTGTTCCTTACGCTAGGATTCCTACTCGATTTATTAAAAATGCCTTCGTGTAATACTCGTGATTTATCGTTATTTTCTTGCACTGCTTGTTAGATTGTCTTTGTAATTTTTTTTATAGTTTGTATCTTTTTAAGTAGATTTTAAATTGTGATTATATTACGTTGTTGTAAATTTTGTTATTATATTAAGAGGCGGTCGAGGCGCAGTGGTGCAGAGTCTGATTGTTTGCGGTGGTTGTGAGGTCGTTTCTCATTTGTAAGAATGAATTATTTTAATTTTTTCGTTCTGTTAACAGGAAAAAGCACGATCTTGAGTTACGCTAAGAAATAGACGGCGAATTCCCCTTGCCTATCTTGCAATATGCGGGATACAGATATATGTAAAACAGACATGATAAATAATTCGTTTTCCCGAGTGGGATCGAACCTATAACAGTAGCGCTTACGTTTACACGCTTGCTCGCCGCTACGGCGAAAATAAAAAAAAACTGTATTTATTGTTAACTTGAACACTTTTTAAAAAAAATCTGTCGCAAAAAAAAACAATAACGTAATAGATACTTTTTACATTAAATAACGCGCAAGTTTTGATTGATCATACATACAACGTTGAAACTCCACCACCACTTACACAGATAAGTTGCTTTAATTTGCTAAATAATGGCGTTGAAATTTTGCGGTAAGTATTAGTTCACAAAAAGGCGGTATGTGAGCGATGGCTACGGCCAACTTCCTGCTCGGTGTTCATTAGAACTTGGACTTGTATGAATTTTCACCAACTTTCCAACGTAATGAAGCTAGAAGGCAAGTTAGAGCGCTTCAAATTTTAATACCCCGCCACCGACGGACATACAGACCTTGCCTCGTGGCAAGACTTTTTATAGTTTAAAAACTTACTGTTTATTAGTTGAACGGTATCGATTTTAATTAGTTTTTATGTATATAATAAAAAAATTGAATCAGCTTCACGCTGTATCCCGCACACAACAGGTTAAGTAGAGGGAGCTTAGTGTTTCCGCTGAATTCTGGAGGCATTGAGTATTGAGTGGCGGAGCTTAACGCCGCGCTCTGCCTTGACATTAAATATTTCTGGAATGGGGATCAAACCCACAACCAGTCCCGTGAATAGTCACACATTTGATCCCCTGCGCCGCAACTGACCACATATAAAAATAATGTTATTATATTAAACCTTACGTTTTATTAAGAGCTT
This sequence comes from Heliconius sara, assembly GCA_917862395.2. Taxonomy (NCBI): domain Eukaryota; kingdom Metazoa; phylum Arthropoda; class Insecta; order Lepidoptera; family Nymphalidae; genus Heliconius; species Heliconius sara. The sequence goes on from OU860793.1 coordinate 7,172,976, forward strand.
GTTTTATATATTTTTAATTTTCTTAAAATAAAAATATTTAAAAAAAAATCGTCACGGTATTTGGGGTTGAAGTGACAACGCTCTCTCCTATCAAATTCAGTATATGAGGCCGTAACCTGGAGTTAGGAATCCAATATCCGTCGAGTTCGTTTAGCAAACTTTTGTGTTTGTCTGGCACTTGAATTCTCTCCGTAATTACTGCTTTCCAACATCATGTACTCACGAAAACTGAATTTAAATAATTATTACTAGACGATCATGTCTTGTATTTGCAATTGGGTAATTTTTTGTTTGTATGCGATGGTAGTAAGTTGGGTTTCCATTGATTTAATATTTTCTTATTTTATTTCTTTCGAGTGATGCGATAGGTATGGATAATATAAGCATTAAGAATTAAGAATTATTGCTTTTTTTGAATAGTGCTGTATCTAGTTAGGTATCGAAGTGTCGCATGTTGTATGGCGAAATTTAACACCGTACTTTGTATTACCACGGGGATCAAAGCAGATCGCTAGCTGCAGCTTTTAAGCTCGCTTCACGCTTAGACAGTGATCATACTTCGCTTTAGCGAGTATGATCACTGTCTTCCTACCTCTGGATCTGGATCTGATCTGGATTGTTCGTACTTTATATGTAAAATATTTTATTTTCGAATTAGTTTACCGCAGTTCAAAAATCGGGAACGGAGGGTGGCTTCTTTTCCAAAATGCAAAAATAAAAAATAAGCAATTAATTACTTTAAAAGTTACAAATGTTAAAAAGCTTTTAAGTCAATCGCTATTGAATCGATAAAAAATAACTACAAATTTTTGAAACTTTCGGGAATTTTCTGTCTGACCTATCTCCCACTGATTCCGACTTTCAAATTTGGCTTCTAACTATGAACTCTGAGGGACAATGCCCAAAACTATTATTTTAGTTATAGTACTTGTAATATAAATGCCGTTTCATATTATTCCTTCATTTTAGGCTTAACAGTTTTTATATAGCCTAATGTTAAAGCACTTCGTTCACTACTTTCCGCCGATTTCTGGAGGCATTGCGTGTTGAGTGACTGAACTCAACGCCGCGCTTTGCCTCGACACTAGAATTGAGTAATTTTATTATTTTGTAAACTATTCCTGTTCTTATCACCGACGACTACTCTTGCAAAACTTTTTTACAACCCAACAGATATCCCCGAATATAAATTTATTATTAAATTGCGACCGAAACCCTTTGAAGTAGTGAAAGGGGTCGACAAGTGATCTATATTGTAACTTCTCGAATTAAATTCCATAGAGAGGCAATAACAACCAATATTGTGGAAATAGTTGACTTTTGTTTCATTAAACAGTTTTACCGATATGAATAGTTGGTTCGATTTTAAATTTTATCCTTTTTTTCTATAAAATTAAAAAATAAATCAGCTTCACGTTGTATCCCGCGTACAGCAGGATAGAGGGAATCTAGTGTTAAGACACTTCGTTCTACAGTTTTAACTGAATTTTGTGTGTTGTGTGGTGGATATTGAGTGGAGGAACTCAACAGCGGGCTTTTACCTTGTTGCCAACACGAAGAAATGAAAATATTATATAAAAATAATAATTCATTCCCTCGAGTGGGGATTTAACTCACAACCGTCACGTTAAAGACACACGACAACGTCGAGGCACAAGGGTATGCCTTGTGCCTCGACGTTACGACAGCCTCTTCTATTCAATATATATATTTTTTTATATTTATATAATTTTCTTAATTTTCAATGTTATTAATTCATGTAAGTTGTAATTGAAAATTACTTTTTAATTTAAAAAGCTATATCTATTGTTATAATTATGTGGGGGACGCATGTGTTGTTTTTATTTTGTTATAACTTTACACTGTATTCCATATATAGTAGGGCAGGCACGGGTAACCTAGTGTTAAAAAAATACTCTTTTTACCAGTTTCGCTCAATTTTCGAGACATTACGTGTTTAGTAACCTCTAGTTGGAATAGACTCTACAAGAGTCACGTTTACAGTAAGACATTATACCGCAAACCATGAGGTTTTCCTCACCTCGTGTAATGTATTCTAAATATTAATTTACACCGTCGGCATGGCTATCTAAACGCAGTGGTAATATTCCTGATCTGATAGTTACCATTTAAACCCTATGAGAGCATGTCTATATCAAGACATATTTATTTTAAGACAATCAACGTACGGTGTTACGTTTCAATTTATTTATTTTTTATTCAGCTTCACGCTGTATCCCGCATACAGCAGGGTAGGCAGAGGGGAGATAGTGTTAAGACACTCCGTTCTCCACTTTTTGCCAAATTCTAGAGGCATTGCGTGTTGAGTGGCAGAATTCAACACCGCGCTTTGCGTCGACACAGAGCGAAGAAAATGAAATCTCTCGCATGGATAAAATGACTGCCCACGGCGCTTACACTCTGCATACTTCAGTGGTTTGTATTTCCTTTTCGTGTTCTGAATATCTAAAGGTTCCGACCTTAAATTCAAAGTCGGCGCAAGATTGAATTTAAGATCGAAACCAATATTCAATACGATATTAGTTATTTAATAAATATTTTTTTTCAATATCAAAATTGAAAATATTTATTATTTTTCCTTATTTTCGCTTATATTTAACTTCGCCCAGTATCAATTAACATATTCTCGTTAAAACGAACAAATGTAATGTGGGTAGCTTAGTAAGCACCCGCATCGCGTTATCACACGTATGTAGCGTCGATCGATACTGTTATCAACACTCGAAACTTCGGTTATGAAAACCCCTTATTATTAGGCTCGCAATATATATAGATATATACCTGTTTCTATCGATTTAGTGACCTGCATCGTAAAATGCTTATACTTTGGCCAGAATTGAAATTAAAAAAATGCTTCTTTTTTTTATAAATGTTGTTTAAGTTTTTATTATAATTGAAAGAGTGATTGAACCCTGATATATTATTTATTAATATTTGTATTGTTATATCCAATAGGGAATCGTAAATGAAAACTTAGTTCATGTAAGTATGATGCGATCTTAAAATAACGTTATGATTAGAATTTTTGTGAAAACAACTCTTAATAATATAACTAACTTTAAATGATGTTTTATTTTAATTAATATACGTATTTTCTATAGAAACTACAATGAGTAAAAATATGTAATAGACAAAAAAATCTTTTTACTATAGACATATTGTTCTTTAAAATGATATAAATCCGTAACCCGATAAAATGAAAACCGTAAATTTTTAATAGATCTACAATTTAACTTATTCTTTTTTTATTTTTCCTATTTACTAACGAAGAATATTCAAAGAAAAAGAAATATATTATAATTAAAAACAATATATTTTTTCGTATTTGATATGAAATTACAAATTTCCTAAAGAAGATTTATCTAAACTTAACATTTCTAAAACTTTTTGGTGAAAGATATCTATCTATCCTTTGAAATTAAAATTATTACGATCGATTGTGAGTGAATAATTTTGTACGTAAATTACTAAGAATACTAATAATACGCCAAATGTTTTATTTTTTAAATACGTAACAGTTACTATTTTTTAGTAGCTAGTCTGGTTTATAATGTAATTTCTTACCAAAACCTCAAAAAGGCCGTACAAAATACTGCTATGCTTTTAAATGACCTAATTTTCTCCTATAATATACTACGTTTAAATATAATTACAAGGAAAGCGGGCGTCAACCGTTTCCCGACGCCTGCAAAGCCTGGCAACCTGTTGCCGACGGGACCGCCTTCCGCCCATCGCTCCGACGGTTTTCCGGATACAAACCTTAACGGAGTACTCGCAGCTTGACTCCCGCTGGCAGCCGACTTTACCTTTCAAATAGTTTAGTAGTAACTTACCTTGTTTTACCTATGTTGAGCTCGATGCCAGCGTCATTTTTATACACAAAAATAAATTACAAAATATATTTTTATAAAAACAATCAAAATATCTATATTCTTACAAAATATTTTAATTCGATATGTAGATAAAAAACAACTAAAAATACGGGAGACACTTCAAAATGATAGTAACTATAAACCAAGTGAATAAAAAAAACGAACGAAGAAAAAAAATATTTAGTTTAATCGCGAGTGGCGGCTGAGTTATCGCGTGTAAGAGTGGATGGAGGTGTTGAGAGGAGTTAGGAGAAGACGCGTCGCCGCCGCCGCGGCTGACTACAGAGTGGTAGCGGGCTGTACGGCCACGGGCCCCACCCCTAGCGCAGGCGCTGTGGCCGCCCAGCACGGCGCATGACCGACATCCTACCGAAAAGTGGAAAAGTGACTCCTACATCGTAGATACACCTTTATGTAGTAAATAAATATTATACTAAAATATATACCACCTTAAACATACACTTTTGACCTGATTTAACAATTTCTTCAGCCAAATTGTATGTACAGAATGATTATATTGAATGATTCCTGAGAGCGAAGCAACTCCCTTGACCTATTTACGGCTATATGTACTGGAAATTGTTACATAAAATCAGCGGCTGATAACGAAATATGTTATTTTTTAGGCTTTTGCTTGCTCTCATTGACAATAGAATTGTAGAGTTCTCTGATGCCGCTGAAATAACTCGCTCTAAGTGACGCTTCATGTCCTTTGGGTAGAGTTTGAAACATTGACAAAATATCTTTATTTTGTTCTGAAAAAACACGCATCTCGTAAGAGTAGTGGATATTTAAATTGATCGCGTAGTCGACGCTATGGCCGCATTGAGCATTCCCATTCATATTATAGATACTTTCATTAACAAACCACTGCAAGCCGCCGGCTCTTTGATTAACTTTCCCGGCTATGTCGGATGCCCTTTTCTTAACGTGTTCCAGTGACTTAGCATCTTTACTCGCGTAAGGATAAAGTATAGAGTGCCCGTCGCGTCTTAGGGAAATGTAAGTGTTTATCCTATCTTTATATTTCTTTAACACCTCTGCAATGAAGCGTGTTTCGATTTCAGATGCTGGTTTAGGACCTGGATAGTTCAATGAAAATATATTGTCGTTCGTTGGACAGAGATTCCACGATACGTCAAAGTTTTTTGAAATGTCCACACCATTAGACTGGTTCATCACAGGCCTGTAGTTTTTGTGCCAGCTACCACCATCCTACAAAAAACAATTTAAATTATTGTGTAGTGTCTTTGTCCAAAACTGTTACTTACACAGCAAAGGTAATATTTTACATACAACCATATCGATTTGTACGTTACATGATATTATCGTTTATTTGTAAATGAGAAATATAAGATAGAAAATAAACATGTTTAAATAGTAACAAATCGTAAAAATGTAATTTTAGTGAATTGTTCCATATACATACGCTGATCGATATCTATTGTTTAACTTATATCACTGATGTATTCTATTATTGGACTATCTATCAAATATACAATAAAGATCTAACATTTTAATAGAAAAAATACTATATTTTGGTTGTGTATTTATAATAGTTTATAGATGTCATAAAGATATGAAAACTAGTTTATTCTGCAAAATACTGATTTATAAATTTTCAGGTCATAAAAGAGGTATTTAAATTTAGATCAGTTAAAAGTAAATAAAGCTGTTATAGCTACAGCTCAAACAAAGACATTTATATACAGAGAAATGGACACTGACAGTGCGAGTGGTGCATCACTTCAAAGTCACTATAGAAATAGCTATGTTTGGAGTATCTGGGAAGGATCGAATTTGAAATGAAGTAATCGGACAGACCATAGCCCATAGCCCAAAGAACATAGCCCAAAGGACATAGCCCATAGGACATAGCCCATAGGACATAGCCCATAGGACATAGTCCATAGGACATGGGGACAAAGGATTAGTAAGTTGAAGTGGCAGTAGGCTGGTCACATTTGTCGTAGGACCGATGACCGTTGGAATAATCGCGTTCTAAAGTGAAGACCACTTAGTAAGCGTAATGTAGGACTTTCTATGGCAAGATCAGATGACGATATTCGCAAAGTGATGATCTGAAGATTGCGCTCAGCAGCGTGCCATTATAGAGGACTATGTATATCAGTGGACGAGGATAAGCTGATGGGGATGATGATAAATTTATGAAAGAGCTAGATAATAATTTTAATTCAGTAGTGAGAAATTACTAGTTTTTTCTAATATGCACAAGCTATAAAGACGTATGTATGTATGTAGGTATACCAAATGTAGAAATTAAATTTCATATTCTATTCGATCTGTGGCATTGTCTCCTTCATAACCATAATCCTTCATTGTTAAGAGGAGAAACTTATGCTAAGACACTTCGTTTCCCATTTTCCGATTATTTACAGAAATTGAGTGTTGAATGTCTCTATGCCCCATGTAATATTGCACCACATTTATCACAACAATAAATTAAAGCTTTAGTTCATTGTTTCAATATCAACAAATTTTGAGCTCTGATTTCCACCATTCAACGTGGAATACATTATTTTTAGGAATTGGAGACCAAAGTAACTACTAGGTTCCGCTCTATAGAATACCTACAGTGTGAAGGATGAATAATAATAAAATATGAAGTTTACCGATTTTATAATTTCCATTCCATCTGGGTTGGTCGAGGGGAGGATAACCCAATTCACATTGCGTATCATATCATTGTTCTCACTACACGCCACTAGCTGCTCTATAATATATAGAGCGAACGACACTGGTCCTATTCCCGCATCTTGACCTGCCTCGATTACTACTATAGGTATGCTTTTATTTTCTGACATAGTGTTGTTTATCATAACCTGGAAAATTATATTGTTGTATATTATTATCGCTTCACGCCGTACTCCGCACTTAGCAGGATAGGCAAAGGATATTTGGGGTCATTAAGACACTTTCGGTTCCCATTTTCTGAAGAATTCTGGAAGCATTGCATGTTGAGTGGCGAAACTCAACGCAGCGCTTTGCCTCCTTGAGTAGGAGCTGAACCTACAACTAGTCGCGTTTACATCGCTAATGTCACGGCTGGACTCTAATATAATAAAACGTTTACAGATTGCTAACCTCGTAAAGATTTCTACCTTCAAACGTACTGCTTCTATCATTGAAATGTATTACCCTATTACAATATTTTTTTAATGCTTGCAAGAATATTGTAACCTGCAAAAATCATATGAAAATATTATATTGTATGTAATAAAAATATGTATGTTTTAATAAAAAAAGAACAGTAACGTATAAATCACTCGAAGGTATGTATTATTATATATTAATATTTTCATTTCTTCCCTCTGGCACCCGGCAAGGCACAATCCCGGCGTTGAGTTCCGACACTGAATACGGAATGCCTCTAAACCTTCAGCGGAATGTGGGGAACCCGAGTGTCTTAACACTGGGTTTCCTCTGCCTACCATGCAATTGTATTTAGAATTCGTAATTTTAAAAACAAATTCCACTTAACTGTACTCGATCCGGCCTCAACATTTTCTACACATGGATCCTCATCGTCAAAGAGTAAGTCTTCTAACATTTTTTTATAACACGCTCTTGTGTATTTACATCTAAAAAAATACTTAGTTTAATATTTAAAACAAAATAAAGTACATTTAAAAATAGTGATATATTAATTAACTTACCCACAATATTCAACGCTGGCCAGTCTTATAAATGCTTAAAATAAAATCAAAATTCGATTTAAAATTATAAAAAATATTAAAAATAATGGCTGTTTCGAAATAATATTAACAATACCTACATAATATGTTTATAAATAGTATAACTTCAAAACGCTTCATAATTAGGTAAATTTCACTTGTATCAATGTTTACTATGACCAGGTAATATAATAGACATTTAAAAAATAAAACAGTTTTCCGAAAGGACGTTATGATTTATATTTTCACATTATTTCTATTTTACAACTTGCGATTGCGCAAGAGCACATTATTGGCTTCGAATTGTTTTTCCGTACAAATAATAACAGTATTTTTCTCTTCAAATTATAAATCTTAATTATAGACTATATTTTCTTCAATTTTTTACTTAAAAAAAAAAGATAATATAGTTTTAAATAATATATGTTTTATGTAATGTATTAGTTTTTTGTTATTTATGATCGTTATATATATTTTTTTTTGCATTCTCTATAAACCAATTCGTTACTTATCGCTATCGAAGAAGCCAAAAAATGAATCCCGAAAATACTGAGTATATTTTTTTAGCTTCACGCTGTATCTTCGAACATAGTAGGGTATTCAGAGGGAACTTGGGACCCGTAATGCTAAGACAATCTGTTCCCCATAAAGGCACTTTCGTTTCCCACTTTCCACCAAGTCAATATGCGATATATAATATAACAAAAATATGTAGATATAATCAAAATTAAAATATATACATTCAAATCAATAAAAAAATCAAATGACTTAAGTATTCTTTTGTAAACTCTAAATCACAAATCACATACAAAATATACATAGATAATAATTAATAACCTTAGAATTTATTGATACTAAGGGTCGATGACCAATGCACAAGGCACCACCCACGCACGGGTGCGCCTTGCAGCTTATAAATTAAATCTTACAGACCGGTCGGTAGTAACTTGGATGCACTAAGTATATGAATCACAACAATAACTAATATAAACAGAAAATATACATTTTAATAACAACATTATTGTAATTTAGTTCAACATAATTGAAGAGAGTCACAAGCCACAGGCCACAGGAGTACAAAGTGTGACTATAAACGCGATAGGTTGTGGGTTCGATTCGAACTCTAGAAAGTGAAATATTTCATATATTCATTTCTTTGCTCTATGTCAAGTGGAAATGCTACGCAGGAGACAATGCCTCCAGTATTCTGTAGAAACGGGGAACGGAGACTCTTTACACTAGGTTCCCTCTGCCTAACCCGTCGTGTTGTGGGATAATATTTTTAATTCAGTGGTGACAAATTAATCGATTTTCGTGTTTTCAAAGAAAAAAATTAAGATATGATGGAATCACCGTTGTTTAGTCGTGCCTATATAATCCCATTAAAATATTTTTATTATTATTTAATAAATAATAATATAGGTAATTGCTCTGGTCTAGTTTTTTGTAGGTTGGTAGACTTTCCATTTGGCCACCGAGTGGTATATACAAAGGCAGTGTTTCACCAATGTATCTACCCTATTTTCTCCGTACGATATTTACTTTAAGTTTGAAATACTTACAAGTGCTTTAGTAAATAATATATACGTATGTGTTGTTTATATAATATGTTATATTGAAATATGATACCAATGTTAATCTGTATCCAAATTTGTTAAGACTAAACTACTTCTTTTAACAAATGACAAAACATAAAACATGGGCCCTAAGAAATAAAATTAAGAATACATCTAATTCTTATTCATTTTTATATAATCAATAATCATAATAAATGTCATCCATTTTATGATCTTCTATTGAAGTTCATATTTCATTAAGGTTCAAGTAATTTCAAATATAATTTTCAGAAACATATTAAAGTCGCATGTGATTTGTATTCGAATAGAAAATTAAAGATAAATCCGAATATCATTGAAATATCTCGATATTGCATCCGTGCAATATGAATCTGCTTCATTCTGAAAGTTCTTTACGGAAATAGAATAGAGTTATGTTACATATTTGTTATGGAGGACGTTATTGAAATGTTACCATTTGGTTAGAAAAATTATTGAGTAATTTTTTTACTAGATATTTTATATTATATATATTTTTTTATAAAAAGTTATTGAATTAAAAGAAAAAAATATAAAAGAAAACGAAAATATCTTGTCATATAAGTCAATACAGTTACTTTTATGTCATTGTTATCTGATATACAAATAAAACAATCTTTCCTTTTTTTAAGTGGTTTTATTTCATTCAGTAAAGTCTAACTATTTGTTCCATCATCGTCATCGTACTTATTTACATCACTTTGATTGGAAAATTCATTTCTAATTTGGGCCCCAAAAGTTTTGAATCCTTCATAATATTGTGGCAAAACCGTTCGAAGAAGCCTTTCAGGGTATATGAATTCGTAACCATCTGTTAATTCCATCGTATAAGAATACGGAACCCCAACAGCTCCAAACGCGAAGTCATCACTACCGCCAGCTGCAGGGTACCATTTACCAGCACTCAGGACCTTAAATGGTTGTCCGCCTGCTTTCACTACACTATTTGAAACCATTCTTGCCAGAGAATCCAATTTCTTCCATTCTTTAGGTAGGTAATCTCCAGTGTAACCCCAAGGGTACACCAAGTACTGACCATATGAGTGCAAGGACACGTATAATTTCATTCGTTTGCTATTATCCATCATAATGTTTCTAACCATTTGCGTTTCTATTTCTGAAAATGGCTTAGGACCAGCATATGTTTCTTTATCGCATGGATTGTTAGATACGCCGCTAACGGCCCATTTGAAACCATAGTTGCGGTTACCATCGACACCAAAGCAATCGAAGACTGAATTTTTTGATCTTGTTTTCCTCCACAAACGGTTCTGAAAAAAGGCGAAATAAAGGAAATTATTTGGTGAATGCATTGATCAATAAATAATATTACTATTAGTAAGACCATTTTTTTAGTGTCACGCTGTATCCCTGCACATAGCACGGTAGGCAAATTTAGTTTTAAAAGAATCCGTCACTTCAATTCCCTATTTTCGGTGTTGATTGCGGAATTCAAAGCCCCTACATTGATTCGACACCAGAGCGAGGAAAATGAAAATATTAAATATTTCATTTTTTCGAGTGGGAATCGGACCCACAACCTATGGACAGTTACACTTTGTGCCTTTGCGCCGCGACGGTTCTGACTGTAATATGACTATTTTTACTTTTAATAGATAAGTTTATAAACGATAAGTTAGACTATTTTCTGAAACATATTTATTTAAATAAAAAAAAAATCACTATCCAAATATACCAAATATACAATACTAACAACTCACCAGTCTATTAGACCTAGTGTACTCATAGCCATCAGGGTTGACAACCGGAAGTATGTACCAGTCCACGCCGTCCAGTTCCTGCCGTGCCTCTGGGTCGTTGACCAGCCGATGTATCAAGTACAGTGCCATTGCAGGCGCCACCCACTCACGGGCGTGAATACCTAGTGATGAATCAGCTTAATAACCTTCTTTATCTCAATAGATGTGTGTAAAATTTCAATTATTTTATCAGAATTTATAGATATTTTTGTTTTGGATTGTTTTTTTAAAGAACTGGACAGATATGCTACCAATGTCCTAATAAATAAAAAATATAATATGAGAGGAATAATTATGAGGCCTCTAGATAGAGTTCGGTTTCAAAAAAACCGGACAAGTGCGAGTCGGGCTCGCCCACCGAGAGTTCCGTACAAAAGTTGGAGGTCACAAGCTTAGCTTTTCTGTAATTCAAGCTTAGCAAGAGAAGCAGCGCTCTTTCATCTGATACCTCACTTGAACTAGCAGTTTTAATAATAAATTTTGCCCCCCTTTTAAAGATATTATTATTTAGGATTTAGCCATAAAGAGATTTAACCATAAGTTTTCAGATTTTTTTCCTAAACTAGTACTACCTGTAGACGCTAGGTACCAAATTTCATAATTCTAGATCAACCTTAAGTACCATACTAATTTTTGATTCCCTTTATAGAATCGAAACACGGGTTATTTCCGGACAGACAACAAAGTAATCTTATACTGAATCCTGTATACCTTAGGTTTTTTTTAATATTAAATGTTTGGTCAGTTTCCTTTTTTTTCCAACTTCACACTGTATCCAGCATGTAACAAAAACAGATAGAGCCTAGTGCATGACACTCCGCTCCACACTATCCACTGGAGGAGTTGCGGGTTGAGTGGCGGAACTCAACGCCGTGCTTTGCCTCAACGTCAGAGCGATTGTATAATAATATATTGACCATTTGTCAGTACGGTTTCTCAAAGAAGATGCTTGTTATTAGTATATATTTTTTTAATCCATAGCAAAATGTGTAGTGTAGCTAAAAGTGATGGCAGATCAAAGATATTCAACTATTTATCTCAATTATTTTGTCATTAAAGAAGTACAATTCTTCTTGGACTTTATAGTCCAAGAAGAATTGTACTTTATAGGTACATTTATAAAAAACCTTTAACCTTTATAGGTTCATTTATAAAAATAACATCGTCCCGTTAAGTTGCTTAGCTACATATTTGTTATGGGAACCGGAAAGCCGAAAAAATTATTATGGGTGTTCATTGGTTTGTTATTCCTGTTTATTGTTATTTTCTCATCTCAGAAATTAGTAACATATTATTCATACATAACAGAAATATAGTAAGCTTATTGTGATAAGAAAAAGCTTTTTAATTTATAAAAATTTAAAAGGCCGCCGTGGCACAGAGGCACAAGATTTTTGCACAAGAGTTGACGAGTTCGATCGTCACTTGGGGATATAAATTACAATTTATTAATATTTTTATTGCTGCGCTCTAGTTACAAGGCAGAGTGCGGCGTTTATTTTCTTAAATTTTCACATTGATTAATATAAACATTATTTATTTGTACGGAATTGTACGAGATATAAACCTAAAACCAACGTGAGAACCGGACACACAGTATTAAATAAAAATGTTAACTTTTACTTTTATTACATTAGTATCACTGAAATCACAAAAAAACTTCAATTAAAATACAGAAATGCTTACCTGCATCTATAAATATAATAGGGTTTCCAGCATTATGATCTGATGATATCTTCACAAGTTTCATCCTCCTCCCTTGATAGCTTGTGCCTAAATTTTGCAATTTCACTATTTCGGAATGTCTTTTGGCCGTACTGTCTATATATTCTTGTATCTATTTAAAAAAATATATATTTTATTAGTTAATATAATTTTAATTTTAAAAGTAATTTACAAAAACGTTCTCGACTTTATAATATCATCGTTATCTCTAGTGTTACCAAGTTAATACTTACTGCCTGAAAAGAATGATATTCATATATACTGAACCCACGTAAAAGTCTTCTTTTTGGCGTCCTTTCGAGATTCTCGAATATTCTAAAAATGATGAAAACAAAAATCAGTTACACATTTATAGTAATACTAAATCAAATCAAAATGTCTGATTTACTTTAAGTTGAACCCTATTACAATTTGAATAGGCCTTAATAAGCCAAAATTAGTTTTAATTTAGGAAAATTGTTATTTGAATCCGACATGAATATTGATAAATCCATAGGCGTTCCTTTGCATTATAATATATTTCACTAATAAGTTCAATTTACTCTATATCTCTCTATATCTCTACTATTCAATTGAAATCAGCAATTTGATTAATTTATGTTTCAAACGTCATCATTATGGGAATTATGAGCTTAATTAAGCAAAAGCACGTGTGCTTGATTATTTGTGAATGATATAAATATAAAACTATAATTGTGAGTAAATCAGCTTTACGCTGTATCCCGCACACGGCAGAGAAACTAGTGCACTTTCCGAATTTTGGAGGATTTGAGTGGCGGAACTCAACGCCGCGCCCTAGACACCAGAGTGAAGAAATGGAAATATAAATGTACATAAATATTTCATTTCCTCGAGTGGGGATCGAACCCACAACCAGTCGTGTTTATAGTCACACTTTGTGCCTCTGTGCCACGACCGGCCTTTTTCGCCCAATTTCCTTGACATAGCGACTTGATTGATGGAGTTGTTACCAGTGCGGGGAAAGGAAAATAATTAATTTTCCGTGCGAAAGTTGAACTCATATCCGCCGCGTGCGCATTTAGACTCTGTGCCACTACGCCACGACGGCTCCAACAATTAATTTTAAAATAATATATATTTATTTTAATAATATACGCATATACTTTACGTAATCAATTCTCACACACTTAATCAAAAAAAAATCCATAGAACTCACAAATATTATTCATCATACTCATTTTCAGTGCCAATTTATTATATTTTTATAAGGAAAAAAAAACAACAAATTTTTTATGTATATTAGATATTTTTTATATATAATTCGATTTTTTTAAAAGAACTTTTCAGACTCTATTACACTCAATTAAGCAATGACCAAAGTCAAAAATAGAGCTATTAAAATGTTTCTTACTCTACTCTACAAAAATGAATTGTGAATGTGAATTACAAAAATATAAAAAAATATTTATAAAAAACGCTACTACTACTCACCTTCCATAATTATTTTTAACGTCGTACTCTAATCTGTGTTTGACTATCAAATTTTGGACGAACTCTACATCACTGGGCGGTACCAGGACGTCGGTGCTGTCATTGAAACTACGGCTTATTTTTAAAATATCGATGTTATGGTTTGGTGCTTCTAATTCTGATAACGCTTCGATTTGCTGACTGTTTACAGGGTATAGCTTTATTAGAGTATACCTACAAATAAATATAATAAATTTAGTATGGCTTACTATTGCTTATATTTAAAATGTTTTCTAATATATATATTTATATATATATATATTTTTTTCACTCTGTATTCCACATATAACAGGGTAGGCAGTAAAAGCTTTGTGCTAAGCCGTTCCCCAACTTTCCGCCGAATTTTCGAAGCACTGCGTGATCAGCTTCACGCTGTATCCCGCATACAGCGGCAGTAGGCAGAGGCAGAGGGAACCTAGTGTTAAAACACTCCGTTCCCCACTTTTTTTGCCGATTTCTGGAGGCATTGCGTGTGGCAGAACTCAACGCCGCGCTTAGCCTCGACACCAGAGCGAAGAAATGGAAATATAAATTTTTAAGTAAATATTTCATCTCCTCGAGTGGGGATTGAACCCACAACCAGTCGGTATTACAGTCACACTTCGTGCCGCTGCGCCACGACTGGCCTCAAATCAAACATCACTGCGTGATGAGTAGTGGAATTCAACGCCACGTTTTTTGCCTTACAATTCCAGAAAAAAAGAAGAAATATTCTCCATATATCAATTCTAATACATTAATTGTAATATTTCTTCTCTTTAAAAGATATTACTATATAATAATTTATTCATCCTGCTGGGAATCGAACCCCCACAACCGTCGCGTAACAGTCACACGCTGGCCACCCTGCGCCACGACCTCCACAAATACATTCCTAAATATTTAAATTACTTAAAACAATTTGCGATACGTACTCGTCATAGTTAATATTTTCTTTTTCACATCCCACTTGCCAGAAACTCGACAAACCTGAAAAATATAATAAATACCATAATATTTATTCGACTCCCACGCATTAATCCTAAATTAATTGCCTTTATTGGTATATTTATAGGAAAATATATTTTCGTGAGTTTCATTTCCCCTTTTCTTCTCTTAAATCATTGAAATATTCGCAAAAATGGTGTTTCTTATATATATAATAATATAAATATAGGTATTTTTAATATAACCAATTATTATGAAGGTAAAACATAGTATTTCTACTTCTACATAGTATGCTAGTATATTTAACGCTGTCATAGAAAAAAGCATTCTTGGCTGAATACATGGCTAGGACTTTATTCCTTCCAAAGAAATATTCATTAAATATTAACTTAGTTATTGGGTTCAGAATATAAATCTATTCACGAAATTTTCATTTAATTTCAAAAAAATATTGTTATCATACTGAATACATAAAATTATTGTTTTTTTATGTAAGAAGCATCAAAAAGTTTAGATAAATAATTATTATGTGAAAGCATATACAGCATGTGTATAAAATGTGGTATTTAAACCTGCAACCTTGCATAGCGTATTCAAAAAAAAAAACAGCTTCACGCTGTATCCCGCACACAGCAGGGTAAGCAGAGGGAACATAGTGTTAAGACCCACCGTTGTTCCCCATTTTCCACCGAGTTCTGGAGGCATTGCGTGATGAGTCGCGGAACACAAACCCGCGCTTCGCCTCAACACCGGACCGAAGAAATGAAAATATAAATGTAAATAAATATTTCATTTCCTCGAGTGGGGATCGAACCCACAAATTAAGTTGGTTTTACAGTCACACTTTTGTGCCCCTACGCCACGATTGACCTCATAGCGTATGCGCGCCTCAATAGACTTCCATACATAGAAAATTATCAAAAAAAATCGCGATTCAAACACAAGCAAATAAAGCGTCATTCATACGCTTTAAATAAATAATTCAATTGAATGAATCAACACAATTAGAATTGGCTTTAAAAACCTGACGTTCATAATGTAGCCTGTGACGGCGTTTTGTAAAGCAGCGCTTGCGTGAAAGTAGGACGATTCTTTAATTTGCGGCGACATTTATCGTGTTTCTTTGGCTTCAAGTAATTGAGCAGTACAGGATTCGATCTGGCTTCCACCGTGGACCAATTCCGGGGCAATTGATGTCATTAGTACCGTTCTTTTGATCGCCCAATCCTCGATCACTTTAATTTAATATAGACGGAATTTTTCGATTTAAATTAACTGCAACTCTCTATGGAGGGAAGCCGTGTCGGTCTTTTGATTAAAATTAGTCTATTTTATTTCATCGGAGTTGTGTTTGGAAATTCTATATTAAATTCTTAATTATCAGTAGCATTTCTACTGCGTCAGCGCTTTGACGTCCGCTTATATTAAATTATAGCTACCGAACTGTTGGAATTTTCATTTTTACGTTGTGACGTAGATTCACGCAGGCTTAATATAATTAACTATATTGATATTTCATCAGCTTCACGCCGTATTCCGCATATCGCTGGATAGGCAGATGGAACCCAGTGCTAAGACACTGAGCTCCCCAGTTGCTACCGAGTTTTCGAGGTTGAATGGCGTATTAAGTGGCGGAACTCAACGCCGCGATTATACCTTGTTGCATAAACGTTTTACATAGCCATTACAGCCACAATCTCTACTTATAATTAACATATACATTTAATTTTATACGATAATAAATATAGAATAAAATTAAATATCTTACAATCTAATTATATATATATATATATATATATATATATATATATATATATATATATATATATATATATATATATATATATATATATATATATATATATATATATATATATATATATATATATGTGTGTGTATATGTATATTTATGGTTCAGAAAGAAATTAAAAAAATAGCAAAGACGTAGAAATCTTTTTATTTTATTTAAAGAATTACCGTCGACCTAATTAATACACCTTGTTGGCTAAGAAAAAAAATATATGTAGGAAAAATTTCTAAAAACGATATTATTTGTTGCTTTTATACATTTTGTATTAAGTAAATTATTATTAATTATATCTTTTATTAATTTTTATCTTATAATAAATGAAAATATTACTTATATTAATTGTCAAGGATACGCCTTGAATCTATGATATGAGAAAACAGTTTCAACATAAATAAATTATGTAGTATGACCATTCTGTAATGTTAAAAATGTCCAATCGATACATTTTTTGTAAGTTGATATGAGTGTTCAATATGCGAATACCGCAAGATAAAATATTGTTAATAGTTACCTACTTGAAAGACCAAAGACCAAATTAAAATCAAATAAAAACGTTTTTGCCGCTCAAAGTGTAGTTGAAACTGGTTATATAAAGTAGGTCAGTACAGGAGCAAATAATATTTACTCAAGAAATATATATTTTCAAACAACTTCAACATTAATGGCATAGTAGGTATTACAACTCATCCTTTTAGCCTAAAATTATTTAAAATTTGTTAAATAGTTATAATTCTCACTATTTTTTAAAAGAACGAATCTTTTAAAAAATTCTAGTTTTTTTACCGAGACGCGTTAAATATTGTCATAAAATATTATAGTTCACGATCACATGTTTGTTTATACAACAAAAAATTAAGTAATAAAAACTAGCGGTAAAGTGAGTTTTACCCATTCTATGAGGAAAGTGAAGATGTTTTTTAATGCGTGAAAGTCTTGCGTATTCAATGTGTTATTATATATGTACAAGGAAAAATGAAATTATTATAATTATTCTAACACATTCGTTCTTATTTACACGTGTATACATATATAACTATAAAAAAGTTAATTATTGGATTATATAATACTCCTATTCTTCTGTTACATAGTGACTGACAGGATTTCTCGTACGAGAACGGGAAATAGAGGGATTTAAAATTTTACGTCCTAAACTACAAGCAATGAAAGTTACGAGCGATTAGATTCATTATATACATAAAGATATGGTCTCTTTAATCAACAAAATCTAGAATTTCACATTCTCACAACGTCTTAAAAGTAGGTTTGTGTAACCTCAAATATTACTTGTAAATGTAACAGAGAAAGTGTTTCATTGTTAGCGGAGAAATGTCAACGCGTAACGAGAGCAAGTAAGTCTACTTAAAGTATTGACTCTATAAATGACACAATATATATTTAGACTCTATTATTAAAAATAGTTTTTAAAAAATATTCGTAGGTAATACCCATATATTTTTTTAATAAATTTTCTTAAAAACTTACCAATAATAAAAACGATCCAAGCTGCCATATTAACTTGTATTTTAATTTATTTTATTGTTAATATTACAAATCTTTGTAACAATATGTTTACACTTGCTTTATATTTAAAATTTAAAACTAATTAAATAAATAATTTAACTTGACCACTCGCATCCGTGCACACGAGCCTCCGTGCCGCCGCGCACTGGCCGCCTGCGCAGGCTTCGATCTTCAATCGAGATCAAGATCCTAAATCAAGAAGTATTTAAGCAAAGTAGGTATACCCTAAGAGCAATACCTTAAGGGTCTTTGCCCTTATAATATTAACGGTTATAACTCTTTATAAATATGTTTTTTTTTTATTATCGTCATTGATTTCAATTTGCCTTTGTTATTTTGTTTTCGATTATAATATCATTATTTTTATTTTTTTATCTTATTGTATATTCGTTTTTAATAAAAAAAATAGGTAGTTCTTAATTAGACTAATCTAGTTAATTGCCAACGCTATAAAATATAAATTAATTACTGATTAAATTCTCATGCGCGCAGTTTTACTTCATTTTCTTGGTTTTAAAAATAATTTAACAGATTAGGTACCATCTTATACTAAGCATAGGATGAATAGAACAGTATAAAAACATCAAATAAATCAGCTTCACGTTTTATCCCGCACACAGCAGGCAGAGTGAACCAAGTGTTAAGTCACTCCGCTCTCCGCTTTCCGCCGAATTCTGGAGACAGAACGTGTTGAGTAGCGTATCTCAACGCCTTTTTGCCTCGACACTAGAGCTAGAAATGAAAATATAAATTTGAATAAATAAAATAGTATAGGCACAATCTCTCTCTCTCTCCACGCCCATCATTTTTTTACGACAATAGCAAATGAAACATTAGCAAATTAAAAAATGAAACATATCCATTAATAATTGTTTAGCTACACACGGTACAATCTCAAATAGTCGAATCGGTTACGGTACAAGAAAAACGTTTTGAGTTTAATGAACTGGAGTGACACTGATTGAAATCGCAACGATGTGGTGGGACGTCCCGCTCAGATGTCAGTTGGTATTATGTATGTATGTAAGTCTTGGTTGTAGGTTCGATCTCCAACCGGGGGGATTAATTATTTTCAGCTGGTAGTCAGCTGGTTTCAGTTAATTCTCTAAGATAAGAAGTGAAATTGAAAAAAAATACTGTAAAAGATAAAGTTCTGATGATTATGACGATCATTATTAAAAGAGCCAGTCTAGGCGCACTGTAAGGGTTATGAGTTCGATTCCTACTCAAGGAAGTGAAATATTTAATTTTCCACGTCCTTCTGGAACCTAGTCGGTTCCTAGATTGTGCCTATCCTATATCACTGATATATTTAAAATTGATATATACAGCGGGAAAATGTTACAATTAAACTTTGTAATCAATATGAGTAAAAATTGAAACTTAAAATATTAACTGTACTTAAGATTCTCCTATCTTCTTAATTATATTTAAATTTTATCAACACTTTGTTCCTACACATAATTAAACAAATAATATTTTTCTCTTCATCTAAGTTTGTAAATTGCTTTAACCTCATACTAATATTTTCATTTCTCCGTTTTCGTATCGAGGCAAAGCGCGGCGCTTAGTTAAGCTTACTATGAACGCTCCGCCTGCCCTGCGTGAATAAAAAAAAAGTCTAATAAATATAACTTATTGTTAGGTGCAAGAAAAAGCAAGAAAGGCACTTCACGCCTTAAATTCACATCGTCACGCGTCCATTAATGTGATTTTTTAATTAAGACAATACCTGATAAGCGGTAATCGGACTCGCCAACCGAGGCTTCCGTACCAATATAAGAAAGTATATATTCCACATGAGTACATATGGGCCCATTTTTAACAACTTTTGTATCAAAAGGAGGTTATCAATTCGACTGTATTTTTTTTTGTTTTTGTTTTTTTTTACCTCAGAACTTTTGACTAGGTGAACCAATTTGGATGATTCTTTTTTTATTTGAAAGCTAGTAGTCCTTCCCATTTTAATTTTATCTATTTTTTGTATAAACTATGAGAAAGTCACATGAGTGTTAAATTTACATTAGGTATGTGCACGACAAATGGACGAATAACTCAATATCACAACAACCTATTATAATTCCTATAATTCTTTTTTGTTGGAAAGGATACACTTCAAGGATAGTTTGGTTCTGATTTGGGGATCTGGTTAAAATTGAACAAGTAGATTTTTTTGGTTAAAAAATATCATTATATTATACTTTAATAGTTACAAACAAAACCATAACGAGCCACGGTTTACTTTTCGTCAGAAGTGAGATTCCTTATCGCTGCAATTCTTTTCAACAACAGACTTCAAAAAAGGGAGTTTTAATCTAATTTTAAAAATCTATTTAAATATAAAAATATAATTACCTACTACTTAATATGTTGAAACCACCACAACAACAGTGTCTTTTTTTCCAGTACTTTTTCGTATTTAAATTTTGAATACCAATTTCTAAAATGGCCCAATTTATAATATGTGACCAGGATATAAATATGCTATTATATACCTTTAAACGTTCACTTTCTTTATTCTCTCCGAACTTGCTTTATATGCGCGACCACATAGACACAAACAAAAACATTTCTGACCCACTTACGACTAAAGCGAGAGAATCAATTGAATATATTTAATTTTACATTGAAGGTTTCTATAGTAACAGCTTTTACTTCAACCATAGAAAAGGAGTTATGCATGTATATTATATAGCGGTAAGTCCCAGAAAACGATGACATTGTAGATCGTGACGCATGACCTGTTGAGTGAAAGTGTTTCCGTAATATGTGCTAAATACGTAAAAAAATCTTGTTTTCTATCATCGCTTTATGCCTGTCAACAAATATATAATCATCTGTGGTCTTCTTTTCAATTATAATATATTAAATATTTAATTTCACTTTTTTAGCTTCAGGTTGTGTTCGTTAAGACACTCCGTTCCCACTTTCCGCCGAATTCTGGACGCATTGCGTGAGGGAAATTCATTGCTGCCCTTTGCCTTAACACCAGACTGACGCATTTTATTTTATTTTAGCAAGATAGGATAGAAGGAACCTGGATACTATACTAGTGCTAAGACATTAAGACACTTCCGTTTCCCAATTTCGTCTAGTTATTGAGACATTGCGTGGCTGAACACAACGCCGCGTTTTTTTGTTATAATTAATTAACTACAATTCACATTTTTATAAATATATTTTATGTGCTTGTGTAAAATTTACATTAAAACAGTTATTATACATCGTTAACATATAAACTTTTCCAAATATATTCAAAAATAACACCAAGAACTCTGCCCCATATTTCCTGGAGGGCGTTCCATGCGTAGGTTTCTGATGAGTCCACAGGCACGCGATATTCAGGTTCCGCATACAATTGCATAACTAATTCTAAAGCAAATGGTATACCATACACCTAAAATTATATAAAAAAAATGTATGACATTTTATTATATCTTTTATAATTATAGGGGCTTCTATTCTTATAGAGGCCGTCGTAGCGCAGTGGTACAAGTACTCAACGATGGTGGGTTCGATCCCCCTTCGATTCGATTAGTAAATATAAATTATATTGAAATGATCTTACACTAGAAGCATAATCCACACTCGACCCCCCGACCTTCCCGTACCAATTGTACAAAGTATCCACATTAACGGAGAGTACTCGAAAGCTGGCGTTCCTTATCGATTCGTCAATTTCTCCTTTTAAATCTATATATTTATCGTCGTCCAATCCAGAGTCGGTATAGCCTTTTGGATACAACACTGCATCTCCCTGCAATATAAGACGAATTTGACTGAGGTGTAGTGCTGTTGAAACTTTTCTTCTTCTCGAATCCCAAGCAAAATTAAATAATAGTAATAAAAAAACCAATAATTTCTATTTTTTTCTTGTAGTTTTTAATATTCCTTCTCTTTCTCTTTCTTATTCTATTATGCACAAGACAATATGAAAGTACCGCTTTAAAATTTCAAATATTGAAAGTCTTATTTTTTTTTCTTATGAGATATTGCGCACAATCAAATACATAATAAAAAAATATATATGTTATAAATCAGCCTCACGCTGTATACCGCACACAGCAGGATAGGCAGAGGGAACCTAGTATTAAGACACTCCGTGGAGGTATTGCGTGTTGAGTGGCAAAACTCTACGCCGCGCTTAGCCTCGACACTAGAGCGAAGAAATGGAAATATAAATTTAAGTAAATATTTCATATCCTCGAGTGGGGATCAAACCCACAACCAGTCGGTTTTACAATTACACTTCATACCGCTGCGCTACGACTGGCCTCTATATATGTTATAACACTAGGATATATGAATATATTCTAGTTTTCTAGCTTTCTAAACTCCGATTTTTTTCTTAGATAATTAAGATATCTAATCTATGTTTCGAGAAGTTGTAAAAGAAATTTAAAATTGATTTTATTGATTTCTTTACCTTAAAAGTATCGGCTGAGTACGACCCTGCGTGAACATTAAAATAAGCAATGATTTTATGAGAATATTTGTGAAAGATGTCACGAATGGCCTTCGTTTCGGCTTCGGAAAAGGGCACTGGTCCTGGATACTCCTGGTGACAGGAGTTCATGCTGTGATTATTATTCCATGCTACATCGAAGTTGCGGTCCAGCGCGACTCCCGGGCACGCACCTTGCAAGGCGACGTTTTTGTTCCATAGCCTGTCGATCTAAAATTGATGCAACATTTCTATATATTTCACACATTATACATAAGCTAGCTGCTTAGTAAAATTAACAACTGCCGCATTCACATTCCGCAGGAATTTAGTGTTAAGACATTCCGTTCCTCAATTTCCACTGAATTGTGGAGGGATTGCATGTTGAATGGAGCTTTGCCTCACTACCAGAGCGAAAAAATCAGAACATTGAATATTTTATTTCCTCGTGTAGAAATCGAACCCACAACCCGTCGTTTACAATTTCACTCTTGCGATTCTCCGCCACGCCTTCCCTAATACGAAAAAAAACGAATTATAAGCCTATATACGCACACCACTATGCGCAAATCCATCAGGGTTAGCCATCGGTATTAAATATATATCGAACCAGTGTAAGTTCTTCGTATACATTGTTAGTAAAGCTAAAAAATCCTTCTCATCATAGAAACACTTAAGGTCCTGTGCCCCCATAACGTTGAGACCATGGACTATAAATATTATTTTCTTTTCCTCAACATCCTGATCGTATTTGTTTTCACCAGCCCTGAGGCGAAGCGAAGCTGATGTATTCTTGTTGGTCAGTTTTTCTGTTATTTTTAGTAAGACTATGTCGTTATATTCAACAGTTCGCCCGATCACTTCTGTAGTTACGTTCGCGTTTGGTATCTTTTTTGTCAAACGCATTAGTTGCTGTTTTATCTGTAAATAAATATTCATCATTTTGACACATTTGCCACAAGCCATCATTTTTTGAAAAAGCGGTAAAAACATATGACTTTTTTCTAAACCTAACCTTAAAATTATGGTAAAATTGGTTCATTCCACAATTAAAAAGTGTTTGTATAAGTATATTTGAATATAAAATTATTATTTTCAGTCAGAACAATTTAATAACACACGAAACTTACGCTGTATGGACTCAGCCGTAAATTTTTTTCCTCAGCCAATGCTTCGACATCTTCAACCGGGCTGGAAAGAAAAGATTTTGTTTAATATTTGAACTTGACTGCGAACGCGGTAGCTGTGGGTTCGAAACCCACTCGGATAAATAAGTAATTTTCATTTTCTAGGTTTGATAAGGATGACAATTGACATCGTGTCAAATTTTTTTCTGAAATGAAAAAAACAGAGTGCCTAAACACTAAGTTCTTCTCCTCTCCCTGCTTAATCTGTTATATGTGAGATAAAACAAAAAATAAATTATAAGTGAATAAACTTACTTCCTTAAATCTCCTTGTAACATGTACATTTTAGTAATACGTGGTGACCTATAAATTTCAAAATTTAATTTAAAATAAATTAAATATTTCCCAAATTGTACCACACATTTTATTATATTTATTATATATGCAAAATAATATTATTAAAATACTGTTAACTTACGATTTCTGTTTGTGCTCGCGGAGAATTTTTGGTCCTTTTGAAGTTTTTTCATCAAACTTTTCTACCGGCTTCCTGTTATAATATTTGAACTCTAAGTAAAAAAGTCTTTACGAAAAGTTCGTATATCGAGTTAATTTTCATTTTGTAAATAATTCAAATAAGTGAACCAAACTTACCAATGTTGTAAATCATCTTTTTCGTGAGCTGTAAATATTAAATTATATATAATTTAAATATACCTTTCGGAATTTCGCTTTATTTTAACTTAATTTTTATTTAACAACATTTTGATGATCAGTAAGCATTAGTTCAGAAACATTAGAAAACAATTTGGTAAAATGATGCCGTGTGATCCCGGCCTAGAATAGGATCATCCTGGTACTAGTAGTGTCGTAAGAGGCGACCAAATTACGTGTGGTAGAGTCACGTCGCCAGCAATGGCAACACGCATGGGCAGACTCGACCGGATCATTACCACCCCCGGCATTTAAAACCGGCGTGAAGTAGTGGCTTTATGCCACTGCGTTTCGCATCAGGTAATGCCGGGCCCCGGCGCCCAACCCACCTAATAGGCCGGCAACGCACCTGTAGCTCCTCTGGGGTTGCACGGTGTCGTGGGCGGCGGTAATCACTTACCATCAGGTGACCCGAACGCTCGTTTGCCGTGACTTTTCCATAAAAAAAAATGAGTAAGAGCTGTCTGTGGCGTTCGGCGTTGTCTCTAACTACCCCGCTAGGGATACACCGTGAAACTAAGTAAAGTTAGGTAATAACTGTAGCAAAGCAACTAATATTTAAATTAGCTAATACTTAAAAAAAATATTCCGTACACAGCGAGGTAGACACAGGGAACCTAGTGTTAAGACGTTTTGCCTCTACACCAGAGCGAAATGAAAATATTAAATATTTTATTTTCTAGAGTGGAAATCGAACCCACAACCTGTCGCGTTTACAGTCACACTTTGTGTGCTGCGCCACAAATGTGTGAGTGTTTACAGGGTAAAGCGCAAAAAAAAATACAATTACCTTTTTTTGTATAACACCCTGTAATGTATATGGTAAATAATAAAAATATTATTTTTTGTGGAATCATAATAAAACTACCTTTTTTGATTCGCCACGCTATGCACAGAAACGTTATTGCAACAAATAAGATTAAAGTAATAACAACCGTCGTATTAAATTTGAAATGCGTGTACGAATTATTGTTTATAAGTTTATAAAGTTTTTTTTTCAGCTTCACGCTGTATCTCTCTCCATTTCATGAAATTAAAATATTCATATTTAACTTCCTCGAGTGATAATCGAACCCACAACGTATCGCAAATACAGTCACAAGCTTGTGCAGCTGTGCCACGACTGCCCTCGCTTTTTAAATAGCTTTTTTAAATTAAATTAGTTTTTAATGAGATTATGGAAAATATTAATAAAAATAAAATAAGTGAAGATAAAATCATTATATTACATTAACTATCTATATATATAAAAGGACTTGTTCTGACTGACTGAGGTAAGACGCACGCACAGCCGTAACCGCTGATGGTAGAAACGTGAAATTTGGACAAATGTTTATTTTTATAATATGGACATCCACTAAGAAGGAATTTTGGAAAATTTTAACCCTAGGATTTTAGGGATGAAATAGGAGTTGAAATTTTGTATGGATTTGTTTTAAAACACCACCGATTTTTATAAAATTTGAAACTCCGATTCTTTTAAATATTTCATTGAACACGTGTTTCGTGATTTTTTAGAATTCACCCCCCTAAGGGTTCAAATAAGAGGTTGAAAGTTTATATGGAAAAATCTTGAAATCGCCACTGATTTCTATAAAAATTTTAATTCAGACTGTTAAAAATAATTTATTGAACATGTGTTTCGTGGTGTATTTAGAATTCACCCCTAAGAGTGTTAATAGGTGGGCGAAGCTACGCGCGCCCGCTAGTATGCGAATATAGATGCTTTATTTAATCGTCTTAAATCTTGACCGAAAGGGCATAAAAAATTCACGATCTATTTAACGTGATGTTTTCCAGTCAAATACTTTTCAATCTCTTTTTTATATTTATGTTTTAAATATATATCGTATTTTTTATGTAATACAAGAGTTATTATAGCGCACGCAAACCATACTTTATACTTTTTGTGAAACTATCAACATTGGTTGCATAGATAAGACTAATAAATTAATTGATCATATTAATAAATAAATTTTTAACAAAAGAAAGCCGACTTCAAACAACAAAACGGTTATTACAAACGGTTTACATAATGTAAACCGTGCTTTGATTTTGTTAAACAAAAATATTAAAAAAAGGTTTGTAATTTTGAGGTTGGTGTCGTTTTTTAATTATTTTTATTTAACAAAATCAAAATGATCAAAGACATATTGAGTTATCTGTCCATTTGTCCTGCACATACATAATGCACATTAAAGACTTTGGTGATTTTGTCATAGATACCATTGTCAGAAATTAATTTTAAATGATGTAACCAACCACACGGAAAGCCCTAGCTTTCAAATAAAAAAAATCATCGAAATCAGTTCACCCAGTCAAAAGTTCTGAGGCAACGAACAAAAAAAATACAGTCGAAACCTCGTTTTCTTACAGAAGTCGGTATATAGCTTATTGTTTATGTACATATGTATTTAAATATATTTTTTTTTTCAAATTCAATGCATACCACTGTGACATCGATGTTTCTACTCTTAAAAGATTTTAATATTCAATATTCTTCTTATATACAGTTTTTTTTATTCATTTAATCATCCCTTAACCCGCCACATCCCGTAACACGTAACGCGATTTCAAGCAATAAACTCGCATTAAGATTTACACCTACACAAAAAAACTGTTAGGCCCCTCCGATTTGGACAGGCCGAAGACTGTGCTATAAATCGGGTTGCCTTTAAAACCATCTATTAAAGAAGACCGGAAGTACCCTTTGTTGCTCGTTAAAATTGTTATACAACATTTTATTATACTTCTACAATCCATTTAAGTAAAAAAAAACTAATTAGGTATTAACTTAGTTCATTAGTTAGTTAGTCAGTCAGTCAGTCAATCACTCAGTCACTCACTTACTCACTCACTATCCACTCACTCGCTCACTATGTATTTATTTATTTATTTATTTAAGACTTTATTGTAACAAATTATTTAAAAAATTATTTTAAGCAAATCATTATTAAGCAATTCAATCTTTTAACGCCAGTGATGTACTTATTTTCAACGTTTATTTTATTTAATTTTAAAGCTTCGTGCTGTAGACAACAGCAAATTAGTGTTAAAAAAACTCCTTTTCCCACTTTCTGCAGAATATACGAGGCATTATGTGGTGAGTAGCGGAACTCAATGCTGCGCCTTGCCTTGTTACCAGAGCAGGTAATTGAAAAATATAAATTTGTCATTTCCCCGAGTGAAAATCTAACTCACTACTCTCGCGTTTACAGTCACACCCTTGAGCCACCGGGCCACTACGACCTCTTTCTGACCTTTCCACCTCGTTTTTCCTAGTAAACCGGTATTAATAAATAAGCGTTTATAAAATAGTCGTGTTCATCTTTTCTAAGTATAATACAATTTCATTGTAAAATAATATTTGATCATAATATTATATCTTAATATACTGTCAGTATAATAATAATGAAAAATTCTCTTATATAACAAACAGCTTTATGTTAATGTAGAGTTTGTTCCATGCCAGAGGGATGATTTCCATTGTTTGAATGTGAATAGCTTATTTATTGAAATATTGTTTAGAATGGTCTAAATTTCAACTTTGAAGCGAAATTATTTGTTATTTGATAGACGGGAATTCGAATCCTGTCCTATTCAATAATATGAAATATACAATTAGCTTCACTTTATATATATATATTTTAATGCATAAAAAATGAATTAAATATTTTTCTTAATTTTTTGTACATTTATCATACTACTACATTTGTTAACAAAATGATAGATTTTACGACCGAATTTGTCACCCCATCGAAGGTGTTAGTTATTCGAAGGATAGTTCAAATAATCAAAAATAAATATGTATTTTTCATGTTTTCGCTTTACACATTCACGCGTTTTGCCTTGCTACCTGAGCGAGAAACTTAAAACGTTAAATATTTCATTATCTCAAATGGGAATCGAACCCACGACCTGTTTTACTTACAGTCACACTCCTGTGCCTCTGTGCCACGACTGGCCTCAATAAATATGTATTAATTTCCACTAAATTCAAGAGCCTAATCCTTGTCTTACATCGAAGATTTTGGACTTAAGTGAATGAGGCTCAACAAGATTTTACTAACAACAACTGTCTATTATACTTATATCTGTTTAAAGTAAAATCGTTTATAAAATATAATTCATTCCAATCGTGACGCTGGGAAACAAGCGTGTGACTGTAAACGCGAAAGGTTGTGAGTTCGATTCCCAATCGAGAAAATTTAATATTGAATATTAATTTAATAATTATTTTTTATTTTATTCATTTCTTTCGAAGATATCGACGGAAAATAGGGAACGGAGTGAATTAACACGAAGTTCTCTTAACTTTCTGCCTACCTTGCTACATGGGGTGATATAGAGTGAACGTGAAAAAAAAGGAAAATGAATATATGATTTGAAAATATTAACAAAAATTAATGTATAATAAATAGTACATTAGTATAGTAATTATTAATTAAGTATCCAAATGATTATAAGTAAGAAAAAATAATTAAATAACGAAAAATTTTTACAAATCAAATGTAATTGGCTAGTATTGAAAGACGGCGCAACGTCCTGAAATAAGACTAAAATCTCCTAATCCGTAATTCTCTCTATCTACCCTCCTATACGCGTGATGGAGCGCGCATCTAAAAAAGAAATAAAAAAAAGTACTTTAAAAAAAACCATTTCATTATCAGACAAATGTCACCACTTAAAAATGGAATTACAATTTTTTCTCAAATAAAGAGAACATAAACTACAAACACTCTATAAAAGTGTAGTACAATTTTATTGTTGCTTACTTTTAAGGTTTTATTAATTTAAAACCAAAAGCAAGAAAGTAATACGTGGCCGAAACACTGGAAGCTACACTGTATTTTTTTACGATCTGATTTATAACGCGTTAAACCCAACAAACACGAAGTGGTCACGAAAGCTCTGTTATTGACCACGTTTTAGAAATGAAAAAATCATTCCGAAAAATACAAAAAGAAACTATCTATATCGTATAATCTAAAATAATAATAATACATAATCTGAATTGGTTATTGAGATTAATTTAATTTTTAATTTCATTGAGGCCAGTCGTGGCGCAATGGCACAAGCATGTGACTGTAAACGCGACAGGCTGTGAAGGAAATGAAATATTTAATACTATCGCTCTGGTGTCGGGGCAAAGGACGGCGTTAAGTTCCACCACTCAACACACAATGCCTCCAGACTTCCGCAGTAAATGGGTAACGGAGTGCCTAACATTAAGTTCCCTCTGACTATCCTGCTACATGCAGAATACAGTGTGAAGTTGAAAAAAAATTATATTTAATTATATCGACTTTGTAAACTTCCAGTTATTCTTAACATTTTCACCAATAAGTATAAAATCTATTAATTTAATAGTATTTTATTGAATCTAAAGCTTTTTCTCAATTTTTTGGACAAGGCGTTGTGCAAATATTAATTAAATAATTATTTATTTTGTAAATTTACAAACAACGCAATTTCTTTCGTTTTGATTGACAACACTATTAACCAGCCGCCTTGAGTTTGACGTCAGTAAAAATTTTAAAGACATTTTATTTTTAACATTAATATTATACTAAACAATAACATAACCAACCAAGGCACAACTGCATTGGTAATGGATTCAAATCTATGTGGAAATATTAAAATAAAGCGTATGAGTGAGACGAATCAGAAGGATGCAAAATGAGCTGAATAAACTATGGAGTAATTTGTGCCTGAATTATTTTAATTTTACAGCGTCATTGCGCAGTGGCACTAGCGTGTGACTAATGCGACGATTGTGAGTTCTCTCTCCACTCGGGTGAATGTATTATTATTTATTAAAATTTTCATTTCTTCGCGCTAACAGAAAAGCGCGGCGTTAAGTTCCGCCACTTAACACGCAATGCCTCGAAAATTCCATTTGACTATGCCTACCCTGCTATATGTAAAATATAGAAAAGCAAAAGAAATTAGGGATCATACCATAAAATTATAACTAGCTAAGCTAGCTTACTCTAGTTTTTCTATATTTAAATTCAGTAATATGAATTTAAATATAAAAAAGCCGAGTTTATTAATAAATTCTCATAATAATTCAAGCCGGCAAATCGTCGAGGCGACATAGAAGGGTGAGCGACTCCCAGCCCTACTTACTTTATTACTACAATGACTTGACATTTATTATCAGTTATGAAAATAAATTTCACCGCGTGAAAAAAAGGGGGAAAAAAATTAAACGGAGGAAACGTGTTTAATGCCTAATTGCGTAATATGTTTTGTGAAAATTACTTATTACAATTTTTTTGATGGAACCATTTGGGAAGTCTTTATCGTTCTTTGAGTAGTTTGGGTATTTGCTAAACAATTGAGGTTACTTAAAAAATTATAAATATTTTAAATATTTTACTACTGACTAACGGTTATATATAACTATAAATAAAAAACATATCTTGTGTAATAATTATAATATATTTTGCTATTTCAATTTTTTGTTTTGTAAACTACGTGATGGTTACTAAACGATTGCCGTTCACTCGGTAAAAAAAATACAACATTCAAGTACTTATTTAATGATAGCCAATTTACGAAATAACAGAAAAGAAGAAAAAATACATAAAAAATAGGCTTTTACTATATTAAATAATCAGCTTCACGCTGTATTCCGGACACAGCAGGGAAGGCATAGGGAACCTAACACTCGGTTAAGACACTCCGTTCTCCACTTTCCGCCAAGTTCTAGAAGCATTGTGTGTTGAGTGGCAGAACTCGACGCCGCGCTTAACCTCGACCTCAGAGCGAAGAAATGTAAATAAATATTTCATCTCCTCGAGGGGGGATCGAACCCACAACCAGTCGAATTTACAGTCACACTTTGTGGCCCTGCGGCCACGACTGGCCTCAACTATAATAAATAAATTAAAAGCAATGCATTGTTCATAACAGCGTTGATCAATACCTACCAGTATCCATCAACTCAAATCGGATTGTCTGAACGTGGGTAGCGGCAGAGCGGTAGCACTGCAGGGGTAGGCGATACGGACGCCGACCAATTATACCTAATTTGCGCTAAATAGTATTAGGTAAATTGATTATCTTGTTACAGATTTTTAGGGTTTTTCTCAGTTTTTCTCACATTCTGTTTCGTCGTTGTTTAGCCAGATGTAATTGAATTTGGTAATAAAATTTTGTACAGTTTTGTAATTTTTACAATATTGTAAGTTTATTGTCTAAAGAGAAATAAATTTTACCTTTTTTTATATAAAAATACACTTTTAAATTTAAAACCGTACTCTTCCGACGGTGACACAACGGTCTAGGCCGTCGGTAGCTAGCGCTCCAGAGAGAGGAACCTCTTCACAATACGCGCCGTCTCAAGTAAAACTGCCTTCTGCATCCGGTTCTTGATCCAACAGCTAAGCGATAACCTCATAAGATGTTGATTGAGGTTTTACGCTATTAAGCCGTTAAATGAAACCACTACCGGCACAATGATAGTCGCTATGCTACGTACAAATATTTAAATAATTTTTCTTTTATTTCCTTCACGAGATTGTCACAAAAGAAAATAGGCACAAAGTGTGACTGTAAACGCGACTGGTTGTGGGTTCGATCCCCACTCGAGGAAATTAAATATTTATTTAAATTTATATTTCTATTACGTCGCTCTGGTGTCGAGGCAAAGCGCGGCGTTGAGTTCCGCCACTCAACAAGCAATCCTTCCAGAACTTGGCGGAAAGTGGGGAACGTAGTGTCTTGACACTAGGTTCCCTCTGCATAGAGTGAAGCTGATTTAATTTTGATTTTATAAAATATTTAATGCCCACGACAATCTATTTTAAATAAATAAATAAATTAATAAGGCATTTGTCTGAATGTAAAAACGGAACGTACTCCAAGATACATATATTTTATATATCGGTGTCCATTTAAAATCGATAGATCCCCCATCGTCCACACGTTGAAAGCCAGTGGAAACAATCTCGTTTTGGCTGTCAATTTCATTAGAATACTCCCAGTCTATTTACATACGTGTACGAGCGGTGCGGGTCCGATGTATGTACGTATGCACTCGCCCTGATTACTTACGAGATGGAGATGGAATGGAAGGTGACCTGACACGACTTACTCCGCCATTACATTCAAATACTTTTAGATAAACGCCTTCGTAAGTTTCACAATAGTAGGGAACTTTATATTCATTTTTTTTTTAATTTAACTATAGGTACTATAATTGGGGCTGTAGTCGCATAGTGGTATTGGCATATGTAAATGCGACGGTTGTAGGCTCATTTCTATATTCTTGTAACAAGGTAAAGCGTGGCGTTGGGTTCCGCCACTCAACTCGCCAAACTAAGGATGATTTCAAAAATAAGGCTAATTTCAGCCTAATTTTAGGGGAAGTAGAGTGTATTAAAAAAAAATAACTCTTAAAATTTTAGGTGTTTTAAATCACATTTAACATTTCATTATAAATAATTAAAAGTTTTTATTATTCCTTCTTCTTAGCTATAAAACTATGTAAACCGTGTAAACGTTATCCCAATCTAGTATATAGATATGTTGTTTCAATCTCCTCCTCAATTCACCTAAACTCAATTCAAGACGCAACGAGATGAATGAACTAAATCGACTTCATTAACATACAACATTATTGACGACGATTTAACACTAAATATATTTATATTAACAACCCCATACAAAATTCTGTATAACAAAACCGAATACTCTCATCATTTGCATCGCTCTGTTCACAGTTCGCGATATATTCGAATATAACCAACATCTTGCACCCTATGGGACGAAACAGAACCACCCCCCTTCCATACAGAATAAGGTATAAAATCACCAATTTCCAGCCCCGTATCTACGTCGTTTCTCTCGTATAACAATATAATAGCCACGTCAAAAGCACTGTTGGAGTGACGCGAATACTTTCCGAGTGCTTGCCTTTGTTTTATTGCGCATGTTTTAATATTAATTGTAAGTTTTCCAGTCGGATGAGCCAGCGACGACGTGATGCAAATGTACCGTCGCGGCTGTTGAAACGTATAGTCAGAATCACGGCGGCGCCAGTCGTGGCACAGGGGTAGAATCTGATTGGGAACGCGACTGGTTGTGGATTCGATCTCCATTCGAGAAAATGAAATGTATTTTTAGGTTTATTTTTCATTTCTTCGCTCTGGTGTCGAGGCAGAGCGCGGCGATGAATTCAGCTCCAGAATTTAGCGGAAAGTGTGGAACGGAGTGTCGTAACACAATGTTCCCTCTGCCTGTCTGCTGTGTGCGGGATACAGCTGATTTTTTTGTGAATTAATTAATTTTTGTATATTAATTGTAAATTTTCCGGTCCGATGAGATCGCGACGACATAATGCAAATGTACCGACACGCCTGTCGAAACGTTTAGTTAGATTCATGGCGGCGTTCGCGCGATTGAATTTTGTTTACGCTCTAACACTGAATCCATTCAAACTAGCTACTGCCCTCTTGT
The DNA here is from genome assembly GCA_917862395.2 of Heliconius sara. NCBI lineage: Eukaryota > Metazoa > Arthropoda > Insecta > Lepidoptera > Nymphalidae > Heliconius > Heliconius sara. The sequence continues at coordinate 7,207,146 of OU860793.1, forward strand.
ATAGTTTATGAACATTATAAAAACTAAATAAAAATACAGTTTCACGCCGTAACTCGCATACGGCAGGAAAATATTAATAAATAATAATTCATACCCTCGAGTTGGGATCGAATCCACAATCGTCGCGTTATAGTCACACTCTTGTGCCCCTGCGCCACGATGGCCTCAAACTTCTTTATGTTTGGTCATATAATAAGAATTTTGAAATAATAAAGCAAAAAAAAATAACTTGTGCAATATTTTTTCAAAGAGAAACGTGGATATTCTTTTCTTGCTAACGGGAAACTCCAGCGGCCACGTGACACCGGGCCTTTGTGTCAATGTAAAATAGGTATTCGCGAGTGCCAATTCCGTTGGGCCAGAAATATCCTTTGTTCTTTAAATGTTTTATGAATACAGTTTATAAACTTATTAACCGAATTCAAGAAGAAGAAGGTTCTGAGTTCGGTTGCTATATTTTTTTCGTCTTACTCTTTTTTTTTGGTGGAGAATTTATGAATATGGATGGATTGATTATGGATGGATTATTATAATGATTAATTAAGCATTACATTAATGAGATTAAAATAGAAAGTTACAAATTGTATTGATGTCATTACTAAGTATTTCTTGAAATATAAAATAAATATACTATAATATCTTCTATTTATAATGCGCTTTTCATAATTTTACAAAGAACTACATTCGACGAGCCATCGCGGCGCAGGGATGCAAGCGTACAATTGTAAGTGAGACAGGCTATGGGTTTGAGATCCACTCGGGCGAATGAAATATTTAATTCTCATTTCCTCACTCCGGCAACGAGGCAAAGCGCAGCGTTTAGTTACGCCACTCTTCGTTGCAGTGTCTTAGCACGATTCTTTCTATCTACCTATTATATGAGGAATAAAGCTAAGCTAAAAAAAATAAAACTCCTTACTATATGGAATGTACATGAATCGATATTAATAAACTTAAATAACTACCACATAAAAAATTTAATTGAAACGAACAGCTTTTTTGCAATGAGAATTATAGCTTTATGTATAAGTTACAATGTTTATTTAGCTTCTAATCCTTCCAATTTTTTATAGCAGGTTAGTAAAAGGGAACCTGGAAACCTAGTGTCAGGGTCCTCGGTTCCGAATTAAGATACTTCTGTTCTCCACTTTGGAGACCTCAACTGGAACTCAACGCCGCCTTGCTACCAGAGTGAGAAAAATGAAAATAAGAATTTAACTTTATTATTTATTCATTTATTCTGGACATCATTATACAAAATATATTTATAACAAACAACATTTGACGTGCACAGGGGACTGTCGAGATGTAAATCTGATATAAGATAATAAAAATAATGAGTCCCCGTCACTGATGAGAGCTGGAGATAGATATCCTCGTCTCCTGTCAAATGTGTGACAACTCGTTAAACCAGTGGGAATGGCGACATGTGCTTTGGAAAATCTATTTAGTGACCGCTACCACGCTGCGCCATATAAAATATTATCTATTTACTTGTTTACTGAGCTTTTCGATCGCTTATTACGCTGTATCCCGCTTGCAGCGGGATAAGTAGAGGGAACCTAGTGTTAAGATAATCTGTTTACCACTTAATGAGGCATTTAGGCCTTGGTACCAGAGCGAAGAAATGAAAATTTTAATAAATAATAATTAATTCTCCCGATCGAGTGAGGATCGAACTCACAACTACACGTTTCAGTCCAACGTTTACGCCCCTGCGCCACGACGTCTTCTCAAATTAATATATTGGTTTTTATATATGTGTTTTATTACATTATGTTAGTATACAGTTTTATTGATAGTTTTCAGTTCATATAGTACATTAAACGTGTTTTTTAATAAAAAAAATATTTTAATTATTTTCAAATTGATTTTGGGTGCTTGAAATCTTCTTTAAAATACTTATGACTGCATTGCACAATATTAAAATAATAGAATTAATATTCTTAGTTTTATAAAAAATCACATCAAAATATGTGTTATTTAAGCTTCTTCTTCTTTCTTATTCTTTCTTCTTCTTTAACTTTAAGATTCTGATAATAAAATAATGTTTTAAGTTAAACTAAGATTTTGCAATACCAATACAACAGTCAAAATGATGAAGGCCCTCTCGTAACCACTGGCCAACTTCTAATTTAATAATTAAACGATTAAACAATTAAGAGAATTATTATTGTTTCTATTCAATAACATACATATTCCTAATTATAAATAATTAATGAACTAATGTGTTAATTAAATAAAATAAACAAATAATCTGTGATTTTAATATAACTGTATTTTTAAGTGCATATATTTATTTACATGATACTAAAATTTAAATAAATAATTTAAAAATTTTAGTCCGTCTGGCTGTCTTTTTATTTGTTGGGCTTAATCTGGAGAACGGAATTGAATCAATTTATATGTTTCATGAAAATTATTCATTGGAAAACAAAGGAGGTTGTGGAGAAACATAGGCTGTTAATATAGTCAGAAATGCGTTTGTCGTGCGCGTGTACCTAGATAGATATAAAACAACAAAACATTTTTCTGGAAAAAAATTAAATTACGATTTATTAAATGCATAACCATAATAGATACTAAAATAATAACTAGTTCTTCCTAAATATACATAAATAATATTAAATAAAAAAGAAGCGGGGAAAGCCGTGCCGGGCCGGTAGTATGGATAAAATTTTGTTGATACTTTGAAGAACAGCTAAGGACATCTGTTATCGGTAAGCAGTTATATAAAAATTACTATTGACAACCGCTATTTGCTGTACTAAAACAAAAAATAAATTATAAATCTATTCATCACTAGGTGTCACTAAAAACAACTAAAGCAAAGCCATCTATCGACAAATACGACAAAACACACACCACCTTAATAATTCAAAAGATGTCGCTACTACATTACAATTTCATATCAATGTTGCCATTATCAATAAATTATTCAACATGGGCGTCTCCCGTGTATATTTGATAATCTGTGTCGATGAGCGAACGACCTGAATGAACAACCCAATCCCCGGATTGTCAATGCCGATTGGCTGGGTGGACTGCGTTCCGGGAACTGAACTTGCAAATCGGCCGGGCTACAGTGGCTGTCTAATGTGGTGTGTGTCTGTCTGTGCGATACTTTTTGTGTTGTGTTTTGTTTAAAAAATATCCATTTCTCTTTTATTTTACTTTTAGTTCGTGTAAGAAACTAACGAAGAGGTATGTAAAATTTGTTTTAAAACATTTTTAATATAGGCTTAAGTTCAACGTAAGGCCAAACATGAATGGAATACTATGCCCCAATTGCCAGGAGTTGAACGTTCTTATATTACCTTACAGTAAACGAAAGAGGTAACTTCTTTCATCTTTGATATATTTTGTAACAGACAGTTTTCTTAATAACAAAGTTTGATTTCTCACGTGATAAATCGTTATTATTAACAGATACTGTAAAAAATAATAATAAAAAGAAATATTTCTTTTACTGTATTAGATTATTAATACTCATATTTTTTTATTAAAATTATTTTTGACTTATTAAATATACATGTTATTAAGTATTTACATATATTCATAGGTTTTTTATAAAAATTAAGTAATGTGTACAATAATAAAATGATGTGCACATATGATATAAATGAATATCTTAAGTTATAATTTACTTTAACAAAACTATTTAAAACTATAAATATGAGAGCTAATTAGTTTAAAAACATAAAAAAATTGTATGAAGTCATTCTTAAGCACTGAATATATTAATTTGTGTCATATAGATAATATAACATAATATTTAATTTACCACATACTTATATACACCTCACCCAATAATGCAATGGACCTGTAACCTGCACTATGAATAAATGGATGGCTAAGGAGGGTATACAAAATATTTTTCACTTTACCTTTATACTTGGATCTATACTTTTAGTTGTTTATTATACCTTTAGAAAATTAAGATGAAAAAGAAAGCCAATGGTAAGATGCAGGGAGACCTCAGTTTAATGTTATTTAAACATCCAAAGTCAATAATACGGGAGGACAGTAATGTAAATAGCATGATTCCCTCCAGTTCGCATTGGTTCGCATTCGATAACTGTGCATTACGACGACGGTAGCATTTGGTGTTCCATTCTCTCTGACTACTTGACTAAATATAAAACACGAAACTAAAAGCAGTTTTAGGTTTGTGTTTTAGTTTAGAATTTTTCTAATATTTTAAATTTTTAATTATTTAAAAAAGATTACAAATTCATTTTAATGGCAAAAATGTCTTAACATAAGTACTTAAAACGGTGATTAATACTTACAAACCCGTCATGTATATTTCAAGTAGCTGATATTATTTACCAAATTTAAAAGGCAACATTATATTGATAACATTATATTCAAATAAATAAAAGTAAACAATCATCAAGCAATAGACATCAACCCTAACTTTTATAGAAAACTCTAACTATCATATTAACTATCACTTTAGATGTTAAAAATTAAAGATATTTAAGTCCCTCCACCATCATGGAGTAACTAGGCCACATAAGAACTGTGGGACCGTTCAACAAAAATGGTTTCAATTACAGCCGCATTTTAATTTAAACTTTCATAACTGATCCCATTCATCTGCATCTTGTTGTACTTGAGATTGAATTAGCTAAATTATTAACCTACTTACTTTCATTTACATGAAGGACTTGTTAAAATGAAAGTTCTAGTTTAAGTTAGAAGATAGTGTTGAAGTAGCTTTTTTATGCTTTGTTAGACTTATGAGTAATGCAATTATTGAGGCCAGTCGTGGCGCAGGGGCACAAGCGTGTGACTGTAAATTTGACTGGTTGCAGGTTTGATCAACATTTGAGGAAATGAAATATTTATTTAAATTTATATTTTCATTTTGACATTAATTACTAATATAGTTTAAACTGATAACTAATTTAATAATAAAGAAATCTCATATATTTTTTATTCCATAATTAATCAATATAGCTATTTATTTTATAATCGACGCTGTCCGATTTATATATACACAAACATTTGCACTTAAAGCTATTTCACAATTGAAAAAAGGCAAAGGAGTAAAACCGGAAACACGTATAAAAAGATCTCCAATGTGCGTGCTTCAAAATAATGACGACTTGGCGAGAAGCGAAAGCGTTATGTCGAGATCGTAACGCATAGTATTCTAGTTTTTCTCCGTCTCTCGAGCGCTTAGGCTGAGGGCTTGTACTGTATAATATGTAAGAGACTTTTAAAACGACCTTCCTTTCACTGTTCCATTAAATATATGCTTCTACTAAGTTTTAAGGGGGTGAATAGAGACGCTAAAGTTAAATGTAATATGTAGGTATTGTAATTTTTGTTTTGTAATTCAATTTATATGGGTAAAAAAAATGTTTTATGGTTCAAAAGGGTGTTGGAAAGGCAACTATTAAGTTTTTTGCGGATTCTTGCCAAATCAAACGTAACGATAATAAACTGTTGTACGCTAAAATTGACGCAATTATATAATCCAGGCTTTGTAACCGATGATGCGATAATAGGTGAAAAAGTCAAATTAAGCAAGTTAAATTTTAAGAAAATATTTTTTTATCACAGCGCCAGTAGTTTCATAATGCTAAGTAGCGACCCGCTCGTAGCTTCATCTGTTTGTACTACATATTTTTTTATTTTCTTATCTGAATTACTTTCTTCAGTACAGTCGAAGCCAGTAGTGGAGCAGGGGCACAAAGTATGACTGGTAAATCTATTGTTTGTAGGTTCGATCAACACTCGGGGAAATTAAATATTTATTTATATTATAATATCATTTCTTCGCTCTGAGAGTTGAGTTCAGTCAATGCCTCCAGAACTCGGCGGAAAGTGGGGAACAGGTTCCCTCCCTGCCTACCCTACTGAGTGCGGGATAAAGCTGTTATATATATTTTTAAATATGTTATAAAAAAAGATCGACCGACTACGTATCAATAATATCTATTATAATCTAATATTTAATTCTTAATTGAGAAATGTAGGTGAGGAAGTCTTTAATGTCTAATTTTTTATCTGCATTGATTCATTACAATTATCGAGGCAGTAGGCAATGAAGTGTGTTGCCATAATTATTCATAATTACATCATTTATCAGATTTCGCACCTTTACAGACATTTCGTCACGTCACCTAAGGAAAAATAGCTATATCTTGACGCATACTATAATATTAGCCATTTTTATTATTTTTTAATAAAATTTTACATGCAATTCTATTAAAATATATAGATAGGTTACGGGAACGGAGTCTCATAACACTAGGTTCCCCCTGCCTACCCTGTTGTGTGCGAGATACAGCTAGAAGGTCATTTATTTCATTTAATTATTTTACGTACTGTGAATATTTTTAAATAATATTAAAAAACATATCATTCAAAAATATTAACAGTAAGTATTACGACTCTATACCTGTTAAATCTTTAGTACTAATAAATCCTTATTCTACTTGAAACTTAAATGCGGCTTCGCTGGCTTAAAACTTATTTTTATATAATAACCAAAGGATGATATTTTTAACTCTTTCTATGACTTTTTCACTGATTTCTCTGAAAGGATAATATTTGTGACTGTAAACGCGACAGGTTGTGGGTACGATTGCCACTCAAGGAAATAAAATATCCGTTCCGTTTTCTTCGCTTTGGTGTCGAGGCAAAAGTGCGGCGTTGAGTTCCGCCACCCTCAACATTCAATGCCTCTAGAATTCCCTCCCTCTGCCTACCCAGCTGCGTGCGGGACACATCGTGAAAAAATTGTACTTGAATTGAATGCAACGTATTTTTATTATAAAAAAAAATACAAAAAGACTACCAGCGCGTAAGTCGTGTTCCGTTAACTAAAGTAAGGTTAGCATTTCTATACTCGATGATTCAGAGATCGGTCTGTTGCTATACTGCATAATAATATGAGGTCGGAACGTGACAAATGTTGTTATTAATATGCAAATTTCAATGTAGGTATGCAAATCGTATAATATTTGAACTGAATCTAAAAATCTTCAGTAATAATTTTATTATTAGAGGCCGTCGCGGCGTATAGGTGGGACTGAATCGACGGTGGTGGGTCAATTCGTACTCGGGAAAATGAATTGTCAAAAGCGTTGAGTTCCGCCACTCCACACACAATGCCTCAAAATTCGGCTAAAAGTAGTGAACGGATTGTCTTACAACTAGGTTTCACTATGTGGAAAAAAATAATTTTATTGAACATATGTATCTAAATTTATGTAATGTACAACTTTTTGCCACCATTCTTAAATGAATTTGCGATTTATTCATTTCCTCGAAGGGGAATCGAAACCACAACCATTGCTTTTACAGTCAGACACTTGTGCCATTCGGCCTCGGCCAGTCGATGTACCTTTTTTTTATCGAGTACATAATGATTATTTAATAGAACATTATGCGTTGTGTGTGAATATGCATTTCTTGCGTTATTTTTAAATAAATTTAAATACATTGTTAGTGTTGTTGTTGCTAACAGCATATATAAGTTGCACCAACCGTACAAGAATTTCGACGTAACTAAATAAGATCGTGTGGCGCATTGGTCAGAATGCTTGGACGGTTTCCAAGAGGCACGGGTTCAAATCTCGCTGCGTTCACATTTTTTATGTTTTCTAAAAAAAGTACAAAACGCATTTATATGATAGAGACTGGAGAGAAGCATAAACATTCAAGAGATTTTTTGAGAACCTAATTGACCTAATTGACAATTCATATTTTTGATTAAAAAATATGAATTGTCGATTTTTAGATGACCCATTTACATGACTTTAAAAAATGGCCTACAGAGTGCTATATTCTAACTAGACGAAACCAAGTCTTGGGCACTGAACCAAATCAACAAGTGCAAACTAAAGTTAAAACGCCATAATAGCTATAAATAAAAATTATTATAAGAAATGTTGTTTCTCCCTGCATTCGTTTCTATACATAATTCTCTTTTTTTAGATTAGGTAAGTTAATAAATATTTAATAAAAACAGTAATCGTACTGTCTAAGTATCTCTATACTTGTCAACTTATTCACGTCACGCGTGGCTGTACGCGTGTTTAATGTTAATTCTCTAATTCATAATTCATAATAGTTTTATTTATAATTTTCTATATTATTTCATGTTATATATAACCTTTGGCGCCAGTAGATATTTTTGCATTATATTATATACAATATGCGTTTAATTTGTATAATTATTTCCTCAATTAATATCGCATTATATAAACATGATTATAGTAATAGAGGCCAGTAGTGGCGCAGTGGCACAAGCGTGCGAGTGTAGACGCGACAGGTTCGGGTTTATATTGTGTGAAGTAAAGGGCCTCCCACTGCCTACCCGGTTTCTCCCTCTGCCTAGACAGCTTGAAGCTGAAAAAAAATTATAATAATAAAATATTTTGTTAGTCACCTTTTGAAAATATATGTAAGTATAACATGCATCTATTTTGATACATTTATAAATATTTTCGCATATTCTTGTAAGATATACAATAATAATAAATAAATTTAAGTAGCTTCAAATAAACATTACAAATAAAAAGTAACCTATCCGACGCTTTGTTTATTTTTAGTTGAAACAAGCAAGCTGCAAGTCCATTTTAGCCGTTGTATCTAAATGAGGACTCAACTGCTAAAACCGGGATTTAAGGGTTTTTACTCGTTAATAATAAATGAAAAATGCATATGCCATACATTAAAAAATAAAATTCTTTCTAAATTATTCATATTTAAAAAAAATGTAGAGCACAATTATATTTGCTAAGCATCACAAAATGCAATGATGGCGCGTATTCATAAAATTCAATATGCATTTTTTATTTTTATTGTTTTTATAATATTCTTTCTGACATTCTTCTAAGAAAAGTAATAATTATTTAGTTATTTTTTTTCTGCTTCACGTTTAATGAAGCATAACAGGAAAGTAAGAACATAGTGTCGAAACAGAAAAGGGCTTTTCGCCGGAATTTGAAACATTGCACGTTGACTGGCGAAACTTTACGACGAAAAAAATGAAAATTACTTATTCCACTTAGCGGAATCGAACCCACAATCAACACATATACAGCTCACGCTTCGCCTACGCCTATTCTTATCCTCCATTTTTAGGAGTGCGAATCCTCAAAAAGTACCCTTGACTCCATAAGAATTGCAATAAGGTTGCATCCATGGCATAGGAATTATATTTAAATGAAAATTATATCTACCAAACACGTCCGAGCCCATCCGATATGACGTCACTGATCGGGGCAAATGAACAGTTACATTTGTCACTTCCTGTCAAAACTTGAGTACAAAAAAGTATCTATACTATTTAAGACTTGGTAACATCCCAGCTTGTGCCGTGTGATCCCGGCCTAGAATAGGATCATCCTGGTACTGGTGGTGTGGTAGAGTCACGTCGCCAGCAATGGCAACACGCATGGGTAGACTCGACCGGATCATTACCACCCCCGGCATTTAAAACCGGCGTGAAGTAGGGGCTTTATGCCACTGCGTTTCGCATCAGGTAATGCCGGGCCCCGGCGCCCAACCCATCTTAAAGGCTGGCAACGCACCTGTAGCTCCTCTAGGGTTGCACGGGGTCGTGGGCGGCGGTAATCACTCACCATCAGGTGACCCGTACGCTCATTTGCCGTGTCTTTTCCATAAAAAAAAAGTTTAGATTTTCTATTTTGATGTCCGTTAACTTTGTGATTCATGTCTTTTAATATGTTGTCTATATTAATATCTCTTCGCAGCGTCTTTGTGGTGTATTGTTGTAGCCAATGGCCCTTTATGTTTTTTAGGGATTCGTACCTTAAAACACAAAAATGGAACTCTTATAGGATCGCTTTGTTGTCCTTCTGTCTGTCTGTCAAGACCATTTATCTAACTCCAATTATGAAATTCAAGAAGAAGAAGAAGAAGCGTTGACTTGCAGTACTAATTAGTAAAAAAAAATCCCAAAGTAAAGTTGAAAGTGAAAACGAAAAATGATTACAGATTTATAATTGTAGTGCCTTTCATACAAAATGAACGCAAATGACCGAAAATTTAAGCTTGTCAACGTGTATATACTTCCCCTCGGCATACAATGATGAAATTGGTACGTAGCCCTCGGTATGCTAGTCGAAATCGCATTCAACCAGTTTTTTTTTAAATAAGGAAAGTAAAAGAAAAATACAAGTTAGATCTTAATTTCTTGTCTATCTACCTAAACCTTCGATTTGACGATCTACAAGATGAATTTTACGTTTATCGTAGAGTTGAGTACATCAAATCTCATCATTTATATTTACAACACCGTTTACTCGAAACAATTACGACCCAACACTCGCTCCACTTACCACAACAGATTCGTGGCCAATACCACCTCCAAATATAAACTAATCTGTTCACTACGAAGATATTGTAGGCTATGTGATATCTTTTTTTTGTTTAGCTTAAAAGTAACTACAATTTACAATAATAATTAATAATAAAAGATAAAACAGAATTAGTAAAACAGAAGTGAACTCATATACCTTCCTTGTATTTTAATTTATTGTATCTAAATTAATTTCGAATTTGGTTATGTAGAGAGAGAGGAGTCGAGCTCCTCTCTCTCTACCTAACTCTGGGGGCGAACATTGACTTCTATTTACTTCTATTTCATATTCCCCTAAAACTTGGGTCTAAGTCCCAGAAACAGCTCTGAACTCATTACCGCACAGTGAATCTATGGAATGATAAATAGATTCTCCTCTGAAACTTGCATAAAAGTTGACCAGTAAAAAGTTATCAGGGCGAATTGATAAGCAATAAATATTAACATATTTTTTCAAAGAACTGCAGGTGTCGCTTAATAGTTTTTAAATAATTTTGCAAACCGGTTCGAGTATATCTTTCAAGTTTTTTTTATATTAGAACCTTTGGTGTAATTATTTCTAATAAACTATTTTAAAATAGATTATCAAATAACTAAATTGCTTAATGTCACTACTCATGTTAGTAAATGCTTCCTGTAATATAAATGTAAAGCTCTACATTACTATTTATTTTTAGCTTCACGCTGTATCCTGCACATAGCAGGGTAGGCTGAAGGAACCTGGTAACCTAGTGTTAATACACTCTGTTTGTCTCTCTGAATTCTGGAAGCATTGCCCTCTGAGTGACAGAACTCAACATCGCGCTTTGCCTAGTTACCAGACCAAGGAAATGAAAATACTAAATAGTTTATTTTTTAAGTGAGATTCGAACTACCAACCTGTCGCATCTACAGTTACACACTTGTATCCTTGCACCACGACTGGCCTCAAACTGGACTGGACTGGACTGGACTATTTTACTGAATTATTTTAATACAAAATATTAATGTACTTAGTCCTTGTTCAATTGGCTTAATAGGTATATAGGTATACGTTATCATACATTTTCATTTATATCTTTTGACATCGCATCGCTCGCAGTCAAATATCATCTTTACAAGTTCTGGTAATAAAGTGATTAATTCAGGACAGAATGTGGTCCAGCGATCCATTTGAAATTAAGGCCAATATAAACTATGAACACGTCAGTGGTGAGAATCCACACCCATTAATATACTGGAGTACTGGATTGTTCTATCATAAAACTTTTACTATATTTGGAAAATAACCAAATTCCATTATGAAACTGTTTAATTTTAGTTTGTTTAGTGTTATTAATTTGTGGTTACTATGTTTATTTTATTTTAGGTGTATGCTTTCAATTCATGCGGCAAGTTAAGCCAAGTGAAATATAAGCTATGTTATAAATTGAGATTTTGTCTTGTAATTACTAAACAAAGTAACATATGACGCCGTCATTATGGCAAAGGAGCGTACGTGCATGTGACTGTAACACAACGATTGTGGATTCGATTCCCATTCAGGGGAGTGAACTATTATTTATTAATATTTTCATTTCGTCGCTCTGGTACCAAGGCAAAAGTGTAGCGTTGAGTTTTGTGATTAAACACGCAATGCCTCGAAAATTGGGAGAAAAGTGGGAAACGAAATTAACACTATGTTCCCTTTGCTTATCGATTTTGCGAGTTTAAACCAAAAAGTCGCATCACGTGATACATCTCCAATAACCACTGCAATAATATCGTTTATATATTATAAAATAAATAAATTAGCTTCACGCTGTACCCCACAAACAGCAGGGTAGGCAAAGGGAACCTAGTGTTAAGACACTCCGTTCGCTACTTTCTGCCGAATTATGGAGGAATTGCGTGTTGAGAGGCAGAACTCAACGCCGCGCGTTGCCTCGACGCCAGAGCGAGGAAATGGAAATACAAATTTAAGTAAATATTTCGCCTCCTCGAGTGGGGATCAAACCCACAACCAGTCGGTTTTATATTATATAAAACAGTGTTATAATACTAGACACACAATATTTATATATTTATAGAACGTCGAATAGTATCTCGTAGCACAGTTCAACAAACTCTTTAAGATTACGTGCATGCATCGTAAGGAATTGTTACGTTTATCATTGTAGAAAAATCGTCGTTCTGCCTGAGATATAAAATAATTACCTTATGTAAATATTAATTTAATTTATTATTACTATTATTATGGAATCATTTTAAATAATAGTATAATATATTTATAGCTTCACGCCGTATCTTGCCAACAGCAGGGTAGATGAGGGTACCTAGTGTTATGACACTCAGTTCTCCTTATTACGACAAATACAGGAGATATTGCGTGTAGAGTGGCGGAATTCACTTTGCTTTATCTCGATACCATAGCGAAGAAATAAAAAAAATAGGTATTTCGTTGCTTAAAGTGGGAATTGTGCCCAAAAAACGTCCCATTTACAGTCATACTTTTTGCCCCAAAGACAGGTGTTGAAAAAGCCTTTAGAATAATAATATAATGTGAATAAATATAGCACCGATTTTGATTTTATTTATAGATTTTAAATTTAAGCATATAAGATAGGATACTTACATAGTGTGTACATAGTCAAATAAAATCTATTTAAAAAATGAAATTACTCAAGCTGTATCCCGCACATAGCAGTGTAGGCAGAGGGAACCTAGTGTTAAGACACTCCTTTCCCCACTTTCCGCCGATTCCCGACATCTAGAGGCATTTCATGTTGAGTGGCAGAACTCACCCGAGCGAAGATATAAAAATATAAATGTAAATAAATATTTCATTTCCTCGAGTGGGGATCGAACCCACAACCAGTCGATTTTTCAGTCACACTTTGTGCCGCTGAGCCACGACTGGCCTCTAAATTAATTGATTATATTTAAAATTTTATTACGCGCTATTAATAATTTAAAATTATCTATACTTTAAGTGAATTTTAAGTTCAATTCTATTTCAAGAAATTTCTTAAGTATATTTGTAATTCTAAGCCTTTCCAACTTTCAAGTTAGCCCACATACACCGCCTACGTGGACCAGATTTCTTCCAGCGAAACTTGTTGTTTCTGACAAATGCAGTGTTAATATTGTGATAACACTTTTTTATTTTCAATATCTATACTATTTAATGATTTGTTCAACTTATTTTCGTTTAATTGACCCTATTATGCAATATTGTAGTCGAAGTAACGTTCATTGCTATTTGTGAATCAATTTCATCGTTCAAATCTTATTAAAAATGATATATTATATTGGAAATACAACAAATTCCGATTCTTGAGACATTGCATATGTTGTTACTAGAGCGAGAATGTTTAAAATTATTTATTCCCCCAAATGAGAATCGAACCTATAACAGACGCGCCAGTCGTACAGACAGACGCCTATTACAAGTTCAAATGCTATTTTCACTATTTTTATTATTATTAACTGTTAGAATCACTAAATTACATTTGCTTTTCTAATAATATAATCACTATTTATTCACGAGATACTAAAAATGTCACTCGCCGACTGTAAACGCGTATTTCAAGATGAAGACACTTTGTCAGCCTTTAACTACATCTGCTATCTACATTTTACAATTAACGCTTTCGTTAAAATAATTATGGTTTTGAGCTTTGAAATTTAATCATCTAAAACGAGTCCCTTTGAATTATTAGTCGCTTTGTTTCATTTAATTCGAATGTCTTGGAACTGGTTTTCCTGAGTTTTCTTTTATCTAATTTTATTCCGACTGAGGCTCTTTATTAAGGTCTATAAAAGGTCTTGCTTCTGAGTTCAGTTTATATTCTACAATAAAAATTATAATATTTTTTATAGTAAATAATTATTCGTTTGTAAATGTATTAAATGTTTTCAGTTTTTTGCATCAACTTTAATATAACTTTTTGTAGGTGTTCGTTTTTGTCACATTGTTTCTCGCACACAGCAGGGTAAGTACAGGGGATCTATAAAGACATTCCATTCTGTCAAATTCTGGAGGCATTGCTTGTTTTTGTGAAGAAATGAAAATATTAAATATTTCATTTCCTCAAGTGGGAATCGAACCGACAACCTAACGCGTGCGTTTAGTCACACTGTGCCCCTGCGTTACGACTGGTATTGATATTAATTTTAAAAATTTAACTTTATTTCAAACCTGCCTTCTGAGTTAATATTCAATTACAAAAGTGTACAAAACACAGCAGTAACGAAACCATAGGCGTTTATTTTTAAAGAAATCCCTAAAACTCTCAGGTCCTCGGTGCTGAAATTCGAAGTACATAGTAAGACTCGCTAATCGCTACTATCGTACTATATGGCTTAATCCGTCCTGCCGGCTGTTTATATTGTCTGCGTGTACGAAGCCTTGCTTAGCCCGCTTATCACTCTTTAACCCTTGGCATCCGATTAGGGATCGTATTGCGAAAGATCCCTTCTTAGTGGGGGTTTACTAACGTCTTTTAATGTGGACATAAAAGCCTATGTTACTAAGTTTTTTTTTATTATTATAGGTTTGTGCCGTATCCCGCGCTTAGCAGGGTAGGTAAGGGAATCTGCAAATCTAACGTTAAGACGTACCGTTTCCATTGAGACACTTTCCACCAAATTGGCGGAACTCAACACCGCGCCGTGTCTTGTTACCAGTGGACATGAAAATTTTAAATATTCCATTTCCTCGAACCCACAACTTCTCGATCCGCCTCTTCTATTTATATAAATTTACTCATTCTCAAACATTACACAGTGACCTCGTTTCTCTCTCTTTGCGTAGACTTATTTACTTTGTAACATACAAACTATTTTTTTTATTCTCATATATATTACCAAAATTAAAAGAAATATGTGGATTTTAACGTAACTTTTTTGAGATTTTATTTTTCTTTGCCCACCCCTGAATAGTCTGGCCCATCCCAGAAAATTTACTAAACAAAATACTGTCACGAAAAAATTAAAGAACAACACTTACCCGAAGATATTTATACAAAACCAATGTCTAGAAAGAAAATACCCTGGAGTGGTTGGAGTGAGGATGGATCAAAAAGATACGATCCAATTGCGGCACGATACCGTTTCATTTATAATATTCCAGCTTTTATCTTAAGTAGGTACTTAGTTTACAAGCGTTCATTGAAACTTTCCTGTAAATCGTTTCTCGGCGATAGAGAACACAGGAAGTTGTGTGTGCAAAAATGAGTTATTGGGGGGGAGTTTTATGTTGGACCTTTGAGAAACTTTTAATTAGTATTTTAATGCAATATTGTATATAATCGTTATAATACGATGATTCTGTCAGTGAACAACTCAAAAATATCTCGCGCATTATTATTTTTCTTTAACCTCACGCACCGATTCTGTATATAGCGGGGTAGGCAGAGGGAACCTAGTGTTAAGACATTCCGTTACCCACTTTCCGCTGAATTTTCGTGTTGAGTGGCGGAATTCACCTTCGCCTCGACGCCAGAGCGAAGAAATTAAAATATTAAATATTTCATTTCCTCGAGTAGAAATCGAACCCACAATCTATCACGTTCACAATCACAGGCTTGTGCCCCTGCACCACGACTGGCCTCGCTTATTCTTTGTGCACATGTGTTTGACATTGACTCGACTCTGGTCGTTTCGTTTTATTTGAAATGTGTAGCAAGGGATTGCTGCAGCTGGTTGTAACGGCATGAAAAAAGATTTTATTATATGAAGGACTCAGCGGTGATATTTGCGGTTATATTTATCAATGGCCATTGTTTGTATGTCTGTTGCAAATGTAATTTCGTTTAAATATTATGCTATCATATAAATTAGTCAGCTAGCTCTATTTCTGCAATTTTAGGTATTACTCTGAATCATAGGGATGATGTTATGTTTATTCTATAGGATAAATTTTACATAGTCATATAAATAACTAAAATAGAGTTTTGATTACATTATTTCAATTAATTTATGAGATGAGGCCCGAGAGGTCAGTCGTGGTGCAGGAGCATAACGTGTGTCTGTAACACGACAGGTTGAGGTTTGAGTTTGATTCTCAATGGATGAAATGAAATATCTAATATTATAATTACTTGGGTCTGAGTATCGAAGCACAGCGCATACGTACTGCCACTCAATCCTCAGTGTTTCCATAATTCTATGTAAAATTGAAAGGAGCGTCTTAACATTAGGTTCCCTCTACCTCTAGCTGTGTGCTCACGCACACATATATTTATTTATTTTTATTTAATTTATAATTTTTTTTTTAATTTTTGATCTTATCAGCTAAATATCATTATTCAAACATTTGTTTCCTAATAAATACTTTGGTTCTTGTGAGATGAGCTTAGGTAAACAAACCTCGCCAGACCACACGCAACGATGAATCAGCGATGACAGCGTCGACGAGAATAAAAAATTGCCGATAACAGAATAGACTAGATACCTACTAAATATGTTTTTTTTGGTGTGTTATTTTTATTATCAATAACCCACTATTCATAGCAAAAAGTAAACAATATATTTGTATTAAATATGCGCTGTTATATGAGTATACATATAGTACAGGTAACGTAAATATAATTTTAAAAACCATATTAATATATATTTTTAATCAGCGATGTAAACGAATTGTATTTAACTTATTTATTTTAGCTTCACGTGGTATCCCGCATATAGCATGATATGCACAAGGATTGTAGGAACCTAATGTTAAGAGACTCCATTCCCCAATTTCCACCGAATTCTGAAAGTGTGGTGGAGTAGTGGAACTAAAGCCGCGCTTTGCTTGGAGCGAGAAAATATTGAATATGTCATTTCTTCGAATGAGACTCGAACCCACAACTTCACAGCTCCAAAATTAATCCAAAATCGATGGAATACGTCGTTTTACTTGTAATTTGTTAGCTAGCTATATTGTAAACCAGTAATTGACATCTCAAAAGTTATACTTAGTTTAGCTAAACAGCTAAAGAGGACGTTGGTTCAAATATACATATATGGATAAGAAATATAAAACTTAATTAACTTATATTCCTTTTTTTATGTTTCTGCGGCCAGTCTTGGCGCAGGGGTACGAAGTGCGACTGTAAACGGGATACGTTGTTGGTTCAATTCCTATTGGAGGAAATGAAATATTTAATATTTTCATTTTCTCCCTCTGGTTAAGAGACAAAGCCCGGCATTCAGTTTCATCACTCAACACGTAGTGTCTTAACACTAGGTTCCCTGATTCTCTCCACCTACTCTGTGTACTGTGAAACTAAAAAAGATATATTTATTCTATATAGATATTTAGAAAGAATATACAAAGAAAACAAGTTTTTATATAATAAAGTGTTAGAGAGAAAATCAGGAAAGCGTATAACACTATTTACCAATCCACATTTTCCTGTTTACACGAAGGAAGTCGTACAAAATGATTCTAAGTAACAACTATGACTAATTTTTTTCACAAGATTTTTAGAAATTTAAACAACATATCCTCATACTTTCGAGAATTGACGTACGCTATATAATTCTACTTCGCAGATAAAAACTATTACCTATTTGTATTTAAATAAAAAATTGTGTTCATAAATTTTCAAAAATTTATAAGAATATAAAATTTTATTTAACTGCAACTTGCTGTAACTTTTAAAACGAAATCATGAAAGACGTGACTTCTTTGTCTGAATAACTCTACTTCCCAAAGACGTTCCCAATCGCTTTTTCAAACAGCAAGCATTGTTGACCTACTTACTTGCAAGATAATGATCTAATCGCTACAAAACGGGTGAAATTTAGTAAAAGCCTTTCCGTTTTAACTGAACTGTACTAAACTTTTGCTTGAACATAAACAACAGCCTACCATACATATATTTACTTTAATACATACGGCGATATATTTACATTTAATGTTTATTCACACGAATTATTTGTGAATTCAATATTTTTTGGTATTTATTTAACTCAACCTCAATAAGTAATAATATGTTATTCAATATAAAGAAATATGAGGTCAGTCGGGGCTCATGCGTATGATTGTAAACGTATAGTAAGTTCGATTCCTTTTCATTTTTGAAATTTCATTTTCATTTTTATAAGTATTTTCATTTTTTCGCTCTGGTTTTGAGCCAAAGCGCAGCTTAGGATTCCGCTACTACGAACCACTACGAACGCCTCCACAAATCGTCGGAAATAGGGAAACAAAAAAAATATGTTTTATTAATAAATCAACTTCTCCCTGTTTCCTGTACACAGAAGGGTGGATGGGGGTATGCAGAGGGAACCTAGGTGTTAAGATACTCCGTTTCTCACTTTCCGCCGCATTCTCAAAACATTGCGTGTTGAGTGGCGGACTAACGCTGCGTTTGGATCGACACCACAGCGATGAAATGAAAATATTAAATATCTCTTTTCCTCGACCGGGCATCATCCCGTCAACCCATAACCACCTGTACGCTTACAGTCACACACTAGTGCCCCTGTGCCATGACTGACCCAACAACAAACAATCATTTATTATTATTTATTAATACAAATAACAAAATATCTCTGCGAATTGTTCACGAGTACAAAGAGGGGATAACTAGAACGCTGCTCTTTATGTTTACCAGAGCGAGTTGATCAGTTAAAATATTAAACGCTGTACATAATAGGTTTAATCTAATTGTCAAATGACAATTCTTAATGTGGCACTAATTCTAGAATATAAGAAATGTTTTATGTGGTTTCTTTTTTTTTAATATTTAACAAAAAAGGCTTCATGGTTTTTCAGCGATATGTTAACAGATTTTATTTTTTTTATACCTTTTTTATTATATATACAGGTTAATCAATCTCCATCATGGCTTCTCTATTTTAGGTGGCGTTTGAGGAATTCATTTATGTTTAACTGACAACTGCCTAAAAACAATTTTGTGCTCCATACACGATAAGTCTGTTTTCCAGAAGGCAGAAGTTATATTTTTGAAAATAGTATTAAGTTGATAAATAGCTTTTAATAAAACAAAATATAATAACAACTTAGAAACATACTGTTTACCTTTCTCTTTGTACTTGTACCAATTCCGTTTTATTACTTTAATAATAAAGTGAATAAATGGATACACCTACTTATCCATTCATTAGTAGTATTTTTTTAGTTTCACGCTGTATATAGCAGGGTAGATATATGGAACGTGGGAACCTAAATCCCTTTAAAACATTTTCGTACCCAATTCTTCGCCACTTTCTGGAGGCAATGCGTCATGAGTGGGAATCGAAACCACAACCTGCCTGCGTTTACAATTTCACTGAGTGCCCCTTCACCACGACTGGACTTAATATATGGCCATAGAAATATAATATGAGCAAGTTCTTTTAACGTATATTACGTACATTGATAACAATCGTCAAACTATTATCTAAATCCATTAGTTGCAAAGTACTTACAAAAATATGTATTTGAGGCCAGTCGAAGTGCAAATTATGATTGTAAGTATATAGTGGGTGCGATGCCCACTCGAGCAAAATTAAATCATTAATATTTTCATTTATTCACTCTAGTGTCGAGGCAAAGCGCGGCGGTGAGTTCTGCCACTCAATATGCCTCCAGAACTCGGCGGAAAATGGTGAACGGAGTGTCATAACACTAGGTTCCCTCTGCCTACCCTACAATGTACATAGTACTAATGCTTTACATAGAAACACTCGTGCACACATGTTGAGCTTACCATAAACTTGGCAACGGCGGCGTCTCGAATTCCAAAACAGCCCTACTGTGTAATTAGAACCTATATTACGGGTTGAGGTATAGGTATCTATATCAAATTACCTATACTGTAAAACATACCTGCTATTATTCGTTAATTTTGCAATTAGAATACTATATGGTTAATAGGCTTCTTATAAATATCATAAAATTAACTACCAATTCGCGGCGTTGAATTCCGCCACACAACATATAATGTCTCGATTAGAATTCGGCGGATAGAGGGGTACGCAGTGTCTTAACTTAAAGATTTACAGTCAATATCGTTTTTTGGTGATACTTATAAGTCGTTGGTTTGATAATTGTTTTTAAAGTAGATATAACAAGTACACAGACAAACTGACTGACAAACATTTTGAATAGTTAAAATGTCTTAATGACAAAAAGATATGTAATGTATTAAGGCCAATAATGAGGACAGTTGTGACACAGGGGCACAAAGTGTGCCTGTAAATCGACTGGTTGTGGCTTCGATCCCCATTCGATCAAATGAAATATTTATTTACATTTATATTTCCATTTCTTCGCTGTGGCGTCAAAGCAAAAAGCGCGACGTTGAGTTCCGCCACTCAACACGCAATGCCTCCAGAATTCAGCGGTAAGTGGGGAACGGAGTATCTTAACACTAGGTTCCCTATACCTACCCTGCTGTGTGCGGGATACAGCTTGAAGCTGACAAAAAAAAAGTAATAATTAATATTTTGAGGGAAAACTTTTCTGTGGGGTAGTGACAGTTGAAGTAGCATAATTCTATTAAATTTAATGAAAAAAAAAACCTCAAAAAAAAAACAAACAATAATTAGTCGTAAATTATTCTTAGAAAATTAACAATTATGTTGAAATAACATTAAGATATCTTAGATAAATTGAAAATGACATAATGCACAATTAAATATTGAATTTTAATCTTAATTGTCAAATGAAAGATAACATTCGTAATAATAATGTAAATGTCAAAGTTTGTATGTTTGACTTGATGAACTACTTATATTAATAACAAAAAAAAATTCTAAAACATTTACTATCTGTAGGTTAACATTGTTTTGGATAAATAAAATTTATATACGGTTTACTTTTATAAAGGTCAGTCGTGGCGCTGGGGCAAGCGTGTGGCCGTAGATGCGACAGGTTGTGGATTCGATTCCTGTTCGAGGAAATGAAATATTTTATACTTTTATTTCTTCGCTCTGGTAACGAGGGATAGCGCAGCGATGAGTTCTACCTCTCAACAAGCAAAACTTAAGATATCTCCGGAAAATGGGGAACGGAGTGCCTTTACCCTAGGTTCCCAGGTTCCCTCTACCTAAACTGCTTTGTATAGGATGAAGTGTAAAGCTAAAAAAAAACTTATGATACGATAGTTATATAGAAATTTTTGCCCACAAAAATACCCTTTTCATGTTACTAATAGTCACCCCCTTATGTGGAAACAATTCGCATGGCTTTATAGAGCTTCTACAACCTACACCTACCTGTCCGTATATCTCTGTCTGTGTTAGTTTTAATATATTTTCATTCTCATTTTCAAAAGAAATATTACTTATTAAAACTTTACTTGAGGTCAGTCGTGGCGCATGGGCACAAGCGAGTGACTATAAACGCAACCGGTTCTAGGCTCAATTTCCACGCGAACAATTGAAATATTCAATATTTATATTTCTTCGCTCTGTTGTCGGGGCAAACCGCGGCGTTGAGTTCCGCCACTCAACACAGGAAGTGAAACGTCTTAACTCTGCCTACCCTGCCTAACCTGCTACATGCGCAATACAATCTGAAGCCGATAAAAGACTTTTACTTTTTTCATGTATTTACCCTATTACATGTATTTACCCTTTTTTCATGTATTTACCCTTTAAAGGGATTTATTTTTACTATTTTAAGTAAAGTCAAATTATATAAAGCCTCGGCCATCTGCATAATTCATAATCATAACTCCTCACTGAACGCTTTAAGCTTGAACCCACCGGCACTCAAGCTAATGCAAAAAGAAGGTAAATAATACTCCGAGTGCCCCTTGTGCGTAGTTCCTTTTGAATTTTGACTTTGGATGTGTATGAACTAACTTTGTATTGTATGTTGTGCCTGTATGTGCCCTTTTCACAAAGGATTTAGACGTTTCCACTACCTACACTGACTCTATTGTAAAAAAATATTTAAACCATAAATACTACTTTTGTATATTACTTTTTTGTATGAATTTTTACATGTAAAAATATATTTTTAAGTTGTCTTTTTGGAAAAGTGAATACTTTCTTTTTTTGTGGCGCTGTCGGCCAGGTCCAGTATACTGACAGGTACAGATATGGTTGTGGGTTCGAGGAATGTATGTCTTGAAACCAGAAAAAGTGGAGAACGAAGTGTCTTAATACTAGGCTCCGTCTTCCTACCTTTATATATACGGGACACAGCATAAAGCTAAAAAAATATAAAACTTACATATTTAAAAAAATCTCTTACGAAAACTTGAGGCCGGTCGTGGCGCAGCGGCACAAAGTGTGGCTCTAAAATCGACTGGTTGTGCGTTCGATCCCTACTCGAGGAGATGAAATATTTACTTAAATTTATGTTTCCATTTCTTCGCTCTGGTGTCGAGGACAAGCGCGGCGTTGAGTTCTGCCACTTAACACGCAATGCCTCCTGAATTCGGCAGAAAGTGGGGAACGGAGTGTCTTTCACTAAGTTCCCTCTGCCTACCCTGCTGTGTGCGGGATACAGCGTGAAGCTGATTTGATTTGATTTATCTTATGAAAACTCATTATATTTCGACAAATAAATTAAAGTTTATATCGATTTTTCGTTTATCATATTTACTGACATATAATTGACCTTTATATAGAGTGCAGTTGCCTTGTATATTCATTCTATGTTCATTGATATTTTAGACAACTTATGGTAACCCTATATGAGTACATTATAAACCACTAAAGTTCATTCCCTTTTAAATGTTAGAATGTTTATTTATAATAATGTTTAAAATAGAATTACTCAAGAACAACACCACGCTGTCTCTATTCTAAAGTTACTAATTCTCTAGTGTGTTGGTAAAAAAACATAACTTCACGCTGTATCCCGCACATAGCAGGATAGGCAGAGGTAACCTAGTTTTAAGACACTCCGTTCCCCACTTTCTGCTGAATTTTTCGAGGCATTGTGTATTGAGAGGCGGAACTCAACACTGGGCTTTTACCTCGGTGCCAGAGCGAAGAAATGAAAATATTCGTAAATAATAATTCATTCTCCCGAGTGAGGATCTAACCCACAATCGTCGTGTTACAGTTACTCCCTTTTGCCCCTGGGACACGACGGTCTTAATAAAAAAATAGTTAAATCAATAATAATCGAGCACTAATAATTTTAGTGCTCAATTATTCTCTACTTTTTTATATAAATTATTGTCTATCTTACGTAGACTGGAATAGACTCAAATTTTGTGATTAAAAAAATATTCCATTTCGCGCACAATAATACTAGTCTGTATCCGCTAGACTCTGGGGAAAAACGAAAATTTTCCTAGCATTTATTTTTTTGCTTCTGGTTTTTTCTGCCACTTGTACATTAGATAAACAAACTAGTGATATAATCATCTCAACGGCCGAATGTCCCAAGTGATCGAACTCACAACATTGTCACTTAAAATTCAAAAGCTTTCCCACTGCGTCACGCTAGCCTCATTTTGTTAAAATCTATAAAATAATTACTATTTTCTTATTGTTTCAGGTCAATTATTTTACGCCAACAAACTATTGTTAATATTTAAGGTAAGAAAGAATATTTGATTAATACATACTTTTAAGTATTTTGTAAATCGAATCTCTAATTGAAAGAGTGTTTCGAAATACTCTTACAGAAACACGTACATTTTAATTAATATACATACATATATTTTCACGAAATATTATGTTATGGTTTCTATTTTATTTATGAAATACAAACTGGAGAGCTTGACCCCGTTGTTGCTTTATTATACCAACATAAGTTTATCTTGAGCAGAGTTGAATTTAATTAACAATTATATTTTATTTATAACTGTTCTACATTTCTCCGTGTACCTGAATTTATTACTTTGTAGAACAGTTCGTTTACTGGCAACATTTAAATTTTACTGTTTTAACATGGCCTTATGGTCTTTTCAACTTTTTATGATTAGATTAATAAAGTATATTAGTAAAAGTATTATTTCAGAATATCTTCTTTAATTTTTTTTTTTAAAAGCAAGCCATTTTTAGAAAAAAGTATTTAACCAGATTAATCGCGTGTATTTAGTATTATACATTTTTGGAAACCCGACGTTTCGAAAACTTTGCAGTAGTCCGTGGTTACTTATAGAATCGTAAAAATCAAAGATCTTACTACTTTGTAAGATCTTTGATTTTCACGATACATTTTTATTTTTTTTATTCAAGTATGGCTTCTACCTACCCTGCAGATAGACGGAGCGTATTGCTAAGACACTCTACTTACCATATACCGCCGAATTCTGGAGATATTTCGTTTTGAGTGGCGAAATTTAACACCGCACTTTGCCTCGACACCAGAACGAAATAATGAAAATATTGAATATTTCATTTCCTCGAGTGAGAATTGTACGTACAACCTGTGGCGTTTACAGTGACACGCTTTTACCCCTGCGCCACAACCGGCCTCTTTATTCAGCTTACGCTTTATATATTACACTGACATTTTGTTATCTTTAAAATATGGGCGGTATAATCCAAGTTCAGATAACTGGTAGTGTTGCAATTAACGAAAGTATTTAATATTTATTACAATAGCTTAACTCACACTCAAGCGCTTTTTATATATATCATTGTAACTTAAAATAAAATAACATTATTAAGGAGATACTTTACGTTATTTTTACATTTTAACTATTTATATTCATTCTAACTTGTCCAATAATATTTATGATAACAATATGAAGCGGGCAAGAAGAGGCCATTCGAAAGAGAGGATTCCCACTGTACGACACGAAATATTTCATATATTCATTTCCTCACCGTGGTAAAGAGGCAAAGAGGAGTTAAGTTCTGCCATTCAACACACAATGCCTCACACAGTAATCGGCAGTGGGAAACGAAAGTGTCTTAATAGGAACGGAGTGTCTTAAAACTGGGTTCCCTGGACTAAAAATAAATAAATAAATATAAAGCAATCAATATTTATTTTTTCTATACAGCAATAAACTCCACAAATTCAAGTAATTATCAATCTGAAGTAGCTAATTTCGGTTCTCATATTATTAAATCAAATCAAATCAAAAACTCTTTATTGAACTAAGATAACATATAAATTCAATTCGATTAGAAATTTTAGTACAGTGCAAAGGCGGCCTTATCACTATAAGTGATCTCTTACAGGCAACCTTTATTTATGGAAACTAATATTTAGAGAACATTGTTGGCGGATAACTTTGCATAAAGATATTTTTGCTGTTTATTATATCAAAAAAGAAATATAAAAATAAAAAAAAAAAAAAAAAAAAAAAGTATACACACACTATTCATACATAAATACATAAATACATACATACAAACATACATACATAAATACATACATAGATATCATATATATACATATTTATATAGTGATACATTCCTAAACTTACATAAATGCACAAAACAGATACAATGCCTATAGCGATAGATAATATTCTTTAACCCGACGCTTAAAGATACTAAGTGATTTCGACTGCCTGATGAACCGGGGTAGATCGTTCCATAATTTCACCGCTTTTACGGTGAACGATTCATTGTAGCACTTGCTGCGACATAATGGAACCTCCAATACGTTGTCATATTTTGAACGGAGGTTAAAGGACTGAGAGTGGGAGCCCAGGAAAGTAAATCTTTGTTTGAGGTAAGAAGGAGTAAAAGGCAGATATAAGATAGAGTATAGAAGGATAAGTGCGTGATAATTGCGTCGATGCTTGATGGTCAACCATTTAAGTTGAACCCGATATTGAGTAATATGGTCATATTTCCTCAATCCGAATATGAACCTAATTATTACATTTTGGAGACGTTCGAGCTTGTTTAGTAATTGCTGTGACAAATCTAGGTAACAGGAATCAGCATAATCCAGAATGGGAAATAGAAGAGATTGAGCTAACGTTATTTTGGTTTTAACCGGCAATAAATTTTTCCATCTCTTTACCCTCCCAATAGCAGCAAAAGCTTTTCGACTTAACTCCGCTATCTGAGGAACCCATGTCAAAGAACTATCCATCCTGACACCCAGATTCCTCACACAAGTACCAAACTCCATCTTGCAATCATCAAGCATTACAGAAGGAAGCAGGGAGTAGTCAATTTTGGAGAGTTGCTTTGTGTTACCGAGGATACACAGCTGAGACTTGCTAGGATTTACCGACAGACCACATGATTTGCTCCAGGTACTAATAATGCTTAAGTTTAAATTGACATGTCGTATGGCATTAGCAATATCATCAACCGCGGTTGTGTTATAAATCTGCAAGTCGTCAGCGTAAAGATGAAAGGATAATGTCAGCAATGGAGTTAAGAAGTTTATAAATATGGAAAAAAGTAACGGAGAAAGTACACCACCCTGAGGTACCCCTGCACTGAGTCGATTATACGAGGACTGCTTATCATTAGCTCGAACGCATTGTTCACGATCGATAAGGTAAGAATAAAACCATTCAATAGCATTTGGTGATATATTAATAGATTTAAGTAAAGCTATAAGTATGTCGACATCAATTGTGTTGAAAGCATTAGAGAAGTCTAATAAGGCTAGTATGGTAATATGTTGATTGTCTATTCCACCTCTTATATCATCGCATACTTTATTAAGTGCTGTAACAGTGCTGTGTCCCGGTCGGTAACCAGATTGGAAAGATGATAATATATTGTTTTTCGCTAGGTACAGCGAAAGTTGTTGATGTACTATTCTCTCGAGAACTTTGGACAAAAAAGGAAGAATAGAAATAGGTCTATAGTGAGTGAAAGATGTAGGATTGGTAATTTTAGGTATAGGGATAACATAAGCAAATCTCCAAGACCTAGGGAAGGAATTGGTAGAAAGGGAACTGTTAAAAATATGACAAAGTACAGGAAGCACTACGTTCAATGTCATGAGAATCATTTTACGGCTCACCCCATCCGTGCCAATTGCGTCCGACTTTATGGCAAGAATATGTCGTCTAATATCAGTGACAGTAACTGAATGGAAATTAAATGGAGTGAAAGAAGGAAAAGGTAGTGAGGAGAGTGACAACAGAGTACTGGACTTAATACTCTGGCTTAAGAGGTTCACAGTAGTAAAATGCTTGTTAAGTTGATCAAGATCCATTCTGTCGTTTATGAGTGTAGTTTTACGTTGTCGCCCAATACCCATGGTATCGAGAAACTTCCATACTTTAGCAGGACTACTATTAGTGACTGATTCGTGTATATGTTTACGCTGGGCATCTCTACAGACTTTGTTACACTGATTCCGTAGTTTTTTGTATTTGCAGCGGTTAGCATCCGTAGGACTTATTTTAAATTTGGTTTTTGCCCTATTCCTTTTCGACATAAGGATTTTAATTTCGTCCGTAAGCCAAGGAGCTGGTAAATGTTTAAGCTTGACAGGTCGTAAAGGAGCATGTACATCGAAAAGGTCAATTAGTAATGAGTTAAATATACTAACTTTATCATCAGTTGTCGGTGCACTTAGAACAGTATCCCAAGGTAGCCGGTTCAGATCCTGCAAAAATTTTTCGTTGTCAAAATTCTTGAAGCTTCTACGCATCACGACTGTTGCTTTTTGTTTTGGTGGGCGAATCTTATATGACAGGTATATAAGATCGTGATACGAAAAAGCTTCTGCTCCCAGCTGCCCATGCTTTAGAACTCTATCAGTAGACGACACTATTATTAAATCCAGTAAAGAAGGAGGGCAGTGTGGAAAAAAGTGAGTAGGATTGGAAGGAAGTATATCTAAATTAACACTCTTTATAGTGTATTAATCAGAAAGCTAAATGGTTCTTTATTCGAGACTAATTTTCGCTGAAACGAACGGTTTTTGTATGGAACAGAAAGGCCTTGATGGACCCCGGGCGTCCCTCTCGATGCTATCAGCGTTGAAGATAGAGATTACAGTTACGTGTCTAATGGATGGCAAAATACGAATTTCTACGGTGTCCTTTTTTTATTTTTTTATCGTAGCTTAATGGATTCGAGCAATTCTCTGCTTTGTTGTAAATTTGTACTGTCGTTGTGCATTAGATATAAAAATTATACTTGAATTTGAGCTTAAAATAACTTGTTAAAAGTGAATTAATGATATGTTAATAATTCAATTCTTATTTTTTTATATTAGCTTTAACTTAATATAAGTGATCGTTATATTTTGTTATAGATTTTCTTATGGGTATCAAATAAAGATCTAGGCTAGTAGAATACTGCACAGTATAAAAAAAATGCAAATTCAAGATGGCGGCCGCTGCAAAATGGCGGACTTAATGCTTGACTAGTACAATACAGCCATTTTAAAACAGTTGTTATTAAAAAAAACTGTTTACTTTTCACCGCACTTTTTAAACTATTTTATAAATATATGATAAAATATATAAAACACAGTAAAACACGTAACTATGCTAAAATATTTTTTAACATATTTAAAGTTATTCTACACTTAAGAAAGAAAACTACTTATTTAGAAAATAAGTATATGCCATAATAACAGTTAATACATTCTGCGATACAGTAATTATTTCCTTAATTTATTATTAGTCACGGTTATAAAAATATTGAATAATAATTGGGTTTCCTTATCGTTATATAGAGGTTATCGAAAAAATATTCTTTAATACATTCATTGGTTACTAAGTCACAATATGTTAGTACTAGCTGTGCTAACTTCGGCCAATCCAAGGCTTAATTAAAGCACTAGGTTTTTTTAAAGTATATTACATATTATCATTATCAGGGCAGTCGTGGCGCAGGGGCACAAAGTGTGACTGTAAAATCGACTGGTGGTGGGTTCGTTATTTACATTTATATTTTCATTTCTTCGCTCTAGTGTCGAGGTAAACCGCGGCGTTGAGTTCCACCTCTCAACACACAATGCCTCCAGAACATGGCGGAAAGTGGGGAACAGAATGTCTTAACGCTAGATACCCTCTGCCTACCGTGATGTGCGGGAAGAAGGGCAGCGTGAAGCTGATTTAATGAACATAATGTTAAGACACTCCGTTCTACACTTTCCGCCGATTTGACTTATTATTTTTTCTGATATTTCTTATAAAAGTTGCTATTACAATATTAAAATCGACAGTGATCTAACATCCGTTCGATGTACGGTACATTATTTCACTATATCCGGTCGTGGCCTAACTGGAATGCATTGGCGCCTCGTCGTATCGTTCGTCTTTTATCGAAATCTACGACTGTCGATCGACATCCTGTGACAGTATGCGTCTATGCGATGATGGAAATATGACGTCATAGTTCAAGTAATGCATTATTAAGTGTTAAAGTAATTGCCTATTGTAATATTAGGTATAGACTTACCTATTGTTAGGTTTAAGTCATTTCCTGTCTAGAATGATGGATCATTATAATAAATATTGGAAAGGCTTCTAAAAATTGGAATAACGATGGAGAGTTCAGTTCTCTGTATTTTTATTCGCGGTAGACAAAATCGAAAAATTATATTACGTTACTAAACCCAATTCCAATGCAAAGCTTTAATTAAATATAATAAAAATAACTTAATTATCGAGCTTTGTCCTTATCATAGAGTTACTAGAATATACCTTCACGCAGTATCCCGCATATAGCAGGGTAGGCAGAAGGAACCTTGTGTTAAGACACTCCGTTCTCCACTTTCTGCCGAATTCATTGGAGGCATTGCGTGTTGAGTCGCAGAACTCAACGCCGCGCTTGGCCTGGACACCAGACCGAAGAAATGGAAATATAAATTTAAGCAAATATTTCATCTCCTCGAGTGGGGATCGAACCCACAACCAGTCGGTTTACAGTCACACTTTGTGCCACTGCGCCACGACTGGCCTCAACTAGAATACAATATGGATAATAACAAACACCTTTCTGATAAATCTGTCGCCGTGGCCGGCGCCACTCTAATTACAAGACAAGGAACAGTCTATGTGACATTGATATATATCTATGTACCCGTACGTCTGGTGACTCTTACTAGATAAGGGAAACAGTGCATACCACTAAGTTATTAATACGATATGCGTATACAGTTAATTATCGGCTTACAAAGACCTTGTACCAATTTAATTGAATTGTTCTCAGAAGACGTTCATGTTATGTTGTCGGATATTGCTGTTACAATGGCTTAGTTAGCCGCTATTAGATATATGATGGAATATAGTACCTAGTTCAAATCCTAATTAAAGCAAAATTTATATTTGTATTTTAAATTCAACCTGGTACCCATTGCCTAACAAAGTGCGGCATAAAGTGTGTTTACCGAACATAATCTCTGAAGGATCTTATCAAAAGAGGAACTTTCGCAATATCTTCAACTTCTTAACTTGTTAATAAAAAAACACATATTTTACCCAGGGCCAGAGATGGTTCGTGGAATTCTTATAAAACATTGCGGACGTTGCTAAGAACGACACAATATTATACTGCCATTATTATTGTCAACTTTTTCTTTACATTGACTTTGGATCACTCCGCTTTAGATTGTTTTTATGCAATTAAAATAATTAATAGATCTTTCCTGCTTTAGAGATCTATAAAACGACATATTCTGCTAGTTGTTCACCTTTCCTTTTCAGTTATTCATCCTTCATTGGTAAGGTGAGAGAGAGAGAGACAGAGACGGCTACAGATTATTTTCTTGGATATTTTTTTTTTGCCAGTTAAGATGGAAGTCCTTAGAGCTAACACACTCGTTAAGGACCATTTCTTCCTTTTCAGATGTTGGCATCCTGGTTTGCAACGAGCCATATAGGGAATCAAGTAGCTTTGTATAATCTTGTTTCACTCAACGACCTTCGGCACAAAACGTATAAAATACATAAATATGTTGTTATTTTATCTTTTTTTTAGCTTTACGCTGTATCCCACATGTAGCAAAAGGAGAGCTCGGGTAAAGAGAGAGCTTAGTGTTAAGACTCTCCGCTGACCACTTTCCGCCGAGTTCTGATGGTCTTGCCTGTTGAGTAGCGTAACTCAATGCTGCGCTTTACCTCGACACCAGAGCGTAGAAATGAAAACATTAAGTATTTAATTTCCTCGAGTGGAAATCGAACTCGTGATCCGTCGCGTTTACAGTCACATGTTTGAGGCCCTGCTCCGGCTGGCCTTTATCTCCTATCTTATTTTATCAACGTGGATAAAAATACATTTTATAGTATTGTCCTCTAAATAGTTCAGTAGTAGTTACTCAATCGTTTTAGTGCATATTTAAAGATCACAATGCCAGTCTCGATTTACAAACAAGAGTAAAATAAATTTATTTTCACCGCCAACGCACAGAGGTTCTGTTGCTCTGAGTCAGCGGCTATTTTAAGTTCGTTGATGCGCGTGCGCAGCGAACGCAATCACGCTCATAACTTGTGGCCACTATGAATATAGTACGATCAACAAGTAGTGGCCGTTATGAAGTTAGGTTTTTTTTACTTTTGTGCATTGTTCACTCGGTAAGGTCATTATCAAAAGTAAGAAAAATCAAATCTTCAAATCAAATCTGCGCAGCCATCTTTCACTATGGATAACTTCAGGGCGACCATGACTTGTTGGCCGTACTGTATTGCAACGGTTCGTTTGACAAATATAATATTAATGAACTTTTACTTGTCACATCTTAATAGACATCACTTATTATATTAACATTTTCATATTACCCTACGATATTTATAGTGATGCTATTGTTTTTATCTTGTAATATTTTTAGCTGCAGTTCGATTATCTCCCGTTTCGTATTAACGTTTATTGTAGAGTATAAGGTTTATTTATGAGTTAAAACATATTGGCAAGGAGTATTTTGTCATATTAAATTGAAGTATGTTTACTATAAGTTTTTTTCTTCTTGTGTATAACATTTTCCATTAAGCGTTATATAAAGGAGTGTTCGACAATATCGGGCACCCTTACTCACATGTGAACTACAATATCATTTGTATTTGTCACGGTCAACCACTTCGAATCGTTTTTAGTCAAAAGCTCCTGTTTATGTTATTTAGTACTCGAACATATAACAATATTACAAGTTACGGACTGGTGACAAGGCATAACGCGGCGTTCAGTTCCGCTATTCAACACACATTGCTTCGAAAATCCGGCGGAAAGTGGGGTAGGGAGTGCCTAAACGCTAGATTCACTCTGCCTACCCTTCTTTATGCGCGATACAGCGTGAAGCAAAAGAAATCCTTTGCAATATTTTTAAATAAAAATAGAATAGCTTCACGCTGTATCCCGTACACAGCAGAGCGAACACAAGGTGTTAAGACACTCCGTTCCCCAGTTTCTGCCGATGTTTTATAGGCATTGCGTGTTAAGTGGCAGAACTCAACGCCGTGATTTGCCTCGACACCAGAGCGAAGAAATGGAAATATAAATTTAAATATTTCATCTCCTCGAGTAGGGATCGAACCCACAACCAGTAGGTTTTACAGTCACACTTTTGCCATTGCGCCACGACTGGCCTATATTTTTATTGGAATTAAATTTTCATTGTAACTCATTTCTCAACTATATTTTTATATGTATAGTTAATACGCTAAAACAATACTGACTAGGTCGTTTTTATTTTATGTTAGTAATTCAGGCAATTAAAGAGCATCGACGGAGTCACTACCGAGCTGAGTATCATATTAACGTTTAATCAATTTGATCGCTAGCGATTCAAGTGAGGTCATTGACGTTGTACCAGATAGTAAGAAAGAATATGATATTAGATTTTTATTTAAGAGGCCAGTTGTGGCGCAAGGGCACAGACTGTGAGTATAAACGCGACTTGTTGTGGGTTCGATCCTCACTTGAGGAAATGAAATATTTATTTAAATTTTTACGCTCTCGTTTGAAGGCAAAGCGCGGCGTGGAGTTTCACCACTCAACGCGCAATGCCTCTAAAATTCAGCGGTTAGTGGGGAGCGGAGTGTCTTAGTACTAGGTTCTATATGCCTTCCCTGCCTTGTGCGGGATACAGCGTGAAGCTGATTTGTTTTGATGTTTTATTATTTTGATTTTTTTAGCTTCACGCTGTATCCTGCACATAGCAAGGTAGGCTGAGAGAACTTAAATTATTTATATAAATATTCCACTTATTTATTTTAGAAGTAGGTGGTATTACATCGTTATATTAGATATTTATAACATATATTATATATTTTTTAGTTCCTTTCTAGGATCCTTTTAAAAAAACCTAAAAAGCTCATTTAGTTTCTGTATAGTACACCCATCAAACATATTTAAACGTAGCGTAAGTCGAAATGAGGTCACAATGATTAAACCGAAACCTAGATTCCGTTGTAAGGCTCATCAGTGTTTCAAGATTACCGGTAATTTTTTAAATGTAATTACCGCTTACATAAATAACCATATATGGAAATATATTTTTAAATATATAAGAAATATATGTGTCCCTGCTTTCTCTGTGGTTACTGAAACAACATAGGAAAATAAATCTATATGTTTACAATTTGCTGTTAACGGATAAATGAGGAGCAAATGGAGGTAGTCTAAATTTGTGTTGTAATGCCACACAAGAAAAAGTTTATGTGTAAAGGAAAAGAACTTTCATAAAATTTGACATAGCTTCACATTCTAGCTAATCTAAATAGAACACGTTCTTCTTTGGTATTCAACTCGCAAGGACTCTACAGTAATGGATATTAGAGTGATATATCAGTAAAATTCTATTTGCTGCATTGTTTTTATAGAAATATACGATAAAAATAAATAATCGATAGTATGTAGACAGATGTAATGAGTCCAGTCGTGACGCTCGGGCACAAGTGTGCGACTATAAGCGCGATAGGTCGTGGATTTGATTTACACTCGAAGGAAATGAAATATTTTCTACGTTCATTTCCTCGTTGACTTATGCCACTCATCACCTAATGCCTCCAAAATTCGCTGGAACTTAAGGATCGGAGTGTATTAACATTAGTCTCCCTATCCTGCTACAAGCGAGATACAGCGTGAAACAGAAAAGAACATGCCTCTTAAACCTAAACGTTAAACGGTAAATCCTAATATCGATAATCCTGCAATCCGTGTCGGCTTGAAAAATGTCCTGACGTCGTTTGCATACAATAACCGGTTGTGAATGGCACGAGTGGGACGTGCCTTCTGCCTAGTTTCAGCCTCACATTATACATATACAAAGTTAAATTTTATTTTCTGAATGAATGTTCGAAATCAACGAAATTAGTTTTTTTTTTATGGCAAAGATGATAATATTACTAAAAGTGATTTTATAAGAGTTCCATATACTTATTTTACGTTTTATTTCTTCAATATTGTGTCTTGATAACAGGAGTTTCATTAAGTGTTACAATATTTAAAGTTCAAGTGAAACTCGCTAAGAATAAACCAAAAAAAACCAAGACCACGAGACTTGCATAAGCAACGCCCAAATTATATATAAATTCCTTTTTTATTATTATTATTACTTCGACTTCACGCTATACCGCATGTAGGAGGGTACGCATAGGGAGCCTAGTGATAAGAGCCTTCGCTCCCCACTTTCTGCCGAATTCTGGAAGCATTGAGTGGCGGAACTCAACACCGCGCTTTTTGCTTTGGCACCAAGAGCGAAGAAATGGAAAAAAAAATCTAAACCACAAATATCGCGTTTACAGTCACAGGTATGTACCCCTGCGCCCCGAATACCCACCACCCATCTTTGTTATTTTATGTTCATTAATATTATATATTTTTCTAGTTTCTTTAACAAACTGTCGTGCCATCTTTTGAATTTCTATACAGAATATGCTATTACATTGAGGTAGAACGAAACTGCTTTTTATCCTTATGAGAGCGTTGACTGAAGAACCTCTTTATGAGTCCCCGGAGAAACTTTCTATGTAGAGTAACTTACTTTGCTACAAGACTCGAGTAGATAGCTCTTAAAAATTTATAAAAATAATTATCTTAATTTTATATTGAAAATAAATTAAATATACTTGAAACTCAACATTTAATTCAATTAACTTCAACGCTATCTTCAATTGTTAACTTTGGTTAAATACATTTCAATCACACAGTTAGTTAATTGTTAAGGCGTTAATTCTTTTTAAACGTCGATTGGCATAAACAAATACATATGCTGGAGTAACAGAGTATTGAGACTCGGACAATACCGCTATTCTGTGGCCAACGGCATATGGGAGTTTCGTGTTACGTTTCGGAACCAGCTGGCACGCAGGAAGGCAATAAAACAATTTCTGAAACGCCACTCTGCAGTGTGTATGACTGGCTAGCTTTAAATACTTTTTGTTATTTTACTATTCTTCTATACTTTAATATATTTTTAATACAATGTTCGACTGTAATTCAATTATTATTTTTCTTTTTATCTTTTATTTACTTTGTTTCACTGTTTTATTCTCTTTGTATGTTTAATTAATTATTAAAAATTACCACAAAACAATATTAATAAGTAGATATTATACAACATATGTTACATATGGAGCTCGTTGTACTAAAGTCTTAGATGAGTGTGTAAAGGCCATCGTGGATCAGGGGCACAAGCATGCCAAAAGCGTGACTAACGCTATTGTAGGTTGTGAATTCGATTACCACTTGGGGAATGAATTAATTATTATTTATTAATATTTTTATTTCTTCGCTCTGGTGCCAAACCAAAAAACTCGACTTTGAGTTGGCCACTCAATACGTTTCAAAGAATTCGGCGGAAAGCGGGAGAGTGTCTTAACACTAGGTTTTCTCTACCTACCCTTTTATATACGGAATATAGTGTTAGGCTGATATAGTAGTGTATAATTTATTTGCAAAAAAAAATATCGATCGAATTCACTTTCGCTAATAGAAGAGTGACTGACACACGTGGTGACAGTGATGAATTGAGGCCATATAGACGAACTGACAAGATAAAGTTAATTTATAGCGTGTGTACGTTGCACCTTAAATGAGATCGAACTCTGTTACCGTCTTTGGAGGACGAATTTAATAACCTAAACCTAAAAATATTGCACATTTAATTTTTGGAATACGAACGCGTCACTGTTTTATTAACCTTATTCTATCTAATAAGAGCAAACAAGTTAAAACGATACGCGACAACAAGATAGATACATTTATATATCAAGATAGATTTTTATATCTAATATAGATTTTAACATTTTTTAAAGTACTTATTTAGAAATTCTATAAAAATTTGAACGTAGCGGGACTCGAACCCGCGCCTCCTGCAAACCGACCAGGACCATAAGTATTATATCTATCTATATATAGTATACATATTATGTATATTATAAGAAAGTAACTCTAGATTTTCGGGGATTCTCTCTTGGTTCCTTTTAGAATTAACGACGAAGACGTCTTACAATAACTGAAATGTGATAATTATTACTATATTTCGCTATATCAGTTTTTCTAATAAATCAATGGCTGGCTATGAGGATGCTATGAGGAAGGAGGAGGTGGCTGCCTGTAGGATACAGGTAGCTGTACCTACGTGTACGTAGGTACCTATACTAAATAATTTATAAACGTCTTTTAAGTAAACGTTGGTTGACGTTTATTTAAAAGACATTTATTGTTATTATTTCTAATGACTAAATAATATTTTATATTAATTAAAAAAAAGTAGTTAAAAAGTATAATTTATTTATATTGATTGGTTCTTATAGTTTTTTGTCATGATCACTGTGTAAGGTTAATTAATATAATGATATATATATATATATATATATATATATATATATATATATATATATATATATATATCTATATATATATATATATATATATATATATATATATATATATATATATATATATATATATCATTTGTAAATCTGCTACATTCAAGATGGTGTTTGACGATGATTTAAATTTAGGCAAGACATCAAATATCTCGAAATATTTACCGCATCCATGTCAAATATACATTAGCAATGTTAAACAAATTTTATTAATAACGTAAAAGCTCTTAAACAGTAAAGTTACATTATTTAAGTTTAACTGTTTTTTTTTATTGTTTTACTTAAAAAAAATTGCGTGTTTCCATTGATGTAAAAATGAAAGAGCTACATTGTTAAAGAAAAAATAGCCTGACGAGTTGACGGCTATCACCTATTTATTGTGTTGAAATGGGTCGCCGGTCGACGCCCTGCCATTTAATAGTAAAAAGGTTAGCTAGTTAGCGTAACACTCGAACTAGGTAAGGCTCTTAATCTTAATGATTTCATAATTGTTCAATAGATATTGTTGATGTTTAGTTACAGGGCCAATCGTGGCGCAGGGGTACAAAGTGTGTATGTTAACGCGAAAGGTTGTTGGTTCAATCCCCACTCGAGGAAATGACATATTTATTTTTATTGGCTTTTTTAATGGCTCTAGTGTCCAGGCAAAGCGATGATGAGTTCCACCACTCTATACACAATGGCTCCAGAAATCGGCAGAAAATGGGGAACGGAGTGTCTTAACACTAGATTCCATTTGTCTACCTGCTGTGTACGGGATACAGCGTGAAGCAGATTTTTTTTAGTATAAGTCTCCTTCAAATTGATAACCGTTGACACATTAACGACATTTCAAAACGAATTGTTAGGGTGAGCGACAACAGACACGGGCCAGGAGCCACGATCAACGCGTTCTATTTCTAACTGAAGACGTTGACCTGTTTCTACATGCACCGCAGGATGAATCAGATTTTCAAGAAACAAATATTTCTCATCGTATAAGAACAAGTTTCCTCATCCATTCATTCATTTTTTCTAGTGTAGTTCTGTATCAACAACGAAATAATATATGTAGGGATTAGTTTTTAGTTGCTGTTTTATCCATTCGATGTAACGTCTATGAAATTTTATACATAATCGTATTTAAATAATATAATATAATATTGTAGTCATTGTGGCGCAGGCTCATATAGTGCGACTGTAAAATCGACTGGTTGTGGGTTCGATCCCCACTCGAGGAAGTTAAATATTTATTTATATTTTCAATTCTTCGCTTTGACTTCCGCCACTCAACACGCAATGCCTCCAGAACGTGCAGGAAAGTGGGGAACGGAGTGTCTTAACACTAGGCTCCCTGCTATGTGCGGGATACTGCGTGAAGCTGAAAAAAAAAAGAATAATATAATATAGGTATTTATAATGAATCTAAGTTAATATTTGTAAATGTCTTTGTGTTTTCAAACAATAGATTTTTTTCACACTCGAAGGTCCCTTAGGGTCACGTATTGTATTTGTCTGAATGCAATATGCTTGTTAAAAACAAGTAAGTTAGTTAGTAAAACTGAGTCACAACAGCTTAAAATGATTAAATTTACTAATAAATTTTACACTTTTGAATATTTTCTATACAGTTTACTTAGAATATCAAGTTTCGTGGCTTCTTTAGTTACTTATTATTTTTAATTTGCAAATTATTTTAAATATTTCCGAAAGCCACGTTTTGTTCTAACTTTAGAAGGTGGAGGTTGTCCACTTTTCCTTTCCCCACAAGTATTGATTTAGCTCCCGACGAAAAAGTTTCTTCTATAATAATAACGTTTCAACTCTCAAAATTTAAACTTGAATAAGAGAATTGTTACTTTGCTTACATTGACTATAATTTGAAAATCTGTTAAAAAAATGTATTTCTTTTACTGATAGAACACATAAAATATTAAATTTAAGGATATGAGCAAAAATTTAAACATGTAGTTTTGGACTCTCCAATGATTTTTTTATATTATTTGAGAATTAGATGATTGAGGTCAGTCGTGACGCAGGGGCTTATGCGTGTGACTGTAAATGTCTCTCTGCCACTAGGTTCCCAGATTCCCTCTGTTTACGCTGCTATATGGGAGTTACGGCGTGAAGTAAGAATAAGACGTGTCGTGGTGTTTATTCAATCAACTTAATTATAAAATTATTGAGAACATTTCCTCATTCAACTTTGATACCGATACAACCTAACAACCACTAGCGTTTGCACCCTGTTCTTTTGTGCCACGACTGGATCTTAACGTATCTACTCGTTAAGATCTTAACGTATCTCGTATCCTAAAGATTCTGTTTTATATATTTAATTATTTACATACAATTCCAGAAGGATTGGTATGAATATTGAATACACTTTTGATGATACCAAAATAAAAAAAAATCAAATCAGCTTCACGCTGTATCCCGCACACTGCAGGGTAGGCAGAGGGAACGTAGTGAAAGACACTCCGTTCCCCACTTTCTGCCGAGTTCCGGAGGCATTGCGTGTTAAGTGGCAGAACTCAACGCCGCGCTTTACCTCGACACCAGAGCGAAGAAATGGAAATATAAATTTAAGTAAATATTTCATGTCCTCGAGTGGGGATCGAACCCACAACCAGTCGGTTTACAGTCACACTTTGTGCCACTGCGCCACGACCGGCCTCAAATTGATGATACCAATCCCGTTATTATATAGTATTAATACACCCCGTAATGTCATAACAGAATGTTAAGACAATCCATTTCTCATTTTTCAAAAATTCTGGAGGCGTTGTGTGCTGAGTGGCAGAATTCATCGCCGCGCTTTTCCTCGTCAGCAGAAGATAAATGAAAATATTGAACATTTATTTTCCTCGAGTGGGGATCGAACTCACAACCAGTCTGGTCTGTCTGACCTCAATATATCTCATAACGTATATTAAAATAGCGAATAATATTCACTTTAATAGTTCCTTTTCAACCAGATCGTGCCATACAGACGTCTATTGTGACATGATTAAAATGCAATGCAGCAAAAACTGAGTGGAATCAATGGATTCATGTGAAGATATTATCTCCCCATGTTACGTTGTTTCATTAAATATTTTTATCTTGATAATACTACTTTCTTTTAATAATTATTAATCAATGAAAAAGTTAAAGCTGATTAAGCTGAAACTTTTTATATAGCTTCATGTTATATTTAGTATACAGCAAGGCAGGCAAACCGGACGTAGTGTTGAGATACTCCGTTCCTAGCTTTGTCTTGTTACTAGAGCAAGGAAACAGATATAAAATATTGCATTCTCCGAATTGGAATCGAACCCACAATCGTCGTGTTCTGCAACGAGTCTCAAGTCGAATTCGTGTAACAGATACATTTATCAATATATTTTAATTATATATAATAGAAATTCTAGTGTGTTTCTAATCCATCGCTGCCACTTCAACCGAAAACTATTAGATTACACATTAAGAGAACAAAGCTATGTAATTTCAGTTGTGACCACAACATTTACGACCTGTTGCATCCCGAAGCTGCAACGTTTCTAGTCCTTTGTTAAACATCAATTCCAGTTTGCATTTCTCTTCCTTCATAATCTTTACTCTGCACTTTCGCACTTCCGCAATTGTAGATTTTTATAGAATTATTGAAAAATTTGTATATTTTATATAATTTCATTTATATTCATCTATTCATGTTTACTTATATCTATTTTTAACATTTTTTTAAGTGTTATTCCTCACTTAAGAAATAAAAATACTTATTTAGAAAACGTATAAAAATTTGAATGTTGCGGGACTCGAACCCGCGTCTCCTGGAAACCGACGAGGTGCTCTGACCACTAAGCCATACGTTCTCATCAGGCTACGTCGAAATTCTTATACGCTTTTTACAACTTATTTATGTAAGCACCTCTGCACTACAGGATATAGCGTGAAGCTGAAAAAAAATATTCCATTAAAATGCTGCTGCCTAAAAAACAGCCCATTCAAGATGGACATTTTTTGACTTCACCTTTTTGATTACCATGAGCCAGTAACAAATTCCTCGTCACAAAAATTTTGTCAGGCAACGAGTACTCCCGCGTCTTGTTTGCCTTAGCTGGGCTGACCTAAATATCCAACTTGATAATGAAAAGCTTCGTCGTCTCGTTCCGTAATTTCCACTCGGGCTGTCGTCGGGGACCGTTTGTTACCCTGTAATCACTGTGCACTGAATACATTACTTACATGCTAGCGCCTTCCCTTGTAAGGAAAGAGGCCACGAATGTCTTAGCTAAGCAATGATACTAAAGTTTTATGTTTCTTTAGTTCACGCTGTCTCCCGCACACGGTAAGGTAGGCAGAGGGAATTTAGTGCTAAGACACTTCGTTCCCCACTTTCCGTCGAATTTTAGAGGCTTTGCGTGTTGAGTGGCGGAACACAACGCTGCGCTTTACCTGGACACCAGAGCGACACACTTAGTAACACTGCGCCACGACTGGCCATCAATCTTATCGTGAATATTTCATAAATTAATTCAAATTGAATATATTTTTTATTAAAAAATACTATTGTTTCTTAGAATATTGATTAGTAAATGACTGCATAATATTTTCATAACATTTAGTTACTATGCTTTTTTTGTGCCATGAAAAATAACTTCATCGGTTGGACGCGCACAGATCGCGTGTCTTTCTGTGATCATCACAGCGCTTCCTATTCAAAAATTTTCTTCGACAATTCCGGCAAATCGTGAATCAAGTTTCTTTTCTATTCTCACTAAAGTAAGAATATTTTTTATGTGAAACTACTGCCGTGTAAATGATAAATCATATGTTATACAAACTATTTGCTTATATTTTGTAAATTAAAATTTTTGTCAATCTGTGGTAGGCTTTTTAAAATGGTATTGTGTGAAAAGTGATTGTAAACAAACACGGTTTGAACGGTGGAAAAAAAAATTTCAAAATTGGTTTAGTTATTTTCTAGTGCGACTCGATTCAATTACATAGCCAAATATATATATACATATATATTACAATTTCGATGAAATAACGATTTTGGTACAAGCCCTCTGCGCCTCTAATACCTGTGAATATTATAAATATCATAATTTATGTTCACAGTACTTACATTTTATAAATTATTAATAGCAAGACATTATCTAAGGGTTACAAAATAAAAGTGAATTATGATCGCAATCAAGAATATTTTTTTTTATTATAAGGGCCGACTTAGTCTTTGTTGCGTGACAGTGATTGATAGCAATAAAACGACTTATAGAGCTAAACGTAACTGTGTAAACTCTGTTTGAACTGTTCATTCTAATATAATAGTAGGTTGTTGTATTATTTTATAAATATGTAATATTTCAAATCAGCTTCACGCTGTATCCCGCACACAGCAGTATAGGCAGGGGAAACCTAGTGTTAAGACATTCCGTTTCCCACGTTACGCCGAATTTGTGTTGAGTGGCGAAACTCAACGCCGCGCTCTGCCTCGATACCAGAGCGAGGAAATGTTAATATACCTAATTTAAATAAATATCTCATTTCCGCGAGTGGGAATTTAACCCACAACCAGTGGTGCACAGTCACACACTTGTGCCCTTACTCCGCGACCGGAATATTTAATACTCATCACATACATTGCTTTTGA
The DNA here is from genome assembly GCA_917862395.2 of Heliconius sara. Taxonomy (NCBI): domain Eukaryota; kingdom Metazoa; phylum Arthropoda; class Insecta; order Lepidoptera; family Nymphalidae; genus Heliconius; species Heliconius sara. The sequence continues at coordinate 7,249,696 of OU860793.1, forward strand.
TAATAAAAAAAATATTATGATCCAACAAAAATAACTCAATTTACCAACCATTTTAATATATATATATAGTATACTTCTTAATTATAACAATATATAACTAATAATAATAATAGGAACCCAGCTGATCTCTGGGGAAAGAAATGCGTACGAGGACGCGGGGAGGGGAGTTCCTCGATTGTCATCCGAGTGCAGTCGCCTTACTCACGTCATTCGTGTCGGGTGTGTGAGTTTACCTCTTGCCGGTACAAAAGTTAGTGTGGATATACGTTGGAATAAAATTGTGTAGTGCTGTTGGATATAACATTTTGGGCCGTCTTTTATGAAACCAACAACGGTATGTTAATATATTTGGTGAATTTATATTAAATAGAGAAATAGTGAAAAATTCAGTGCTACATTAATTGTTATGGATGTGTAGTAAAAAAGATATTTAGTGAGTTAATATTAAATCGAAATCGTGGAAATCTCTGTACTAAATTGTTAGTGATGTATAGTAAAATATTCTGCAAAGTAGTTAGTGGTTTCTAGTGATGGATAGATTTCGATCACTATTGATTTGTACTCTAATAAAATTCACGCGTTGAGGAGACTCGTTCTATCATACATTATTAGAAGGGAAGCTGACTCCTGCGGGTCGAAATTGAACGCGACTCGAGAATTATTTAATAATTTTGTGGTAGTTTTGATTGAACACGAAATTTTATTTTAAGTGTTGCTAGCTTCTTTAAAGAAAACATAACGGAATTGATGCAAGAATAAACAGTTATTTTATAAATATACATATTTTTGTATCATTTTAGAACAATATATTATATAAATATTTTATTCTATTTCCTTAATATTCTTGATTTTTACATAACCTTTGTTTTGTAAGGTACTTGTCAAAATTGTTAATAATTATACTTCCATATTTGCTTGCAATATTTGCACACATGTGAAGAAACTATTATACATGATTCAAAACCAAATCTTCTTTTTATTTTTGAATTTTTATGGAAAATATGAAGATTTAAATAAGATTACCTAAAAAAAATCGTAAATAATAATAAAACAATCAATATGATTAGGGGGTAGAAACCGTTCCATTTACAGAAAATCGTCATTAACTTTGCACCTTTTAAAAACCAATAATATTTCTATTAAAGTAACAAGAATTATATTTGCTTAATAAAATATTATTATTGTTAAGTATTCTGTAATAATAAACCTCGTTACTAAATAAATAAATAAATCAGCTTCACGCTGTATCCCGCACACCGCAGGGTAGGCAGATTGAACCTAGCGTTAAGACACTCCGTTCCCCACTTACTGCCGAATTCTGGAGGCATTGCGTGTTGAGTGGCAGAACTCAACGCTGCGTTGAACCTCGACACCAGAGCGAAGAAATGGAATTATAAATTTAAGTAAATATTTCATCTCCTCAAGTGGGGATCGAACCCACAATTAGTCGGTTTTACAGGCACACCTCGTGCCTCTGCGCCACGTCTGGCCTCATACTCACCTCAACTCCTTAGTAGTACTCGCTTTTTATTTTTACTCATAAATGTTGCCATAACATACTAAGTTGAATATTGTATAATATATTAATTACGTAAATAGTTCAGAGTATATACCTAGTTGAACCCCCGCCTACCTCTCTTATATCCACTAGGCGCCAAACTAACCTCTTAGTCCAATGGGAACAACTCCAAAAACAAGCTGTAAGTCACATACTATTAGTCACACAGTAAAACGCGCGCTCGCTGCATTATAGCTCTTACTAGTTCACCTTAAAAGTTAAGTCACGGGAAGTCGTTTTGTGACACCTTTGTAGTTTCTCTGTAAGTGACTTCAAGAGTTGCGTTGTCAAGAAGTCTGATGGTTAGTGGAGGGAAACGTTTCTGTTTGTTTGACTTTTTTTTATAAATCTTTTTATACATGATATAATTTGTATAAAAACAAATCACGCAATGATTTCACTCGAGTGAAATTTAATTCTTTTTGTCTGGTTTAATTTATGGCAATGTGTCCTCTTCTGTCTCGTAATTATTGTACAGAAAATAATTATTTTTGATATAACATAATATATTTTTTTCTAATATTGGTTAATTGTTAAAATATATTCTAAATATATTAATATTCTTGTATATGTAAAATGTATATACACAGATGCCATTCGTGGTGCAGGAGCACAATCGTATAAAATTACTGTAATTTAATATTTTCATTTCTTTCCTCTGGTGTCGAAGCAAAGCGCGGCTTCGATTTTCGCCACTCAACACTCAATGTCTCAAGAAATTGGCGAAAAATGGGAAACGGAGTGTCTTAACTCTACATTCCCTCTAGTTCTCCTACTGTGTGCGGCATACAGCGAGAAAATGAGAAAAAAAACGTAGTAAGATTTCACAAGTTAATCTTATTTTATAAATTATGGCGTGTTTATCACTAATATATAATATATCATCGTACAGACAGCTCGATTTCACTCATACATATAACTTTTTATATAGGTTCTGTTCAGCGAGTATAATTTAACACAATGTATTGATTGATACCTTGTATAAGGAAACAAAACGTTATCCAATTTAACAAATCTCGCCGAACACGAGTCGACTTTTCTTTGTTTTCATGTATTGTGTTTTTAGTTCTCTAAAAAGCCGTTTCCAAAAACAAAATAATGTTATGGTCTATTTTTTCCTCACATGTAAATTTCCAAGTAAATGTACAAATCCTGTTTGTGGTTTCTGGTGTTTTCTTATAGAATAAAAGAGGTGAAAAATTATATATTATTTAGAATACATAATATTCTATATATCTAGGCGTCTAAGCCTAACTTCAATACACGATAAAAATATTTATAGTCGAAGTTAAATAAAAAAATAAACAGTCGAATTGATAATCTCCTCCTTTTTGAAGTCGGTTTAAAAAAGGCACTTGTCTGTATGTAAGTTGTAATATATAAAAAAATAATATATGTATATGAACGTATGTCGTTACATCAAGAATGAGAGTACCATATAAACTTTCCATATACACGCAAAAGTTTTAATTTCACTTACCCTTTACACCCTCTTCCCTTATTTTATATAAGACATTTGTGCCAGCGAGACTAAATTGAACGCTTCCAAAGAGACGAACCGTGAAATCAATAAATGTTATTACATACTTCTGTGCTGATTTCACTGCTTCTATGAAATTTTCTTACTTCAATTTTGTTAACGATTCCGTTTCACTAGCACTGACTGCACTCAGATTTAATGATATCTACTGTGTAAGACTTGTACTTAGACGTATATAAAATATTTTTTTTAGCTTCACGCTATATCCCGCGCATAGTTAGACAAAGTAGGAAAGTAAGCAGACAGAGATTAGAACTTGGAGACCTAGTGTTGATACTCTGTTCCTATTGACACTTTTATTTAGACCGCCGATTCTGGCATGTTGAACCTGAACTGGCCTCATATTTGAATGGTGATTAAATATTTTTTAAATAATTATAATGTGATACAGTATAACTTTAATATAACGACCCAATATAAGTTTTATCGAAATCCCCTAAAACTGCCCTTAAAAAAAATGTAATTACGAATACATTTGTTCAAAATCTTTTTAGCTGAGGTCAATATTTTGTAACAAATTACTTGATATGACGAATTATTTTCTATTTCCTTTCCCTAAACTGAGGTGGCACTGTATAACGTAGCTTTGTTGTTTTTATTGACCCACGTCTTTGCACGCCTGAACGATACGATAGTTAAGTTACTTAATAATATTAAGGTTCGCTTAGCTCATTCATTACTGTTGCCGATATTAGATTATGTTGACTCGTATTGCCCATACATATCTGACGAACAATTAAAATAATAAATAAATAAGTTCAGCGTTTACAAAATCTATGCATTAGATTTATCTTTGGTCTGCGTAAATTTGATCATGTTTATGGTCATCGTCGTCAGCTTGGATGATTCTCTTATGCTATCTGATATCGCCGCAACTTTTGCATGCTACTCTCCACTATTCTAATCTCTACAACTCTTTCTCTCTCTCATATTTAAAAGATTGATTATGTATCCTTGGTTTTCATTCACTTCTATGCGTCCAACTGAGATCCCGTAGAGGTAATTCTTAAATTACCTAAATTACAAAACCCACGCCCAATTTTGTTTCAGTTTCTTCCCGGTAAAATGTGCGATTCTTTGGAATGAACTTCGTTCTGAAGTTCGACATTCCAAATCACTGAACGATTTTAAAAATTGTTACACACATACAAACGTCGTATACAATCGTAATATACAAACTTTAAACATATGTGGTAAGCTTATGCTATATTGTTGGTTCCTTTTTGATTATACATGCTTATGTTTAAAACAATATTTGCACTGAAACGTTATTCCCCTTTTCTTACTTACCAACGGTTGTCTATAAGTCTGCTTGAAGCATTTTTTTTTAATTCTCCATGTTTTTCATTTTGTTTGGTTTTTTGTGTGCAATAAAGATTATTCTATTCAACTTTTGATTACCTTTTATAAATACTAAGACAGTCAATTTATTAATAATTTATACTTTCTTAATTTTTTGCCTTACATTGTATAGAGAAAAACTGACATAATAATATACTGAACATCTGCGTTTTCTGTTCATCGATTAATTATCATTCATGTTTGCGATGAGCCAATATGATAGACTATCATGTTATGTTTGTGTTATGGCCGATGGCCAACATTGATGCCACCGCTTGAAATAGGGCTGGCTGTAAAATGTTTTCTCGACGTACATTTTTTAAAAGATTTTATTAAACAAAATCTCTTTTTATATTGAACTAATTAAGATTATTAAAATTTTATAGATTTTATTGGTGTAATCTGATGTAACAGAAAAAACAGAACAAACTGAAAAAAATATAGTTTTGATATAATAAAATCATTTTCATTTTATTTAAAATATGAATATTTTAACAATTATAAATTATAAGGGATTCAAAACATTTACGACTGTTAAAATTGAAATGTTTAATGTAGATCATATAGAGCTTTTTTATACTTAAATGATGAATCTATTTGTCCAAGGCAACCTTTTACTACCTATCGCCGTTTACGGAACTGAATACGTATCAACAATAAGATTGGGCCGTGCCTCACTAATACGATTGACCTGGCCCAACCCAGAGGCTTAATTACCTTAGCTTTCTGATCTTATGTGCTTCGAACATTGGTTTGTTAATGATATGCCTTACTTTAAAGATTACGATTGATGGAGTTTATATATTTTATAAAATAAAAATTAAATTAGCTTCACGCTATATCCCGCACACAGCAGGGTAGGCAGAGGGAACCTAGTGTGACGCTCCGTTCCCCACTTTCTGCCGAATTTTAGAGGCATTGCGTGTTGAGTGGCAGGACTCAACGCCGCGCTTTTGCCTTGGCACCAGAGCGAAGAAATGGAAATATAAAGTTAAGTAAATATTTCATCTCCTCGAATGGGGATCGAACCCACAACCAGTCGGTTTTACAGTCACACTTCGTGCCACTGCGCCACGGCCGGCCTCAATTTTATAAATATCATATATTTTATGATATTTATAAAATTTTGGAAACCCTTTCAGATTGATAGAAGTTGAATATTATAAATGTATTAGATTGTTTACATTTTTTCTAATGATAAATATTAATATAATGTTATATAGTATACATGTAAGAACACCGATATGGTTTTAAAACTTTAGATTTTAATACGAATAAATTGTAGAGCATAGATACTGCAAATATTTTTTACCTAAATTAAATTATGAGGTTTTATCATCAGTCGGGTTATATATGCCGTTTTTAAAATAGATGGACTTATTGATACGAGAGAACTTTTTTCAGTTATTTTCGTTTAATTTCTCATATTCCGTTGTTACTTTATTAAGAGAAAAAAAATCTTACTTTATTAAATTGTTTTTATTGAGTTTTTTGGTTTATTTTTCGTGCTAAAGACATGAGCAAATCTTAACCATGCAACGCTTGCACTTTTCTCCCCCAAAGTATAAGGAAAAACAAAATCTCCAATACATACAAGGTGGCTGTTACTAACGTGTTCTAACACGTAGAAAAAACACGAAGAAACACGTAGAAATAAATAAATCCAAATAAATAAAATAAGGTGTAGTAAAGTGTGGGAGTGTCTTAATACAAATATGAAATTATCAATACAGGTTTGAGAAGCTTTGTTTTGTTTGTTTACATTTTGTCTCAAATCCAAATGAACAACAGACTATAGAGGTTCTAAGGATTCGAATTGAATTGTGAAAGTATGGTTTATAACTCACATTCTGCTGTTCAGGTAACATAAATTGATAACGTATTATAAAAAATATACATGTATATAATAGCTGAAACGATAAATATAAATTTTGCTTTGATCATATTACTATCTAATTGTATATTAGATAGTAATATGATCTAAGGATTCGAATTGAATTGTGAAAGTATGGTTTATAACTCACATTCTGCTGTTCAGGTAACATAAATTGATAACGTATTATAAAAAATATACATGTATATAATAGCTGAAACGATAAATATAAATTTTGCTTTGATCATATTACTATCTAATATACATACATCACAGAAAATATCTCAGGAAATACCTTCATGTCGCAGTTTAATTGGCTGACTGCAAACATCATATGGTACAAATAAAGAAAATACTCTTATTAGGAATCTTGAAAGAAAACGCTTCATCATTGGTATCCGCATTTACCTTCCTTCCTCTTTCTGTCTGATTAAAACAAAAAGTCTATCAATTGTCGTGGCAAGTAAGTATCTATTAATTGTAATTCAACGAGGATGTTGGTTTAAATTTAATTCAAATTCAATGAATCATCAGTCATTACTCATCCGCCTCTGGCTATTATAATTTTTTTAGCCTCACGCTGTATCCCGTAAGAAGAGAGAACCTGGAAACCTAGTATTCAGACATTCTGCACCAATAAGACACTTACGTTACTCATTACCATCGAATTATGGAGGTGGATCGTCGTTCTTTGCCTCCCGTTTCCAGAGCGAAGAAATGAAAATATTGAATATTTCATTATGTCAAGTGGGTATCGAATCCACAACCTTCCCGTCAACAGTCACACGCTTTAACCACTGCGCCACAACGGCCTCTGTATTATCTATTCAAGGCTGTATAAACGTTTTGTCTTTCATTTACGTAACAGATTAATAAATTAAGAGATATAATACCTATATGACAATTGTATTTCATTATTCGACATCACAGGACAAGAAAGCGTCCAATGACTAAGCGAGGACGTTGCTCTGCATCTGATTCTAAGTTGATTCAGCCTATCAATGCAATTGATTTGTCACGCAACAACCGAGCACCGCTAACGATCGCGCTATCTGTTTACAATCTTCATGTTTATTTTATGTATTATGTTGTGTTCCGCATACATACATACTTTGTAATACTTCAATTACTTTAATAATGAACTTTTACTCTTGGCATAGATGATAGTATGTTATAAAGTTTTTTTTTTTGCTTTACGTTGTATAGCAGGATAAACAAAGAGGGGGGCTGGGAACCTAGTGTTAAGACACTTCTGTTCCCCACCTCCTGCTTGAAGGCATTTCGTGTTTAGTGCCGGAACTTAACGCCTAGTATAGGAAATAAAATTTTAAATATAATATTTCATTTCTTCGAGTAGGACTCCAACACACATACTGTCGCATTTACAGTCACACACTTGCCCCTGTGCCACGACTGGCCTATTTGAAGCCAATTGTAAATTCTTATTTTAATTATATTGTTATTTCACGTCACAATTTTGTCTTTACAAATATAATAGAAAATAAAACACCCAGCATTTTGATCCATCAAAAAATTCAAATACATCCATTCAGCAAAGAATATTATTAACTAAAATTATAAAGCACTCAAGTTCCTTATAAATTTACCTTTTTGAATGTATTTAAGATGTAACTACATCTTAAATACATTCAAGGTTTTCTTTCCGAACTTGAAGTTAATGCTGTTAACCTTACTTCTTTCTCTTTTCTACTTCTTTCTTCTTTTTGTGTAGACAAAAGGGAACTCTGTAAAATTAACACTCAAATAAGCGATATTGCATAAATACGACAATTGACCGCCGGCCCAGATGACATCATATGACGACCTCCGCACTCCGTAACTCGCGGCTAATCGATGGTGTCGAAACCATGGGCTAATATGACATGACTTACAGGCCACTCCCATGATTCGCCATGCACTGTTAAGCTTTTATTGAGGGCTGTTGTTGTCGAGGATCGTACAAAATTTAAATGTTTATTATTGTTTAATGTATATTAGTTAGTCAGGTATATTGTCCAAGTATTTAGTCTCTATCCCGTATGTTGCAGGGTAGGCAGAGGGAACCTAGTGTTAAGACACTCTGCTCTCCACTCTCCGCTGAATTCTGGAGGTGTTGCGTGTTGAGTGGTGGAGCTCAACGCCATGCTTTGCCTCGACACCAGGGCGGTGTGAGCGGAACGGGTAAATGAAATAATAAATATTTCATTTCCGAGTAGGAATCGACCTCTCGCGTTTGCAGTCACACGCTTGTACTCCTGCACTATGACCGGCCTCCACTGTCACTATCTCGAATTCAATAAATTTATAAAGTTTATTGTAGGTACTAAACAAAGTATGGAAATATAAATACGTGTTTGCGTTATTGCTAATATTTAAATAAAAAAAATATTTATTAACTATAACATTTCAGTGTAACATTGTACCTAACATTATATCTATATCTACGACGAACAAAATATATATTATATATTTTTTAACTAAATACTTTTGATCAAACAAAATTGTTCTAAGCCAAATGATTATATATCACTTCTAATGTCCGACAAGCGTAAAAGCATTTATTTGACAAAACCACTTTGCAACAACACGCTCCATAATCTCCCCTATTTCAATTTATTTTGAAATTGCCACTTTATTTTAACTTTATCGATGTCGTAGCTATCGATTTATGAACCAATTAAATCGATATCGAAAAATTAAAAAGCACTAACTAACAATTTGACAATTAACCAATTTACTTAACTCGTAGAAATATGTAAATGACGGTTAAATTTTGTTCATTTACTTCTTGGTTCTTTTTTTAGCTTCACGCTGTATCCCGCACATAGTATGGTAGCCAGAGGGAACCTAGTGTTAAGGCACTCCGGTCTCCACCTTCCACATTAAATGCATATTTCATTTCATCGAGTAGGAAATGAACCCACAACCTGTCATGCCTATAGTCAAACGCTTGTGCCCTGCACCACGATTGGCTTCATATTATGATGTAATTTAGTATAAACTTACTATTTTCTTTTTCAAATGTAAACAGCCATAAACAACATAAAACATGAAGTGAATTTTTGATTTTCGAATCCCAAATTAATTTTTCACCCCCAGCAACTGTTGGTATAGCACAAAACGAATAATACGAATACAAAGTTACAGTAAAACGATTCCTTAGTAGCTATTTAGAAGTAAACTCTTCATTCACGAGTAGTTCATGCTGAAAAACATTTTAGTGTGAATTTCGCGTCGGGAACCAAAAGGGAGTTACGAAACTTTTGAAATGAATATGCGAAATGCTTTTAAATGCTAGTTTTTGGCTTTTATAAGGAGAAACTTGAAGTTTACTATAAATAACGTTATATTTAGCTTTCGTACAGAAATTTATATTTTCCTTCCTGAATATTTTAACAGCAACATTTATGTTCTATACTTATTAAGTAAACGTATAAACATTTTAACGAAGCGGGATTTGAACCTGCGCCTCTTTGGTAACCGTCCAAGAGGCGCGGGTTAAATCCTAGTACGTTCAAATATCTTTCCTAAGTGTGGAACAACACTTTAAAAATGTTAAAAATATTTATGTTCTGTTTACTTAATTGAAGTACACTTTATGTTAAATACTTCGATTCAAAAGACGTGACAGTCCTAAGCGCCTAGCAATACATGTATAAATGTATATATTTATACTAATTTGGTTAGATATGTTATTATTTAGGTACATTTAAATAACAACCGTGTATCAGTTAATGAGATGTTAGTAATATTAAAAATAAATAAAATAAATAAATCAGCTTCACGCTGTATCCCGCACAGAGCAGGAAGGAAGGAGCAGAGGGAACCTAGTGTTAAGACACTCCGTTCTCCACTTCCTGCCGAATTCTGAAGGCATTGCATGTTGAGTGGCAGAACTCAACGCCGCGCTTATTCTCGACACCAGAGCGAAGAAATGGAAATATAAATTTAAATAAATATTTCATCTCCTCGAGTGGGTATCGAACCAACAACCAGTCGGTTTTACAGTCACACTTCGTGCAGCCGCGCCACGACTGGCCTCACTGACTGCTTAGTAATATTTGTTCAAACAAAATTAGGTAGGCACACAGACCTATAGATATATTACCAAATATATATAAAAAATAAGAGGGCTTCAATTTCATCTTTGATTCGGTCTTCCAATCTCCACCAGTTTCGCTCATAATGATAATATTCTATAATTATAAAGTTGTTTACTTTTGAGCTTTTAACCCTTATCACCATATGGAGTAGGTATAAAGATGTGTTTATTCAATCCACGCTATTAATAAATAGAGCAAATGTTAAACTAAAATTTCAATTTGTAAAACAGACAAGTAAAGAGAGTACCGCTTTGCTGAATGTAAACCGCGTCATGTAAATTAACCAACGCATTTGCCACGAATGTATGCTGTACTAAATAAACTGAATTAGAATGTATTATGTAAAGTCTTTCATTTATTTAAATTTATTTAAACGGTATTGAATGAAAGAAGAAATATCTCTTACAAAATATCAGTGACGTATACATAAATAAGTTGTAACAAGCGTATAAGAATTTCGACGTAGCTTGATGAGAACGTATGGCTTAACTGTCAGAACGCTTAGACGGTTACCAAGAGGCGCGGGTTGAAATCCCGCAACTTTCAAATTTGTTTACGATTTCTAAAAAGTATTAGTTGAATATTATTTATAATACTTTATGCAGCTGCTTAGATTTTTTTTAATTAATAAGCTACAGTAAAAATTTACAGTATAAATTTTTTACTTTGTAAATGTAAATGATAAAAAAAGTCTATAATACAGCTTAGACTCAGTATGATAAACTTTGACATCTGACTCTATTATTATATAGATATTAATAAATATTCCACAGATTAACGATTATACTTATACATATATAGGTATTTCACTACTTTTACTTTACGTTCATAAATAAGTAATGTTTTAATGTATTTATTCAATTTTATATCAAGAATTTATTCTTTACAGGTCATACAAAGTTCCTCCTACGCCGTCCAACGCGGCTTCTAAATAAATAAGTAAGTTTTAGTTAAAAATAATGTTTCCAATTGCGTTAGTATATTAAATTAAAAAGCTTTCATTTATCTGTGATAAAAGAATAAAAGAAATAAGAAAGATAAAAGAAATGATCACCTGAGAAACCTATTTAGTACAAAGTGGGCCTTGAGTTTGATTAAAAAATATTTTAACAGTATTAGCCATCGTTGCGCAGCGATACAGCATCGTAATAAACGCGACGGTTATGGGTTCGATTCCCACCGGCGGTAATCTTTTTTTCATTAATTTCCGCGCCACGGGAACGCCTGTTTGGTAACAGGAAAGATTATGTTCCCAAACAACACTAGCGCGATGTCGAGTTCTAGTAATCGACACGCAACATCTCTTAAATTGGGCTAAACGTGAGGAATGGAGTGTATTAACACTAGATCCCCCTATCTACACTGCTATATGAGGGAAGTATAAAGAAGGGTACATAGGTGGAACAGGGTAACAGGATAGAAACAGCGTGAATCTGAAAGAAAAATGCTTTATTTATTTATAATGTCAGAATAGTGACTGAGTTCTGTAATAGATCACAATTTTGTTTATATCAGTACTTACTGTTCATATAAACAGCACTGATAAGAATTTTATACAACATTTCTCGTAGATATGGATACTTATGGAAGCAATATTCGATATCACTGCAATATCTTGGTAATGTGCCATACGAATGCCTTACAAAGCATGCCAATATTGTCAAGATACGTACTTTCATATATTTTAATGTTTAAGTAAATATATTTTATTTAACTTTTGATTTCAAATCTAAAAAAAATCAAATCAGTTTCACGCTGTATCCCCCGCACATAGCAGGGATAGGCAGAGGGAACCTAGTGTTAAGACACTCCGTTCCCCACTGCCGAATTCTGGAGGCATTATGTGCATGGCGGCGCAAATATATATTTAATCACCTCGAATGCGCAGAAGTACAAAGTGTGATTGTAAACGCGGCTGGTTGTGGGTTCGATCCCCACAATAGGAAATTAAATATTTATTTGAAATTTATATTTCCATTTCTTCTCTCTAGTGTCTAGTGAGAGCTCGGCGTAGAGTTCCGCCACTCAACACGCAATGCTTGCAGAATTTCAGTGGAGAACAGCGTGCCTTCACGCTAGATTTCCTCTGCCTATGTGCGGGATACAGCGTGAAGCTGATGTAATTTATTTTTTTTTAATTTAAAATAATTCATAAATGAAATTATATTATCACATATAAATACGAATGCAAAACAGCATCCAATAGGGTTTAGTGCCCTGTCTAGACGAAGCCCAGTCGGCTGCACGTAAATCACGAAACTAAGCTTTCGCTGTGTCAGGTTGGCTGTAGGTTCCAAACTACTGTCACTGATAGTACCAGCCCGCGGTTAAATATATTTTATGATTATACTAAGGATTTGTTCGCCCACTACTGCATCCTCGTTTATTATTAATATTTTTAAAATCTTATATGTCAAATGTAAAAATGTTGAGATTGTTATGCGCAAACGTAAAAGTAATATAATAAAACTACAAACAGTAGTTATGATAAATTTAGCCCATAACTAGATGGCCAATCGTGGCACAGGGGCAAAGGCAGAGTGTCTCAGCACTTGGCTTTCTCTGCTTGTGATCCTGCTACTTGCGGGATACAGCGTAAAGCTGAAAAGAAATAGATAAATAAAATTTTGAGCAAGTTTGACATAAGTTTATATAAAATTAAAATTGATAAAGTAAAGAGATATTATTTTGATATTAATTGAACAAATTCCTCAATTGTACTGTAATAACAAAAGTATATGGTTAGCCAACCGTTAAAACAATTTGATTTGTTCTTATCCTCCGAATTGTATTCAAATGATATCGCGACCAATCTCGTTCCAAAATTGATAGCAAATCAATTTCAATTAGGTATTTGAATTGTAATGTAGTAAGGACGTTCCGTTATAAGGATGCTCTGAACTGGCTTATTTCTTTTTTTGGTTATTAGTTGAGACTTTCCTGGTACAGGAGCACGAGCTTTAACATGACGGTTGTGGGTTTGATTATACCCCGAGTTGGGATATAATTTTTTTTTATTGAGGCGTTGGGTTTCGCCACTTAACACGCAATGCGTCGAAAACCGGCGGGTAGTGTCGGGCCGACTACACATTTTTTATTTGATGAATAAATGCAAGAAATTGATATGTTAAATGGAATTAAATTATAAAAACGTTGAAAATACAGTGAGCTACACATCAGGGGTGGTTTGTTAAATCAAATTCTCGTTATGAAAATAAACCCGAGCTCGAGGGAACTTGCATCTGTGAGGGAAATGTTATTACAGAGTATAAATCCAACTGCAGCGAAAAAGCTGACACTGTGTATTGGCAATATCGCCAGCTTATTTACTGCTAGCTATATTTTAATATGTGTGTGGTTTGTATTAATAGGTAGAGGAAACCTAGTGATAAGACACTCCGTTCCTCAGCTTCAGCCAATTTTACGAGGCATTGCGTGTTGAGTGGCGGCACTTAACGCCGGGCTTTTGCCTGCCAGTGCAAAGTGCCAGCGCGAAGAAAATGAAAATACTAATAAATAATAATTTATTCTATCTGGTTCGAAACCACCAGCGTCGCGTTACAGTCACATCCTTGTGTCCCTGTGCCAAGACGGCATCAATCAGTCAGATGATACGATGTGATACGATGAAAACTATAAAAGTTTTATGTATCCAATTGCAAAAATGATATTCGAGACATCGATTCTCAATTCGATTATAACAATGGTTTTATATAAAAGTATTTATCATATATACGATTCTGCTATAAAAAAAACTACAACAATACATTTTTTTTAATATTAAACCTTGACCGACCAAAACCGATTGCAAACGTCGATAGCCTTGACCGAGAAAAATAGTTTTTATAGTTTTTTTTTTTTTTGTAAATTTTCTGAAAAGAAAGCATAAATATGATTCAGATCTCACAATAATGGACGCACAGAACATTTCAAATAAAAAAAAAATATTTTTGTAATATGGTTCCGATCTCACAATAATGGACGCACAGAACATTTCAAATAAAAAAAAAATATTTTTGTAATCATTTGCCGTCACTCAAAATAATTACGACATGACATAAATTCACTGTATCGCCCATCTTCTGAAAAGATCAGTATTATTTTTTTTATCTTAAGCATGAAATGCTCTAGAGATATATTTCATTTAACTTTTTTATAGCATAGCATAACATGTGTGATTTTTTTTTTGTATAAAAAGTAAAATCGGATTTTTTCCCTTTTTTTATCAGCTTCACGCTGTATCCCGCACACAGCAGCAAAAGGAACCTAGTGTTAAGACACTCCGTTCTCACTTTCTGCCGGCATTCTGGAGGCATTGCGTGATGAGTGGCAGAACTGAACGCCGCGCTTTTGCCTCGACACCAGAGCAAAGAAATGAAAATATAAATTTGAATAAATATTTTGTCTCCTCGAGTGGGGATCGAACCCGCAATCACACTTTGTGCCCCTGCGCCACGACTAGTCTCAACTGGACTGGTCTCCTTTTTTCTTTCCGTTAATTTGTTTTCAGGGTCCCGTATCCAAATGGTTAAAATGAGGCTCTATTACTAAGATTATTGTCTGTCTGTCCGTTTGTCACCTGTATGTCATTAATCATGATAATACGATAGGTAAATGAGACATAAGATACATTTTTAACGTTTTTCTTCTCTTTTTTCTTGTCGTTTTTATAGATAATGGAGAATGGAGGTAGGGAACCCTTCGTGTGCGAATCCAACACACGCTTGTTGTGGTTTTTTTATTATTATTTCTCACTCATGATCCGTATCCATGGTAATTAATGCATTTCTTTTCATTATTAATACATACAAATGTTGTTTTAGACTACTACTACTTTGTTTACTAAATTGTTTAAGACATTACTAAACACCAGGCAATGGAATTGTATGTATGTAGCTATAAAAAATGCATATAAATATAAAATAGCATACGCATTATAAATAACAAAGTCTATAATTTGATATAGTATTTTAGTACTCTAAAACTAGGTCTCAACGTGAAACATTTGTTCGTCAATAATAGCATAACGACTTGGCACCCCGACCTGGTCTCCAAGTCACCTAGAGCCCTACTAACACTGATATATTTAGCTGCTTATTCATCTCACACCTCCGATAAGATAATTATTTAATTTACTCTGTGCGTATAGTTAATTAAAAGCGTAATTATACTTTAATATTTGAAGCGAAATCGACTTCCTGTCGTCAAATTTGTAATCGCTTCTGCGTTCTTTGAATTTATTTATTTTTTGCTTCACGCTGATTCCCGCACTATAGAGGTAGAAGGAATCTTGAGAAACCTACTGTTAAAACATTCTCATTAAAATCCATTCCCCACCTTCTCACTCACTAACTTTTAATTTCTGTTTACCCCAACAGAAAATTCTCATTATCATACATTTCTAAAAAAACAAATAAACAGAAAGATAATCTATTCATTTGAATAAATTATTATTGGAGTGTCACTTTGTTACATATTAATAATATAGTTACTCGTCGCTATTCGTTAGTCACCGTTATTAATAGTATAATTAAAACTGCGTCAATATTGTAGTACTTTTTACCGACAAAAGTAAATATTAGTATTAGCTTCAAGCTGTATCGCGCACACAGCAGGGTAGGCAGAGGGAACCTAGCTTTAAGACACTCCGTTCCCCTCTTTCCGCCGAAATTTTAGAGACATTGCATGTTGTTTAATTACTGAGAATATAGTACGTTCCTATCACCTGCACGGCCGCCGTAACACCCTACAATAGAAACAAAGCTTGTACTTCACATTAAAAGATGCCTATACGCTCAAAACCAGCGTGGGAGGCTATTTTGCTCGATGAGCTTGGGATCAGCAATTCAGCAGCCATCACTTCTTGGATTTATTAATGTTATAACTTTACTCTAGATAAGAATAGCCGTAGTGTTTTTTGTTATCAAAATAGTGTTACAACACTATCATCAGTTTATGGTGACCACAAAACATAAGGACAATCAGTTAATTATGGAACTTTCTTATTTTCTCTTACGAAGAGCGATTTTTTTTGTCAGCGTTGCAGTTCCAGTAAAATACTACAGTATAGTATGGACTGGTAAACAGGACTTATGACACACTATATTATTAATTAAATAAAAAATATTATCTCTAATACAAACTATTTTTCCCAATCGATTATTGAAAATGAGCTTAAAAAAAGCGTCTGAGCGTTAAGTTACTATTATTAATAACATGGCAGCCGTATTACATGAAATTTATTTTCCTTGTAAGTATTAAGTAAGTCAGTGTACCAAATCCTTAAGCTGTAATCTGTTGATAGAAAGATCTATATATACACAAATATATATTTAAGTATATTTGGCAGATTTTACCAGGGGTGTGGGACCATTGTGCGAACCCTCTTACTTCACTTTCTGAAGGGAGTAGGGTAGGCTAATTCAAACGAATATGAGTTGTAGTTATAACTGATAGACGGCTTGTATATATTTTATGATACGAAGTACAAACTTTTTAAATATATTCTCACACGAAGAAATTAATTGATATTTTAATTTGATTGCTCTGATAACGAGGCAAAGAGCGGCGTTGAGCTCCACCACTCCACGCGCAATGCCTCTAGAATTCGGCGGAAAGTAAGGAATAGAAGTATACGAAAGAAATTGAAATGTCTAAATACTAGGTTCCCAGATTACCTCTACGATTCCCCTAGCGATGAGGCAAAAAAATATAAACATATATCAAAAATATATTTTAAATAAAAAAATAGGTCAAAGTTTATACGCTCTTTATTTGTATCGTAGCAGCGTTATACCTACAGGATACAAGAGATTCGATGGTATAGATCAGTTTGTATGTGCCAAGTGCTGGCATTCTTTGTCTGAAGTGCTCGAGATAGGAATAACGTAGCTAGTCTGTATTATACGATGGAAAGCCCCGGCCTCATTTTGTGCTAAATATTTAATCTGGAAACCTGTCAGTTTAATTATTTCATTTAATCTGGAAACATGTTTTAAGTTTAAAAAACCATAGAAAAGATAAATGTCAAGTGGTTTTCAGTTGACTCTTACTACATTTATAGAATTACATAAAAAATATTGTCAATTTACAACTTATTTTGAGGAAAGTCGTGGCGCAGGGGCACAAATTGTGATTGTAAACGCGACTGGTTGCGGGTTCGATCACCACTCGAGGAGATGAAATATATTATTTTAATTTATATTGCCCTTTTCCTCGCTCTGGTGTCGAGGGCAAAAAGTACTGCATTGAGTTTCACCACTCAACACCCAATGCCTCTCGAATTCTGCGGAAACTGGGGAACAGAGTGTCTCAGCGTTAGGTTCCCTCTGCCTACCTATGTGCGGGATACAGCGTGAAGCTGATTTATTTTTTGATTTAACTTATTTTGCTTTTAACAGTTGGTTTATAACTTAAAATTACAGAAGCCCCGATTACATAATCCTTGTAACAAGATAAGATAGATCAAGTAAGTACGTAATATACAAACAGCTCCTCCGAAAGTTGGAACGCTAATAGCAATTGAATTAACGAGTCTACATCCGTTACAGTAAATGTTCTACTAAATGGATAAACGACATAATATTCTAAACATTTTGAGGCCAATCGTGGTGCAGCGACACAAAGTGTGACTGTAAACGCGACAAGTTGTGGGTTCAATGCCCACTTGAGGAGATGAAATATTTACTTAAATTTATATTTCCATTTCTTCGCTCTGGTGTCGAGGCTAAGCGCGGCGTTGAGTTGTGCCACTCAACACGAAATGCCTCCAGAATTCGGCAGAAAGTGAGGAACAAAGTGTCTTAACACTCGGTTCCCTCTGCCTACCCTGCCGTGTGCGGGACAGCGTGAAGCTGACTTAATTTAATTTTATAATCGATGTATAATATTAAATTTTTTCTGCCGTTGTCGTCGTGAGATCCTCTTAAATATAATTTAATATAATGTTAGAATTTGATAAAGATATTACCACGTGCACTAACCAAGCCGAACGTATCGTTAAGACACTGTCCCTATTAAGCCACTTTCGTTTACCATTATCCGCCGAAATCTGGAGGCATTGCGGGTTGAGTGGCGAAACTCAACGCCGCGCTGTTCAACGGCTATCTTTACTATTATAAAAATTGTATTTTATCAAAATTATTTAATTGAACAAAATAAACCTTAGAAATACCTAACTAATTAAATAAATACCCTCATTCGAGACAGCGTGCTGAACCTAAAGGAAGATCGGTTCTTACAAAGGACTATTCTGTTTGTGTGAGATCATTATGCGCCACCACGCGCCGATAGCCGTGTAACAGTATCTCACTCGTTTCCGTTCGCACCCCCCCCCACTCTTCGCCTGTCTTATTTATTATTAAACCATTGGTAAGACTTCAGCATAAAGTTTATTATATTGCTTACTTTCTAGAACGGGGTTCGATGTCTAAATTAACGAGCCTTCATAATGATTGCTTATATTTTATGTATGGAGTTTGACGTCAGTTATGGCGGCAGAGGCAGGATGTGTGACTGTAATCGCGATAGGTTGTGGATTCGATTTCCATTCGAGGAAATGAAATATTTAACATTTTAATTTGTTTGCGCCGTGTCGACGCAAAGCACGGCGTTGAGCTTTGGCGCTTAACACGCATTGCCACCAAAATTCAGCGGAAAATAGGGAACGGAGTGACTTAACTCTAGGTTCACTCTGCCTACCCTGTTGTGTGCGGGATACAGCATGCCCCTAAAAATATATGTATATGAGCTTTGACTGTATTACGGTATTTCTTTTGTTAACAGATGATCACTATGATTTTATGAGAGCGTCGCGACCTGTAAAGTCGCATTGTTTTTCGCCATCGAGATGGAGTACGCGCGCTTTGTAGCGTGCGCTGTACTATTGCTATGTCCTCTCGCGCTTAGCCGGCACGACGACGACTTCGCATTCGACAACAACGAGGAGTTCCAGGTCAGTCCCTCTCACTTCTCAGTACAGTGTGTTTCGAAATATTCAAACAATGTCACAAATGATAATGTCTCCATTGTCATAAAAACAAATAAAAAATAAAATTTTGCATATAATAAGACGAAATAATGTACCGAATTTCAATTGTCTTTTATGCAGTCTCGCTTTATTTCTGCGAAGAGGGCCTTTGAAATGATTTTCTTTTGAATTTCCAGGTTGAATTAACAGCGAACCATTCAGAGATAGCAAAAAATGGCCTAAGAAGGTTATGGGGCGTTCCGGATACATCGGCCTACGTAGGACATCTATTTAGAATGGAAATCCCTAAAGAGGCTTTCTCTGGGGAGGTTTTAGCATATAAGGTACATTCTACATACATTTGGTTCGTCTCACAAATCGAATTTTGATTCAGCCTTACAGAATTGTAGCGTTCATAGGATACTTTTTGCAAATTTAAAAGTAAATGCATAATATACATTGAGTGTATTCCGTAGTATTCGTTCAGTTATTTATGAACACATTATATGAGTTATATTGGTTACTAGGATTTGAGTATCTCACGCCTAGATTTTGATCATCAGATGCAAATCAAAATCATCAGATGCATGCTTTTGTTGAACTTTTCCCCATCAATACTCTATTGAATTCCCCATCAATACTCTATATATAATATTTTTATTACAATTGTACTTTATAGTACTTTTTAGAATTACATATTACATTAAGAACCCCTATGCTATACAGGTTAAGAAAGAAGACGGTCGTCACTTACCGAACTGGCTGGCCGTGGACACGAAGCACGGACTAATAAGCGGTGTACCTCAAAAGCAAGATTTGGGTTCCCATGCCTTCACTGTAGTCGCACACGGTCGTACACATGGTCTGACCGCCACCGATACATTTACTATTGAAGTAAGTTGAATGTTTCTTGTTGTAAGTCTCTCCAGAGCCTTTTGTTTCCAGAGTACTTTAGGACATAGTTGATTCATATAATCAACTATTTGAGATGAGGCTAGTTGTGGTGTAGAGGCGCATGTGTGTGACTGTAAACACAACTGGTTATAGATTCGATCCCCACCCGAGAAAATGAAATTATTTTAATTCATATTTTCACAAATTTTTCGCTCCCGTGTCGGGGCAGAGCATGTCATTGAGTCCCACCACTCAACACTCAATGCCTCCAGATATCGGTCGGAAAAATGGAGAACGGAGTGTCTTAATACTAAGTGAAGCTGATTTAACTATTTCAGATATATCTATTATAGTAGGAGTACTCGTAACTGTGTGGTCAACTTATATTAACTGCATAATACGCAGCTTGTCAACTTCCAAACGGAATAAGCATTATTTGACCTAATTTGTCTTTTGCTGCAATGATGTCACTATTAAGCCCGGTTTCCACTGCGAAAGAGAAATGAGCGGGTAGCCGGTAATGCTTAGGCGGAACGGACTCCACTTACATACAACTTAAATCATATACGCTTATATTTCCACCAACAAAGAGTTTTGTATTTTCTAATTTCTACGCTCCGCTCTTTAGAACTTAGTGAGTTCATTTCAACTCTTTCTGCTGGCTTGATCTTTTTCGCCTAAATACAAGTATGAGATTTACTTTTGCGAGTTCAACGAAGTCCTTAATGAGCCCGCTCCGCTCGCGATGGAAACCGGGCTATGAGCTATGATCTGTTTGAAATATTATTAATCGTACTTTTATGACTTTTTAAAATATTAATTAAAACCTTAAGTATATATTCATTTATTTAAATGAATATATTGCATTTATAAATAATAGAAAAGAAAAGGTACTTATCAATTTAGTTTTATTTTACATATTGGCATATTAATTCTAAAAGGACAACGGTTGCACATTGATGACAGGTAAAAAGTGCAGATGAGAAGCCACAATCTAAATACGGAACGTGTGTGAACAACGAAAATAGACTGGTTTTGGTGATACTCATTGATGGCAACTTCCACAAGATTTCGCCGCGCTCAAGAATACGAGCGCTGATGGAGCTCGCTAGCTTTATGGCGTTAGATGGGGTAAGTTAGATTTGATTACATTAAAAAAACCGGTTAAGTGCGAGTTGGAATCGCCCACAGAAGCTTCTGTATTAATTTTACGATTTAGTATATGAGGTTTTTTGCCGTGTGATCCCGGCCTAGAATAGGATCATCCTGGTACTGGTGGTGTCGTAAGAGGCGACTAAAGTACGTGTGGTAGAGTCATGTCACCAGCAATGGCAACACGCATGGGCAGACTCGACCGGATCATTACCACCCCCGGCATTTAAAACCAGCGTGAAGTAGTGGCTTTATGCCACTGCGTTTCGCATCAGGTAATGCCGGGCCCCGGCGCCCAACCCATCTTAATAGGCCGGCAACGCACCTGTAGCTCCTCTGGGGTTGCACGGGGCCGTGGGCGGCGGTAATCACTTACCATCAGGTGACCCGCACGCTCGTTTGCCGTGTCTCTTCCATAAAAAAAAAAAAAATTAGTATTTCTTGGCTCTGGTGTCGCGAGGCAAAGCGCGGCGTTGTTTTGCGCCACTCAACTCGCCTCCAGAATTTTGCAGAAAGAGGGAAACGGAGTATCTCAACACTAGGTTCTCTCTATCTATCCTAAAGTGCGCGGGATACCGCGTGAAGCTGTTTAGCATATAAGGTATGTCACTTAATACCAAATTTTATAGCGATTTTTTTATTAGATCCATGAGCAGTACCCTATATTTTGATTATGCGACGATTTTCATACAAAATGCAGGAATATCGGTGCATTAATGACTTTTTTAATTTTTTCTCGGCTTCAAGAAACCATAGAATATTTTATATTATTTTAGCTTGATATATACATGAGATCTCGGGATAAATGGTTTTACTAAATAAGCAGATCGACAAGAAAGTTACCCTTTTAAGGGTTCCGAATTTACCTTTTGAGTTACGAACCCTAATTAATTATATGCACAACGCCCTTTGAATTTAAAACGTTTAAACCAATAAAATGCGAAGTATTCCTATTTTAAGATATAAATGTTGATGTTGTGGCTTTATAAGCTGGTTGATCGACATTCTTCTAACATAAATTGCAAAAAATATAAGAAAGACTTTAACATTTGGCAAGTTTTAATCTCAAATATCTTACACAGGAATTACAAGAATATTTATATAAAAAGAATATATATATATTAAAATTATGTATTGAAATAAGTTTTTTTCTGCACACAGCAGGACTTGAACCAGTTAACTCAAAAATCTTAACACATTTCACCACCAAACATTCTTATACTTCTCGTATATTTGGAATAGAATTTTAAACAGTAAATTCCCGCTATATCGGATTCCAATAACTCATAACCATTTTCTATATTTGAATATTTTCAACGTTTTATTAAGCTATAAAACACGGACGGGAGTGCGCTTCCTGTTCGACCCACTGTCGTGCTTCGGTAGCATGAAAATGAATTTTCTTTTATAAATTTAGAAATAGTGAAACGAAAACATTCTGAGGCCGTCGTGGTGTAGGGGCACAAAGGTGTGACGGTTGTGGGTTCGATCCTCACTCGAGGGATTCAACTATTATTTATTAATATTTTCATTTCTTCGCTCGTGCACCAAGGCGTGCAAGACACAGTACTATATGGAGTATCTTAACACTAAGTTCCCTCTGAATACCCAGCTGTATGCGGAATACAGCGTGAAACTAAAACGAAATACATTAACGAAAACGTAATCTCCTGCCTTGTTTTATATATTACGTGTTTTGTTTTTAAAAGGCAAGTAGTAAAACAGTAGATCATCCATCTAAAATAAAATACGACAGCTATAAAAGCATTTTCTCTCGTCATTTTAATGAATGAGAATGTATTTGCGTTGATTAAACGTGAGTGTATAATTTTAAAAGGATATGGGCGCTCGTGACTAGATTTTTAAAGTAATCTCTGCCTACAAAGGTTGATGGCATTAGTGACTTTAATGTTAATAGCTTTGATGTTTCAGAATATGTATAATTACAGTTTTGAAAAAACCATACTTTGTATGTGGATAATTTAAATTTACATCTGGTTTTTTAATGAAATAGTATTTTTTTGTATATCTGTATAAATTATGAACATATTCTTCTATGTCAACATGCCAATTGTGGTACAGGGGCACAAGCGTGTACGTGTGCCTGTAAATGGTTGTGAGTTCGATTACCACTCGAATGAAATATTTTATATTTTTATATATCCGCGCTGGTGTCGAGGCAAAGAGCGGGGTTGTGTTCCGCCGCTCACATACGCAATGCCTCGAGAATTCAGGGAGAACGGATTGTCTTAACACTAGGTTCCCTCTGCCTACCTTCATGAAGTGAAGCTAAAAAAATATAAACATTCATTACGAAATAAGCTGCCAGTAATGGTAAAGTGGCAAGTAACACTATAATATCATTAAAGTTTTCTTCAAACATAAATCAAACTCGGTCAACCATTTGTTTGTTTAACGTGCTCAACTCACAAGTCCTACTTGAGAACGTGACTGGCAATGTTATTTATAATATAGATGTTGCCCCGGCTTAACTGGACAAATATGGCATTATGGTGTCCTATCCAGCTCTCCAGTTCTCAAAATATACAGAAAATAGAAAATAAAGCTATATATCACTCACTCTTGCTATTACACAACAAAGAACAAAAAATAAGAAGAGAGAAGAGAGATATTCAAAGAATTAAAACTGCCGTGGTACAAATGTTGTACTGACATTATACATTTTAAAGTATAATATTGTGATTTTTTTTGAATTGCACGTTCTACCCGGAACTAGTTAAATAAGCTTTCCCAACCGCAATGGCTACTAGTTTAAACGGAATGTGAAGAACGCAGTGGTTTAACTTAACTTAGCTTCTCGTTGTATCCCTAGCTGTAGCAGTGTAGTTGTATCCCTAGGGGTAGTCAGAGGGAGCGGAACCAAACGTTACGGTAAATTTTATTTAGTGAGGTTCAATATTTTTTTTGGAATCCGTTACGTTTTAAATCGTTATTCCGTTCTTGGGAAAACAAACTAATTATTTAGAAAACGTATGAAAAAGATGAACGTAGTGTATGAACCACACCTCTGGAAACCACACCAAAACCATCCAAACCAAACCGACCAACCGGGATACCGGGAACCGAGAGACACTGGTTCAAACCCCGCTACGTAAAATTTTTTTATACGCTTTCCTTACAAGTATTTGAGCTTAATGTTTTATGTCTTTACTTATAAAGCTAATCACGCTATGTAAAACTACTAACGTCCCATTAATTACACCCGACTTACCTACTTCTCAAATGAAACTCGATGTACCTACTAGCTTGCGTGAGGACGGAGGAGGTCGCATGCCTTCACTCGTTACCTCAGCGAGGTTTCCATACGATCGTCGATATCGAGTTTACTATAAGTGCTCATTACAATTTCTTTTACATACCTTTAATTAGGTCATGATATAGTGAACTTTGCAAAGCAAATAATTTTTTGTTACGGAACAACGTTCTAATTAATAAAAATAATAATAAGCAAACACCATTGTATAGTAAGAAATAATTATATTAGTATTAACAATATATTATTAGTAATTGAGGTCGTCGTGACACTGTGGCACTAGCGTATGACTGTAAACGCGACGGTTGTGGGTTGGATCCCACTCGGAGGAATTCATTATTATTTATTAATATTTTACATTTCTTCGCTTTGGGAACAAGGCAACAAAAATCGCGATGTTACGCTGCGCCACTCAACACGCAATGTTTCGAAAATTCGGTGGAATATGGGAAGCGGAGTGTCTCCTGTATATGATATTAGGTTATTTTCACGAGTTCGAAACTTGCATTATATACATAAGAGTTCATGCTGATTAAAAAAAACAATAAAAGAAGGTTAGATAAAATAGGTATTGGCCAAATTTAGTTATTAATAAGCATTACATAGTGTTTACATTTTTTTTCAGGATGAATTTTGGATGGAGCCATACAAGGTTGAGTCCGCTCAATCTCACACCGTTCTTATGACCGGTGTGGGCACAACGAAACGAAGGAAATCTGAAGCGACTACTGCTATTTATTTAAACGTGAGTACTACTCTATTAGTTTGCCAAAATAAATTAATTATCACCTTTCAATGCCAATTTAACGTGATAATTAAATTAATTGCAATTAATAAGTTACTTACGTTTTAAATATTCTAATGTCAACTAAAACGCTCGGAACGGAAGGAACGGCCTAAACTGCCAAGGAACTGAACTGACGATTCTATCATCACAATTGATATTAATTTAATATGTTTCAGACAGTAAAAGTAGAAGTATCATACTGTACGAGCGATGGAAGTAGATTTTATTTTCACTTGAAATGCTTATATTTATATTATTATTTTATAATCTGGTCTAGTAAGATAAGACTTGGCGGTAAGGTAAAACTTGTGATTGACATCCGTCATCGAAATGATATCTAAATTGTATCAATTTTATTTTAAATTGACTATTATATTAAATTATTTTTGTTAATATAGGTGGGTTGCGGCGAAAAACTATGGTCGCGACACAAGGTCCTTGTAGCAGGTCTAAGGGAACAGTCTCGTGATGGCACACTTCACCAAGTACTACGCTTGCCAGTACTTGGCTGGCGGCTGGTTGGCATAAAGCCTTTGCCACGACTTAAAAGACAGGTAAATAGTCAAGATAACGTAAACTATACCCGATTACTTTAAGAATTTCGAATGTATTGTCATAAAAAAATAAACATATTACGTAAGCGAGTTACTAAATACGTATGTATAGCTTGTACTTACACACTTCTACAGAGTGTCAACGATTTTTAAACAATAATTTCTTTGAAATTTCTTTTGAAATTCTTTGAAAATTATAAATATATAATATTCTCTTTTTAATATTATTTTATATAATTAATTTATTAAAAAAATATATTTTCAGTCACCTCTCGATGAAGGGTCCGGCATGTACGACATGTACGACGAGGAGAACGACGATCAATACAGCGGCTACGACGAGGACGACGAGGAAGACGACTACACTAACATAGACGTTGGGCCTGCGCCAGATATCGTGAGTAATCACAGTTTATTATACTTATACATATATATTAATACATATACATAAAATTGACGAGATCGTGACCGCCCTGAAGCTAGTTCCTTTTTGTACTTTTTATTAGTGACCAATGCGCGGCACTTGAGAAAGTATCTTCAGGGCAGCTTCGACTCGATCGGACTTAACGTATATAATGTGTTGCCGTTCTAATAATGTAATCATTTAACGCAAGTACTTGGAGTTGGCTATAAGAATGAAAATGCTCTAATAAAAAAATAAATTTATTGTTCCTACTTTTTATACTAACTTATAATGATGTACAAAAAAAACATTTGTGCATCTTCTATACATAAATCTCCTCTATTAAAATATAACAAATAAAGAGATGATAATTACTATTAATTCGAAATTATTCATGAACATCTCAATAGAAAATACTTCAACATATAAAAAGGAACAGATAAATACTAACCATTTAATAAAAATGTAAATAAAATGGCTTTAAATGTCACTTTGCACTCGGTGATACTGTGTCTTAATCAATATAACATCTGTGTTCATTGATTTACTAATAAAAATGGTACTAAATAAGAGATCATTCATCATAATGGTGAAATTATTAAATCATTCATTTCTTCATTATGTACCGATCATATAATATCGCATGAACATTCTTATAATCTGGCAAAGAATTTTTTTTTATTTTAAATCATATATAAATTATTGTTAGAATCTGATTCAATTTTGCTAAAATATTCAATATAAATCTTTGCCACATTATAAAAAGTCATTATTTGTCACGATACATGTCATGCATAGTCTTTAGTTAAATGTTTCGAAAAGTCTTATCATCATACTGCATCCATTTATTCATTGGAATTGTATTTTTACTTAACATTGTTCCTTTGCCATTTATAATATAATACATTCAACCCTATTTTTAACTGTAGACTGAAAATTTGTTATTGTTTTCCAATGAATAAAATATTAGAAAAAAATTCAGTTTTACTAACGAAACTATATAATTTAGAAATGTCTATTAATAGTTTCCGATCTACTATGAGATCCCGAAATTATAATAAATTAAAATTAATATATTAACTGCAACTTCATAAATAATATTTAATTATCGTTATTTATTAAATTATACTAAAAGCAGTTTTGTACCTGTATATTAAATTGAAGTAGTTATAAATGTTAATAATATTGTATGTGGAATGGAAACCTTGCACTCAAAAACAATGCAAATGTAGAACAACCTCCCCGGGGCCACTGCATGGAATGCTAAACATATAATTAACTATCAATCTTAACTTTAACATTAAACCATATAATTTTATATCTATTTTATAAAACTATAAAATTCTCAATTCAGGGTCTATAACGAATTCAAAAAATATATTTTAAAAGTCAAATATAGATTTAACTTTAAATGTTAAACACATATACATCTTTTATTTAACATAAACTACTAAATCATTATCATCATCTCTTAGGCGTTATTCTCAGTTAATTTCATGAACAATTCTCACTTTTATCATTACATTAAATAATTGTTAGAATACATTTTAGTGTAGATTTTGTTTTGTGGTTATTTAAAATGAAAAAAAAAATGAAATTTTTATGTTAAATATTTTCATATTAATATAATAAATAATCACACACGATTACTACAACTTATTACATAGAGAATCACTAAACAAAGTCATTTCCTAAAACATTTAATTTAAAAAAATACATAGTCTTAAAGTTGTTATATTAGTAATGTTACACAATACACAAGTTTGTATATTATACAAGTAACATTGCTAGTATACGAGTGGGTGGCAGTACTAACGTAGTGTGTACCGCGCGGCGGCAGGTGGGAGTCCCCAACCCCCCGCACCCTCACCGCCACCACCACGGCCAGCACCCCGCGCCACACACCACCACCGACACGTTTCAGACCGAGACCCCCGACGCGATGACGACGACCCCGCCCCCTCAAACCCCGAGCCCTGAATCCCCAACCCTGACCCCAGAAACCCCGACACAGACCCCCGAACCCCCAAACCCTTCGCAAGCCGCCCCGCTCCGAGAGGAGTACTCGTCGGAAACCCCTGACTCGACCACTAATATGTATACAACGGAGGTTTGTCCCAATCTCCATCGCATGATTCGTGATTTGTCTTGTATTGTCGTGTGATTGTGTGGTGGTTTTTTTTTTGTTTGTTTATTCTTGTCTGACTTCTAACCATTTTGCACGTACAGCCGCTGGAAGACCTTGTCCCGTTTACAGGGATTACATTACCATACTGTTGTGGCCTGAAATTTATCGCTCGAGTATTTAAGTTAATTAATTTCTAATATATTAACGCTATAAATAATAACTTTTTAATATATTTTCTTTAGAATTTTTTGTTGTTTTGATGTATTGCAGTTACCTTGGAAATGTTTTTTTTATACTCATTTTTGATATCATATGGGTATAATTGCATTTTGATAGTATAGTTATTATCTTGCATACGCCATAGTAGTTAAAAATGTTTGCAATTTAGTCATAGTTTAGTTTTCGATTTTAGTAGATTTTTTTTAAATTAAATTTAAAATATATTTTCGTAATTACATTTATTTAAATTTGTTTCATTCTATACAGAATCAGAAAGTGAAAATCACTCCATACTCAGAATCGGCTTCGGAGTCCACTAACATTAACGTCACCAAGGAAGCCGTCGACCGCAATTTCCACCATGTCCCTGTAGTAATAGTACCTGAAGAAATAACCACATCAACGGAACCAGAATTGGTATGTCTATATTTATTATTAATCAAGTATTTTTTTAATATCACATTCTGAATCTAACTCACATTTTGTAGTGGTTTATCAAAACACTAATTTTATATCGCGTGGGAGTGGATTTTCTTAACAAGGGTTAGAATAGATAAGGAATCTCAAATCACATTGTAATTTAATTTGTACATACATAAACTAATCTTGAAGATGTAATGGCAACTACGATTTTATATATAAATGTATATATATTTTTTAATCTGTAAATCTTAAAATCCAAGTCAATTATAAGAAAATAAAAAATGTTGCCTCTATATCTGAACTCCATCACGTTGTGAGCGTCCGCATGGCACTTTCAGCAAACCGTTATTATACGCGAGTCCAACGAGCTTCCCGTGTCGTCGGAACTACCAACCACACAGTCTGTAACTGAAGAAACCTTAACTACTCCAATGACGACATCAAGTACAACGACTTCAACAACGACGTCAACGACAACGTCGACGACAACGGAAATCACATCCACGTCAACAACAACGGAGGTGACGTCCTCATCGACGTCGACAACGCCCGTACCCGTGACTATTGTAACCGTACCAGTGACTACGCCAACGACAGTCCCAACGGAAATTACTACTGAGGAAGTAACTAAACAGGTCTGTCGACATACGTTTTTGTGCATGCTTCAAGAGTTTTAATGGACGCCGTTGATTTTTTTTTTCGTTAATTCCTTATGTAGAATTGTATTGTATGTATTTATATTATATAGTTTTAAATTATTATTTTGTAAGTAGTATCATGTAAATACTCAAGTTACTTGTTATTTGTAAAAATTAAGTTGAATTGGATTTAATTATGTAGTATATATTCTCTATATCTAGGAGGGATTATTCAAAATTCTAAATTTAATGTTTTCATGTTTACGGTATTTACTTAATTTACGGTAAATATTATGTTATAATATTGTTATATTTTTGAACATAGGGATTACACATCTGGCTTTATTAGCACTTAGAGCAAATGCAAGCAATGCCTAGCTACAAACGCTACAAGCTAAACTAACGAATGGTTACATGAAAAATATTAAAAATAATATTTATATAATGTAACTACTTTTGCATGACAATAAATAAATAAATTCTATTTTCTAGGAAACAATGACATCAACGGACCGAACCAGCACTATAATAGGTAGAACGACTGAAACCGTTCCGTTCCCAATGCCGGTAAATCAACCCCCGACCCTCAAGCATCATATGAAGAAACTAGCTATCACAGCTGGCAAAGCTTTCAGGTATTAGATCTTGCACATGTCATGGTAGAAAGAGAAACCCTAGTACTAGTGCTAGCCTTTGTTCAGTCTGTTCTCCAACTTTCCGGCCGAATTCGAGACAATGCGTTAAGTACCGTAACTTATCGTCGTCCTTTCTCCTTGGGGCAGAGGTTAGACCCCCGTGCACCGCAGACGCCACATTCAATGTCTCAAATTATGGTCGAGATTGGGATATTCTGACAGTAGATTATTTCTGCCTACCCTGTTGTAAGCGATATACAGTACTTATTAAGAAAACGTATAAAAACATTACGTAGCGGGATATGGATCCGCGCCTATTTGGAAACCGTTCAAAGAGACGCAAGTTTCACGCTACTTTCGAATTAGTATACGTTTTCTTAATAAGTATTTTTCTTTCGTAAGTGTGGAATTACTCTTTAAAAATGTTAAAAAAACGATATACAGTATGAGGTAAAAAAACCATATTCATTATATTTTATCAACAAATATTTCTACAATTATATAAATAAATATTATGAGAATAAATCGCTATTAAACGATTAAGTCGTCTTTTATACATTGTAATCTGGCTCTCTCTGTTACCATATTATTTTTTACACATAATTGTTGTTTTTTGTTAATTTTTTGTTAATTAAGAGTTTTATTATAACAAATAATATATTTTCCTTGCAGATATATCATCCCCGCCGACTTATTCACTGATCCAGAGGAGGGTAGCAACCTAACTTTCACGATGTACGAAGCGGACAATGTCCCGCTCAGTAAAAACTCATGGATCCAGTTTATTCCAAATGAACGAGAAGTTTATGGATTGTGAGTCAATTGTATTTTTTCCAGGACTATAGGACTGGAATTTAAATAAATATCGTGATAAAAAATAAAATAATTAAGCATGGACTATTTATGTGACATTTATTATTAATATGTACATAACAGAGTTCTTCAACTCTGTTAGATAATGTACCGATTGTATTTTTTTGGAAATTTTTGTCTTTTTAAAAATGAATATAATTTATAAAGAAATAGAACAAAATTTCATAACAATCCATAAAGCGAAGAAGTACTATAAATATCGCAGCGGCACAACGTCTGATCTCACGTCTTTATATGTGACAGTTGTAGGTTCGATTCATACATAAGGGATCAATTAGTTTAAAAAATAAAACACGATACTGTTGTGCGTGTGGAACGATTATCTTAACAGTATGTGTGATCCGACTGCCTACCCTATTATATATCTGTTATTTTCAGGCCACTCGAGACGCACGTGTCTCGCTGGAACTTCATAGTAGAAGCGCAAGACAGCGAAGGACTCGTAGCTCGTGGACCTTTAGACATAACTGTACAGCAACACAAGAGCGGCAGAACCATCAATCACCAGTTTATAATGCAATTTAAACTATTGAAACAATACAACTATACATCCGTTGATTGGCAAATTAGAGTGTTGGAAGGCATCGTCAATCTATTCAGGGATACCGATATGGATCATTTGACAGTTCTCAATGCGACCCAAAATGGCGACCTGTACGAGTTTGTTTGGACTAATGACACTCTACCTAAAGATCCTGCATGTCCAATGGAAGATATTAATAGGCTTATGAAGGTAATTTCTAAAAGTTTTTGATTATTTTTAATTGCTCACATTTTTTTTATATTTATAAATATTGTACATTTCGTAAGTATTGGACAGTCAAAGTACTCTTAAAGTGTATCCTTTCCAATAAAAACAGAATCCTCAAAACCGGTTGGCGTGATATTTAATTATTCATTTATTAATCCCATATATACTAAATTAAAATGGAGTCACACGGCAAGCACCAGATTTCAAATAAAATAGAATCATTAAAAATCGGTTCATCCAGTCAAATATATTAAAAAAATACAGCTGAATTGATAATCCCTTTCTTACGGAAGCCGGTTAAAAAGTAACAGAAATTTACCTATGTAGTGGCCATGTTATTATTGTTTTCTAATTTCTGCATTATTTGTGAGCAAAACCAAATTTTTGGTGACAGAATGGTCTTTAAATTTTAAAAATATTGGGAATTTTTCTATTAATAAATATACGATTTGTGTGAGCAATACTTATTATTAAGAATGGTGCTTTAATATAAAACAATATAAAATGTAATTTGCAAGTAATTACGTTTGTTTATTATTACAAAAAGAAGCCAGCAAATTACCAGTGATGAATTATTGATATAAAAATACAAAAATGTTATTTTTCTAATAAAAATCTAAGTAAAATTTCCAGATAACGAAATCAGAGACCTTACCGGGCCCCCCATCCCCTGGCCTATCACGCCATGTCGCCACAAAAATACCATGTAATGAAATGGAAACAATTTCCCAGATAATGGAGTCGGAGAGCTCCCCCGGCGCGCCGTCGGCGGGGCTGGCGCGCGCCATGTCGCCCGAGCTGAAGGTGGCGGGCGTGCGCTGGCGCGGCGCCGGCCGCTGCGCGCCGCCCGCGCCGCCCGCCGCCACGCGCGCGCCCGACACCTACCCGCCCGTCACGCGCAACCAGGTCGACCACCTCACGGCCACCGTCGGACACCTGCTCGTGTACAAAGTGCCCGAGGTCAGTCGCCTATTTAAGTGTTGAGCGACGTGACGGGACGACTTCTCGAAGACGTACACCAGTAGTTTCTTAATGTTTATTTATTATCATAATTAGTCACCATAAAAATACTATACTAGACATTCATATACTTTTATTTTCAAACAGGAATACATTTTTATATATAACTTAATAAAAAATAATATATTTCGAAGTATAAAAAAATACTCTCCCATCGATGAGACAAAGGTCCAGGTCTCAAGTAATACTGCCTTCTTCATCCGGTTTTTGATCCTGAAACTTAAATAAAAATAACTTTAATAAAATATAAAAAAATACAAACTAATAACCCTTTTATTTATAAAACAGGATACATTCTTCGACCCAGAAGACGGTAGTACCCGCAACCTGCAGCTGTCCCTCAAATATAGTGATCGTTCAGAAATACCGTCGAACCACTGGTTACAATTTGATGCCAGAAATCAAGAATTCTATGGACTGCCCACTTCGAGTGATGAAGGAAGTGTGCATTATCAGCTGGTAAGTTACATTTTATTATGTTAAATTAAGTAAATAAATAATAATGGGAAAATGAACATAATTAATTCGTTTACAACCGTTGTGTTTACAATCCAACACTAAGCCAATGCGGCTTCAATTTTACACTATAGATAAAAGACTGAAGTATTTAGTTAGTTAGCTATCACATCAATTTTTTTTTATTTTTAAATACCTTGTTGTAGATTTTGAGATCTTTCTTTATGTTAAATGAAAAACTTTTTTTTTTTTTTAATTATTTTTGTCGTTTTCAATCACAGATGATTTTTACAAATTAAATTAGAAGTATCAATGTCAAAAGTATCACTTAAATTATTTAATCATATCATATGTAATTTATTACATAAAGAGGTAAAAAGAAACAATAAATCAAATTATTGTTTCTCGTATATTTAGAAGGCAAGCCTAATTAAAAACCTTATGTTCATATCTAAAATCTAACAAATTGATTCAATTCAAGATCGCCGAGGACTCTACAAGGAAGAGCGCCTACGACAGCTTGATAGTAGAAGTGGCTAAGGCACCCACCATCCGTCCTACAGTCGAGTTCCAAATGACAATGGACCCTTCACCCAATCTAGTGGACAATGCGAATAATAAACGAAAAGTAGTCGAGAAACTGGCAGCTCTGTTCGGACAGAGAGAAACTGAAAATATAAGAATACATAGTATTACGGATAATCCCACTACTATTATATGGTAAGTCATTAATAAATAAGAACAGAACGAAGTAAAGGGCGATAAATTGTCTAGTGATTTAATTATTATGTTGAATTTAGTTATTATATTAATAAAAAAATATTTAATAATTGCAGCCAAATTATCAAAACATAATATTATTATACAATTTTTTTAATTTATTTGACTTCTGAATTTGAACCAAGAACAGATTATGCATGTGAATCTGTTCTTGGTTTTTATTACATAATACGCCATCACACAACACGTTGAGGGTAGATTTCCACTCAAAAGATGATGTTAGTTACATTTCCTCGCCTTTTTAAGAAGACAAAGCGCGGCGTTTATTCTACCAATTAAAACTTGGTTTCCTCTGCCTACACTACCCCCTACCCTATTAGATATATAACGGGAAGAAAAAAAATAATAATATGTTTGTTTTAGGTACAACACAAGTTTACCTATGGATAGATGTCCGCAACGAGAAATCGAGGAGCTTCGAAAAATGATTATAGTCGACGAAAAAGGAGCCATCGGCGGCAATCTCAAAGAGCACGTCGATCAAATATTCGATAAAGACTTAAAAGTGATGTCCATTCGTCTCATACCTCTAGGGCTTTGTGCTGATCAAAATACTAAAATCCAGAAACCCATCGTGCCAGTGCACAGTGGAACCAATTTACAGAATAAGGGGACCAGTGCTGGTCCCGAATATTCGGATTATTTGGTGACTTTTGTCATTCCTGCGGTCGTCATTGTATGCATGATCGTCGTTGCCGGTATTATTGCTTGCGTCTTGTATAGGAGACGTCGCACAGGTGAGATCTATTTACAATATTTGCTTTAATTAAGAATTGTGTTGTTTTTTATGTGTCGGTTTCTGTAATACGTACATTATTTATTTAGAATTATTACAGTTATTTTAGAGTAAAATCTTATATTATTATAATATATACATATATAAAGAATAGTTTCAATGTTTTTTTAATAAGAAAATATTTTAAACTATAGCGGATGCAAATTCTTGACACGAACAAGGTGATTTATTGACTTAATACAGTAGAGCACTTCAATTATGCCATACGTTTTCATTTATATAACTATTCTCTCGCTCTATTAGTCTTCTCACTGAACCTAAATACTAGCACCTAATTATTTTGTAATACGCACCACTGCACAGTATATCTACTGTAATTCAAATATTATTATTATTATTAATATTTATTGAAATATTAAATAACGCAAACATAAACAGGTAAAATGAGCGTCGGAGACGAAGAAGAGCGTCAAGCGTTCCGGTCAAAGGGCATCCCGGTCATATTCCAAGATGAGCTCGAAGAACGGGCGGACGCTGAGCCTGCTGACAAGAGTCCTGTCATCATGAGGGAGGAAAAGCCACCCCTTTTACCCCCCGCGCCTGACTACCGCGGGGACGACGCCCCCTACCGCCCCCCGCCGCCCTTCGCCGCCTCCCGCACGCCGCCCCGCCCCAAAGCTACCCCCACTTACAGGAAACCACCACCATATGTTCCCCCTTAATTACTTTACCAGTACAATCTAATTATAACAGTCTTTGTAGTGGTAACGTTGTAGAATTGACGATTTTATGACATTATGTACGTTATTTAACATTCAGTTCTGCATTTTTAAACGAGTTGATAATATGATTTGACCTAATTTTGGAAGCTTAATTGAATATTCAACGGTATTAGAAAGCGGTATTAGAAAATCGTCAATTCTACGGCCACGACAATTATACTAATACAGATTATGTAAACGTTAGATAGTGAAGACGTAATTTTATATTTTAAAATGATTTTGCTTGAATATTAAGATTTTTGCTTTTACTTTTTATATGGAAATGTGCACTGTTTGTGTGAAATTACGTCTTCAGTATTTCAACTCTATTATATTATGGGAAATTAAATAGAATTTGCTAAAATCAAGTCAAATCGAATACTTTGAAAAAATCCAAATAATATTATATATTTAATGCATGTCAAGATATCTTAATTTGGATTTCTTAAAGTATTTGTGTTCGTGTAAAATAAACTCGTACATCGTCGTACGTGTCGCGCCAAAGGGGTCTAAAATTTCATTTCTTAATTTTTTATAAAACTAGTCGATTCATTCATTTGCAAATTTTCAAACTTTTAAATTACTGTCATAAATCAGCGTATAGTATTTTTTACAAGCATTTAGGGAAAAATTAAATTATGAATGCATTTATTATTACGAAAATTATTATAAATTTAAGATAACGAGAACGAACCTCATAACGACTAAAAAGGAATTGTGCACAATTATAATGTGACTACGAATTTCTTGTATTTTAAGGGATGTCACGAGGTAGCTTTGGAGGTGTAGTTGTATTACAGTATGTTTATGGTTGAATTGT
The DNA here is from genome assembly GCA_917862395.2 of Heliconius sara. Taxonomy (NCBI): domain Eukaryota; kingdom Metazoa; phylum Arthropoda; class Insecta; order Lepidoptera; family Nymphalidae; genus Heliconius; species Heliconius sara. The sequence continues at coordinate 7,286,383 of OU860793.1, forward strand.
AAATTAAGTCACTTTTAGTGTTGCCAGTGTCTCTTCTCGGAAAATTTTATTACTAAATCAAGTTAACATATATAACGTACGTTACAAACGTTATATAAAAAGAGACTTAAAATTAATAATCAAATATGTTTTTTTTTGCGTTAAAATATATATTTTCCGAACTGGCAACACTAGTCACACTACACTAGAATGTTGTTACGGTAGAACATGTTACATTAGCTCTGCTATAATACAGCATCGTTATGCAAATATTTTCATTTGCAACCGACTGCCACTCAATTATTATAAGCGATGTGATGAAATTATATAAATCCATAATATATATAATGTATAAGTCTAGACCAAAAACAGTTCTATACGTGTGTTGGCTAAACGTGCCATTGTTCAACAGTTGTTGTATAAATTAATTTAATAAACATATCGGTAACGGTAGCCTTTAGCGTAGAACTTCCATACATGAAGGTAGGCTGTTTGTATGTGAATTGAGAGAGTAGAACACGATGTTAGACTTTACGGACTTAAGACTTAAAGCATTATATCTAAATCTATAAAAATACGCGATATTGCGCTATTCAAAAAAAATGTTTATCTATTGTATACTCCGTTTATAAGGAGTTCGTACAGAATAAATGTTGTGAAGCGAGTTTTCTTTACGCTTTAGCAATCGATTAGTTTGTGGATATATACGAATAACTGGCGTGTACATTATGAATAACATGTGTTATACAACTGACCTTAGTTTTAGGCTACGAATAGATATTTTTTAAGAAATAAAATATCATTTTGTACTTGTCTAATTATTACCATAGACTTAAGATTAATCAAATTATGTAAACGATAGGAATTTAAACGAAATGAGCTATAAAATAACGTTTTTTTCTTACGAATGTATTTTTTTCTATTGTATACTCATTTAGATTTTTGCATTTATAAATCTTTTTAGTCATATACAATTTTATGGAACAGCTACAATGTTTTAATTTTTATTATTATATATTTTTTATTTCTTAGTAGTTGTACTTAATAATGTCCACATGAACCGTACCATTTTATTATTATTTCATATTTATCTATGACAGCTATTTTATTTAATCATATTTTCATCAAAACGCACATAATTTATGTAATTATTGAGTTTTTTTCTATTTTAATAAAATGGTCTAGTATTTATCTTGTTTCATTTCTTAAACTAAATGAGTCGAAGACCGAGTACCTTATAGGTCCTGAGCGAGCCGTTAGGTCGGAAAAGTTCAGGTACCTCGATTCGTTATGCAAGAGTCTGGACGCATCGATCACGATGTCCATGGCCGGATACTTGTTGCCTGGGTCCAAATGGCAGGAGATTACTGGTGTGTAATATCGCCCAGAGTTTCGACGTGTTGTACTACCTCGGCACACTTACCTTGACACACACACACAGACCTTGCAAAGTGGAGTAGGTTAAGTAGGAAAGCAGACCTTGGCAACATAAGCTGGGATTAATGCCAGGAGGAAGAAACCATGGTTTAATAGTATTAGTAGCATGGTTTAATAGTTTCCAAGGCTAATAATAAATCAAATAAAAATATCTAAATATTATATTTGCGAAATAAAATACTTGTAAACTAATAAAGATAGGAAGCAATTATACCTTAATATCATTCGAAACGGACAATCCCCTGTTCCAGGATTATAAGTGTAAGTTCTATAATAGAACTGTTTCCTATTGACATACATTTTTTATTCGATTTTATTATTTATTGCCGTAAGTTGAGATGGGAGCCATAGCTTAGGGCGATGATTCTTAAATAAGCATAAATTTGTGTTTTTTTTATTACAATAGAACTATAAAAGTATTTTTAAAATGTTAGTTTTATTCATACAGTGTACTGTCGTTCAATACTATCTATATTGTTTGCGTTGCGTTCAAAACGATCCGTATTGTTTCTTGGTAAAATAATGTTTTTATTCTCTTAACGTATTACAAAATATATAATTTTTTTGTCGACGATTCTGGATGATTATCCATTCAAGGGATTCTCCATATTGGATAGATTTATAGTTATTAGCAAAAACAATTGGATATTATGATATAAAAAACCTGGTCTAACAAAATATTCCTATTTATGCTTTCACTCCGTGATTTCTTTTTATACACCGTACCGACATACAGTATATTTATATATTTAGGTATCTTTAGTTTCTCTGTGAAAAATTAATATATTAGTTGTCAAAGTTGGTTGTCAAATAATAAATTATGTCAATGACATTAAAGAAAAATAACAAATATAATTTTCCAGCTTTATAAAGAGGAGCTTAAGTAATATTACTCTGCACTTGAAATAAAAAAAAACATGGAAACTACGTCTGATTATGATAATAATTATAAAAAGTACAGAAAGAAACAAAAAAAGTTTAATTTAAGAAAAATTCGGTTATCCTTAAAATTCAGACCCGATATACTAAAGTTAGTTCTGAATATGAGGCAAAGTATAAAAAAGAAAAAGGAATTAATAAAAAGCTTAAAGCATCGTTTAAAAATGGTAATGATTTTCTCATATTATATAAAAAAAATTAAGAAATCGTTCTTATTTGTAATATCAACTTTTTAAACAAGCATTTCTTTTGTAGGGATTTAATAAAAAAATAACCTCGTGCACTCAGACTGATGGAAATAACTTAGACAATGTATGTAATGTAGAAACTGAGATACAAAATAAGAAAAATTCCTATACTCAAACTTTGGAAATAAGGAGTACAGTTACTTCAAAAGAAATATCAATAGAGAATGAAGATTCGTCATTAAAATCATGGAATATACAATCTAATGGTGACAATGAGAAAAGTATTGCTGAACAAGTTAAAGAAGTAGCACAGAGCACTCTTCAAGAAAGTGGAATGGTGTATGTTGAGTCAGCAGGAATGTACTATGATTATAAGACTGGTTATTATTATAATTCTGTAAGTAACTTCCTCTTCAATAATAAAATATATTTTAAAATTTTAAAACAGTGTCCATTCGGTAATGTGACAAAGGTTGTTCAGGTTGATGCAGTGCTAAATGTTCAGTGTGCTGTTTAAATAAGAATATATGTAATATGACAAATTATACATTTTTTTATTCATTAGAATTTTGTGCATTTGTTTTTGGGTTTGTGAAGGATGTTATGTATGGTCATATGGACCAGCTTTGCCAGCTGTCCTAATTTTTAGACCAAAAATTAAATGTACCGCTTTTGACAGATTATTTGATGTACTGTGAAGAAATATTTTTTATTACTTTAAGATTTAATAAGTATGTTCGTATGGCTACATATAATTATTCTGAAGACATGTCTTTTAAAAACAGTGAGTTTTTTAATAAAAAACATTTATATTGATATATCTATCACTATTAGAAACTTTATTCAAAACATTAATAAAGTGATAAATAATAAATTAAATCTTTATTTTTTATTTTACGTCCCAACCCGGCAGCGGCTGCTTTTCACCTAGAAAAAATCTGGCAACTCTGCATATGACCCACAATTATTGACAATATGTATTAATACTATTGTTAATAATTATATGACTTCATACCACCAATATAATAATAGTCATCTGTCTAATCATACATTTTGTTAGTGAAGATTTCTCAAAATTTTATTTACAATTATCAATGACAAGCATGTTGGATTATAGGGAAGGCTAGATTACACCAGTTTAAGTTCAGTTTATGCTCAGTCCTACTGTAGTAATGTACCATATTTTTTTCATGTTGTAGGAACTTGGCTTATATTATCACACTGATACTGGTTGCTATTACTACTATTCAAATGAAAAACAAACTTTTGTTTTTCATTCATATCCTGAAAAGAGTGCAGAGAATGAATCTTTGAAGGCTCATGAAAGAGAAAGGCAAAGAAAAATAAAAAGGTATATTTTTCCAGTTTTAGTAATGAAAAGGTAGTTTTTTTTTTTAAATTCTAAAATAAAATTTTAAATAATTGTTACAAATTTTAAAAATAGGCAAATTGAGACATATAAGATTATTTACATACATTTTTTTCTATTTTAGGCCTCCCGTTCAGATGATGTTGAAAACCTGACGAAACAATTCACTCAGGTTTCACTCCGAGGCTCAACTGCCTTAGGTAAATAGATTGCTACTAGTTGCTACCAAATACAAACATCTGAAATGTTATATTACAGGAAAAAGAAGATGACAGCAAGCCTAAAAGAAGAAAAACTGAAGCAAAGAAGTTGACAAAAACTGTAGATTCTACAAAAATGGATGATAATACAGAGACTGTCAGTGAAACAATAGAAAATATGAAAGATGAAATCATTGTGAAGACACCACCAACACAAGAGGAGTTAGAAGATGGAGAATGTAGTGAAACTGGTAGTGAAGCAGATAATGAAAGTACTTCTACAGAAAGTGATGACGGTAAAGCATCTTTTCCTGTTCAACATTTGTTTTATGTAAAAATTTCAATTAGAATAAATATTTTATTGGAAACTTATATATATTATAAAATATTTTATTCTTTGAGTGTAGTTGGCTTACAGCGACATTGATTGATGAAGACAATATTTTATTATCTTTCGTTCTTCAATTAAATATTTTGTCACATTATGAAAGTATATGGCAAAATTGGGCAAAGAGAAGTTGATTTTTGTCCATTTTTAAATTATTGTCCATTGGGTAATGACACTACACTATGCTTTGTCTAACGAGTTGAAAAAAAAATGTTAATAGTTTTTCCCACAAAGCAGAGTAGATAAAAACCTAATATCAAAGATATTATAATGGGTGAAAAGGGTTGGACATTTACCATCTAAAACAAAATAACACATTGAATGTTGCATATGGAAGGAGCAATTAAATGATAAGTGATATAATTTAAGTGAAATACTTTCTGTAGGTCACAGTTTTAGACACAATTGTCACAGTTAGTCTATTGAATGAATTAATAATTGTGAAATTTTAAACACAATTTGTAATGTATTGGCTAACTGTTAACACGATGGTCTTGCGTTCGATTCCCGCTCGAGTGAATTAATTATTTTATAAATAACAAAATCTCTCATATAAATATTTGTACTAAAAATAGTATAGTAAATATTTTTTACATTTTTTTAAAGTAAATATTTTATTTAGAAAACGTATAAAATATTTAATCCTAGGGGGACTTGAACCCGCGCCTCCTGGAAACCGACCAGGCGCTCTGACCACTAAACCATAGGTTCTTATCAAGCTACGTCGAAATTTTTATATGGTTGTTGTTGCAACTTATTTATGTTGTTTTTATACGTTTTTTTATAATTAATTTTTTATACGTTTTCTAAATAAGTATAGTATAATAAATTTGATTAATTAGAAATCTTTATTTCCAGAATGTATTGCTAAACATCACCCACCATGCATGAGAATAATAGTTCGTGAAACCAACTTGCCCAAATTGAAAGTGGGTACTTTATATCTTATAACTAAAGATGGCGGGACTTTGGGACGAGAAGGGGACCATCATGCTATTATAATAAAAGACCATAACGTGTCTAGAGTAAGTGCCTATAATATTATTCTGTTTCATATAAACATTTTTAAATGGCATATAACAAATCAAGGAATTTCGTAACGGCGTTGAGTTCCGCCACTCAACACGCAATGCCTCTAGAACTTGGTAGAAAGTTATAATTTTTTTGTAATATATTTATATTAGCTTTATAATTTTGCAGAATCACCTTGAAATTAAATATGATATGGATCAAAGATTTTATGTCGCAATTGATATGGGATCCAAAAATGGGACTATATTGAATGGTACTAGAATGTCAGAAAATCAAGAAAAAAGTAATCCAATGCAGGTATTGTTATACAATTTCTAAATTAATATTTAAAAACATATTACATAAAGTATATGCTAAAAGCTATTAAGACTCCACCGGATCATTACCACCCCCGGAATTTAAAACCGGCGTGAAGTAGTGGCTTTATGCCACTGCGTTTCGCATCAGGTAATGCCGGGCCCCGGCGCCCAACCCATCTTAACGGGGTTGCACGGGGCCGTGGGCGGCGGTAGTCACTTACCATCAGGTGACCCGAACGCTCGTTTGCCGTTTCTCTTCCATAAAAAAAAAAAAAAAATTAACTATTGCTAAACTCTGGTTTAACTATTTTCTTAAATTTGCACTACATCATGTAGGACACTAAATGTAGAATAGTAGACACTAAGTTAAACGCAATAAAATAAAATGTTCCTATTTTTAGTGACCCAACATAGCCGTTTATGATGTTTTTCATATTACAGATAGTCCACGGCAGTACCATCCAACTGGGCGAAACGAAGTTACTGTGTCACATCCACGCCGGGAACGACACCTGTGGACATTGTGAACCTGGCCTTATTATGGAAAGTAAGAGAACTCCTTGCCTTCTTATTTCTTGTAACATTTGCAAAGATAATTTGCAAATTATTAAATATTATAAGTTGACAAGGACCAAGAAAAAGTATTTTATAGAGATCTTTCTAAATTATATGCAAATAAATATATACCAATATGCATAAACCAATTAGTGATGTTACGTTCCGGCAAAAATGAGAAACATGCTCCAGCAGTTCCATTTTGGCTTCGCAACATGTTCCAATTTTCGTTTCGGTTCCGACTGTTCCTTTGTTAGGATTCCGTACTTCTAAATGTAAAATTGGTACCATTATAGGATCATTTTGTTGTCTATCTGTTAAGATCATTTCTCTCGAGATTGGTTGGAGATATCGGGCTGAAATGAATATCAAATATACAAGCTTTCTAGGTCTTGGAGCATAGAAAAAATCAAGCGTTTATGTCAACGCAATTAAAAGATACGTGTATATTTGCATCGATTTCATAGTCGTTTTCCAGGGAGCACTGACGCTCCCATATTGTATAATATAATATATAAGTATGACATGAACAAAATGTCCACCTCTTCTAATAGCTCAAGAAAAAGAAAAAGTAGCATACACACGAACCTGCAGTGTTCAGAAGCAACATCAATTGGAATTGGCACGTTTAAAGAACAAATACGCACCGAAACCGCTGGCTATAGAGGAAACCGCGTACAACGATAGAGCTCAGACGAGAAGAGAGAAGGTCGGGTCTTCACACCACGCTGAGAAAACTCAGAGCAGTGATATTAATACGTAAGTATTTATATTACCTATAGAATAATGTGTCTCCATTATTGAGCAAATTTTCAAAATAATGTAAGCTTGGCGGCAATAGTTACAAATTTTTTATCAAAAAAAGTCGGAATAGTGTCTTAATTTCGTCAATGGGGAAACATTAATTGAAAAATTCAGCGAAACTGGTTCTTGATATCGATACATGACAACACGGTTCTATCTGCCGAAATTGAATGACATTATTATGAACAATATGTGGTTTATCAGAATTGACCGTTTAGATCGTGCGATTTATCGCGGGGCTGTGTACAGGGATTTTTAACGAGGTTATGTGCAATCACAGCACTATGTTAACATTAACAAGTCCACAACCGCCCGTACACTAAAGAGAGGGATTCAATAGTGCATCCACGAAATTCATCCATTTTTATGCAGTCATGGCAGATTTCGTCAAACGAGTTCATGTTTACATAGTCATAGAGACCTTGAGGCCCATGTGTTATTCTATAAATAACCGTATATACTTTAATTAAAAAAATATATATAAAAAGAATTAAAACTGTGTTTCCTATTTAATTCCAAATCTTGAACTAATTTCGGGACAAATTTAATTAAAAATTTATAAAAGATAAACCTTTAATTAAATTTATCACAATGCCAATAACTGCCAAAATTATACAACAAAAATTTAAAACATTTTGGATGTTCGTGCTGCTTATTGTTTGAATAACGATCAAAATTATATAATAAACTTTTCCATAACAATTTTTAAAGGATCAAGAATCCTTTGTCAAGAAATCCGTCTAATCATGTCACTACACGATATATCCCGAGTATTAATTGATTATGCTGAGTTGCTTTTTGTTCAAAATAGAAGGATGTCTTCTAAAAGATATTATTTTTTTGTTAGCTTTATGTCAAGTATAGCACGGTAGAGGTAACCTAGTGTTAATGCACTCACGTTCACTCTGTTCTCACTTCGAGAAGCGGAACTCAACTGCGTTGTGTGAGTTGTGTTTACCAAAGAGAGGAAGTGAAAATAAGTCGTTTCCCCGAGTGGGAAGTCCCTCGATATTAATTGGATATTTCTTTTTTGTTAATTTATACTTTAATTTCTTTCCTGTGCTAGAAATATAAAATATTTTGTTTTGCTATAACAGATTTATAACTGAAGAGAACAAAGGTTTCAAATTGCTAGAAAAAATGGGCTGGTCCAAAGGAGAAGGGCTCGGGAAGGAGGGTCAAGGTGATAAAGAGCCGGTAAGATAGCTATTATTATAAATAAAATAGATCAGCTTCACGCTGTATCCCGCACACAGCAGCAGGGTAGGCAGAGGGAGCCTAGTGTTAAGGCACTCCGTTCTACATTTCTGAAGGCATTGCTTATTGAGTGGGGGCAATCAACGCTACGGTTTTGCCTCGACATCACAGCGAAGAAATGGAAATATAATTTTCAATAAATATATATAGGAAATGAATTTCCTCAAGTGGGGATCGAACCCACAACCAGTTGAGTTTATAGTCACACTTTGTGCCCCTGCACATCTGCATGATTGGCCTCTCAGAAATATTAAAAAAAAAAAGAATAATAATGACATTTTGCTCCAAAAATATTCAATTAAATTATAAAGAACGATAAACAAAGAATAATATGATTGCGATTTTAAATTTTATTAGTGAGTACAACCTAATTTTATAAAAAATATCAATATTTTTAACATTTTTTATGTGTTACTTCACACTTATGAAAGAAAAATACTTATTTAGTAAATATATAAAAATTTTTACGTAGCGGGATTCGAACTCACGCCTCTTGGAAACCAACCAGGCGTTCTGACCACTAAGCCATACGTTCTCACGTGTGAGAGTCCCAGGAGGCGCGAGTTTGAGTCCCGCTACGTTAAAATTTTTATATGTTTTCTAAATAAGTATTATATCAATATTTGTTGAGGTTGAAATAAAGTATAAGAAAATACTCCGTTCTCTATCCTTCATCCATTTTTGTTTTTAGGCCTCATTTAGGCCTCATTTATTGCTTATAAAGTCTTCTCCTTAAAAGACACTGAGATCTTGTCAATGATGATTCTTAGAATAAGTTCACTTAGAAATTCAGGTTAACATAAAAAAAATCTTATTAGTCTTAGTTAAATTTTTGTAAGATATTTATGATAAAGAAAATTATTGGATATAGGAATTTCACAATTGATTTACCTTACTAAAGATCAGTAATTTATTTCGAATAATCGAACCTGAAACTATTACGAGTAGGTGAAGTACCAAATGCGACACAGACGTGCAATTTAAATTTGTAACGTAATAACTAATGATTTTAATATGTCACATATCGACGTATATACATAATTTTACAATATTTAAAAACACGTCAAGAATAATAAAACAAGAGGTTGTTGTTGTAGCCCAGTGGTGTGGCTTGGCCTCTTGGTGACTGCAAACTCAACGGTTGTGGGTTCGATTCCCGCTTGGAGATATTTAATATATTTATTTCCTCGCCCCGCTAACGAAGCAAAATGCGGCGTTCGGGTCCGCCACTCAATACGCAATACCTCGAAAATTAGGTGGAAAATGGGAAACGAAAGTATTTTAATGGGAATGTAGCGTTTTAACACTACGTTCCCACGTTCTCTCTACCTACGCTAAAATAAACATTAAGAATTTAAAAACTAAATACCTACTCATATTGCAATCCTCAATTTTTTATACGAAATCTAAACCTAAATCCTTAAAGCATCAAAACTAAAACATAATCTACATACCGATTGAAACCCCATGTAGTCAGGCTAGCTACTAAGATAGTTAACAAGCTAAAGCCGGAAGAACTTACCAGATATCGCGTCTATTAAGTGATATTAATATCTAATTAAGTCCATGTACAGGACGTATTCCGTAAGCAAATCTGGATGTAGATCAAGATAAAGATGTCCATCTTTGACAGCCATTGAGAAGTTAAAGCGATGAATTATTATACCCCCATTAGGGTCCGACGTGACTAATTAGTTGACCTGAAGAATATATTTTGTGTTCCCAGCAAAAACGGTTGGCAAAAAAATTTGTACAAAATCGCGCATCGGATTGCACCGCTTAGGGTTCAGCCTGTAACATTAAAAAAGTCTGTTAGTTAAAAATTATATTTTGAAATTTATTATTGTTAAGAAAAAAATAATTTTTTTTTCTGGGTTTCACACCCACCCATCTTCTATGTATACTACTAATCATCGCTGTCTGCACATGGAAGATATATGAGAGAGTGTATTATTGGAGGCAGTTATTAATGTAATGGAATCCAAATAATTATTTTTAAAATTTTTGCCTCTTTATAGACATTTAGTTGTTGTTGTTGTTTTATTTCAATCGGTTCATAATTGGAAAGTTATCTCAATATAAAAAATTGCATGCGACAATATTACTACAAAAATAATGTTTTATTGAATTAGCTGAAACTTTAACTATCAATATGGAGGTATTTATTGCCTTTAAAATGTTAATGTTGTTAAATTACGAAAGGGATTCAGTTGAGAAAATAAATAATATAAATAATGGTGTAATATAAGCGGGCGAAGCCGCGAGCGGGTCGCTTTCTGGTTATTAATACAAGTCTATACAAAATCCAATTTTCCTTAAATATTAATAAAATATTTATTCATACGGTACAAAATTTTGGGACGGGCGTATCATTACAGAACATTGCCGCTTTTTATACCATTATGTTTCATCTGAAAAACGAACAATATAAATATAATCATTAAATTTGATTTAAGAGATTTGGAATTTTATGTATTTTTAACGATTGTATCGAAAACACATTTCCGAGTGATTGTTTTATAAGTACCACAATTATTTTATATTTATCTGCGAAACCCTAAAACCTTTTTGTTTTCGTAATAACTGGCCGTCTGTAGGTCAGCCGGGCGTGGGCCTACCTGCTCATTTAAAACAATTTGCGTATTTTTTTTTCGATGCTTAGATTAGATGCGAGCGAATGACGGTCTGCCCATTAACTTGTGTCCAGACGGTGACGTTAAGGGTACGCGCTTGCTTGCACTTTTAAAAATTACACAGATATTTTAAAAATATGATTTGTTATTTACGGGGCCAGTCGTGGCGCAGGGACACAAAGTGTGACTGCGTGTATCAATCGACTGGTTTTGGGTTCGGTCCCCACTCGAGTAAATGAAGTATTTATTTACATTTATATTTTCATTTCTTCGCTCTGGTGTAGTGGCAAAGCGCGGCGTTGAGTTCCGCCACTCAACACGTAGTGGCTCCAGAAATCGAAGGAAAGTGGGGGACGGAATGTCTTAACACTATTTTCCTTCTGACCCTGCTGTGTGCGGGATACAGCGTGAAGCTGATTACATTATTTGTTATTTAATGTCTGAATCTAAAGACAATAGATTATACGTATTTAAGTCGAGAAATTACGAAAGACGGAAAGCCTAATGCGTAAAAAGCGCTTCATAAATATCTAATTTTTTTATGGTAGGTATTCTGTTTCTATTGAATCGTAAATTTTGAATCGGACAATAATGTATTGGAATCACGTTAGCCTCGAGACTGACTGTTTAATTATAACCATTTGATGTATTGTTTCCTAGCCCTCGAGATTAGAAATGTCCTGGATAATTATTCATGGCTTTGACTGTATATGGTATGTATGTTTGTGTGCATGTAACATTTACTTGTACTATTAAATCTTACATAGGGTCTTAAATCTTATATACTTGTTGGACTTGCATCTCTTATAAACAACAAAACTTGTTTTATTTCAGAAGGAAATATGTGAATGTAATTATTTGAACATATATATTTGATGTAAATACTTTTTGCCCTCTGCCTATCTTGTGTGCGGGATAAAGCATGAAGCTGATAAAAAAAGTGAATATGATTATATAATTTACAAACCTACAGTATATTACATACTGGAAATATACTTTAAAAATTATTAAAACATATGTTATATTTTGAAAAGAACAAAGATTTTTGCATTATTATTTAAGTGATTTAAAAGAACAACAATAAGATTTCTTAACGGCCTTAACCTTGCAGTTTTTGTAATATAACAACAATTACAAATAGTAGGTACAAGTGAACACTATCATTTTGCATATCAATTCATCGAGAATTAGATTTATCACGTTAAATAAATCAGTAAGACGAGCCAAGTCAAACGTTCGGTAATCTGCCCAACAGTACAAATGACTGCATTACATTGATATAGTACGGGTAACAATGCTTGGCAACTAAGAAATCAGCACTCATATCACGAGTACCTTAATGTCTTCGATAGCATCTCGAGTGAAGGGAGTGAGTTATGTTTACATCGTTTGATGCCTAATCTGTACCTAAGGAAATTACGTTCTTATACTTTTAATGTTAGTTACAATCGTAAAAAGACAGTGTTGAAAGTTTATGAAGATCTCGGTGGTTTCGCAAATTTTAACTTTCAAATGTTTTATATATAATACGTTTATTGCTTAAAACGTTAAAAGATCGAAAAGATGAAAAACATAAAACTATTGTATTCTTTTGTTTGTGAGATTAAAATGAAAATTTTTGAACGCACGTAATAATTTTAGATGCCTACGTGAACTCTTGATTATTTTAGTATGTTAATTCATACATTAAATATCGGCTTCACGCTTTATCCCGTGCAGGGTAGTCGGAGGGAACCTAGTGTTAAGACACTTCGTTCCCCACTTTCCGCGGAATTTTTGATACATAGCGTGTTGAGTGTATTAGAGTGATATGTTTCATATAAAAAATAATTATTAAATATTTAACTCACTTATAGAAACCTGTTGAAATGAAACCACCATCATTTTCTCTTGAACCACTATAGCGTCTGAGGCAATTTAGTCATTTGTCGCATGTCCGCCGTAAGGGCTACCATTATTGCAATCGGACGTATCGTCTCCATCTATCACGATCGATACGTGTATGTAATTATGATGAATTATAGACCTGGAGGTAGCTGGTGAATAATTATACCTTAATTATTTAAAATTATTAAAGTTACTAAATCATAATATTTAGAGGTACAGGGGTATGGCTATGCTGGTTTTAGGTTCGATTCTCACTCATGGGAATGAATTATTATTTGTCAATATTTTCATTTGTTCTCTCGGATACCAAAACAGAAACGCGGAGTTGAGTTCTAGCACTCAACACGCAATGCCTCAAAAAATCCGATTTCCGCACAAAGTCGAGAACGGAGTGTCTTACCATTAGGTTCCCTGTGCCTACCGGTGTATACGAGATACAGCGTGATGCTGATTTAATATATATTTTTTCTTTATTAAGACATGAATTAAGTGAATTATAATCCAGGATTAATTCGAGATATTTCATGCTCAATTTATATTTTGATGAGATTCTCCCAGTCACAAAAAGTAGTGTCTGGGGGCAGATGTTAGGCATAATTCATTACAATTCGACGACCTGAGAGCAATATACCATATATTGTTCACGAAGTCAGACGTGCAAGCGAGGCGTATGTTTATTTAATGGTCTTAACTCTCTGTTTTATCATTAGAATTATCAACCCTACGTATACCGCGAGTAACATTGTAATAAGGCACGATTCACACATCATATTTCATCGACCAATGAGGCACGGCCACAGATCGCGGCCGTATTGTATGTCATTAAGGAAGCCACGGCCACCCATCGTGGGTTCGATTCCCCTATTTTTTTAGCCTTAAGGTCTCAAGTCCCACTCGTGTACGGCCAAGTAGGTACCGTTGCCCGCTGTACCCTCGCGCTGATTATGGGTAATTTATGCTAGAGATTAGATGACAGAGATTTGATCGGGGACACATGCGTTTTTACCCTTGCGGTTGCCGTCAGATCGTATTCTTCGTTGATGATGTTAAGATAAAAACCCGTTGTAAGTTAAGTACGGGAGATAATGCCTGTCCATTCTATTAGATATTCAATTTATACGCCGCTAAAAGATTTATTACTTATCGACTCACAAGTGGAATTCGACTCAAGTTACGCCTATATACGAGTTTATTTATTATGGAAAGAAATGAAAGTTTTATATTTATATGAATATTTTATAAATTATCGTTATATAAAATTGTAAAACACTCTGTTCTCCAAATATAACTAAATTGTATTTCAAAATAATGAAAATTAACCATTAAAAAATAACCTTTCAATCGATAGCGCAATGTTTTTTTTCCATTGATTTTCAGCTGTCTCTCTATTTCAAATTGAATATCACACTGTGTACTATAGACACGTCATATTCGAATAATCAGTTGAAAATTCAAGCGTTGATTATCGTGTACCTAAAAACAAGTTATCTTTAGTAAGCCTCGCCTGTCTACGATTTTATTATTTTTTTTTTTTGACTTAACAATGACTCGCATTATCACCCCCATTAGCGGAACCTGTGTGACGGTTTCAGAATAAAAGTAAGCTGCAAATGGCCAAATCTTTTTCTAATAAAAAATAAAAGCTAAAACTACAAGACAAAAAATGTGGATTGTTATTTTGTTTTATTTTACGTACAAAATGAGATACAATATTACAAATTTTACAGAATTTGATATATCAACAGATTTAGTAATAGGTTAAATTTTATAATATTTGCTTGTAGATATCATGTATTGTAATAGTACTTTAAGTATGATGTAGTAAATGAATTTAAAATATAATAATAATATGAGTGGCAATACACATAAATAGCATAGTTAATTATGTATAATACAATCTACGTATTTTTGTTAGCTAGTCTATATCATATATGGACGTCCCGAGTGTCGCAACCGTCATTTTATATATATATTATGCGAACTGTTATAGCGACATTAACTAATTATGTCTTAACTGATGGCGTCTCGCAGTGCGCTTTCATTCTTTTATTATAACTAACACGCAGTTATAGTGTAGATGAAGATAGGACGCCCTCTTGGCTTTTCTCCGGAAGGGCTTCGAGTTATTAAAATAAATTTCTGATGTAAAATATCTTATTGGAATGATATCTTCTCATGGCATTATTTAAAACTCATGTGTTGCAAATATAACTTTCTTAACACTATTACCTCTGAATCTCTAAAAATTTTGGGTAACTCACGATTACAACGATAAAAGATTCCAACCACTACACAAATTTCGAGCCTAAACATTATTCATTAAATCAAAACTTCAAAGGTGCTCGGGGAATCAGTTACCATATCATGTGTATATATTTCAGTCCCTTTAATATTTATATAAGATATCGATAAAGATTTAAGATATGTTAAAAATTTTGAAATAAAAGTTTAAGAAATAAGGCAATCTTGTAAAGTACATATCAAATCTTATATTTAATTTAATTTGTCGTTAAAATACATTACGTAAATATCTTGACCTTCTTTAAAATACTGTTAATTATTATTTCTCAATCAAGTAAAAATACCAAAAGTACAACTTGGCCATAATTTTTTTTAATCCACATTCTAAAACTAATTTAACACCGTTTAAAATATCAACTTCGAATATGATTTAAACGCTTGACTTGTGTAATATTATACGTATGCTCTTATCTCGGCACTGTCGCCTCGGTCAGCATTCCAAACAATAGTGAGTGTTGTGTCAACACGCGCACCGCCTCTTCGCTTTGTGTGGACACTGAAATGAACTCGTATGACAACATTATGCTAAATTGAGAGATGCACGGGCTAAAGCGTGAATTGGTGCCATTTTAATTCTGTTTAGTTTTTTTTTTTAATTTAGCTTCACGTTGTATCCCGCATGTGGCAGGGATAGGCAGTGTGAGACTAAGGTTAAGACACTCCGTTCTCCATTTTCCAAAGTATTCTGGAGGCATTATGAGAATACTTGCGAAATTCAAAGCTGAGCTTTGCCTCAACACTAGAGCGAAGAAATATTTAATATTTCATATCCTTGAGTGGGAGTCGAATCTAACAACCTGTCGCGTTTACAGTCACACGCTTGTGCCGCTGCGCCACGACTGGTCTTATAAGAAAACAATACATTAAAAAAAAGCCTCTTACATATTGATCGATAAACTTTTCCATGACGGTTAACTCTAAAACAATAGAAACATATCCGCAGCCGACGACAGCTCGCCGCGCGCACTATGATTTAATAGATTTCAATGCAATTACAATAAGTTCTATTCAGGTGTAACGGGTCGTTACTACCGACGTCAGTTATATTTCAAAAGAAATACTACATAAGTGCCATTCACAGCGATAAGTGATTTTAAATCAATGGATTCGCCTCCCTTCAATTTTTTATGTGGGTAGATAGAAAAGGAAAAGTTTAAAGGAAGTGTGTGCGCTTAACTCCAGCCCTGCATAATTAGCTGTTGACAATGCGTGTAAGTGAATAACAAACACCGTCGGCGCACTCGGCCCCGCTCGAAACATGCTTCAACGGTGAATGGGGTCGATCCACCGTCGCTCGCGAGTCGCGCACGTCGGACGCCGTTTATCGTGCTATTTTTTTTTCACTTCTTCCTTATACGTTGTACCCCGCGTATATATAGCGGGATGGGCAAAGGGTTAGTGTTGAGACACTCCGTTTCTCACTTTTAGCCAGATTAGGCATTGCGTATAGTAAGGCGGGGCACTCAACATCGCGCTCTGCCTTGGTATCCAAGTGTGAAGACATAAAAATATTAATAAATCACAATTAATTCCCCCGAGTGGGATCGAATTCGCAACCGTCTCGTTTACAGTCACACTCTTGTGTCCCTGCGCCACGACGACTTCCGTACAATGTTGCTTAAAACGATGTAGCCTGAAAGAATAAGCGAGTCTGCTCGCTCGAGTGATTTCTTTAAAATTGCCGTTTGCTCAATGTCTGACGACAATAAACTTTATTTCGAGACCTTAGCAATGTGAAGTCTTAAAATATTCTCTTTTTTTATTTTTACCGAAATTGTTGCTTAACCGGTTGAAAAGGCATAAAATGAAAGATTTTAAAAAAATATTCATGTATACATCAATCTACTGCTACACCTTTAGTATGAAGCGCGCGAGCTAATGCAAAAATAATGTCTTATTATGCGTGGACGATTTAAGTTTAGCTTTAGATTATATGTATAATTTTTAGCGTCACGATGTATGCCGCACACAACAGAGTAGACAGAGGGAACCTAGTATTTAAGCCTTTCGTTTTCCATTTTCCGTTGAATTCTGGAGGCATTGCGTGTTGAGTAACGAAACTCAACGCCGCGCTTTGTCTCGATACCAGATTTTATTCCCTTAAGTGTGAATCGAACCCACAAACTATCGTTTTTACACTTTGTGCCGCAACGCCACGACTGGCCTATTATATCCTTACGTTTCAGTGAATTATGATTTTATATTGCCAATACGTTTGTACAATGTATGTTTCTTGAACAAATACATGTCGATTCGAAATAACATATTATATCACAATAAATACAATAATTATAAACGAAGTATAATTGTAAAATTACATGCCGTTCACAGAGGGTCGTGAACTACTTTACGGTCTTGCAACTATATAATATGCACTATAGTTTATAATTCATTTTAAAGAGAAATATGTACTGTTGTTGCTTTGTATCTGTTGTTTATACAATGTTAAAGATATTATGCCAAGATGGTCCGGGTCGTCCGTGCCTATCCCGGAGTAGTTTGGGTCCAGAGAAATAAAAAAAAATTAACCCACATACGGTAGGGAAGGCAGAAGGAACCTAGTATTAAGACACTCCGTTTTTCGCAAAATTTTTCGAGGCATTGTGAGTTGAGTGGCGGAAATTAACGTCCGACTTTTGCCCTGGTGTCAGAGCGAAGAAATGAAAATATTAAGAAATAATAATTCGTTCCCTCGAGTAGGCACCGAAACCACAACTGTTGCAGTATCATCCTTGTGCCTCTACGCCACTATGCCTAGAAGTTTTAGCCCTGAAATTATAAAAGTCTTTATACAAACAAAGGAGATGGAACTTTTGGGTCCAAATGTTAAGATATGGTCTGAAAATGGGTGATTTTTTTAAATTTTAGGATCAACTAACAATCCGGAAGCGGAGATAAATGAGAAAAGTAGTTGTAGATCCTAGAATCGATGTAAATAATCGATTACAGTACTACGAAAATAAAATATTTGTTAATTGTAATGAAGTATTTTAACGTACTTATTAGTGCAAATTATTACAGTATATAAATAAATAAAATATCAAATAATTACTGAAAAAACAAACAGAAATCGATTTTTATCGACCAATCATATTTAAAAGGATATAATGTGACGGATGATTGACATTGACATTTTGTCTAATGACTTTACCATTTTTCGTTCGTTTCAATGCGATATTTTCAACAGCTGCTGCTTTTTTTTCTCAGTAATCAACTATTGTTTAGAGGGTTACTATGCTGTAAACTTAACCTAACTTTTACCATATCTCGAATAACTCACCTCTCGCATTGTCAAAACTAACAACATTTTCAAGAAGGGAACGTTGTATCTGAATCTATTAAATATCTATACATTCTGGGCCCAAAATGTATGCAATAGTTTCCAGTCTCCTTTGTTCAAAGCTGAAGTCCAAGTCCTTCCAGAAAATATCTCTAGATACGCGCTATAATGTTCAATTTGTCCAACAAACGGGTATTTCGTAAGTCATGCCCGCGGCGTCAGAGCCGTCACGTCAAAATTTACCTACACAAAGCCGTCTGTGTGCATTAGCGAAACAATGTTGCAATGACGAATGGGCGGTATAAATGCATACAGAATTTAGGAACGAACGTTTTCCTTGTAGCCTCTTTCTAAGTTTGCGTTTCCCTGCGAATTATATAAACTATTTTCTTAGTTATGTAGACCGCAGATCGGTATTAAATTCTTTCTTTAAACTAAAAGCACAAATATTTAAATTTACTATTGTAAATATATTATTATTACATTTGAAAAATTATATTAAAATAACTTGTAAGGTATAAAAATAGAACTACTTACAAGAAAAAATCTGAATGACATATTATCGTTGAAAGCAAGAAAAATAACACCAACGCAACACTCCAAGGTGCTGGCTAGTAAATTGATATTTGTGAATATGTTCTGTATTCTATTGCTATAATATATATTAAAATATATATATTTTTTTCTGAATAAATAAAATAATTTGATGGAAAAAGGCGAACAAGTGTACAACTGTAAACACGATAGGTTGTAGGTTCGATTCCCACGAGAAATGAATTTTTTTCATTTTCATTTCCTCGCTCTTATTATGACGCAAACCGCGGCGTTGAGTTTCGTCAGTGCGATGCCTCCAAAATTGTGCAGAAATTGAAGAACAAATTGTTCATTCCCCTAAGGCGGAATCGGACTCACAACCGCTGACAGTCACACGTTGGTGCTGCTGTGCCACACGATGGTATCAAATTGCAACGATATGAATTATAAAAATGAAAATATCACATCTCAAGAAGTACAATAAACTTGAAGAAATGCAAATCCAGCCAGCCAGGATATTCGCCAGCCACAGTTATGGCTGACCGAGTTGTATATCGTTGGGTCTCACTTATAATTGCAAACCACCCTCGTTACCATGTGTAGACGTGTCTGCTCATTCGTTCAATTTATTTCTTCGAGTGTGAGTTTAAATTCATTTTGTTTTTACGCGATGATATGGCATAAAAATGTTATTAATTTCAAATTTACTGAAGAAATAACTAAAATATTAATGTGAAATAGTTATTTTTGTTATTTTTTAGAGTTCCGTAATAGGATTACTTTGTCGTCCGTCTGTCAAGACCATGTATCTCGAGATCATGTCGAGTCATGATGCTAAAATTAATGTAATATATTTAGATCTAGGTATGGTCGCTTAAAGCACAGAAAAATCAAACGTCTAAGTCAAAAGATACGAGCGAGAAATTTACATATTTCAAAACTTATAGGGTACTTCCCGTGGACCTTAAGTTATGAAATTCAACACGAACGTAGGACTTACAATACAAATAAAGTAAAGAATCCGAAAAGTGAAAATTAATTGATATCTATTTAAAAAAAAAATAATTACAAAATTATAGTCACTTTATACAAAATGAGCGCAAATGTGTATCTGCGTTTGGATCAGGCAAATAGGTCTTGATTGATAATAATATAAAGGACATGAACACAAATCAATTATTTTAACGAAAATTGACGCAAAGCTTACATATACGTCCAATAAATAAAAACATAATGGACTAGAATGTGTAACGAAAATTGACGCAAAAGTGCGAGGAAAATATGTGTTTCTTAATTTCTGAACGTGACCAAGTACTAAAGTAACGTATATATTTTACGGCTCTTTTTTTTAAAAAAAATCGTTTTATTAGAAATTAAGTTATGACAAAACAAAATAGAAATCGTATAGGGTCCGAATGTCAAAGTGAATGTGTAAAGCTCTTGAAAATCATTAAAACACGTATTATGAAAGATCTAGTGTTTTGTCGGAGTAATGACATGATTTTGAACTCAAATATCGTCGTTAATGTTATATTCATAGTAAACGATCAATGTGTGAATAAAAAAATATTCTGTATAGTGTAATTTTACGATCACAGTTTTTACATACCGCCTACTCAATTAGCATCAACCGTGTTTAAGAACCAGTCTCATAATGCTATGTACTGCCGTATTCAATTACCGGCACATATTATATAGCGTTTATTTTATGCCTTCCCGCAGAGATTTTCATATAAACTCTATAATCACCAAATAAAAAAAAACACTGTGACATTTCAGAAAATTCCGTTTCTATTATATTTTTTTCTCATGTAAACCAAAATGTAATCAAAGAGGGTACCCCGTGAGTAAGAGGGAGTAGCGGTAGACCGTATATTGGTTCAGCACTGTCGTAGCTATCCTCATCATCATCATCAGCATGTCTTCGTTCACAGCTGGATAATAGGCATCTCCAATGCTTAATACCTATAATAATGTTATTGTACTTAATATATTTCTTTTTAATAGCTAAAGCGACAAAAGATCATAATTTATTTTTACTTCTAAGTGACCACACATAATCTTCAATTCACGTTCTACTTCACTTGCGAACACTAGCATCCTGTCTGGACAGTTATGACTAGTGTACGTAAACATTTAAATTGAAAGTTTACGATTGTCTTTATCGATATAATATTCGCGCAGGGTGTTCAAATATGGCCATATTGTGGTAGAATGGACATGGACCCACAGCCAATCGTCGAATTCATCTAACTTTTATTGATTTTTTTTTTAAACGTACTCAAGATCGAAGTGATAAAACGCCTACTTTATTAATTCTAAAAGTCATCGTAAAAATCGAAAGGAATCTGATTGGCGATTGACAACCAGACTGCATGAGAGACGTGCTCAGTGCCTGTGTACACGGTCACCTGCACGTTGTAATTTTTACATTTATATTGGGTGTATGAACTTGACTTAGTTTATTTGAGTCGTTCAGAAATGTACACAGTATTTACTAAAATTATATTTGTCTTTGTAAAATATTTTCTGTTAAAGCTTACAAAACGTGGTTATATTGCTTTTTTATTGAAAACTTTTATGTTAGCACTATTTTGTATAGTATAGATATGCATCAATTGAAATCAAAATGTTTTTGGGCTTAGGTTTGCTGTTCGGATTTATTTCTAGTTCTTGTGACTAGCGACACTCTCTCGGACTCCCGGTTTTCTATTAATTATATTAATTTAGAAACAATATAACAATATTTATATCTGTATTGGAAAGTAAAGATTCAGCTAATACAATAAAACAGTTATTTTTAGCATTTTTGTCAAATATATCTTTTTAAATTAGTATATATATATATATATATATATATATATATATATATATATATATATATATATATATATATATATATAGATATATATATATATATATATATATATATATATATACTAATTTAAAAAAGATAACAGAATTACAGTTTTCACTTTCGTAAATTTTGAGCTTTTTTTATTTCAATCAGTTTATATATATATATATATATATATATATATATATATATATATATATATATATATATATATATGTTGTTTATAAACTGATTGAAATAAAAAAAGCTCAAAATTTACGAAAGTGAAAACTGTAATTAAATCGGTTAAGCCGTTTGTGACATTAACGTGATCAAATGCACAAACACGGATAAGAGTTTTAAAAAATCATCGTTTTTCATGCTATTACGCTGTTAAATGCCAAATATAGCATTTTTTCTTACATGTCTACTAAGTACAGACCCCGATTCCTAATACAACAATACAACTCCGTTACAATATTACTGTAAGATTGAATGTTTTTATTTTATGATAAATTAAGACCTTATTAACATTTTTATAACAATTTTCTAAAGATACTTAAAATATAAAAAAAATTAAAATAGTTTTCCTAACGAAACTTGACCCCAACATCAAAACAGTACGCCTATACGCAATTCACATGCAAATAAGCCAAGTTAAATATCAGCACTGGTATGTATGTACTTTTGCAATAAAATTTTAAACCTCGTTTCGTATTTTAATATTTAAAAGTAAATGAAATAAAAGAGGAAAGCACTTTTCACAATCGCCGTCACCGCAATCAAAGCATGCGCTTGCATGTCGGTCATTCGATAAGAGCATTTGTGTGCGCCTCGCGACCGCTCACTCGTAAACCGACGTAAATGTGCCCCGCAATTCGTATGCAGATGCGGAGACACCACGCGAGCCAAGTTCTAGCTTTTGTAATATGGATTATAAATTTATTTTTGTATCATGTATTTCATTTTAAATATTATTGTGGCGCAGGGGCACAAGGGTGTGACTGTAAGGCGACGGACGAATGCAAACCGAATCGTTGAGTTCCGCCACTCAACACGTAATGCTTCGAAAAATTCTTCAGAAATAGGGGAACATTAGGTTCCCTGTGCCTACCTTCTTATAGGCGCGATACAACGTAAAGTTGATTCTTTCTTTAGTCTTTTAATATATTTTTACATCACGCCCTACAATACCTTCTACTTGTGAGGCACTAATTTCTAGATAACTACAAAAACGTTTATTATAATAAATCCTACAAATTCTACTAATATCATAAATGTGGAAATTTGTGAAGATAAAACTTTCCAGTATTATAGCTTATCAATCGGAATAACACATAGACTACATCTGATATATATATTTTTATAGTACGCCTATAATATAACCATTGCTTTAAGCGGGCGAAGCTGTCAGTTGGCCACTACTATACATTTATCTTCGAGTTTCACTACTTATAAACTTCGCCTATAATCACACGTTCAATGAAATCTTTATTAATTTTGATTGCATATAATTTATCGTTAGTGGCTAATTCAACTTTATTATATAAAGTTGTTATAATTATATGTACGTCATACAAACTACAGCAAACTTACGTATTTAGTATCTAATATTCTATCTAACTTACCGCTTCGTGTCAGTTGCATTGAAATGTATGCTGTATTATTTAATCAACGCATCGTAATCCTATAAGGACCATAAGGATATCATTTTATTGTTATAGTGCGAGTTACTTTATGAATCCTCAAACAGGTGGTTTAAATTGCTTTGTTTATTGAAAGTAGATTATTTTATTGTATATATTGTATATATTGTATTGTATTTTTTTTGTAAGTATATTATGTTCCACTCGAATATCGTTTACAACTACTGCTCGGTATAAAAACTACTGCTCGGTTTGATAAATATTGTGTTTTATGTTTTTTTTTACTATATATAAACACTACTATGCCTTTTTCAGCTTTTTTATCAGTTTGGATTATTTATTCTGTTTTCATCTATTACATTGAATAGACTTATTAGGTAGACACAATTGTGTCTAGGTATTTTATTTAATTTATAAGAGTCCAGATATTTGTATTGGCATTTTCAACATATTCAACTTTACTTACCATCACCTTTGTACCTTTTACAATAATATTATTTTTATATGTATTATTTATAGTTTTTATTTTATTTTTATGCTTTGATGCATTTTAAGTGCGAGTCAGAGGATAGGGAGTTTGAGAATGTGAAAGGTACAACTGGTTATCACCTCCATAATAAAGAATATGACCATTCCATGTCTATAATACAGAATGTGATAATGATATTCGCATTCAAGTGCATAATACCTTTACTGTAAATCTTTAACAGCATTTAGTTAAAAAACATCCTAACTTTAACAAGTGAAAAACATATTGAGGTCAGGGGTTACTATTCATTACCGTTGTCTGTTTGTTCTTTTGTATACCTTTAAAAGCTCTCATATCACAATAGCGATTTTTCCCTTTAAAATATTTCTTTATTCTAAGAAGCACTTAACTTATTTCCGAGACGATGATTATTCATTAAAGTGACTCCGAGTATTTCGGTCACGAGATTGTATTGTAATTTGTGTAATAATTATTATATTTACGTCCGCCGCTACTTGTGGTAGTCTGTTAATTGTCAGATATGTTTCTGTGGCATTTCGACTAAAATACCACTCCCCGTTGTCTAGACGAATCTTCTTGTACAATTGACTTAAAAGCTCGGAGAATTTTAATGTTTACTTGTTTTAAAAGGTATTTTTGATATACAGCTAAGCGAACTGTATATGGAGTGATATGTGCTAGTTTTTTTAATAATAATGAAATCCAACAATGCAACATGCTTTATTTTTTATAAAGTCTATTCTGGTCTAAAGGCTATTTATGTCGCCAGACATCAAAATGTTATTTTTTTTATGAGCCATATGCCAACATATGGCTCATATTGCTTATCGTTCCAGCAATCATTAGTACGTTGTTTGTTAAAGTCTATGTACCTACATTGACACGTCACTTAACCGTCGCACATTTGATTTATGCTCGGGACTTGCCATCTCGTCGGAACTATCTAGCGCATTAATCAAACTGCATTATGTGCATTCGTCATTATCCATGCTGCGAGTTGAGAATATGCATGCAACTTATTCATTTTATGCATAATATTATTTCAAAAGAAACCTTTTTTACGCCGGCGTGGTGCTGTTGGTACGTATGTATCTGACTAAAAATCGTCTGCTTAATTCCAACTCAAGATTAATATTTACATTTTTATTACATATGGTTCTTCTGGGTTACTTTGAAGGAATTCAGGAATGGATTTTTGGTATCGATCATATAATATATTTCAAATATGTGGAATGATTAAGACGATGTTATTTACAATTATCTAAAATTAGAGAGATCAATCTATAAGAAACCGTTTTTTTTTTATTTTAGCGAAACCTTAACGCGATATTTCTTAACAACTATATGTATGTATATGAAAGTAAAAACCTTTAATTGAAAGAGTTGTTTTTAATAATTCTAATCCTCAAAGCTAGTTTAACTTTAATTTGATTTTCAATATACCTACACTTTTTTGCTAAAATAAATTTTGGCTCCAATAATTTCTTAGAAATTAATTGCTAAGAAATCGTGTTAGTAAAAATCCAAATAAATGTGGCGTGGAATGCACAAAATGTGACTGTAAACACGGTTGGTTGTGAGTTCGATCCCCACTCGAGGAAATGAAATATTTATCCAAATATATATGTCTATTTTTTCGCTCAGGTGTCGAGGCAAAGCGTTAAGTTCCGTCACTTAACAGAATAAATCCTCCAGAATACGGCGGAAAATGGGGACCGGAATGTCCTAATACTAGGTTCCCTCTGCGTACCATGCTGCGTGCGAGATACAGGGTGAAGTTGATTTTTTTTTAATCTAAATAATAAACATAATCAAAACTGAGATAGGCTTTTTACTTTACTTTGCGTATATTATATATTCTCCCAAATAAAGATATCAAAATGAGTACATCAACAATCAGAATTATCTAATTTATAAAGTGCACCGCGTTCTATCTGAGGCGTGTATCGTCGGGCTCGCCTTTCGCGTCTCTAAACTACGTGGTCACAGAGTAGCTGAATATTAAATATTGTTTGTAAGATATATAAATATCCTAATATTTACTAATCACGTGCTTAAAACACCTACAACAAAAACGGAAAAAATGGAAAAGGCGGAAAGTATGGAACACTAGGTTATATACCATATTCCCTTTGACTAGCCTGCTCTGTATGGGATACAGCTCAAACAGTATTTTATATTTTTGATTTACTTGAATGAACCTTATAATGGTCGTTTCATCTGATTAGACAAATGGATCACTGGGTTCAGTCACGCAACATTTATGTTAATTTACTAGCTTTACTTGGATAAAAAAATCAATAATTAATAATAATAATAGGAAATAATTATTAATAATAATAATACATTTTTATTTTCTACTATTATATACTCTAGGGCAACGCCAAGCGACATGTGCATCACTGCGCTCGCGCCGCAACCCGCATCCAATTTTGTTTGTCTTAAATGTTATTATGACCATATCCAGACCTAAGAACACGCCGGCTTTTTTAAATGATATCACTGTTGGTTGACTCCTCAGACCTGAAACATAACTCATATCTATATAAAGCTTTAAACTCTCTCAGATATGGTCTTCACGAAACCAGGGTTCAGTTCAGTCGGCGCGTCATATAAATAACCAATGTTTAGGTATAATTTAGAGCGACCATCAAAATTAAGAGGTTCTTGTCAGATTTGGTTTTATTTTCTTTATATTTTTATATTTTATCGTGCAAGTTCATTTATGAGATGCTTTTTGTTCATTTTGTGTCATATTATTCAATTTTATTTTATACCTTCTTGACGTTTCGAAATGCTTTTGTTGTTTTTTTTTTTATTTTATTAATGCATTCCACTGCCAATCTACCTCTTTGATATAAATTTCCAGTATACTTTAGGTAGGTACTGAATATCTGAATCTGGAAGTAGAATAATATATTTTATACAAAAACTAAATTAGTCTCTCAACTTTCAAAAATAAAAATTTCACACAAACCAGCGTAGTTCCGTGTATAATGTATACATTTTTAATACTTAGATCAAGACCGGCAACATAAAAAATCCTTAGATATTGAATTATGATACTGCTTATTACTTGATCGTGTCTATATTTATTTGAAATATTGTAATGGTGTCCAATAATTCACTAAACGAACCTTACGCTCGACAGTAAACGCACACGTGCGTTAAATATTAGATAGCGGCATTGAACGTGCCGTATATGGAGTTGTTTTGATCTATGCTGCTGAAGCCATAGATCAAGCGTCTGGCGAACGCGTAAGGCACAGGAAATCTTCACTTCCGCTCGTCTAGGTTCACCGTTCTCGCGCTAGACAATGGACCGTTTAAAAAAATCATTCTGTCTATCGTTTAATGTAATTGACGCGTTCATACAGACCAGACCTTTTACGGTCGGCTGGTCTGTTTTTTTTTCAAGTGTATTCACTTTACACGCATTTATCGACGTTGGGTCCCGTCTGCGCTGTCGTTGGAACCAACTCACGCTGAATGATTAACTGACTATTGATGTTAAATTGTAAATGTTTTATTCATTCGTTTGTTATAGCACATTTTAAGCTTATCTTTAATTATAGCATTTTTATTTATAATGTTCTTTTTTTTTCATAGATTCCCCTCGTGAGCAACGAGGGTAAGGCTGGTCTGGGATCAGCAAACGAACCAGTGGTACCAAAGGCGCCCAACAAATTAGGTCCTGCAACTCTTCGTCTCGCTGCAAGGACCAAGATGTTACAACCACCCGCCAAGGCATTCCAGCATCCCGTAGAAGATGATTCAGAATGATTACGTATTGGATATACTATTGAATAATTTTAAGATTTGTATCTATGTCTTTATATTTTTCACTTATAAAATAATAAACAAATCCGACACAAAATCCAGCTTTTACAATAACTTTATTTACACTTGTTCTTTACATAGTGATAATATTTAAATACAAATTCTAATGACAAGTTGCCTGGACAAAATCTTAAGAAGTAATGAACATAAGTGCCGTGTCGTTAGTGCTTACATTGGAAATACCATTTAATACAGTCGATAATGGAAACAATATCAAATGACGTCCTTGTAATCACAGTGACACCTATTACTACACTATGAGTAATTCATGCTAACATATAATATAAATGTACTTACAGACCAAATCAATACATAAAGTGAATTAGACTAAAATGTTCATATTGACTTATCGCTATAATGACATCAGTCCAAAGACTAAGCTTGTGACAAAAATTCGTTAAATTATTTCATACGACAAGTCTGCTACGACCGTCTAGTGTCTAGACTGTAAATAAAATATCTTTGCATTTTTATAAAGGCAATGTCTTATAAATATTTATCTATGAAATGTTAATAAAAATTGTTATACTTATAATTGTTGTTGTTTTTTTTTAAATGTCACAAACTGATAAGATATTCGCTTTTTTGGATTAAATAAAAGGCCTACTGCTATACACGGTTGTTGTGAGTTCAAATGGACAAGACAAATCAATCAGCTTCACGCTGTATCCCGCACACAGCAGGGTAGGCAGAGGGAACCTAGTGTGAGACACTCCGTTCCCCGCTTTCTGCCGAATTCTGAAGGCATTGCGTGTTGAGTAGTAGAACTCAACGCCACGCTTATCCTCGGCACCAGAGGGAAGAAATGGAAATATATATTTAAATAAATATTTCATTTCCTTGAGTCGGGATCGAAGCTACAACCAGTCGGTTTTACAGTCACACTTTGTGCTGCTACGCCACGAATGGCCTCAAACAATACACAAGAAAACAAATACACAAGAAACTATCAATTTTGTTTTTCAGCCTCAAATAAATGGTTTTTACTCAGAATCCTAACTAATAAACGTTAATGGTGATAATAAATTCTACAAGATCATGCATCATACATTACAACCACACAAACAAAGTCATTAAAACATGTTTAAAAAATTAATATGTATGGATTTAAAAATGCAATATTTTTTTTAACATTTTCACATATTCATAGATCATTTTTTTTACTTATTTCTACGTATCAATATCAATGAGTTGTTTTGAATTTTTTAAGTATGAACAATGATAGTTGTATTACTACTTATTTTAGAAAACGTATAAAAATTTGAACGTAGCCGGACACGAACCCGCGCCTCGCGCCTCCTGGAAACCTATTCCAGGAGGCGCGTTTTCTAAAATAAATATTTTTCCTTTCTAAATGTGGAATAACGCTAATCCTGGCGCAGCGGCACGAAGTGTAACTGTAAAACCGATTGGTTTTGGGTTCGATCCCCACTAGCGGGGATGAAATATTTACTTAAATGTATATTTTCATTTCTTCGCTCTGGTGTCGAGGCTAAACTGTGGGGAAAAAAGTGGGGACGAAACGCCATAACATAAGGCTCTTCTTCTGCCTACCCTGCTACATACGGGATACAGCGTGAAACTGAAAAAAAAAAAAATTTAACAATTATTATAATTTAAGCTTTTTAATATAAAATGGATGTCGTTGTTAAAATTTATTGTTAAAGGACTTTTAGCTGTCATCGTTTCATTAATATGTTTCTTGTGCAAGGAGACGCTTTCTTTTGTTTGCGGCTCGTTAGTGAAGGT
Organism: Heliconius sara; assembly: GCA_917862395.2. Taxonomy (NCBI): domain Eukaryota; kingdom Metazoa; phylum Arthropoda; class Insecta; order Lepidoptera; family Nymphalidae; genus Heliconius; species Heliconius sara. The sequence goes on from OU860793.1 coordinate 7,316,026, forward strand.
AGTCCTTGAGTATATTCTTGGACTACTTACAACATTTTTTGTCAAAAATGTTGCCTTTGTGCCTATGAGCCTACATTTTTAATGGTTTTTCTTTTTTCACTAAAATTTAAGACAAATTGTGGCCAGTCGAGGCGTAGCGGCGCAAGTGTGTGACTGTAAATGCGACAAGTTTTGATTTCGGTTCCCGTTCGTTGAAATGAAATATTTAACATTTTATTTCAACGAGCTCATTTCGCTCTGGTAATAGTGACATATAAAATTTATACCATAATAATTAAATTATAGTTTCTTGAATCATGATTCATGATAAATAAAAAAAAATTAACATCGTTATGCGCAGGAGTTAGTCCAGTCTAGCCATCACTTGTCTCTTAATAAAAGGCTATTGAGGCTAACGGTAGCAATTTAACTTAACGCCAACGGGTAATGGGTTCTATTAAAAATTATCGGTCTGAGGCACGACGTGGACTGTAATGTTTGTTGTTTATTTGACTTGGGGATTGAGCGTCGAGTTAATCTGTCGTTTAGGTCTTTATACTTTATACAGCGTGTTGATTGGTAAGAACTAGATATATTTAGCTGTGTTTTGTTTATACATAATTTAATATTCGTTTATTTTATTAAAATTTATATTAAGGTACATTTATTGAGCTTTCTGTTCTATGCCGCATATAGCAGGGTACGCCGAGGGAACCTAGTGCTGAGACACTCAGTTCCCATTATGACATTTTCCTCAGTTTCCGCCGAATTCTAGAGGCATTATATGTTGAGTGGTAGAACTCAGCGCATCGCTTTGCGTCGTTACCAGAGAGAAGAAATGAAAATATTAAATATTTCATTTCCTCGAGTCAATACAAAGTAATACTAGTCTATGCATATAACGTGACCCAAACTCCCAACCATAATATATACTTATAAAATGGTTTCAAATAATTTTAAATCTAAAGTTCTTTGATTTTCACGATCATTACACATTTTAAATAAAACTCTTAATAGGATTAATCGCGTATATTTTGAATTTTGTATACATTTTTGGAAATCCGACGTTTCGAACACTTTGCTAGTTGTAGTCCGTGGTCACGGGATCTACCGCGGTTAATTCGGTTAAAAGAGTTTAATTTTAAATCAATTTTATATTAAAAATAACGTGTTCAACAAAATAAATAGTAACAAGGAAATATATTCAACGTATAAATATAACCAAACGCTATTTAACTAATGTGGACGTCGCGTGTTCTCGTGCCACCTCAGCCTGCAGTGGCAGTGGGCACCAGCTATTATACAGTACAGCTCGATGCAGTGATTAGCTCAAACGGGAGCTTGATTGCACTCCGACATGCATTGTTCTCGTATCGTAGATATTCTGGAACAAACTTTATAGGTATACCTGTCTGGAGACCAGATAACGTTGTTGAATTGAATAATTATATTAATTTCAGTTTTGATGGCGGTTGTGGCGCAGGCGCGCTAAGTGTGACTGCAAATTCGACTGGCTATGAGTTCGATTCGCACTCGAGGAGAGGAAATATTTATTTAAATTTATATTTCCATTTCTTCGCTCTGGTGTGGAGGCAAAGAACGGCAAATTGCGTGTTGAGTGGCGGAACTCAATGGAGTGCCGCCACTCAACACGCAATTACTGCAGAATTCGGTGGAAAGTGGGGAACGGGGTGTCTTAACACTAGGTTCCTATGGCTACCCTGCTGTGTGTGGGATACAGCGTGAAGCTGCTTTATTTTTATTTATTTTATTATCAGGCTTGGTTGAGGGTTGAGGCTGGTTGTGGCGCGAGTGCAAACGTATGACTGTAAACACGACATGTTGTGGGTTCGATTCGCACTCGAGTAAATGAAATATTTTCATTTCTCTGCTTTGGTGCTCGACACCAGGAAAGCGCGGCGTTGAGTTTCGCCATGAAACACGCGAGAATTAGGCGGAAATCGGAAAGCAGAATTTCTTAACACTAGGTTCTCTCTGCCTACACTGCTACATGCAGCATATAACGTGAAGCTGCATAATTATTATCATTTTAATCTAAATAATATATGTAGTGTAAAGATTGATTTTAAACTCTTTTGAAGCTAGGGCCTAGTCGGTTTGCAGGAGACGCGGATTCGAGTCCCGCTACGTTCAAATTTTTATACGTTTTCTAAATAATTATTATTCTTTCCAATGTGTGAAATAACACTTTAAATAGTAAAATATTTATAAAACTTACTTAATTCTGATATCCGTGACCAGATGCAATTTTCCAATCAGTCCTTCGAGCTGCTAAGGATATTTTGGGCGTCGGGAATGTTTCGATTGATTATAAACAATTGGGTTTTATGTTCGGATCTCGACTCACCGCTCGTCTCCTCTAATTGTAGGTTATCAAACGGTTGTAGAGTGTACGAGTACATCCCCGACGCTGCAGTCGGCGAGTCACGTCGGATTCGATTACTCAGCGTGATACATGACCGGCAATTTACAAATTCAAACATAATTTACTATTGAAATGATCGTGAGGCAGTCGGAGTCGTGGTACAGCGGCACAAGCCTGTCACTGTGAAGGGTTGTGGATTCAATTGCCACTCGAGAAAATTAAACATTTTTTTTTTTCATTTCTTCGCTCTGGTGTCGGGGCAAAGCATTGAGTTCTGCTGCTCAACACGCAATGCTACCAGGTTTCAGCGGAAAATGAGAAACAAACTGTCTAAACATTAGGTTCCCTCTGCGTACCATACGCTGTATGCGGGATACAGCGTGACGCTTAATAAAAAAAAAAGAATTGATAATTGAGCAAAAATAACGAATAATTGCGGTTTCCTCGGCGGCACGTCTGAGGAAAATAGTTTTATGAATTACTTGGGGGGCCTAAAGTATTATTATTGGTGGGACGTGCTCTGAGCACATTATAAATCATGTCAGATTGAGAATTTGAAAAAAAAATTGAACTTAATAATTTCATTGTCGATCTTGAATAACATATAATCAATGTTTGCGTTTCAAAAACAACGATATTCACATGTAATTTTGGAATGAAAAATAAATTGTGGTTATTATTCTCGTATGTATCTTTTAAAACTAGTATAAAAATGTTGAAATTTGAAGTATGACCACCAATTAAAAATGCTATCCAATTAAATTAATTAATTAAACGTTTTATTATCTTTTAAAAAGGCAACAGAATTTATTAAGAGAATGAATTATTATATGTGAATTCCACTTAATACATAGAATAAAATAATATCTTTTTCTTTCACGTACGTGTATTTATATCTTGGGCTATAATATAATTTCTCAGTCAGGATGTAGACAATTAAAAGGCCGAGTTAGAAAGTTAATAAGTTATTTAAATACAACGTTGTAGACGGTAGTTGCGCAAGATGATTATGGAAATCTTATTTACAGTTTAAAAATAGTAATATATAGTAAAGAATATATTCAGTTGGTACATTTGTAGAGTAAATGACTAAAAAGACATTCAATTTTGGTATTTCGATTTATGCCTAGGTTATTAATTAAATTAGGCAGTGTTTTATCCTCTTTATATTTTAGATTTTAAAATTAACATGCCTTTACCTAGATTGGTAAATACCGAATTTATTTTGATAAATGCGAAACTTGTGTTTTATTCCTTTCCCATTAATCTCTACATTAAATATATTAGATGAGGATGTAGTAAATCCAAATTTGTGCTCAAGCGGTAAGTTCATGCACTAAAGTACTCGATTATATAAAATTCGTCTCCCTTTCATTTGATACCTGTATTAGGCCGGTTGTACGAAAATACCGCCGAATAGCCGCCGTTTTGTGTTGTCGGCCATCTTGGATTTGAATTTATTCTTAAATTGAAACTCTTTCATTTTATATCTATATTAGGTGGGCTGTTCAGAAATACGTACACCGCCGTTTTGCTATGGCGGTCATTTTGGATAAATAATAATATCGATAATATATACATAATTACATTATCATCAGAACTAAAGGTACACTTCAAGTTAAAGCTCAAACGAAAAATTGGTATTATTTAGCCTTGCAAGATTTGATAACCAACAGACAGACAAGCTTCTGGACAAGTGAAACTAAATAAAAGTGTTTAAAATGTAAGCAAATAATTTTTACAATATTTTTATCAAATAAAACTATTCTAACTTAACTTAACTTAACTTAACTTAACTTAACTTAACTTAACTTAACTTCACGCTTTATCCCTAGCGGGGTAGTCAGAGAGAACGGAGCGCCAAACGGTACGGTCTCTACATACCTCTTTCGCCTCGTCCACTGTCATCAACCTCTTCATACATGCCCTCCGGGGGATCCTCATGCTTTTTACGTGACCTTCCTCCAGTATCTTTGATACTGTGTTTTCGAAGGTCAACCGAGGTCTCCCCCTACCTCTCTTACCACTCACTTTTCCATCATAAATCTTTTTTGCCATTCCTTCCTCGCTCATTCGTTCGACGTGCCCAAACCAGCTGAGCACGTTCTTCTTCATTCTCACCGTAACATCCTCGCTGGTACCTGCCATTCTGTGTACCTCTTCATTGCGGATTCGATCAGCTAGGCTGACTCCGCATATCCTACGAAGAGATCGCATCTCCACAGCATTCATCTTTCTTTCATTCTTCTTCTGTAATACCCACGTTTCGCTGCCGTATAACAGGGTCGGTACCAAAACTGCATTGTGTACGGCCAAACGCGCAGCTGTGCTGACATTTCGCCGTCTCATCAATGCAGCCAAGGCTCCTTTAACCTTGTTACCGGCAGCAATACGCCTTTCCACATCCATCTCGTATCTTCCATCTCTACTGAACATACTTCCCAAATATACCACTTCATTCACCTGTTCTAATATCTTATCATTTACACTGATCTTGCATTCCGTCCTTTCTTCATCTCGTTAAAACTATTCTAACTATACTGTAACTACGTTTTATGTGACTTTTCATTTAATATTTCTAAATTTTAACATTAATTTTTAAATTAAATCAAAAATCACCATCCATACACAATAACAAACGTAACATCCATAAACCTCATACATTTTCATTCGCTTCATACATTTTTGAGTTGCGCTTTCCCAGCAAAGGTCGAGGTGACCTCAGGTGATGTGCCATTAGTTATGCGTCGGCGGCGAGTCTGTCTACACCGCTTCCTGTGCACCCCTCGCCCATCCCCTGAGCTGTAATTAACTGGCTTGTGAAATGGTTAATTAAGAGAAACAAAACTATCATCTTGTTTTGAGAATATGTATGTAAATTTGTTAATTTTTAAACGTTTTCTAAAAATGTATTATTATTATTGTTTTGAGTGTTCATTTTACGTTTTTATGTGTATCTATGTTTATACTTTTTTGTGATTTCTTGTAAATTTGTAAAGAATAATAATAATCAAATAACAAATGTTAGGAACGCAGTTATATGAAGATAGTAAATAGTTTGTTTTATAAAAAGTATTCCTTTAAAATTATTCTTCATTATAAATTTGTAAAAGCAGTTATGTTCCTTTTTAAATGTTATCGTCAAAAAATATTCACCAATCAATGCCTGTTTACGATAGTTAGTTAATATTTGGTTATAGATATTGATCAACATAGGCTTTTAGTATGTTTACATAAACTTCGGTACCTAAAACCTCACCTTTTTTACTCTGTTCTGAAAATGAAAAAAAAAAAAAATTTTCTATCAATATGTTTTTTTTAAACAAAAAAAGTTATGTTTGCCTTAGAGTAGCATAGAGTCTGAAAAGCGTAAAATATTAAATTTCAAAGATGTAAATGTTAAATTTATAAACTTTTTTAGATTAAAAAACGTTATACGTTAACGTAACGGGCACAAAGTGTGACTGTAAAACCGACTGGTCGTGGGTTCGATCTCCATTCGAGGAGACGAAATATATAATTAAATGGAAATATAACATTTATATTCCCATTTCTTCGCTTTGGTATCGAGGCAAAGCACGGCGTTGAGTTCTACCACTCAACACGCAATGCCTCCAGAATTTGGCTCCAGAAGGTGATGAACGGAGTGTCTTAAAACTATGTTCCGTGTGCCTACCATGCTGTGTGCGGGATACAGCGTGAAGCTGAAGAAAAAATAAACATTTTTTGCCATAGATATGTCTCACCGTAAACCCGATGATTATAGATTTAGTACATTGTAGATAGAGCTTTTATTCCTGCGTTCTTTTATAGTAAGATATGCGCGGCTATGAGCTCTGCCACTGAACGTGCAACAACTGCTGGCGGAGAACATGATTTTGTTCTGTAAATTATCTCTAAAACTAAAAAAAACAACATTTCTATAATTAAACTTCTAAAACAAATTGATCCCGCCTCAAATAGTTCCATATATTGGTATTGACGATAGCCAGATGTTTCTCACCATCTATTAAGATAGGATTATTTTGAGAGCTGTCATCTAATACACTCGCGCATAAAGCGACGGACGGACGGACGTATGAAACGGGGAAAGTTTTAATTCCTAGTAACGTATAATTTTATATATCTTTTGAAAAGCTTTTATACTGTTATTATATTTTGTAGAGGACAGACGTGACGGGATGTGGGTTGAATTCCCACTCGTGGAAATATTTATTTAAATTTAAGTTTTCATTGAGACAAAACGCGGTGTTGAGCTGCACCGCTCAATACGTAATGCTTCCAGAATTCGGCCAGAGGTGAGAAACGGTCTACCTTGCTGTGTGCGGGACACAGAGAGAATTTTTTCTTGTATTATATTTTAGAATAGGTAGCTATTTTGGGACAATTCAATTTATTTTTACATTGAAATTCTGTAATCATTTTGTCCCTCAAATAATATTCTCTGTGTAAAATGGAAAATTTCATTTATTTCGGGATACCTTTTGAATAGTTTTGATATATTGAAAAATGGAAATCCCCAAACAAAGGCAGTTTCGCGCACAATACGCACGCAGACCGGAACGCGCGTCGGCCGTCATTACGCGATGCAAATGTGTGTACTGACTATAGAAAATGAGTAGTAAAAATTTAATATTCATGACAGTTTATAGTAGAAAAATGTATTTTTTTTAGATTCACATCGTATTCCTCATGCAGCAGTGTTGGTAGACTGATCCTGGTGTTAAGATACACCGTTCACCATTTGCCGCCGATTTCTGGAGGTATTGCGTGTTGAGTGGCGAAACTCAACGCCGCGCTTTGCCTAGACATAGAAGCGAACAAATGAAAATATTTAATTTCCTCGAGTGATAAACGTACCCACAACCTATAACGTTCATGCCCCTGCGCCGCCACTGACCTCATAAAGATCAATTTTTATTCATTTAATGTTATTTCTAAGAATATAAATCTGTAAGAACGTTTAAGAATATACCTATATAATAAACATTAACACATACTTTTATTGACCAAATGGAAATCATTGACGTAAAAAATTGAGAAAAACGGAATAGTAATTACGTTAGTAACTGCAGATTCATTCATCTGAAGCTGTAAAGCTACGTATGTTTTTATTACTGGTAGAAAAAATGAAGATCACAGTGTACCGAATCACTTTCGCCGACTAAACAAAATCTAAATTTAACGCCATCAACATAAACCAGTACTCTAGGACGTGACCTCAGTCTGCTGCCACGTCTTGAAATTTCCCATCGACAGACAAGTAAACAACTTTGTAGCGTAGGAGACTGTTTTTTTCAGAAACGATTTTTTTCAGTTTCGCTATATCTCGTACATAGCTGGGTAGGCAGAGGGAACCTGGGAAAGTAGTGTTATGACACTTAGTTCTCATTAATTTCTGATGTCTACTTTTCGTCTCGGAACTCAACGCCGCGCTTTTGCCTCTTTACCAAAGGCAAAATCACGGCAAATAGTAAAAACATGTTGCAACCACAAGTTCGATTTTTGGGGATAACATATTTCTAATGTCATATAATGTCATAATTAATTGAAAATAATAATTAAATAATAATTTTTAAGAACGCTTAGTTTATTAGAACGTTCCCTTAAACTTCTAAATAAGCAAAAAAAATATATATTAGTAAAAATAATTACTTATACGGAGTTATTACCGGGCTCCGTATAAGTAATTATTTTTACTAATATATTTGCAGAGGTGCAGAGGCACAAAGTGTGACTGTAAAATCGACTGATTGTGGGTTCAATCTCATACTCGAGGAAGTGAAATATTTATTTACGAGAATAAGCATCGAAAGAGCGAAGAAATTTTCATTTCTTCGCTCTGGTGTCGAGGCAAAGCGCGGCGTTGAATTCCGCCACTCAGCACGCAATGCCTCCAGAATTCTGTGCAAAATGTGTCTTAACACTAGGTTCCCTCTGTGGAACGGAGTGTCTTAACACTAGGTTCCCTCTGCCTACCCTGCTGTGTACGGGATACAGAGTGAAGCTGATTTAAAATTTATTTAATAATTACTTACTTGAAAAATAAAAATAAATAAACTAAATATATTTAACAATAAAGGTTGAAATTGCATACGATGCATTATATTATATACGGCGGCCGTCTGCCTGCACCCAGCAACAGGTGTCTCGAAGGACGCGAGCCGTCTCTGGCGTGTTCCCTAAACCGACTTAACATATTAATGTACGGATATCTATAGTTCTAATTAACTTACGAAGTAAGTTTACTGTGTTTGAAAAGTTTTAAAGATTATTTATGGTAATTTAAGTAAATCGTCGTAAATTTTAGAGCAATTGTAAGCTGAGTTGTGGAACTCAACGCTAGCGCTTTGCCCCGCCACCAGAGATAAGAAATAAAAATATAAATTTTAATATTTAATTTCCTGGAGTGGGGATCGAACCCACGTCCAGCCGCATTTATTTACACTTTGTCCCTCTGCGCTACAACTTTGATGAAAAATAGGGAACGGATTGTCTTAACATTAGGTTCCCTCTGCCTATCCTGCTGTGTGCGGGATACAGCGTGAAGCTGATTTATTTATCTAGTTTTAGTAAACTACATCCAAAAATAATAAGAAATAAATATTCGAAATCGTAATAAAAATGACAAGCTATTTTCGAGATTAAAGGGAAACAAGTCAATTAAATTTTAATTACTCTAATATATACATATGATGGCATTTGTTCCCATGAGGATGTTGACTCGGACTGTAACTTCGACGTCGTTGTTTCTTACACGTGTAAGGGTGCGACCTTTGAAAGGTGGTAAAAAAATGTTTTTTTTTAATATTTTTTTGAACCTGTTTAGGTATTTCACAAACGTAAGTACTTTTAATATTGCTATTTTTTGATTTCTCGCTGTATCATGCGTTATAGTAGGGTAGACAGAGGAAACCAGGGAACCTAGTCACTGAGTTCCATTAAGGTATTACCTCCTTTGCCTGTTTATTAAATATTTCATGCCTAATTATTAAATATTTCATTTTCTCGAGTTGGAATTGCCCACAATCTGTCGCGTTTACAGTCGCACGCTCGTGGCATGCGCCCATCGAAATATTTTTATCTAATTCAATATGAAGAAAACTATAAACTCTACCTATATTTGTTTTTTATGCCCTGTTTAATTACTTACATATATTATTAGATTTTGTAGTAAACATGAAAAAATCTATAACAAAACATGGCATCCATCCAATAGACACAGAAAACGCCCATTTTATTTATTAAATCATTTTTAAATTAGATGACAAATTGAAAATGAACATCTTATGGTACAGACGACAGTGTATATAACGCTAACGCACCTGCACTATTATCGTTATATGTAAGTTTAAAGTTCAGATATACAAAAAAATGCTTTACACCGTTTACAGTACGACCAACGAGTCGTGGACGCTCTGAAGATATTCGCACAGATTTGATTATAGTTTTTTTTATTTTCTTCCCCAGTGAACATTGCTCAAGAGTTCAGAAAACCTAACTTCAAGGCGGCCACGACTCGTCGACCGAACTGTATTTATATTGAAAAAGAAGCATTTATAATAAATTATACCTATACGTACTATTTAATCGTTTTTATTGCAAAAGTTACACGTGTCTGACGTAAAACCGTGAATGCGTGTTTTAAAACCGCCCGCTGCTTTATAGCTTCAGGTACTTAAATTTAAAAATACTTGCTCTTAACGGACTTACGCATTTTTATCGTTTTTTTTTACATTCGTATCAAATATATTTTCGACCCGCTCGCGGCTTCGCCCGCTTAAGCTATATCATTATTAATATACTATTCTGCATTATTTTCTTTTTCTAACAATAACATCATTTTGAAAATAATATCTATATTTATATTGAAAAGTAGAGTCTCAGGTAATTCCATAAAACATTTAGTTGTAGCAATTTTGTCGGACGACATCTTTTTAAATTGGTATAATTTTTTTTACTTTATTACCAACAAATGTTCCTCCTTTTAGGGTTATTACTTTTTAGGATTAAACACAAATTTATAGTTTTCAGATTTTTGTGAATGACGGATTCTAGGTCAACCGGAAGTACCATATTAATTTTGATTAAAAAAACTTCAACTTGATATCTCTAAGCGTTCCTGATATAAAGACTCTTGATAGACAGACAAACAGACGGACAACAAAGTCATCTTATAAGATTTCCTTTTTTCCTTAAAAGGTGCGGAACCCCAAAAAATACTATGATACATTATATTCATATAAAATAAGTGACAAATAATACATTTAATATTTGTATGAAATATGTCCCACGTATAGGTATATGTTAATTTAAGATTTATATCATATAACACATCTTGTACTTCGTCTCAGGTTTCTATGTTCTTATAAATTGACTATAATCTAGTTTAATACCGACAGTATTCTCCCACCTTCTTTAATATATGCTATTATTTTTAAATTCTCGTTTCGTTATACAAACAAGCATTTCAGTAATGGTTCTAAAAATATATAAATATATTTTTTTAAAATCTTGAATAATTTCTATGTTTATTTAAGAAATACTAAAGAAAAAAAATTGTAAGTTATATTATCTTATATTCCGTTCACCATTTTCCGCCGAATTCTGGAGACATTACTTGTGCAAGTGGTGGACCACCACAGCGAAGAAACGAAAATATTAAATATTCCATTTGCTTGAATGGGAATCGAACCCACAACCTGTGGCGCTTCTAGTCACACTTTGCGACCCTGCCCCATGACTGCCGGAATTCGGCGGAAAATGGAAAACGGAGAATCTTAACACAAGGTTCCGTCTGCCTATTCTGCTGCATCCTGATGCAGCATGTAAAAAAGTAATAAACTTAATTAAAGTGAGGCTCTTCATTCCACCATTAAATAATCGAACCTATATAATCGAACATATGACTAAACTAAGTGTCTTATAGTGAAACTTCAATTTTTTATCATATACATATGTAGCTTCTGTTTTGTTTCATTACTGACGTTAGTGTAACTTTGTAATATGATAATGCTTGGAAAGGTTAAAAAAAACGACGATAATCCAACCATGAGACTCTCGTGATCTTGAAAAACTGGAGTGCCGGTCTGCTTATTGGGGTACTGTACTTCAGTTACTATTCACTTGTTTCATTATTTAATTTAATTTTCTTAATATAATCATTTTAAATTATATAATGAGCTTATACTAAACCTTTATAAATCTTAACGTTCAAAAGATACGTGCTATGTTAAAGGTTTAAATGTTTTTTTCACATATTGGTCTATGATAGGGGGCCAGTCGTGGCGCACGGGCACAACGTGTGACTGTAAAGTCAACTTTACAGTCAAGGTCGTGGGTTCGATCCTCACTCGAGAAAATGTAATATTTAATTACATTTATATTTTCATTTCTTCACTCCGGTGTAGAGGCAAATCGCGGCGTTAAGTTCCGCCATTCAACACGCAATGCTTCCAGAAATCGACGGCAAGTGGGGAACGGAGTGTCTTAACACTATGTTGCCTCTGCCTGCCCTGCTGTGTGCGGGATAAAGTGTGAAGCTGGTCTATGTAAAATGTGAAACTTTTTCTTTTGCAAAGATTAAAATTATAGATTATTGTCAAGGTCGTCTCACAGACGACTAACATCTCTTGATTCGCAATACATGCACTTATAACATGTACTCATAGGGAACATTATATTGCAACGCTTAAAATATATAAAAATATTTATGATTTTTTCTTAATAAAAATATCATCGTAAATATCTTCATATAATTCTTCACAATTTAAATAAAAAGAAATGTATATAATGTATTTATAAACATTTTTTTTACATTACAACAAAGTATTCAAGGCGTAGGTACCACCTGCACAAATGGTGCACAGCGAGTGGCAACAGCCAACAAGAAACATCAGGTGCGGTCAAGGTCGACTCGCCGACGGCGTAACGGCCCGCCGCGGCGCGTCCTTCGATTTTGATACCCTGCATTTTTTGCACGAAGAAAGTTTTATAATCGGCTTGAAGTGATTTTTTTTTGTATTTAGCCGCAGACAGGAAAAAGCGTATGAGAATGTTGATCTTTTTTTGCCCCTTTTTGCAGTGATGTTTTTAAGCTAAGCGCATATTTAAGGAGTTTTGCAAGTTTTAATTTAATGATAGCTTTGAAATTTCATTATTATTCTTTATAATTAAAACAAGTCGTCTGACAGGGGTGCAGGAGTGTGACTGTGAATGCAGCAGGTTGTAGGTTCAATTTACATTCGAGGAAATGAAATATTGTTATAATTAAATAACAATTGTACTCACTACTTACGCAGTCCAATTTGCTGACGACTGCGTCACGATGACTTATATACATTAGAACAAGTACTCACATAACAAAATTAGAATTTCAACAATAATATTATCATATACATATACATATACATATATATATATATATATATATATATATATATATATATATATATATATATATATATATATATATTATAATGATTTCAATCGTTGGCAACATTCACAGTTCTCACACATCAGTTCTCAATTTTTTTATGTTCATTTTCTATAGTAATGCGCGCGTTTAGTAATTTATCGCGGCTATTGTCTGTACTGCAGTCGTGGAACATAAAGCAATCAAACGTCTTTATTTGCCGTCTCGTCTAGGCCTGTGTGACTACATACGTACATAGTTATTAGAGATGCCGTCCCTGTAGTGGATGTCAGAAGAATTCTCACGGCGGTAACTAGATGCGGCCCGTTGCATTTCTACAGCCTTGTCGTATAGCGTCGGGGCGGGGTCGTCGACCGCCGACGGTCGCACCGTCTCGTCTGCGTCTGCGCAACTCATTGCACTATTGTGACGGACCGAATTGAGAAACGATAAATCATTTGATTTCGGACTATTATCACTTTGACTTTGGTGTGAATTATTTTCGTGCGTCCTGTTTGTCGAATGTGTGTGTGATCATAGAAAAATTTATGAAATTGTACACGATTGTATATTTATATACGTATAAATAAGATAGATAGGTAAATATAATAATTAATATATTATATAAGACATTCCATCGCTCTGGTACCAAGGCCAGAAGCGCGACGTTAAATTTAACTACTAAAAACGTAATGCCTCTAAAATTTGGAGGAAAGTAGGGGAAGTAGTGTCTTATCCCTAAAAACCGAAAAAAAGCATGCTATTTCTCGCTGGACAGTACAATTATACAACACACATTGCAATTTGTATATACATATGTTACAGATCACCTAACGTATTTAATTTGTCGGTGAGAAAAATACAATTTTTTTCAAGAATCCCCGAAGGAATAGAGTGAGTGAGTAATCAAACTGTCACATCTTGCACATGCCCCGCACATCCGCGTCGTCCCAGACACGCACTTAGCATGTTCGGCCGTTCGAAACGTGATCTCGCAAATCGCCTCCCAGTACCCACACCGGAGGCCGCACGTCTGCCCTGGCTGTTGTGATGGCCCATACAAAGCTGTCAATTATCAATCCGGTAGCACACCGCCGCTGCACGCTATATCGAATGTCTACTGTGGAATAGTACTAGACTACACAAAGACGTGGCGAGAATAGACAATTCTATAAATATATCATATTATATGCATACAAGTATATATATAAAAGCCAGTAATCCAAATAGAGGCTAGTCGTGGGGCAGTGGCACAAAGTGAGACTGTAAAACCGACTGGTTGTGTGTTCGATCCCCACTCGAGGAGATGAAATATTTACTTAAATTTATATTTCCATTTCTTCGCTCTGATGTCGAGGGAAAAAGCGCGGCGTTGAATTCTCAACACGCAATGCCTCCAGAATGCGGCAGAAAGTGGGAAACGGAGTGTCTTATGATACTAAGTTCTCTCTACCTACCCTGCCATCTGCGGGATACAGCGTGAAGCTTTTATATATATATATATATATATATATATATATATATATATATATATATATATATATATATATATATATATATATATAAATATATATAGAATACATTATCCGTCGTGACGCAGGGGCACAAAGGTGTGACTGTAAGGGGCCGTTCAAGTATTACGTAAGTAGTTTTTTTGCTATTATTAACCCCACTACGTCATCAAAAATAAGCAATCCTCTTAAAAATATGTAATTTAACACATCAAAAATAAGCAAACCCAAGACCCCCCGCCTCCTCCTCAAGTATTACGTACAGTGCTTACGTAATACTTAAACGGCCCCTAACGCGACGGCTGTGGATTCGATCCCCACAAATAAATTATTATTTATTAATATTTTCATTTCTCCGCTCTGACACCAAAGCAAAAGCATGGAGTTGAGTTCCTCTACTCAACACGCAATGCCTTGAAAGATTCGGCGAAAAGTGAGAAACGGAGTGTCTTACAACTAGGTTCCCTCTGCCTACCCTGCTGTATGCGGGATGCAGCGTGAATCTGATTTGATTACCAATATTTTAATTTATAACAATACATTGAATTCCCAATAACAATAAATATAACAAATAACGGCAACTAATACCGGAGATATCATGTTATGTATCTCCAAAATTCATAAAATGTAAATATTATCAAAGATCATTAACTCGAAAAAGGCAGATTAATTTTTTTTGACGATAAATCCTCAATCGGGTTACCGGACGGCTACCGCGCTACGCACTGTGATATTCGCAGCGTTGTTGAGATTAGGTGTGGCGTGTAAACAGACGCTCGGAGCCAGACGGTCATCAATCGAGATTGTTCAGAAAAACAAGTAGACCCGAAGCCGGCATAAAAACTGGCGTAGACGCGGATGTTCACTTGTCGTAAAAAACTAGTTGCATCCAGTCACTACAGCGCGGTCCGCCGGACGCAGCACCGACCCGTACGGACTACGCACTATGCACCTACACCCACCCTTTTATATCATATCTATATTTATGATAAAATCGGTTAATGGATCGGTGTCTGTGCGTGGAAGATATAAGAAAAAAAAAGTTATTCGTTGCATTTAATAATGTAATGGAATTTTGTCTGTTTGTCTGTGCGTCTGTTCACGATAATCTCAGAAACTGATTTACTGATTTCATTATTGTTTTTACTGTTGTATATTGACAAGCTTTCCTTAAGATTGTGTTATTTCAATGGATTTATAAATAAATCAATTATACCACTTTAAAGAGCTATTTTACTGAATTAATTGACACTACTTTGTAATATATATGTATAGGAATATAAATATTAATTTAATTTTATATTATATTTAGAAAACGAAGGAAATGCAGATTATTTAATTAATGATTATTATGTACATAATTGAGACGAACGAAACCGCGAACTCTTTGCTAGTTATCTATCATTACAAATATTCCACCAAACACCAAAAAATAACTAATAATTCTAGTGATATTATTCACATATTCGCAAATACTTACATATATTATTTTTTATAGCTAACGCTATTTCTAAATGCTAACAACATGTTTGGAATAAATAATATGTTACAAATAAATCACACACTTTAAAAATAATAGTCTGATATTATCAAATATATTTATACAATTTTAGAAACAGCGGAATTTTAATTAATAATTTATAGCTTAATGACATAATGTTAATATTAGAGGCGGTCGTGGTGCAATGGCACAAGCGTGTGACTGTAAACGCGACTGCTTAGGGTTCGATTTTCCCCTCGGGGGAATGGAAAAAAAAATAATAATATTTTATTTTCCTCGCACTGGTTACGGAGACGCTTTTCCTTCGGCATTTAGCCAACCAATACGCAATGAACCATCCGTAGGAAAATAGGGAACGGTCTGTGTGTCTGTCTTAACACTAGGTTCCCGCCTTCCCTCCTATAGATAAAAAAAAGAACATGACAAACGATACCACATCTCAGATACGTCGTATAATTTATTCTTCCTCAATTTTATGATCATTAGAAATATACAGTGTAGTGTACGGAGACATTGCTGCGATGACGGAAATTCCTCCAGTTGTTTGAAAGTATTTTCAAGAAGGAAAGTATCGCCCGCCATATAAGAAGTAATAGTTATTTTAATTATAGAACATTAAATAATCTTGATTTTCTTAAGTGCTTGTAATCTTATACAATGAAATTTAGTTATTTATTTAAATTTCACCTGAACTAATAAGAACCATAAGAGACTTAGAAAAGGCCGATGGTGGCGCAAGCGTGTGACTGAACGCGACAGTTTTTAGGTTCGATTCCCACTCAAGAAAATTAAATATTAAATATTTTAATTTTCTGCGACCTGGTGTCGAGGCAAAGGGCGGAATTGAGTTTCACTACTCAATACGTAATACCTCCAGACTTAATCGGAAAACGTAGTGCCTTAACATTAAGTTCCCTCTGACTACACTTAGCGAGCGGGATACAGCGGGAGGCTAAAAAAAACTTATAAGAAGACAAACTTAGAACTTGTTATTCGATGAAAATTGTAACAAATATTTAACCACCGAATCATTAGAAACAACATTTAACAGATATTATTTAATACTCCATCACCACCTCTAATATTAATAAACTCCTCGTTCTTATCCAACTAAGCCAATTTATTTTACTTTTAATGTAGCAAAAACTTTTATAGTTACTCTACAGTTGACACATAATAAAAATGCATCCATTCAAATTAATATTAACACTTCACATTGGAGTGGGTAGACTCGAGTCGAATCGGAAATTTTGTTACGATAATGTACGGTTTTTTGTCAAGGTCGTCTAGGACGAAACGGTAATTGTCGAATATTGAGTTAAGTCATTTGAAAATGGTATTTCCGTGCATACTTTACTCATGCCCACTAAATTGAGGCCGTCGTGTGATTGTAAACGAGACGGTTGTGGGTTCGATGCTGAAATGAAATATTTAATATTTTCAATATTAAATATTTTATTCCGCCCGCGCCATGTCTTAAGAATTCGACGGAAAGTGGACAACGGAATGTCTTAACACTAAATACTCTGCTATATGCGTAATATATTGTGAAGATACAAAACGAAACCAAAACAGTACATATATAATTATTTACGTTTCTAAATTTTTCTATACGAAACCAAACTAACCGTTAATCCGTCTTATAAATAATTAATTAAGTTATTTATTATGCAGGAATGCATTGATTCTTCGACTAAATGCCACAGATGTTTATTATTTAATGTAGATGTTATAAGTAGTCTTGAAAAGAGTTACAGATATGGAAGAAATTGTGGAGATTACGTTTAAATATTTGGTTAAATAAAGAAGATTCACTGCCTAAATACGTCTTTGGCGTATCCACGTTTATATTATGATATAAAATAATCTGTGGTAAACGGTGTTTCTGTTACATCTATATATATTATGATGCTCTTCTCTATTCATATGTATGTAAAGAATTTGCTTAAATGTACCTTTTTTTT
This sequence comes from Heliconius sara, assembly GCA_917862395.2. Lineage (NCBI taxonomy): Eukaryota > Metazoa > Arthropoda > Insecta > Lepidoptera > Nymphalidae > Heliconius > Heliconius sara. Next base: position 7,333,781 of record OU860793.1, read on the forward strand.
AATTTATTATATTTAAAAAAAACGCTGTCAAAAACCCAGACAATAAATGTCAATATTATATTTTTTACGGAATCCATAATTTTTTTTCTTGTCACGTTTTTTGTCATTAGTTGACTGTACTCGTACTTATTTTGTTTTTATTCCAGCATCATTACAAGCAAATATTTCGTTTATGATACGTTTACTGTGTTTAACTATTTTTGTCTGCGATTTTTTTTCTAACTCGACTTACGTTCACCCTTGAGCAACTTGAATGACGAGCCTTTCAACAGATATTGTTAATTTTGTGTTAAATATACTACAGTAATACTTCTTGATGAAAATGAGAAATCGCCTATTTAGGGGCAAAACCAGATTTTGTACTGTTTAAGTTATATTTTTGAGATGCCCCTCGCAGTAATTTTGTTAACAAAAGATAGCACTGAAAAGTGAAAAGTAAAACAAAAGCCTTTACACGAACATCTTGCTTTGCTGTTAATATTCTCTCATGGTTACACTTATACATATATTGTTAATAATATTTTGACTTTTCAAATAAAAATTAACCCAGACCATTTTCGTTTAGACTAGTATTTAGCTTTCGCTTCTGACGAAGCCATAATATGTATTTCCACGATCTCTCAATTCGCAGAACGCAACAATGCATATTACAGTTGTCTCGATCCATTCTATGACATGCATTGCATCATTGTCTATAAGAGAAAAATAATATTTATATATTATATGCGGCCGTCACAGGAAATGCAGTAATTTTTATTTTCAATTGTGCGGCTATTCGCGAGTAAAGTGAAGAAAGTAGTGTCTTTTCTCTAGATTTCCTTTAAAACTGAAAAAAACTAAATCAAACTCCTCACACTCATAAATAAACTACAATAGAAAGAATCAATTAACTTTTTTATGTATTTATTCTAAATTTCCTTATTTAAGATCTTGCAAAATTTCTAAATAACGTCGATTTGCGTAAAACGTATTTTATATATAAACAATACTCTGTGTACGATTTGAACTTGTACTGTAATGTATGTAAATGTATGTACTTTATTATATGATTTTTGGAGATTCACGCTTTATCCTGCATACAGCAGGGATGGTAGAGGAAACCTAGTTAAACACTCCGTTCTCCATTTTTCACCGAATTCTGGAAGAATTGCGTGGCGGACTCAACGCCGCGCTTTGCTTCGACACCAGAACGAAGAAATGAAAATATTAACTATTTCATTTCCTCCAGTGGGAATCAAACATAATACTTTGTACCCTGCGCCACGACTAGCACCAGCAGAAACGTTGATCGTCAATCAAAAAACGCCATCGAATCGAATGCCTCCAGAGAAACTGCTTAGGGCACAACACTTAATCTGAATAAAAATAAAATTAATATATACCTATTGAAAAGTAACATTCACAAGAATGAAACGCAATAAACGTGAGTGCTCTTAATTATGGTATCTAGAACAGATAGAATCATTTAGTTAATGTCGACTCTATAATAGTCTATAATATAATAAATGAGATTGAAGATATCGTAACCGAACACTTCGTCAGTCGTGATATTTATATGGAAATTATATAGCTCGTATTATCGATTATGAGTATTCAAGCTGTTCAGAATATAAACGTATACGTTCAAAATTCAACCATTATTCAATTTTTTCATATTTTTACGTGTTTTCTAAAAATTGTTTTGTGTGTGTGTGTGTGTAAAATGTAAAAAATAAGTACATATTGTGTTATTATTATATTTATATTATTATTTATGTGTGACAATTATTAATTATTTACGTATAATTTAAAATTTACAAAATAATCAACATACTGCTATATCGTCTGTGTGAAATCGCAGGAGCACTGCAGGGAATGTAGGAATGTAAAGAAAACTGCTCAGACATAAAAAAGCGGGAAGTGTAATATAAAATGTGTACGTTTTATTTCATAAGTTTTAAGTTATAAATAGGAATTATATTTAAATTTTATTTATTATCTATCAAAACTGACTGTGAGAAAGAGTGAAAGAAACCAACCAGTCTACTGATCTGTTGAAATTTATTGTAAAAATAGATTGCATTCCAAAGACAAATATAGACTAAATACTTAATAAGAAAAGTTCCTAAGTGTGGAACACTTTAAAAATGTTTAAAAATATAGACTACTTCACATCTTGTTCACTCAGAAGTTAGAAAGTTTTCTAATTTAAAGTATGGCTTTATTTTTGTAGAACATTAATTCTAATGAATACAAACAAAAATAGACGTCAAAATCTATTGTTAATACAAGAAACTTATATGTCCAAAACAAAAAAAATCTATATAAAAAATATTTTCAAATAATCGAACATGCGGAAAACAAAATAAAACAATAAGCAACCCCAGTAGCCGAGAAACTTCAGCAAATCCTCATATAAAATATGAATTGGTCAAAAAGATTTTTATCATCAATTAAAATTGCCCATAACTCATGCTACCTCAATATTTGGCGTCGAGATAGCAAATTATACTATATTATTATTGGAACCATAAATTACTGGAATAACACGTTATTTTTTTACGAGTGCCCGGTCTATTTGTTCCTTGTCGATGTTTATCACTTATGCATAATAGTTGGTTTCACTCGCAAAGGAATATAGCAAACAATCATATTGTTTATTTAAGCTTCTTAAAATTTAATTTTAAATCAGCTTCACGCTGTATCTCGCACACCGCAGGATAGGCAGAGGGAACCTAGTGTTTTAGACACTCCGTTCCCCACTTTCTGCCGAATTCTGGAGGCATTACGTGTTGGGCGGCAGAACTCAACGCCGCGCTTTGCCTCGGCACCAGAGCGAAGAAATGGAAATATATTTCATGCCGCTGCGCTATGCCTTCATGCCGCTGCGCTACGACTGGCCTCAAATTTTAAATATATATTTTTAATTATATTCAATATTAAATTAATATTGTGATATCTTAAGGTGTCATTTTTTTTTTTATGGAAAAGACACGGCAAACGAGCGTGCGGGTCACCTGATGGTAAGTGATTACCGCCGCCCACGACCCCGTGCAACCCCAGAGGAGCTACAGATGCGTTGCCGGCCTTTAAGACGGGTTGGGCGCCGGGGCCCAGCATTACCTGATGCGAAACGCAATGGCATAAAGCCACTACTTCACGCTGGTTTTAAATGCCGCGGGTGGTAAAGATCCGGTCGAGTCTGCCCATGCGTGTTGCCATTGCTGGCGACGTGACTCTACCACACGTACTGTAGTCGCCTCTTACGACACCACCAGTACCAGGATGATCCTATTCTAGGCCGGGATCACACGGCACAAAATATTAATATGATGATTTAATGTTCATATTGGAGAAATAGTATATTTACATTTATTGATGATGTAGGCGTTACCTGGATCTGATTTCCATAGGACGAATATATAGTATCGGCTTTCGCTGTCTTCTTCGCATAGACAAGATATACAAAGTGAGATACATGATTTCTCTGCCCAGCTAGCATAGAGCGATCAAATAATATATTAAAATATATATAATATATAAAAATAATATAGGTTTTTTCACTAGGCTTCACGCTGTATCCTACACATAGCACGGTCCCAAGCAGAGGAAGCTTGGGAACCTAGTGTTAAGACACTGTTCAAAGTTGCCCATTAAAGCACTTCCATTCTGTGGAGAAAGTGGTTTCTGCCGAATTCTGGAAGCATTGCGTGTTGAATGACGGACCGTGACTCCACGCTTCGCCTCGTTACCACAGCGAGAGATTGAAAATATTAAAAAAACCTTTTTTTTCTTAAGTTACGTGGCAATTTTGGAAAAAAATATTTAAGAGTCAGCAAAATTTTAAAAGCAGATCTCTGTCTACGGTTGACCTTACTGTAACTGAACTTAGGATAGCTTTCAAATTTTTGAAGGCTTTGACAGCAGTGCTTGTTTTTCCATCGCTTCTTAGCTAGTAAACATTGCGCAATTTTGAACTGTGTTTGTCACTTGTCTAGACGTGATGACTTGGCCTTACCCTTACACGGCCTTCGTCGTTTCCTGTACAGAATTCTCAAAACAAAATAATTGCTAAATATTATTAATAAGTATATATTATTATCGAGGCCCTCGTGGCGCAGGGGCACAAGAGTGTGATTGTAACGCCACGGTTGTGAGTTCGATCTTCTCTCGACGAAATTAATGATTATTTATTAACATTTTCGTTTCTGCCAGAGCAACAATTAAAAACCCGGTGTTGAGTGCCGCCATTCAAACCGCAATGCCTCGAAGATTTGATTTTTATCAATAAATATAAAGCACTTAAAAATTAATAAATAAAGATATTTATATTATATATATACATTTGATTTATAAATTCCTTTGTAAATAGTGTGACATGCTCAAATGCACACGACAGTTGGAGTTGTGGAGTCGAATCCCATTCAAACGGCTTACATTTAAAATTTATGTTTCTATTGTCTGATCAGACAAGGTGTGGCGTTAGGTTTTGTCTATTTAAACGAAAACTGCAAATCAGTTTTATTTTTATTTTATTTTTCAACAACAAATCAAGAATTATGCAAAAACAGGACAAAGACACGTATACATTAATATTTGATGTATTCCAATGACGTTTATGTATAAAAAATATTAAATTTATTAATAAAATCAGCTTTACGCTGTATCCCGCACATAGCAGGGTGGGTAGAGGGAACCTTGTGTTAGTTAAGACACTCCGTTTACCACTTTACGCCGAATTCTGGAAACATTGCTTGTTGAGCATAGTAACTCAACACCAGAGCGAAGAAATGGAAATATAAATAAAAAAAAAATATGTCATTTCCTCAAGTGGGATCGAACCGTCAACTAGTCGCCCATGTCTCACTTGAATAAAATATACAAATAACCATATAATATACAAATAAAGAAATAATATATAATAACTTCAAATTAATTATATTTATATGTGAACCAAAACCCAATCCAACAGTTAGTCACTCGTCTAGACGCGATGATATAATGATTGTCTACACCGCATACCACACCGTCACCGCCATACCTGAACACAGTAATCACTGAATTACTGACTTACAGAGATATTAGATAAGGTAGACAGACAGACAGACATTTCAAACGATTGTTAACCTCGACAAAAACATAGCAAAATTGTTGGGTTTTTTTTTCTTTAAATATGCACCTTTTGCTGTGTACACAGATTATATGGTTTTTTTAAGGTTTACGTTGTATCGTGCTTGTAATAGGGTAGGTAGAGCGAGTCTAGTGTTAGGACATTTCGGTAGTGGAGAATAGTGGAGCTATTCTCTAAATTCTGGAGGCATTGTGTGTTGAGTGGCGGTACTCAACGCAGAGCGAAGAAATGAAAATATTCAATAGTTCATTAGTGAAATATTTATTTACATTTACATTTTCATTTATTCGGTCTGGTGTCGAGGCAAAACGAGTGGGAATCGAACGCACAACCTGTAGCATTTACGCTTGTGCCCCTGCACCTGACTGACAAATAACGTAGTGATATAAAATTCCGTTCTCCTACTTAAAGGCAACCGAATCTTAAATTGTATATTGCAATCCATGTTACGTGGGTGCCTAGTGTCAAGGTACCCAACATTCAGGTGCAAAATAAAAATTATATACTTTTAGTAAGCATCGTTTCTTTTTTTTAAATCAGCTTCACGCTGTATCCCGCACACAACAGGGTAGGCAGAGGGAACCTAGTGTTAATAAACTCCGTTCCCCACTTCCTGCCGAATTCTGGAGGTATTGCGTATTATTGAGTGGCAGAACTCAACGCCGCGCTTTGCCTCGACACCAGAGCGAAGAAATGGAAATATGAACTTAAAGTAAATATTTGATCTCTTCGAGTGGGGATCGAACCCACAACTAGTCGGTGACCACGACCACGACAGTATGGACTTGCCTAGCAACTTTTAAAATGGAATCGATATTTTATACGTACCTATGTATCGATACATATAATAGGTACTTTTGTTGCAGTCAGCACAGACGGACAACAACGGCACGATTACGTCGTGAATCTAATTTGCAGGAATTAGTATGTGCCAACGGAAATCACTCCGCTGATTTACGGCCGCGCCCACGGACTGGGGCATTAATCAAATGCGATATCAATCTATTCATTTCAATGGTTTTAAACTACAAACATATTCTATTTAGATAATATTTATATATATATATATATATATTAAATTGTGTAAAAAATGTATAAAATATATACGTATGAAAAATATGTTCGTTTTGTCGTGACAATACCGACAGAAAAGTATTAATATCATAAATATAATTGGACTCTAAAAGAGCAGCTAAATGTTTAATTATTTAAATTTTGGTTTCCTTATTTGTACAATTCGATTTTGAGCCGTCGCGTCGTGCAGCAGCGAAACAACGTCGGTATACGCGACGATTATGGATTTGATTTCCACTTATGAGAATTTATTATTTAAATTTTTTCACCCAACACGCTGTGTCTTGAATATTGGACGATAAGTGCAAAGGGGAGTGTCTTAACACTAGTTTTCCATTGCCAAACTTGTTGTCCAGTTGCCTGTTACATGCGGGATATTGATATTAATACTGCGTGTACCTAAAACAAATCTAGATTTTTAATTAAATATTTAAAATATTCTACTCTTCTACACCTATAATTCAACTTTCAGACATGCTAGAAATCACTTAAATTTATGTGACATAAATGCGTTTATGATTTATTTTAGTCATAACAGAATTAAATTTATTGAAAACCATACAGGTCTTGTAATTAAAAAAAAATATAACAATAAAATTGTAAATTTTATAATTAAAATATCTAAGTAACAAATAACCTAAGTCAATATCTACTTTATATCGTTAATAACTTTATACATTGATTTTAAACATATCATACATGTCTAAAATATTGTTATATTTGTTAGATGATTTTAAATAAATTTCTGTATGTACTGAATATGATTAAAACCATCACTTAACAGGTGAACAGTTAGAATAAACGTTGATTTTAAGATTAACCTTCTATAATATTTTACATTAAAACATAAGGCAGATCGCGCATTTCAAACGGAACCGGAATTAATTATTTCAAATGATGGCAACTTTTGCTTGCGGCAGTCATTTTCCTGGCAACCATGTGCTATAGTTTTGAGAAAAAAATAAGTTTCAATTTCATATATAATTCATTAAAAAAAACACCCTGGGCTTGCGGCAGACTGAGAGCTGCCAACCAATATTTTTCCAATGCCTTATGCGATTTTCTTTCAAATGATGTGAAATTCACATAAAAAATATGAGTGCAATTTTCTCCAAAAACGCATTACGAAAAAATGTAATTAAAGGTGATTGCGGCAGGATTCTTCTAGGCAACCCTAGTGTAATCTATTCTTCTATCATGTATAATACTTACATATAAATTTCACTACAAAAACAAGTCCATGCAGATTCAAGCAATAGGATCCTAGGCCATTATGTTTTTCTAAATACATTTAAGCGTATTTTAAGGAAGAACAATACGTCTGTACGTTCTCAGCTTAGATTTATTCAACTAAGTGTCAGATTAGTCGCGTTCTCGTAAAAAAATAAATCAAAATCAGCTTCACGCTGTATCCCGCAGAAAGCAGGGTAGACAGAGTGTTAAGACACTGCATTCTTCTCTTTCTCCAGAATTTTAAGTATTGAATTGTGAAACTCAGCGCCGAGTTTTTGCCTGGTGCCAAAGCAAAGTGAACCCACGAGCGTCACGTCAGTCACAAATAGATGTCAGATTATGGTGTAGCACAATTGTTACGGAGATACAGCTGGTCGCATTCTAGTTATAGCAAATATAGTATACAACGGTAAATCGACGTTGTTCTCAAACTATACTACACACAGGAATAGCTTTAGCCGCGAGGTAAACAAGTGCTGAGTAAAGTTGTTGAATCGACTGAATTCTTGGCATCGCGCGCCCGCCCGCATATTTGAACGATTTAAGTCTCATATCGGTATTTGTTAATGGTTAGTGTTGAGGAGTAAAAAGCCGAGGCGAAGGGGCCAAAGCGAGTGACTGTAAACGTTCGGGTTGTCGGTTCAATTCCCAGTCGAGAAAATGAAATAATTGATATTTTCTTACCTTCGCTCTGGTGCCGTGACAAAGCGCGTCATTGAGTTCCAACCTCAACATGCTAAGCCGCTATTCCAGACATTGCTTGTTCTTGTAAAGTGTCTTAACCCTATATTCCATCTGCCTGCCCTGCTAAAACATAGAATATAATAGACATACAAACATATAGTATATTATAGAAGACATGTTATAATGTATGGTGTAGATATAATGTAGATTGTGATTGAACTGTTACGTAATCATGAATCAATAAGCATTAAAAATGCTGTAATAAATAATTTGTACATTTATTTTAAAAAAATCAACTAAATAAATAAAATCAGCTTCACGCTTCAAGCACGCACACACAGCAGGATAGGCAGAGGGAAACTAGTGTTAACACACCCCGTTCCCCACTAAATAAACAAAAAATAAACTTAGTATTCCAAAAATAATTAAACAATAAAATTATTTAAATTCTCTAACGCTATATGCATTTTAAGCCATAGCAAAATAGTATACAAAACGCAGCGTATTGACGATGAGTGTACTACCGTATATTTCGACACCGCTTCTTAGTTAATGGTGAACGACGGGCTCGACGACGACTTATACGAGGTTAATTTAAGCATTTAGTCCATTTTCACTTAGTATTCCTCGGAAAGCAAATAAGAAAAGGCCGGTCGTGGCGCAAAAGCACAAGCGTGTGACTGTAAATAATTGTGATAGGTTGTGAATTCGATTTCTAGAGGAAATGAAATATTTAATATTTTAATTTCTTCGCTATAAAGTAAAGGCGTCGAGAGCGTCGTGTTGAATTCCGCCACTCAAGGCAATGCTACCAGAAGTACCTACCGTGAAGCTGAAAAAAAATAATGCTCTCTATACATAAAAACCTATGTGGCAGTTGTTCCTGTATAAAAATAACCCACAAGACGTATGACAGGAAGCAGAAAAATATTAAGTTATATATAAATTTGACCATTTTGACAGATATATAAATGTATAAGTTTGTATTGTTTTTTATTTTATTGAGTAATTTATTTGATTCTATTTTATTAAATGCTATATAATTATTAAGATTAATAACACTTCACTTTCTCATATAAGTATATTATTTTTTTATGAAAGACAACAAAATCATCATATCGTTCAAAGTTCATAAGAATTTTAAGTATAGATTTTCTTTTGCTTCCGAAACATATAGATATATATACGTATTCGGCTAAAATTTTTTCAAGATCATTAAAACATTCGACGGAGAGAGGAGCGCCTTAACACTAGTTTCCCTCTGCCTATTCTGCTACTTGCGTGATACAGCGTGAAAGTGATAGAATCATTCAAACAAATCGTCGCCTGAGGAAGCCAAAATAAATGTTTAATAAGCTTCATTCGATAAGGTAACTGGTATGACAAATATGTATATTATATCTATAATTCAGCAACTTTCAAAAATATTAGTTAAAATATACAGTAAGGCAAATGACTGCTTATCGACCTGAATTAATAAGTACTACGGTTCATACTTTTTTGTTTATCCCACAATAAGTTTAGATAGGAGTTAGCAAGCACTATAGATACGCGTCGTAAAACGCTTGACACATTGATTTTTTTAAGCTTCACGCTGTATCCCGCATGAAGCAGTGGGAGTGATGTGTTAAGATAGTCCATTTCATTAATTCCGCCGAATTTTTGTGGCATTGAGTGTTGGATGGTGGAACTCAACGCCGTACTTTGCCTCGACACAAAATATTAAATATTTCATTTCGTCTAGCAAGAATCGAACCCACAACCTGTCGCGCGTACAATCACCCGCTTGTGCTCTCACGACTGGCTTATTTGATTTGTTCAATATAAAAATATTGATATTAGAACGAGGTTTTGTATGTACAAAAAGTTGGAATGTTTTCCTAATTTATTAAGATAAATATATTATATATGCACAGACACAAATAAACGAAGAGCGAAAGGCATGTTTCAACAGAGTAAACATGCGGCGGGTTGTCTAGAGCGACCCAGACACAGACAGCCGCTTTAGCACATGTTATTGGTGATTTTGATTGCATTGTTGTTGTATTTTTTTTAAAACTCCACAATTTTTGTGGTTTTTAACTTTTTTGCCTTACATTTGTATTTCAAATTCGTTTTTAAAATGACAAGGTGACCATAATGCACTAAATCTTTAGATATATATCGTTTTTTTTTCGCTTCACGTTGTATCCCGCACATAGCAGGATAGACAGAGGGAACCCAGTGCTAAGACACTCAATCCCCATTTTTCGTCGAGTTCTGGTGGCATTGTATAGCATATTGGAGCAAGATCAAAATATAAAATATAACATTTCCTCCAATGGTAATCGAATCCGCAACCAGTTACGTTTATAGTCCCACGCTTGAGCCTGCGCCACAACTCGCCTCATTTAACTAACTAACTAATCACGTTAAAATTATCTTAAGTACATATTTTTTCCAATTGCTTTTAATACCCAATATAATAAACTGTCATTAACAAGAAAAATATACATATGTTCAAAAAAGTACAACGCTATCAGTTTTGTTTTTTTTAAATTTGCAACTAAAAGTAATAATATTGGTATAAAAAATTAATAATATTGATATTATAGCATATACATATAATAGATTCCACGTATTTATTTTATTTAAAAATAAAATAAATCAGCTTCACGCTGTATCCCGCACACAACAGGGTAGGCAGAGGAAACCTAATGTTAAGACACTCCGTTCCTCACTTTCTACCAAATTCGGGAGGCGTTGCGTGTTGAGTGCCAGAACTCAACGCCGCGCTTTGCCTCGACACCAGAGCGAAGAAATGGAAATATAAATTTAAGTAAATCTTTCATCTCCTCGAGTGGGAATCGAACCCACAACCAGTCGGTTGTACAGTCCCACTGCCGATGTGCCGGTGCGCCACGACTGACCTCTATATTATTCTACTAATATGCTTTAGTGGGTTATAATTGTATGGACTTTTTGGACTCCTACGCTGCTCTTTCCGTATGCATGTTTAGAATCCATATAGAGAATAATATATAGAGAAGCGTTCTCTATAGATCGCTTCTCTATATGTTATTCTATATCAGATCTCCCTTCCGAATACTATAAATTAATTTCTGTGCTTAATTACTTTCATTAACTTACGTATTTAAAATGTGGGCCATCATTTTCTGGTCGTAATGCTACTATAATATTTGTTTTAAACACCATTATGGATGTTTTACTATGTACTGCAATAGTAAGCCTCATAATATTTTTTTATGTTGGAGTAAATCTAAAGCAATATTAAAATATCTTACCGAGGGTTCTGTAGCAATTTTTAGGATTTAGTCCAACAGGAAGTACAACAACTTATGAAAGATGACAAACTTAGTTTTGCGCGGGTATGCACCCATTTTGTTAGAAATGGGTTACAAATATAAGTTTGTATATTTTTCGATACATACTTTACGATACTATCGATACTTTCGGATTTTTAATTTCTACAAAATCCAGGAAAAAGAAATGCATAAATTCTTGTATCTTGTGATTGTGTTGACTTAGAAGTCTTGATGAGTTTTGATTTTTTCTGTGTGCTAATGGGAAATAAAGTGCTGGGACCATTTGATATCAATATTAATTTTATACTGCCACAGACGGACAACATAGTGATCCTATAAGTGTTTCGTTTTCTTCTTTTGGGGTACGGTACCCTAATAAAAATGTACCCTAATAATTTACACTTCATGTCGCATTGAACTAAGTAGTAAATAAAATAACAATATAATCTCGAACAAAAGATTATGAATAAGAATATCGTTACAAGTCCGAATTTATAATTCTTTCCTATAAATTACACGAAATCAACGAACAGGATTTAACGTAGGATTTAAATTACAATCAATTATTTATTATCATTTTTGATTAAAAAAAACGACTTGCCTTAACGTGTTTAGGTTAACCTAAATTTGTCCATTTCGCTTTTACCTACGGGATGTGATCTGCAGAGTTTTTTTGCAATATATGACTTAACAGGTGATTAATGTCCGTTTTTTGATACAAAGTGATAAATTGAGACATCCACCGGCTTGCTGCGTTGATGCAATCCAATATGCATTCCACAGACTTCGAACTTTTGTTATATTATTTTAATTTAGATAAAAAATGACATTTACGTGAACGAGGACGCCACGATCACGATCTCGCGTTTTTTGTACCAATTTAATTTGACAATAACAAATGATACGCTCATCGACATTTTGTTTTCTTTAAATGCAATTCGAATCCATCAGTACTATACGAACTCTATATGTAAAAAATCTGTCTGCACGTTTGAATGTCAAGTTTTCAAATTATCCGATTCCCGTCTAAAAAGTATGCGTACAAATATACCATCAATCGTTAATATACGTACGTTATATAAGGATATGTAAATTGAACTTCTGAAGAGAATTGAAGAGGTCGGAATTTTTACTAGTACCTAGTATATAAAAAAAATACATGAAAAAAAATCTATACAACTTTTCAACCCCTATTTCATCCCTTTAGGATTAAAATTATTGAAAATCCCTTAATGGATGTCTAGATTACGAAAATAAATATCTGTTCAAATTTTACGTTTCTACGCACAGCGGTTACGGCTGTGCGCGCGTCTTACCTCAGTCAGTCGGAACATGTCCTTTTATATATATAGATTAAATAAATGCAAACGACACAAAATAAAATATGTAATATAATGTTAGATATGCTATAAAAGACTAGGTAAAAATTAAAATATTTTTCTCAAAACCCATAGCTGTATTCTATTATATGTTGGCTATTTTGCTAAAATCGTAAATCTAATAACATCAATATTCAATATCCAGTACAAATAAAAAAAAAATACTTTGACTAAGTGTATAGTAAAAAATAAATTTCTTCAGAAAAAACCAAATGTCATGAAATTTGTCTTTAAGGTTACCTAAAGCAAAGCTATTCCAAAATTTTCAGCTATTCAAACAGATTTTCTATTGGGATCATATTAGAATATACTTTCTTACTATCAAATCTCTTGAAATCCGATATGTTTTACCTTTACCCAATTGAAAGAGGAAAATATTATTATAATAAATGGACTTATTGGGGGAGTACCGTTCGGTATAATACCACCAACTAGTCGCTATAGTCATTTGGCAGTTTAACGGAGCTTCTGGGAAAAATGACGTCACTGGATTAGAATTTCATTCAAAGTCGTTTCATGTATATTTAAAGACTAGCATATCCGTGTATTATAATGATACTAGCGCTCACACGCGGCTTCGCCCGCTTTAATTTATTGTTATATTATAGAGAAATTATTGAAAATCTTTTTTATTATGTATATTACGGACAAAGTTTTACCTTAATTTATTCAGTAGATTCTACGTGAAATTGGAATAGACATACATTTTTTTTTATGGAAAAGACACGGCAAACGAGCGTGCGGGTCACCTGATGGTAAGTGATTACCGCCGCCCACGACCCCGTGCAACCCCAGAGGGGCTACAGGCGCGTGTTTAAGATGGGATGGGTGCCGGGGCCCGGCATTACCTGATGCGAAACGCAGTGGCATAAAGCCACTACTTCACGCCGGTTTTAAATGCCGGGGGTGGTAATGATCCGGTCGAGTCTGCTCATGCATGTTGCCATTGCTGTCGACGTGACTCTACCACACGTACTTTAGTTGCCGCTTACGACACCACCAGTACCAGGATGATCCTATTCTAGGCCGGGAATCACACGGCACATAACGTCACTACATTTGCATAAACTGTTAAATTTAAAATACTAGAAACACAAATGCGGCTTCGCCTGCTTAATATTATTGTTATAGCCAATTATAATATTTTATTCAAAAGTCTACATAAAAAGAACAATAATTTCAACTTACATTGCAACTTATGTGTTATCCTGTATATATAAGTAATATTACTGTGAAATTTCATCTAAACCCGTTCAGTAGTTTTTGCATAGCAGAACAAACATCCATCCTCACAAACTTTAACATTTATAATATTATTAAAAATAGTAGGATATTTAACATGAAAAGTGAATGGGAGCAGCAAAGTGGTTGATTCACTATCACATATTTGATGTAAGTGTGACTAAAGCTTTAGTGCGAAGCATCACGTGTGTTGGAATATTTATTTGTTTCGGAAATCCGGGCAAATGGTTCACAGCCATAAAAATATACATTAAATTCAATTCAGTATGTATATATATATATATATATATATATATATATATATATATATATATATATATATATATATGTTATTGTGAAAAAAAAAACAGCTCAACGCTATATCCTATAGCACACAGCTGGGTAGGCAGAGGGATAGGGAGGGTTAAGACACGCTATGCTTCAACACTAGAGCCAAGAAATGAAAATATACATTTATATTAATATTTCATATCTTCGGGATTGAATCCACAGCCAGTCGCGTGTACAGTCACAGTTTGTGCCCCTGCGCCACTACTGGCCTCTATGTTATAGTAATTGTATGCATATGAGTAATTCGTAAGTGTATCGCATAATGAATTATATTGTTGTTTACAAATTTCCAATTCAAGGAAACGCGTGGGAAGAATTCTCACATTTCTCGATGGGTTTTGTGATATTTCTTTTATAATATATTTAAAATGCTTGACGCATTGCTTTGATTTGGTTATGTCATGTGTTTTTTCTGTATATATTAAAAGTATGAACTCTATACTCATTTTAAATCCAGCTGAGTGGCAAAATTGTTAATATGTATTGCTTTTTTTTAAAAGGTTTTTTTGCAAATTAAGAGCTTAGAAAAAAAAACACTTGAAGCCATCGTCGCCCAGCGGTACAAATGTTTGACTATCCGTGTCGGTTCAGGGTTCGATTCGTACTGAGGAGTATGATATATTTAATATTTTCATTTCTTTGCTTTGATAACAAGGCAAAGCTCAAGATAAAACAACTCATCATATTTTGTAAAAATAATAATGAAAAAAAAATTGCTTTCCATAGAAAATATAAATTTAAGATTTTATTAACCTACTACTAATATAGCATTGTCAGTTTGTCGAGACGAACAGCCAGCACGAAGTAGTTAGACGACCAGAAATTCAAGTGCAGTTCTCTT
Source organism: Heliconius sara (assembly GCA_917862395.2). NCBI lineage: Eukaryota > Metazoa > Arthropoda > Insecta > Lepidoptera > Nymphalidae > Heliconius > Heliconius sara. Next base: position 7,348,979 of record OU860793.1, read on the forward strand.
AACTATTATAATACTTACAGCGCATATTTTTTACGTGAATTTTTAATTTAACTTTTTTCCTTTATAATAGATAAGTTTTTTTAAATCATAAATATAATCCCTTCAGGCCAGTCGTGGCGCAGCGGCTCAAACTGTGACTGTAAAACCGACTGGTTATGGGTTCGATTCTCACTCGAGGATATGTAATATTTACTTAAATTTATATGTCCATTTCTTCGCTCTGGTGTCGAGGCAAAAGCATAGCGTTGAGTTTTGCAACTCAACACGCAATGCCTCCAAAATTGGGCAGAAAGTGGGGAACGGAGTATCTTAACACTAGGTTCCCTCTGCCTACCCTGCTGTGTGCGGGATACAGCGTGAAGTTGATTTATTTAATTTAATTTTTAATTTAAATATAATCCCAAGGACCATCACAGCGGAATGCGCACCAGATGTCAGCGTCAGTCTTCATGGGACCAATTAAACGTCCACTTAGTACACACAAATATTAAACTTTGTATGTTTTACTACTCACACTACTATTTTTTTTCTATAATTAGAACTCTGGAACTGTTGACTAAATTGGCTATCGCCGTACTTTGTCTGAGAAGCGACTTTAAGGTCGTCGTGTATTAAGATGGAAGGTTGATGTAAGATTCTCTCTATATTTCCAACAACCCCTACCGAATTGAAGAAAACATATGCAAGGCTCCATTATAAACACTGAATTTACAACTGAACTGAAGTTACAAATTTAATTATTTTAGTCAAAATTATAATTAAGAACATCTGCATACGCACGGACAGTGTCAAATGTCAATGTAGAGTTGTCTGGAAGTTGGAGTTATACCTTGATATCAATTCCTGTTTGGAACAGGTCTTAAGGTCAAAAGCGATGGCCGTCATCTTATATTAGCTTTACGCTGTATCCCGCATACAGCAGGATAGCCATAGCAAACCTAATGTCAAGATACCCACCCCGTTATAAATTGGCCTCCAAATTCTAAAAACATTTGTTTTGAGTGGCGGAACTCAACACTGCGCTCTGCCCCAACACCAGAGTGAAGAAATGAAAATATAAATATTTACGTATATACAAGATGATACGTTGTTATATATATACAAGAAAATTGTTAATTTTTTCTTTATTTCTTGCATATTGGTGAGATCGTCGTTTCCACCTACGACCAATTACGTCTTTTTTTTTCAGCTTCACGCTGTATAAAGCATATATAAATAGGCATTAGGCAAACAGGCAGAGGGAACCTAGTGTAAAGCAATCCGTTTTCCCACTTCCCGCGGAATTCTCGAGGCATTGCGTGTTGAACACTATCTACGTCAATCGTCAAATACTTGCTACTATAATAAAATAGAAGAATTAAAAAACGCATGCGAGACTATAACAATAGAATCTTTCTCATAATCATTTCACACAATGCTATTATAAATATAATATCATCTTTTAACTAACTTGTTAAAATAACTGAACGGCAAGCTTTTCAAATTCAATTGTTGAATACTTAAAGTGCATTACAAAAAAATATATAGAGAATTTTAATTAGAAGTAAATAGCTTTCCAGCTCGTGTGCCACGTATTTTATACTTTTACATTTTTGTTACCCAAATTATAAAAAATCTGCTTATAATAAAATATTTAATTATCTTTAGTATGAGAAAAGAATATATCAACACAATATTTCTACATAGAGAACTTAATGTCAAAACATTCCATTATTCATTTCCCGGCAGAATTCGGGATATTGCAAATTGAGTGTCGTAACTTAACGCCGCTAAAAAAACTTGTATATTTAATTAGCTTTAGTATGAAGAAAAAATATGCACAAAACACCAACACAATAGTTGTATATAAAGAACCTAATGTCAAAACACTCCATTCTTCATTTTGCGGGGGAATTCGGGACATTGCAAATTGTGTGTCGTAATTTAACACCGCGCTTCATATACAGTTGTTATAGCTACATAGATTTGAGTATTTTTAATAGGGTCACAAGTAACATAGAGGTTCTGTGTGCTGAGAGTCTCGACTAGAGGGTCGAGCAGTTGCAGTTTCGTGACAATGTAAACTTCAATTCCTTTGAGGTATGAATGCCGACAAAATATAAAAGGTATATGGGAGGTAAACAATAGTACTTATATTAATAATAAAATGTACATTACTGTCTTTTTGCGCCAAGTAAAACTAAAAAAAATGTTATGTTTGTCACTTTTAAATTTTTTATTCATATTTTATTTGTGGGTAATTTAACAAATTATTTTAAAATATTACATCACTATTATATAGATAGAGTCCTATTTATAAACTCTATTCCACACCCGATTTCTACATTTGAAGTATTTATTTTGAAATAAAAAAAAATATAAACTGAATCACTTCAAAGATAATTATCGATGCCATTGTGTCGTAGTTGCGAAGTGAAATGTACTCGTATGCTAGTAAATATTATTAGAAAAATAAATATAAAAAATATTCAATCAAATGTCTTTACTAGAATAAACATCAAATCATATTTAACTAATACTTAATAATGGAGATTTTTACCATAAAAATATAAACAAGTAAGACAAAACTCTATATGACAAGAGAACACTTTATATTTGCGTATACTATATCAATATACCATTTACTTTATAATTTTTTTGAGCATTTAGTAGAGCAGGCAGAGAGAGCCTAGTGCTCTCCGCTCTCCACTTTCCGCAGAATTCTGGAAATATTGCGTGTCCGAAGCGAAAAAATTAAAATATTAATTATATTATTAATAAGTAAAATCAACTTCACGCTGTATCCCGCACACAGCAGTGTAGGCAGTGGGAACCTAGTGTTTAAGACACTCCATTCCCCACTTTCCGCCTAGTTCTGGAGGCATTGCGTGTTAAGCCTCAACGCCTCGCTTTTTTGCCTTGACACCAGAGCGAAGAAATGAAAATATACATTTAAATAAATATTTTATTTCCTCAATTGGAGATCGAACCTACAACCAGTCTATTTTACAGTCACACTTCCTGACCCTGCGCCACAACTGGCCTCTTTTGCTTTCTTATTAATAAGTATAGCAATATATATTTTATAAATGGATTATTTTCTATTTAAATTAGTACAATATAAAAAAAATCACAACTAATGGGTTAGGTAAATGAAATCTCGCTACTTACAAGAGAATACCATATGTTTTTTGGCGTCGCGTCGCCGATGAGGCCCGGGGCCCCGTAGGCCCATCGCAGGCCTATAATCAAGGCGGACTCTTCCAACCATTACAGATAATAATTACTTGAGCTTGCCACTGTGCGTTCTTAAAATCATTCGTTTGAATACTGACAACGAAATCAGGATTTTTAGAATGTGAAATATATTGTTGAAATATATTTATTGTATTGTTTTTACGTGACGAATTAATTTGATAATCTATGTGTATATCAGATGTTAAGTATTTTAGTTTATATTTTCATATATATTTCTGTTTGATAAATATTTTACTTTTTAATTAACGAACAATAAATTGAAGTAGACGGTGTAGAGTCATGAGTTCTAAATCTTAAACAATTTATATTGCTCTTAAGAATTGAAAATATTGAGAAGTATAACTAAATTTAAATAGGTTTAATATTCTATTTTAGTAAATAAATAAAAAAAAGACTTTTATAATTAATAACAATGCGTAATTACAAGAATAATATTACTATAATATTATATTTCATTTATTAAACGATACGCTACTGCATAAGTTAAAAACTATTAATAGTTTGTATTAATGTTATTTTAAGTTAATTTGTTACTTTTATCAAATCACACACAACCTTAGCCTTACATAAATACTGTTGCCAACAACTTTTTACACAAGCGGTTCCGCGATTTTTTGTCTGTGCCTTCTAATAAGCGCCCTTGAAAAGACTTCAACGCTTAACTAACGTTAAGTTCATTGATCCAGCGTTTTGACTTAAAGATTGCTCAATGAGATTAATTTGACGTTAATCTGGAGATTAAGTTGTTTTCTATTCTTTTCATTATGTAACTACAATCAATCATGTTTTTAAATGATTTTTTTTTCTATTTAGAACACCCGAACGTGTCAAGCAAGGCTCTGTAATATGACAAGATAACTCTACATAGTTTCTACCTTACCAATATTGGCATATTATTTTATAAATTTAATAAAGAGATTCCTCTTCTTCTTCTTCTTATATTGTATTTAAAAAGTTACAGTTAACTTAAGTAAATGAAACCTTGCAACATACAGATATATTTTTAATAAGTGAATTTAAAATAGTATTCGTTTTAAGTTGAAAGCAGTGCGCGACGCCGGCGGTGGGTGCAGGTGCAGGCGCGGACGGGCGCGGACGGGCGCGGACGGGCCGGCGGCGGCAGTCAGCGGCGGATGGCGGTGGCGCGAGTGTGCGCGCACGTGCCGCGCCGGCACACGCGTCACGCGGCGCCCAGTTCCGCGGCGGCGGGCGACGAGCACAGAGCGCCGCACGCGCCGGCATGCGACGCTAGCGGGAGCATGCGGCTGCCGCTGCTGCCGCTGATCGTGCTGCCGCTCGTACTCGTGCGTCCGGCAGCAGGTGAGAATACTATTTAATTTTTGCGTATTTTTTTATTCGGTTTGTTGAACTTTTTTGTGTGTGATTTTTTTTTAGTTAGGTGCCAAGTTAATAATTTATATTTTTATTGGTCGGTGTAAACGTATTGTGTTAATTTTGGTTAGCTCGACCGGTACGGCTACCGTTTCGCGAACGGTGAGTCCACGTTGTATTGATAAGCGGGTGTGTTGGTATGTATTTTTTTTGGTTTCTGTAGGTGAGTCAATTTTTATTTATAATATTTTTTTAATTCGATTATTCAGTTTACCGTTCAACTCGTACTAATTGACTTGCTTTAAATTGTCACCAAAACTTGGCAAACAAACATCTTGCCATCGTTTCGCGCCAATTGTTTGTGTTACGATTATTTCACTAAGTTTTTGTATAAACAACTTTCCGTCAGTATAGAGTCGTAAAATGTATACGTGATTTACGTTAAAAGACATTTATATTTTATGTTTCAACAAAATCTACGTACAAGTGTATAACAATTTAAAACTTAAAAATAAAATAACCTCATTGACGGCTACAGTCATTTTGTTTTGATAGCGACCGGAAGATAGCAGCGTGGTGTATACGCTAATGTTACTATAGTTCAGTCAACAACCTGTGCGTTTGTGAGATTTGCGATCAACAGAAGACTCCTCCATTTCGGTTTTTACTCTAATAAATAACATGATGAATAATCTAAAAATATATATTTAAAGCTGATTATATTTGTTAAATGTGTTGGTGCAATATTTGAAAGTTATTTTATAAGTCTTCTATATTTTATTTAATCGATTTTTTTAGACTATAAAATTATACATGTAAGTATAACATTATTTATTAGTTTAAAAATAACTAAGTGACAGTTAACAATATTCATGTAAATTTAATGTAAAATATATTAACACTAGTATATTATTAATATATATTTAATATATAAAAAGTTACTTAATTGTAAATAATAAATTAAATTAATTATAAGATTTTTAAATTTTGTAGCTTTTCATTTATGTAACTTATAAGAATAGTTTAATTTAACTTTTCATACAATAAAAGTTTTTAGTTAATAAATACTACAATCGAAATATTAAAATATTCAAAATAGTACGGAGGTCAATCAGATAGTCTTTATATTATGTATTCGATAAAGTTATTTGAATTTAAAATAGTGCCAATGTAGTTCGAAGTAAAAAGGTATTTCTTGGAAATACCTACCTAAAAAAATATATAATTTTTGTACATAACAAATACGTTTAAAAAAAATACGTTTGAAAAAAATATATATATTTCAGTTTTGTACAATTAGAATAGAATACGTGACTTCAGAAACCAAAAAAAAACAAATGAAAATAATCTTTTTACAATAAGTTACACTTATATAAAAATGTCAGTCGTGTTAGTCTTATGGAAAAGCATTTCTGCTTAGAAATGCCGGTAAGATAATCCAAATACATATATTATATTAATTAATAAGATACTGTATAAATATTTATAATATTTACAGAATATTTACCTTAAATATATAGATATTTATATTTTAATTCGTTTACAAAATTGACATAGATAAATGTAAAGTATACAATATTGTATATTTATCTCGTTGCCTATTACTGGATATGAAAATAAGATCTGATTAAATATACCTTTCGAGTGCTTAACAATTTGCAAAACTAGTTGAATTCTTGACCAAGATTTATTTCTTAGCCGACAATACTTCAAACGCCAGTGAACTAGCCTTGTTGCCCAATTCAGAAATAAATAACTGGATAATTTAAATAAAAAGCCGCTTCACGCTCTATCACGCACACAGCAGGGTAGGCAGAGAGAAGCTAGTGTTAGACACTTCGTTTTCCACTTTCCGCCGAAATTTCTAGACACCAGAGAGAAGAAGTAGAAATATAAATTTAAATAAATATTTCATTTCCTCGAGTGGGGATCGAACCCACACCCAGTCGCGTTTACAGTCACACTTTGTGCCCCTGCCCCACGACGGCCTCAATAATATAAATAATTTAAATAGTTTATCTATATATAAATAAATGTTAGTAAATCAATAAGGATAGAACGGATGTCAACGAAATTAACAGCCATTAACACCTAGATGGACGCATTCCGCGTAAATTATATGTAATATACTACCCCAACTTGTTGCGCTTCTAGCGTAGCGTTCTTATAAAATTTTCTCGATTATATATTTTTTTGGAAATCCTTTAGAACAAAACTAAAATTCTAAGTTAAAGACTTATTAAGAAAACGTAAGAGCAATTGAAAGTAGTGGGATTTGAACCCCGGCCTCTTGGAAACCGTCCAAGCGTTCTGACCAACTAAGCTATCCTAAGTCAAAATTTTTTGTGAATGAATTTTACTGTATCTTATACTTAAAGTGACACCCTAATTTACGATGAATATTTTAATTGTATTTCTTATATATTCGCCCAAGTCCTTTGAAATATATATATATATATATATATATATATATATATATATATATATATATATATATATATATATATAATGCTTTTTAGAAAACATATAAAAATGATTTGCGTAGCGAGATTTGAACCGGCACCTCTTGGAAACCGTCCAAGAAAAGTCCGTTGAAGAGGCACCTGTTTAAATCCCGCTACGTTCAAATTTCTGTACGTTTTCATAAAAAAAAATTCTTTCCTAAGTGTAGAATAACATTTTAAAATTGTTAAAAATATATAGCGTCCTCGTCTCTACATTAATTATAAATGCAATTTTTGTTTTAAAAATACACAAAGCAAATTCAGAACTGGAACTCTTTCGCATTATATTTCGTCATTAAGTTTTCAGTCAAGTAATTGGAATCGTAAACGCTCGTCCAACCAACCTTCAAGTCATTTTTTTGCATCATAAAAACATCGTAAAAGTAAAAAAAAATAATAATAATTAATTCGATTTTGTTAAAATGTATGGTAATTAAAAATTCACTGCTACTGACCTTTTGTTAGCGGACCCTCGAACAGCGAAGCATTTATGTTTTTTGTGGTTTTTTTTTCTATATATAGTTTTTTATATAAATTATTTTCATTTCTTCGCTATGCTGTCGAGGCATAGCGCGGCGTTGAGGTCCGCCGCTCAACACGCATTGCCTCCAAAAATTGAGCGGAAAATGGAGTGTCTTAAAACTAAATTCCCTCTACCTACATTTTTCTCATAATGTGGTCCTAGATACCTACGAACATACTATATACTACACAGACTCCATTTTTTATTAGCTATCAAACAATTTTACATTTGTTACTCCGTAACATATATTTATAAAGACATCAATATCTCTTAATGTTCATTATTAAACGTCAATTACTTTGTATCAACTGCATAGAAACTTCATGAGAAAATGAGAAAAAAAATGAGCGGAAATTCGCGTCGCATAGAGCCTCGTGCGGTCATTAAGTGCTCGTAATAACGACTATTACAGAAAATTGCAATGTTTCCAGAAAAAAAACGACTTGAACAGTAGTAAACATAAATATGTTTATATAGGTATGTATCTAAAGTATGTTATAAATAAAATAACCACCAGAGCGAAGAAATGGAAATATAAATTAAATAAATACTTTGTGCCCCTGCGCCACGACTGGCCTCTTGTTATAAATATACAAAAATCGTATAAAAAATCCGTCAATTTGAAATCTATCAATTTACATATCAAACGAATATTTAATATGTAAATTGCACATGAATTGCACATAACGGTATAAAAACAATATAATATCAAATAAACATAAATCCAGCCGAGACCAGTCGTGGCGACAAGTTATGGGTTCGATTCCCTTTCGAGGATTAAATATTTAATATTTTCATTTCTCTGGTGTCGAGGTAAAATGCGTGGCGTTCGGCCATTTAGCACGCAATGCCTCCGATTCAAATGCAGAATTCAATGGAAAATGGGGAACTATGGAAAATACTTCTGCCTATCCTTCTGTGTGTGGGATAAACCGTGAAGATAAAATATATTTTCCTGAAAATGATATTTTTTCAAGTTTTTAGGGATTTGTTTGGTAAATTTTCTGGGGTGGGCACTGGACTATTTTGGAGTGGGCTCGGCCTATCCGGATTAGTTCGTAAATATAAACGAGTATAAATATAAATATATACGAGAATAAGTATGCTCACGCGCATTACAATGTATGTTAGATACCTACAGACTGTTTTGGTGAAGTTGTGGAACGCATTTGCATGTGTAAATAAATATTAAAGCCGGCTTCGGTCGCCGCGGTCCGGCGACGTGGTGATTCCAAAGGAACCACAGACAACACCTGCGGGCTGGTGTTGTCCAACGATATGAGACTCAATTGATATCGATGGGAACTTAATTGCTTTTTTTTTAATATAAAAAAATATATTGCTTATGAAATTTATATTTTTTAATCTATACCTACATATAATAAAATTGTAACTGATAGCCGTTTCTACATGAATGATATATGAGAAATTCCATTATGCAGGCATCTATCAATGTAATGGCACCCAAAAAAAATATTTTTCGATTATTTGTCGGTTTATCTGTGCGTTTGTGCACGTTCCCTTAACATTTAGTATTGGTTTAGATTGTAATGTGTAATTGTTTAAATTAAATTAGTTTATAAATATAAAAGCCATTGAAACAAATTGAAAAACGTTTTTTTTTTCGACAATATTGCCACGAAATAATTCTCACATTGAATTGGATAAAATTTTAGTTTTTAATATATACCTTTATAAATATAACTCTATTATATTTATAAAGGTTTATATTAAATATAAAACATAAGATCAATTCAGATTAGTAAAAAAATTATAAATAACGTTATGGTGCAAGCGGACGACGCCGCGAGCGGATCTCTAGTTACAACTAAATTACTAAATCGGCAAAATCTTGATAAAATGATTATGATGACAGCTGTAAAAAAAAACTAATTAAATACTATTCTTTCGCAAGAACGATACATTTAATGTTCTCCAATATGCATATTACGTCGCCACTAACGGGTTTATAGCTTTGGAATCAACCGTCTGCATACTGCATGCCAAACGGCGATTCCTGGTGATCGCCCCTTTGAATTATGCGCACGGGCACGCTTACGCGTCTGCATTCAGTCGCCTCACGAGATTTATGTATGGAACGCCCGTCCAACACATACAAATGTTTCCTTGAATTTTGTACGTATGCCCAGGTTTCGACATTTGAATGCTTATTATAGTTTTGGTTTCTACTTTATGTTAGTTCCAAAAAGTTATCGTTCCTCAGACACCAGTCGATATCTTTACTGCAATACGAGGATAAGCACATCACTAAGTAAAAGTAAGTGACATGTTTCAATAGGGCAAAGCATTGTTTATCAACTATATTATATATTTATATACATATATGTATGTTTATTAATGATATGAATGAAATATTCGTATAATTTTGTTAATTTGAAAAATTTAAGTAATACATTAAAATTAAGTAAGTGATGCTATGCTTTTTTTTATTTAAAAACAATATAGTCCGTAGTTTTTGCTGGACCAAATATGACAATTTACCTACTGCGCCCAGCTGTTCCTCATGCTACAAAGAAAATTAAGAATCCTCTCCTATATAGAATTATTATGTCATAATAGTATCAAATAAGTCAGTACCTATTTGAAAAAGAAAAGCAAAGCTATCAACACTGTTTTACATTGATTTATTACATAAATACTATATTAATAGAATAAACGAATGCTCAAATTAAATTATATGCAATAATTCATAATTTACATTGCACTTCGTTTTACAAATGTAATTTGTTAACAAATGATCTGTCCACCGTGATTAAAGTCACTCTTTCGCTGCATCTTTTAATTTTCCACGCTCGAGTCGTTTTTGGCAAAATCTCAAAAAAAATCCGACACAGAAGCACGTCCGTGCGTCCGGACTATGAAACTTATCAAATAGACACGATATGGACATTGGTATTTGTTTCAGAACAGGTCTTCATTTGTCACTGTAACAGAGAATTCATTTTTAAAATGTTTTTACATTGGAATGTTATACTTTTTTACACGATCAATTACAATGAACTCTTTACTTTTTTTTTTAGAAATTACGACAAAAAACATTTGTCAGAATCCACATTGTTTTAAAATTAAAAAGAAACATCTGAGTTATATCATCACAAGAAAATAATAATGTAATTGTTTATTCACTAAAACTAGGGACTCTTCAAACAGATTTATCTCAATAATCAAACGGCTAGACGGCGATTTAACATATTATGCAAAAATATAGTCCAGACCTGCTTAAATATGTCCTTCATTGTCCCAGAACCGAAAACTAGGTCGCCCGGAGGCTGCCAGACGATCACAATTTTAAATTAGGCCCACAAACTTTAGAGACAATTAATGCATTTCGTTACGGCGCGTCCCTCGGCGACAGTTTGCGAACGATTTTATTAGCGACGCTCGGAATTTATAATATATGCAAAACGTTATTGAAAAACCGGGAATACTTTATATAGACCATCGTATCTATGTAATATTTTTATTTTTTTGCTGTGATGTCGAAGCAAAAGCGCTGCGTTGGTGTCCACTTCTCAACACGCCTCCAGAATTCGGCGGAAAGTGGATAGTGGAGTGTTGGAACACCAGTCTCTTTCTGTTTACCCTGCTACATGCGGGTGAAGTGTGAAGCTGAAGAAGCGAATACTTTGAAAATTTTCTAGAAAGTTTTTCTTTTTTCATAACACTATCCATATAAACTCTATTCTTACAATACATTGATAGAATTGATAGTTTTTATTATTATTTACATTTATGCTAAACTAAAAACGAATCACTGAGTAATGAAGCTTATTAAACACGTCTTTTATTAATGAAGTTTCCAAATCCTGCTGTATATCCGCGTGTTGTGTTGTGTGTTGTTTTTTTTACTAAAATTAAAATTTGTTGATATTTGTTGAAGTAAATGCTTCTCGTATATACTCCTGGACGCCATTTGATCCACGCAGTCCGCTGTCACTCGACACCTGCAAAGAGAAATATAATTTTGGATATTTTGAGTCAACGGAACAACGGAAATAAACGATTCGTTGATAGAATAAAATCAAAACAAACACAGTGTATATTTAACTGTACGGTTTCAGCGGAGGCTATTCTGGTGCCATTCATGTTCACATAAGCATCGAAGGTGACAGAAGCAAGCCGCTACTGGTCTATTTGCGTCTCGGCCGCGACACGTCATCCTGTTGTTTATTTTTCGCGTCCGCTTCAAAATTACTCGCTAATATCCATTATTTCTGAACATATTTTACAAAAAGACCAATAATTGAATATTATTATACTTTATATTTAATAATTGAAAGCGTGGTGTAGGAAGGAGTACAAGCGAGTGGCTGTTAAAGCGATAGGTGGTGAGTTCAATTCCCATTCGAAGAAGTGAACTACCGCCACTCTACACGCAATGCTTCCAGAATTTGGCGTAAAGTTTGGAATGGAGTGTTTTAACACTAGGTTCCCTCTGTCTATCCTGATGTGTGCAGGATAAAAAAAAACAACACCATACTGGTCGATTACAAGATTACAGAAAGGTATTTTCTCGTGGAAATTTATAGATTTGAACCCACACAGGGTTCAAATCTATAAAGTTAGGGTCACTAATTACTAATTTATTTAAAAATATGTGTAAATTTACTATTTTAGTATTTAATATCTATGTTAACTATACATTTTAACTATAAAAGTAAATAAATCCTACATAATACACGCTGCGGGCACACACATGAGATATCAATTAACATTCCAATTTTTTTTCATAGTTCAATTAATGAAGAATGTGATGAAAAACTAGCGAGCACGGTTAGGTTTAAATTAAAAATAGTTTTTGCAACAAAAAACTCTGAAGCATGTGGGTTCAGATCCGCGTCGCTTCCAAAATGTGGCGCCAAAACTGACAACAGGCGGAGGCGGCTATTATTTATAACTAGTGAGCCGTTAGTGCTTTCACACTATTTTTTTTATTTGAAATACTGGTTTGATATGTAAAACCAATATAGCTTATATGTTACGTAATAAGAAAAATATATTTTATAGTTAATATTAAAACTATTAGTTTAAAGAGTTCATTTGCAAGAGTTTATGTTGGATTTTTATTTCATAGCTATCTTTTTCTTTCTTTCTATCTTTTCTTCTTTCTCTTAGTTATAATTATTACAATAAACAACGTTATATTCATGTTAATTGTTTTCTATACATGTTAGTATAATATTAGACTATTATATTATAGTATTTCTTTGTCATAGTTATAGATCTGTACCAACCATAAGGTCAATTTTTATTTTACAATTATAACCTAAAGAATATTTATGAAAGAATAACTTATATATGAATATATAAGAGACAATCCGTCACATACTCTTCTTCTTCTTCTTCCTGGCATTAATCCCGGCTATTTGCCAGGGTCTGCCATACTCTCTTCATTAGTTTAAATTTTCTTTAAAGCTTCACGTTGTATCCCGGACACAGCAGAGTAGGCAGAAGGAACCTAGTGTTAAGACAATCCGTTCCCCATTTTCCACCGAATTCTTGCGTGTGGAGTGGCGGAACTCAACGCAACGCTTTGCCTTGAAACCAGAGCGAACAAACGGAAATATAAATTTAAATAAATATGTCATTTTTTCGAGTGGGAATCGAACCCACAACAAGTCGCTTTAACAGTAACACTTCGTGCCTCTGCGCCACGACTGGCCTTTTAGTTTGACTGTATATAAACAAATTTTATACTATAAACATAATACGTACGGAAGATAGGACGTAGCGCGAGTCAACGGCCGCGGTCCGCGCGAAAATCGCTATACAATTTCATTTGCATTTTTACCACTGCTCTCGGCGTCAACCTCTTTATAAAATATGATTTATAATATTAATACCGTTTTTTTATACTAGCAAATCAGCCGTTGAGCTCTGGTTTGTTGTCAGGCAGAAAATTATTGGTCACAAACTCATATTGAAATTTAATAAATCTTAAATGATATATGAAAAACAATAATATTAAATATAGAAAATATAATCCTTAAAAAAACTGGTTTATAATATTAACATTTTTACTTTTACCCGTTTAGAACTTCATCGAACTTAAAATCTTTAATTTACCAACAAAATAACTTAAACCAAAACTAAAGTTCACTCAGCAACAATGGCGTACGTTTGAAATGTTTCATTATATATAGTGTGTTTTAAAATTAACACGTACAAAGTACAAAGAAAAAGGAGAGACAAGCTGCCCGACCGGCTGACCGGCGGGTGTGGGGGCTGCGCGGGCGCGGCCGTACCGTCTGGCCCTCGTCTACCTCGCGCTGACTCAGCCATGGAGCCCGACGGAATGCGCACACGCATCACCTTTTAATATTATCTACTTCTCAAATTATATGAACGTTTTTATTGTTTTGAAATGTAAAACGTGCTCTATATCTATCTTTTTTCTAAATCACCCATCTTCTAAATAACCTATGAATAAACAAAGGAATCGCAACAAAAATTTTGGTTATCTAGAATTTCTAAATGTGGAACGTTTAAAGGCAAAAATATAGTACTTTTAGCCTAACGTTACAAGATGGCGTCGAAATATTTTCATATAAAATAGAAAACTTAATTTATATTTTTTGCTACGACCAAAGGGCAACGATAACAGAACGGAGGTAATGTATTCATATCGGTTGCGTGCATATAACCAATATGAATAAACACCGTTTCAACATGCACGCTACTCCTCGAACCTTATATAATGCATAGCGCTTTGGTCACAATTATAGTGCAACCGCTTGTACTATAAAGTATAAAGGATTTTTTTTACTTAATAATTTAATCAGCTTCATGCTGTCAGGATAGTCAGAGGGAACCTAGCGTTAAGACATTCCATGCCCCAATTATCGCCGTATTTTTCGAAGCGTTGCGTTGAGTGGTGGAAATCAACACCGGGCTTTTGCTTTAGTGACAAAACCAAGAAATTAAAATTTTAATAAATAATAATAAATTTCCATGAGTGAGGATCGAACCCACAATCCTAACGTTACAATCACACCCTTGTGTCCCACGACGGCCGACGACGAAACGACGCTTTTTAGTTAATAGTTTCTGCCATTCAAATTTGTGAATTAATTATTACTTTATTAATACACAAGTTATGTTATTTAATAAAATAAGAACGTATGGCTTAGTGGTCAGGGCGCTTTGACGGTTTCAAACAAGCGCGGGTTCAAATCTCGCTACTTTTGAAATTGTTGTACATTTTCTAAATAAATAAGAGAATCATTTTTATGAAAGTAATATGAATATCTGCCTTATACAGAAAAGCTTATTCGCATAATTGTGTTACTATGAAAAATGACTTAAGCATTCAGTCACATCTACTTACATAGAATACGTTCTTGATTATAAAACGCCATCGTGTCGCAGTAGAGAAGCTTAGACTATGATTATCAGTTCAATTTACTTTAATTTCCTTAAAGGGAATGGTAATAATTTTCTTCATCACGGTCGTACGAAGATCTCTTTGTCCGAACGAAGCAACCAATATTTATAAAAAAATTAAAAGTAGAAAACCAATATCCTAAGTTTACATTAAGTTGTCTACCTAAAAGACACTTGGTTTTCCACTTTCCGCTCTAACTCGATTTGTTCAGTAGCTTACTATACTAATACATAATATCCCAAAGTAGGAACCGAACCCACAACCACTGTTTTACATTCACATGTTGTCCCGCTAGGTCACGATGTCTTCGTTGCCATAAACTTAACAATTCGCCTGAGACCTGAGCCGCAGAGGTACAAGTGTGCCATTGTAAACGCGATAGATTTTGAGTCAGATTCCTACTCGGGCAAATTAAATATTTAATATTTTCATTTCTTCCGAGGCAAAGTGCGGCGCTGAGTTCCGCCACTCAATACACGAATGTTACGGAACGGAACGGAATATCTCTATTACTATTTGAGGGATATATCGTGAAGCTGAAAAAAAACTTAACATTTGTATTCATCAACAGCCGGTATCTGCTGGTCGGGAATGGAGCGTGGCGGACGATGCAGCTCGGTGGCGGCGCTACGAGTTGGCCGTGCGGAGTGCTGCGCGGGCGGCGCACGCGCACCGGCCGCGTGGAGCCCTCGCGATCTTGACAGCGGCGAGATATTCTTCTATAAAGCTTTATCGGGTGGTGTACCATGTACAGCGTGTGCGGGTGAGCATTTTTGATTATTATTATAGTATTTAGATGAGGTATAATATTAAATAGATGAGGCCACCCGTGGCGCACGGACACAAGTGTGTAGACTGTACATGCAACAGGTCGTGAATTCGATTATGGACGAAATAAAATACTAAATATTTTAATTTCTTTGTTCTGGTCTCGAGGCAAAGCGTGGTATTGAGTTCCGCCACACACACACACATGGAGGCATTGTAACCCCAGAATTCAGCAGAAAATGGGGAAAGTATTTTTAAGGGAACTAAGAGACTTAATTAAGACTACATACCCAGGTTCCCTCTGCCTACTTATACTATATCCTATATATAGCATACAACGTGAACCTAAAAAAAATAGATTAGTACACAAAAAAAATGTGTTTATATATAGCCATTTCCACCAAAACAAATAAAATATCTGATAAATAAATAAATAAATAAATAGATAACATTACATCTATTTATACAATTTAATATTCAATCAATTAATATAAATACAAGTTTTAATTTAATGCAATACAGAAGTGATAATTCATGAAATCGAAATTGCCCAATCAACTTATTTCTAATTATGCAATGTATATTTATATCGTAAATCGTTAAACGCTTTCAATAACCACTTTATAAGATAAGTTGGTTTAACGACGTATTTGGGGCAGCTCACACAGTCAGAAGTGGAGTCGGAGGACGGATGTTTCTGTCAAATGTCTGAGAATATATCCTGGGCTGTCCAACAAGCTGAGATTATCAGAAACAAAACCTAAAACAAATAGCCAGTATCTAGAACAAATAGCCAGTATCTAAAAAATATTCTCGTTTTTGTTTCCGGCGACAAAAATGGGTATATGCGAATCGATAAGCCTTTCCTATAGACCTAACTCGGCTTTACTTTGTATCCCGCACACAGTAGGGTTAGCAGAGGGAACCTAATGTTAAGACACTCCGTTCGCCATCTTCCACCGAATTCTGGAGGTATTACGTGTTGAGTGGCGGAACTCAACGCCGCGTTTTGCCTTGACACAGTGCGAAGAAACAAATAATAAAAATATAAATTTAATAGATATTTTATATCCTCGAATGAACGAATCGATCCCACACCCTGTCGCGTTTATGGTCACACACTTGTGCCCTAGCGCCATGACTCGCCTTTAGATTCAACTTCACGCTGTATCCCGCACACAGCAGAGGGAACCTAGTATTAAGAAACTCCGTTCCGTTAATTTATAGACTTATATAAACATTGACTGTTAAGTTACCTACCCAAATGTCAACATTTGTACACATTCATCTTTATTAAATAAGATAAATTTGATTTATTCGTCCTGCAAAATGACGGTATCTATATATTTATAGCGCCATGAATGAAAACACGTTTTATGCAAAACGATTTCTGCAATAGACTTGGTATGTGCTTTCTATTTACGTCTACGTCTTGAAGCCACTGTGGTACCGTTGGCATATGCCTGAGTGAAAACTAGGGTTGTGTGTGTGACTGCAAACGCCACAAGTTGTGGGTTCAATTCCCAGTCGAGGATTTTTCGCGAAAAACGAATATAATTGGGTACTCAGATAAAATAAACTTATTTATATAATTTAATCAACTTTATCATCTGCATTTACATATTCAGTGAGTAAAAGGGAAACTATAAAACTATATTAAATTAGAAGTATCCTCTTTCATCGAGGCGTCTTTCAATAATTTCCAAAGAATTTTCAATTGAATATAGATAAATACGTATAAACCTTAGTATATAATGGAACGCTGATCGATAAACGATTATTTTGCTAGAAATTAGAGCAATCGTGCATCGACCGATAGATACACGATAGGAATGTTTGTGGATGCTGTTAACCCATATTGCGAGCACTAACTACTAAACACAAGTTTTCACTACCTACCTTATATTAGTAGTCGAAACCTACCCAATATTAGCCTTAAATTGGGGTCAATCGTGGCGTAGGGCCACAAAGTGTGACTTTAAATGCTACAAGTTGTGTGTTCGATTCACTCGAGGAAATGAAATATTTAATATTTTCTAAATCAGCTTCACGCTGTATCCCGCACACAGCAGGGTAGGCAGAGGGAACCTAGTGTTTTAGACACTCTGTTCCCCACTTTCTGCCGAATTCTGGAGGCATTGCGTGTTGAGTGGCAGAACTCAACGCCGCGCTTTGCCTCGGCACCAGAGCGAAGAAATGGAAATATAAATTTAAGTAAATATTTCATCTCCTCAAGTGGGGATCGAACCCACAACCAGTCGGTTTTACAGTCACACTTCGTGCCGCTGCGCTTCGACTGGCCTTTATTTATTTAATATTTTCTTATTTTCGCTCTGGCAACAAGAAAAAGCCCGGCGTTGAGTTTCGCCACTCGACACACGATGCATCCAGAATTTTTCGTGATCCTACCTAATATTCGTTGTTATATAATCGAAGTGTTGTGACTTTTCTTTCTCAAAATTTGCGAAGCCTAAGCTAATTTGTATACCACTTAAATAGGTACTAGTAGCAATAAGCAGTATAATATGTAAATTTATTTCATTTTAAAGAAAAAAAATCTACAATTCTAGTCAAAAAAAAATCATCAACACTGTCAGTTTAATGTAAATTACGTACGTAATTTTACAAAACAAAAACCAACAATTTACATTATTCGGAGCGTCTGAGATAACATATAACTATTTTATTATACTACTACTAACTATGTTATTATATGTAAGTGTAAATGAAAAAGCACTCTAAATTCTACTTAAAAAGATAACAAATGTAATGTTTTCATTTTAAATATAATATTCATACATAAATATTTTTTGTTATCTGATCTAACAAAGAATATAATAGTATATAAAAAAATATATATAATTATAGAATATAATTTGAATGATGTACTCGTAAATATCGTGTCGATATGTCGCGATATAAAATATAACGGAATTGAATATGGCTTTTCAACTGACACCTTCTTTTTTCAGTTCACACTGTATCAAATATACAACAGAAAAAGCTGAGAAGCTAATAAAGACACTATGGTCTCCACTTTCAACCGAAATAATCGAGGCATTGCGTGTTGAGTGGCGTAACTTAACGCCGCGGTTTAGCAATATTTCTTATATAACACACAAGTATTTTTGTAGAGTCCTGCGCCGGCGTCTCTTGCGGCTCGGGGCGGCGGTGCGTGGTGAGGGGAGGGCGCGCGCGCTGCGTGTGCGCAGCCACGTGCCGGCGGGCTGGCCCGGTGTGCGGCAGCGATGGCAAGACCTACCGCTCCCTTTGCCGCCTAAGGAGGAGGGCCTGCCGCCGCCCCGCCAAGCATCTCACTCTTGACTATCCGGGGCCTTGCCATGGTAAGTCTATTTATATTTAGAAACAAGAATACATTTAAACGAAGCTGCTTTGGAGCAAATTAAAAGTGTCTCACAATAGTTGTATGTTCGATTTTCCGTCGGACCAGAGTAATGTTTATATTAATTACTTTCTTAAATATTTCAATAGAATATTTAAGTACGCACGCAGTTTTTTTTTATGATAAATTACGAATGGATTGATTTTTCGCGGAGTTTCCTCTATTCTTTAATCCGGAAAACCATCATACTTACTAAATGTTTACATTTCTAAAAACAGCATGCATTACATGTGCTTAGAAACCAAATTGTGTATAATTCATCGATTCCGAATATCATAGAATATTTTAACAAAATTATCACCCAATAAACTCTGTACTAAGAAATTGTACCACTAAAGGAAAACTATAGGTAAACCTACCTACTCCTCAGCTGACCATTCCCTCTTACTAAAACTCGATATGATCTGGGCTTGATCGAGCATAAGACCAACGATTTTGCGTGCACTCCGATTACACACTTCTGTTTGTTACTTATTAAGAAAGCGTACAAAATCAATTTTTAATTTTCACTCACATATTTAATAGAAATTGCAATATATATGATGCCAGTTGTGGCACAGGGGCAACAACAAGTGTGTGACTGAAAACGGCACTGGTTATGGGTTCGATTGCCGATCGGGGAAAAGAAATATTTAATATTTTCATTTCTTCGCTCTGGTGTCGAGGCAAAGCGCGGCGTTCAGTTCCGCCACACAAAGCGCAATGCCTCCGAACGTCGGCGGAAAGTTGTTGAACGGCGTTACCCTACTGCGTGCGGGATACAGCGTAAAGCTAGTCTTACAATATCTTATAAAATAGCTACAAGGTATCGAAACACCTAATTGCCTTAGAGTTTAAATTTCATCGTGTATGCAAATCACTAACAGGAATAACTAGAAGTCGCGCCTACCTCTATTACACTAGAATCGTATAAAATATTATCACTATAAATAGCGTTGAAGTTAGAAAATATCAATAAAATACCTCATGTATAATATAGTTTCCATCTAATAATTTTAGAATTTATATTGCATATACAAATTACATGTCATGTTGGTGTTTCATTTTAATATCGAATTGGAAATACAAATATTCAGCTTCACGCTGTATCCCGCGCACAGCGGGGTATGCAGAGGGAAAAACCGACTGGTTGTGGGATCAAACCCACAACCAGTCGGTTTTACAGTCACACTCTGTACCACTGTGCCAAGACTGGCCTCCAGATAAGTTTAACTAAATTTATGTATGCGTACACCGCCATGTGGCGCCCATGGCCCATAAGCAACATCCAGAAAGCTTTCACTGATCCTACTTTAGCAGTAGCTTATCTTAATGTCCAATAAATTCGATCGGTTATAAATATTATCCGAGCGCAAATAATCGAACAATCGGTTTACGACCGTCGCGAATTATTATATAGTATAGTATAGTTAAAATACAATAAAGTAATAAAATAAAAAAAAAAAAAATAAAAAAAATAAAAATAAAAATCTTTTATTATCAAGCAACATAGGCTCATAGATATACAGCGTGAAGCTGTCACGCCGTATCCCGTACACAGCAGTATATCCAGAGGGAACCTAGTGTTAAGACACTCCGTTCCCCACTTTCCGCCGAATTGTGGAGTTATTTTAAACCCACAACCATCACGTTACAGTCACACCCCTGTGCCCCTGGGCTACGAGAGCCTTTAGTATAGTTATTCGGTTATAAATTGTGATCAATATCCCCACACACTTGTACTGGCCACGACTGGCGCCACGACTGGCCTCAAGCCTCAAACCCTCAAACTTACCTCAGGGTCAAAAAAAAATCAGCTTAGGTTAAAAACCATTTTAAAAAAAATGCATAATATAAACATATTGTTTATATGATAGGTGCGGTGGAGCCTAACCGGTGGCTAACCGACCTGCCTCGCTTATCTCGTATAAGAATATTTTTAAATGCACACTACTTTTACTATTAAATATATATATATATATATATATATATATATATATATATATATATATATATATATATATATTTTTGTAGCTTCACTCTGTATGTCGCACTTAGAAGTGTAGGCAGAGGGAACCTGGGAACATTGTGTAAAGAATGGTTCCCATAAGGACACTTCCGTTTCCCACTATCCGCCGAATTCTAAAGGCATCGTGTGCTGAGTGACGGACCTCAACGCCGCGCTTTGCCTCGTTACCACAGGAAGGAATTAAAAATATTTCATTTCCCCGAGTGGGAATCGACCCTACAACCATGCCACGACTGACTTCAGTATAATGAATATATAAATACATAGAGCACTACTAATAAACTATTTTCTCATGTAATTTTATAAAAATATACAAGCGTTATTAACATTATTTTCCCATCTAATATGTCAACGACCCGACGTTGACATATTAGATTCTTATTAGATTAGACTTATTAATAATAAGCTAAAATTTTCCAAGATCTCGACGAAACCAGATCTCATAGTAGCTCAAGCCTCGTGGCTAGTCTTACTATAACATTAATTTTACCAGGACATGTAGCTATACACCGCAAAGACTGTCTCATCTTGCGCTTGTGGCTGTAACGAGGCCTAGCGGGTTACTATATACGATAACACAACGAATGAGTGTTCTGTGTTTAACGCTGTATCCCGCACATAGTAGGGTAAGCTGAGGGATCTGGGAACCTACCCTGTAAGTAAGTTGGTAGTAAGTTTCCATTTTTCCGCCGAGTTCTTCTCCACGAAAATTAATGCCGAGCTTTGCCTTATAACCTATGTAAAATGAAAATGAAAATATTATTTACATATTGCATTTCCTTGAGTTTACACTCGAGGAAATAACTCAATTTCTTCGCTCTGGTGTCGAGGCAAAGCGAACTCGAACTCGACTAAATTTGGGAAACAGAGTATCTTAACACTAGGTTCCCTCTGTCTGCGTGGGAATCGTATCTACCATCCGTCGCGTTTACACGACGCCTTCTAGTGTTCCTGCGCCACGACTAGCCTCGAATCCAGAATCCTATACGTACGTTAAAATATTAATTATACGCTAGATATTTTCAAAACAGAGAATTATCATTGTCTGTGACTAATTGCGTTGCATTTATTGTGAACTCACTTTAAATGGTTTATTGGCAACCAGCAATCAAACGCAGCCCGGAGCGTTCTAGTATTGACTGTAATTGTAATTACGGCTCGCTTTCCGCGCCGTGCATCGGGGGCTATTTATTTCATTTCTTCTAAGCATATTTATCCTTGTCCCGCGATATACGGACACACCTTTAGTAAATAACACGATATCGGTCTAGTATAGTGTTGTTTTGAGGCCAGTCGTGGCGCACAGGTACAAAGTGTTGCTCTAAACGAGACTACGGGATTCGATCCGATTCGATTGAGAAAATTAAATGTTTATTGAAATTTATATTTCCATTTCTTCGCTGTGTGGTCGAGGCAAAAAACGTGGCGTTGAGGTCCGCCACATAACACGCGACGCCTCCAGAATATAGCGGAAAGTGGGGAACGGAGTGTCTTAACTCTAGGTTCCCCCTGTCTACCCTGCTGCGTGCGGGATACAGCGTGAAGCTGATTTAATTTCATTTTTGGTCTAGTAGTGCTGTTTTTCCGTACAAGTCCCAGCACCGCAATACATCTCTATCGGAGCCGTCTCAATAATAGTCGATTGCGAGGCACGATGCGTCTGGCCGACCGCGTCGCCCGGGGTGCGTGCATGTGAATGAGACCTCCACGTCCCAACCACCGGTTTTCGAATTATCTCGATCGTTGAATATCAAGGCTTTTCTTTTTTAGCGTCACGCTGTATCCCACACACGGCGGGGTAGGCAGAGGGAACCTAGTCTTAAGATACTCTGTTCCCCATTTTTAGCCGAATTCTGGAAACGCCTCGTTTTGCCTCGACACCAGAGCGAAGAAATGGAGATATTAAATATTTTATTTCCTGGAGTGTGAATGGAACCCAAAACTCTTCGCGTTCACAGCCACACTTTGTGCCCCTGCGCCATGACTGGCCTTTTTTACGTATTCCTAGGATATTTATCAGCACACCCGATTCAATACTGCATAGTAATGGTCGTACTCATCATGCGTTACACGCTGCGCAGGACCTGTTTCTTTATTTTATTTTTCGTACGCAGCGGCTTCTGAAGTTAATTAATTACACTAGAAAAAGTAAATTACAGTACAATTTTCCATACAATTCTAGGTTGTCTGCAAATAATGGCTCATTGGCCCACCGTTTATCGGTATGTAAATACAAAAAAATATATATGCAAATTATATACTGCTGATTTATAAATTTACTGAAACATAGCTTGTTACCTAAATGTTTCAAATTTTTTAAGTGTTGTTGACAATTTTTCAAATTTATATTTCCATTTCTTCGCTCTGGTGTCGAGGTAAAGCGCGGCGTTGAGGTCTGCCACTCAACACGCAATGTCTCTAGAAATCGGCAGAAAGTGGGGAACGGAGTGTCTTAACACTAGGTTCCCTCTGCCTACCCTGCTGGGTGCGGGATACAGCGTAAAGCTGATTTAGTTATCTTTTTTTATTAAACTCGTGTACTCTTTTAAATTTATCGACTAGAACTTTATTTTCTCATTTTATTTTTGTTTGCCACTGCTTGTTTTAACGAAGAAAAATTAATTATTCAGTATGTGTAGGACTGTGGGAGCAAAAGGGACCGTGAGACGATACAATTGAGACATTTGCATCTTTGGCGTCCTTTCTAACAGTGCATGCAACTATATTTTTTTTATTCTTTAACATTTTTTTACTTCACAATGCATTTCACATACAGCAAAATAGCTATTACCGTTGAGTTTCGCTACTTTACACGTTCGTCACGGGCGGAGAACGGAGCGTCTTAACACTAGGTTATCTCTGCCTGCCTTTACGGGAAACAATGTAAGACTTTAATAATATTATAGAATAAACAAAAAAAATATTTATAAAATATCTCCTCTACATCCAAAAACCGAATATAATTAAATATATACCAGCTATATATACCAATATACTTGAACAGCTTAGCGTTTGCCGGTTCTTAGGCGTTGAGAGTTTCCCAGTACCGTGTAATTGCCAACTTCCATTCCAATAAAACTATTTTAGCCGAGTGACAGTTTCAAAGGGAAACATATGGTTAGAGACTATATCGACGGTGGTAGCAGGATGTCATCCGTGCGCAGAAATGGGTGCAATTACGCAAAACCGGGCGAGCTTCCTTCGTTACGCACACATACGTGACTCGACGGACGCGAAAAGTAACTCTTCACAGATTAAAAATATACGTCCGCGGGCGTTTGTCAATAAAAACTAAAAAAAAATATTTCAACAGCACATAAAAATAACGCGCTATGAAATAAATAACATTTATTGCGTGTTTTCATTTTTAATTTTTAATTCGACTGCGAGGTGTTGTTCCTCCATTCATAAATTCTGGATGAGATTCTTTGTCTAAATTTAAATTGTTTTTAATGTATGTATGTATGTATGTATGTATGTATGTATGTATGTATGTATGTTGCATATGAAATTATATTTAAAATATTAAGTAAATGGTTTTTATAGGTATAGTTTAAATAGTTATAATAAATATATTTACAGATCGTTGTTTATATAATATTAAACGAGGCCGTCGTGGCGCAAAGGCACAATTGGACGGGAGAGCGGGAGTTTCTTAAGATTAGGTTCCCTCTACATACCTCCCTACTGCTATTTGCAGGATACAGCGTGAAGCTAGAAGTATTATAGTTACTGATATAATAATTTGTGGCTATTGTTATGAATACTTGAAACAACCATTAGCGCGTTCGGCCCATCCAGACAGTCGTCCTCATTCCATACTATGAATAATAATCTTTCGTTCCTATACGATAACGTCAATGTAATGGGCGATCTTAAGACATACTCAAATTGCGATACTTATCTTGACGCTTCAATTGCTATCGCTGAAGTGGACGTTATTAATTTACCTAAGTACTACGATATACGATTTTTTTTATCAAACCTACAACCTGTCGCGCTTACATTTGCACGCTCCTGCTCCTGTACCACGACTGGCCTTAAATTTTATATGTAATATTTTTCTTCAGTTTCACATATATTATGTGTAAGGATACACAGCAGAGCTTAACACTAAGTTCTATCTACCTAAGATAGAACTTAGTGTTAAGACACTTTCCCCATTTGCCGCCGAAATCTGGAGGCATTGCGTGTTGAGTGGCGGAACTCAACGCTGCGCTTTGCCTCGCCAGACCACGCCAGACACCAGAGCGAAGAAATTAAACTATTAAATATTTCATTTCCTCGAGTACGAGTCGAACCCAAAACCTTTGTGGCCTTTACAGTCACACACTTTTGCTCCTACGCTACGACTGGCCTCAATTGTAAATATATTTTTTGTGTTATTTCTAGTACAAATTGTGCAACATTTGAATGAAACATCTTGCCCCAATAAATATAGATTCTCACCTACGTAGCACCTAGCTTACTCCCAATAAAAGACATTCACATGACCCATTTCCCGTATATATTCTTAGAACAATGTGTCATTTCGAAAAATAAACACGAAAACACATAATAAGAAGTACGAACTCACTTTATGTGAGACCACATCGTAGTATTTTACGAGCGGATAGGCAGTCCGCGGGCGCGATGCAAATTCTTGTAATATTCGCATCTCCGACAGCGTCTTAAAATAACACGTTAAATATTTCGTCATTTTTCTTTTTCTTTTGTTTTTAGCATCACGCTGTATCCCGACAACAATACAGTTGGTAGAGGGAACCTAGTATTAAAATACTCTGTTTCCCCATCTACCGCCGAATTCTAAAGGCATTAT
Organism: Heliconius sara; assembly: GCA_917862395.2. Lineage (NCBI taxonomy): Eukaryota > Metazoa > Arthropoda > Insecta > Lepidoptera > Nymphalidae > Heliconius > Heliconius sara. The sequence goes on from OU860793.1 coordinate 7,374,978, forward strand.
TTCGTGTTGAGTAGCGGAAATTAAAGGTTTACCTCGACACGAGCGAAGAAAATATTGAATATTTAATTTTCTTCGAGTGATTATCGAACTCACAACCGGTCGCGTTGACAGTCACACTTTGTGCCCCTGAGCTACGACTGTCTTCATAAAAGATCTATATTTAGTTTAGGGCGCTCCAATTGACGTAACATTGTTGCAATACAGTGCAATGTATATTTGAAAGCCACGTTTAAATGTTTCAGTTGCAGTGGCGTGTGCCAAAACGCTGACACACTATTAAATACTCTGTTTATTGTAGACATCGTCGTAAAGTATATAGAATATATTTAGATAATATAAGAAAGATCTAATTAAAAGTATAATGAACCTGTAGTAGTCAATGAAAATTTTCAAAAAACACCATCGTGGCGCAGGGGTACATGCGTGTGTCTGTATAGTGACGATTGTGAGTTCGATCCCTTCTCGAAGGATTGAATTATTATTTATTAGTGTTTTATTCTTTACTCTGGTACTAAGGCAAAAGCGCGGCGTTTAGTTCCGCTACTCAACACGCAACGCTTCTTAAATTTTACGGAAAGTGTCGGAGTGTCTTAACACTAGGTTCCCCCTGCCTATCCCGCTACACGCGGGATACAGCGTGAAGCCAAACAAAAAACAATTACTGTGCATGCTTCTTATTGCTTCTACAATAAAGCGAAACATTTTATAGCGGTTAATTTTTATGCCAACAATTTTATGGGGGCTAAATCTGCTTTGCACTTTATATTGGTACCATTAGTACCTACTCACTCCATGAGCCAGACACGAAACAGTTTTATAAGAGCAGCCGTTGGCGGCCTGATTCTAAACATGATAAATTCTCTGTAATCTAAGCTCTAAAGTGGCTGCACTTGATCGCTGTCTAGACTAGACTATCTATCGTAGGTCCATAAACCGCAATACGATACAATCCACCGGGAAAGGCGTCGAATATTAACAGAACAGGCCACTCTCGTTAGTCTGATTTCTACTAAATACATTATTATATTACAATGGGCGTCATATTTCCTATTTTCAGTTGACATTAGTAACAATTTGAAGTTTGCTTAATGATCAGCGTTCGCCAAACTTTCATTAAGATAATGAATTAGTATACATATAAGTAAATAGATATAAATAGATAAGTACATAGAATAGAAACTAGGGCGTATATAAAATGTCCAGCTAGCGACTCAAATTGTAAAAAAAAATGTCATGAATTATAGCTTATGTCTCATCCTGATGTATAAGCTATATTATTGCAAAGTTTCATCTAAATCCGTCCAATAGTTCTTGCGTCAAAGTGGAACAAACATCAATCCTCACAATCTTTCCCATATATAATATACTCACAATAACACTCAAACTTCACGTTCTATCCATATTAATAACAATAACAATAATAATTGAATTTCCAGTCGGTAGCTGCGAAGGCGTACGTTGCGGCGGCGACAAGCGCTGCGTGCTGGACGCGGAGCTGGGCGCGCACTGCGTGCGGTGCGGCGCGTGCAGCGTGGCGGGCGCGCCCGTGTGCGCCGCGGACGGGCGCACGTACGCGGGCGCGTGCGCGCTGCGCAGGGCGGCCTGCGAGCGCGGGAAAGCGCTGCCGTTGGCGTACAAGGGATCCTGTATAGGTTACTATTGTTATTATTTACTTGGATAAGGCGCTTAACAGAGTTGTGAGAACGAAATTATGGAGATACTATCTCTGTACAATGTGAGCTGCAGAGATCACTCAGTCTGCGTGCGAGTAGGAGCGGACATGTCGCCCTGGTTTGACATCCAAATGGGTGCTAAACAAGGTTGCACCATGTCAGCTTCGTTGTTTAATTTGTATTTGGATAGTTATCCTCACGGAGTGAAACAAAGTGACATGGGAGTTTAAGTAAACGACTTGAATGTAAATTGCCTACTGTATGCAGATTATGCGGTGCCCATTGCATCGACTCATCACTCTGAAAGAAGGGTGTTAAAGTAATGATCTAGTTAATACCGATGCTTTTATATGGCAGCGAAATGTGGGTATTGCTGTGGTAAGGTATGTGATCTCTTCGTAGGATATGTGGAGTCAGGTTATCTGATCCGCAATGAGGGGGTACTTCGAATGGCATATACTAATGTTGTGTAGTTGGCTTAGTTGGTTTTGGGTACGTTGAATGGATGACTGATGAAAGAATGGCAAAAAAAAATTATGAAAGAAAAGTGAGCGGTAACAGAGGTAAGCCAACTATATTGACGTGCGGGTGTGTCGTGCAGCGAACGCGACGTGCGCGCGCGTGCGCTGCGGCAGCGGGCAGCGCTGCGCGGAGGGCGGCGCGAGCGGCGCGCGCTGCGTGTCGTGCGGCGCGTGCGGCGGCGGCGCGCGGCGCCCGCTGTGCGGCTCCGACCGCCGCACCTACGCGTCCTGGTGCCGCCTGCAGCGCGCCGCCTGCCACGCCGGCACCGTCGTGGACCCGCTGCACCCGGGGCCTTGCAAAGGTACCATGCTCTTCTATATTGTCATCGGTCCAACTTAGCTAAATGTAACATATTGTAGTTGCTCGATCGTTCAATCATTACCTGTGTAGTTAGATAACTAAAAATTAATTTTATTTTCAGGAAACAAAAATATTACGGACAACAGTGTGACTGACGAGAAACATGGCGAAGATGTAGACACGTCACGAGTTCTATAATCATAGACTGCTGTTGGCACCGCAGTGTGTAGCCGTCTCTTAAGCTCTTCAACAGCCCGGTGTTAAACGCCCTTTTATGAAGACTGCGTTTGAAACAACAGGCTAACAGGTGTAAGGAAAGACGAATGAAGCGGTTTCAACCCTTGATGTAAAACAACTGATTCGAAACGAGAAAACGACCTTTAAAAATGTACTTATAATATTTCAATTCCTCTCAGAGGTAAACAAAACAATAAAAAATAAATATCGAATAAAAGAATCCGCTTAATTGGTTAAAATCCTCGTCTGGACCACTATTTAGTTTACTTCGATGTGGGCGATCGGAGACAAATTGAGCCAGTCGAATTAATAAATTCTTAATTTACGTAGGTTTAGGAGAATTTTCAAACTGTTGCACATTTTTAGACTTTTGTAGATAAATAATATCTATAGTTATTAATAATTAACACTTTACATTATTAAAATTGAGCACCAAATTGTACTTAATATTTAGTCAAAACGTTATTATACATAGATCTGTAGGTAGCACAATATTCGGTACTTCCACGTGGGTAGTCCTGAAAAGGGGAATCCCTACATCTGTCTAAAGCTAGGATCGACTTATTTCCATTGGACTGACGTTTGTTCTTAAAAATTATTAACTCTTAGTATTTTAAGAATTATGTAATTGTACTTCACGTAATGTGGTTTTAACGCTTATGCAATATTTATTATTAAGTTATAAAAGTTTTAGTGCAATAATGTTATTGAAAATTGTGTGAAATTTATGTTTACGTGTTTTGTTTTATTATAATTTTTTATATACATAAATGGTGTGTCACTGAAACAAAAAAAAAAGAAAATATAATTCGATCGATTTGAAAACGTTATGAAAATACTTATTTCAGTATTATGTGTATGTAAGATTTTTAGAATTATTAATCATATTTTTTTATTATTATTATTATTATTTTCGAAACACTTTATGATGAAATTAGGTGACTTTATAGACTGTAGATAAAAAAAAGTAATTTATTGTTACTTTTAAATGATTTCCAAAATGTTTCCAAGAATAAATTATTCGTATGGATGTCAGTCGTGAATTTATCGAACTGATCGCGCGATGAATGTCACTCGTAAAATTGTTTTTCTGGACGTCCTGCTTAGCTTTAAATAGTTTACAATTCGATTTCTTTAATATAGACTATTAGTCCACATAAGTCTTATTTTATTAATATTATTTAAGTTTTATTTAGTGTTATAATGTGTTTAATTTAATATTTCTTTACTTAAAAAAAACTATGTGTAAGATCTCAAATGCATAGAGGAAACATATTATAAATCAGGCATAAATATAGTTTTATAAAATTCAAACGATATATTGTGTTTTTTTAAAAAGGTGATCCAAAGAATGGTGGAGATGAATGGTTTGGTTTCATATAATTTAAGATTTTGTAAAAAAAATATTTGTTTAGAATAAAACATTTTGACTGCAAATTATTTGTAATAAGTAATACGATCTTAAATTTTGACACCTCTTTCTATCTCTATATTCCAATTTGTGTAATAAGCCAAATTAAAAGTTTATTACCTTATATATTGATAAATATAACGAAAAACCTAAAATTGATGTTCATTTCGTATTAGAAAAGATGGTTCAACTTAATTTATTTACAAAATTTCAAAGCCAAAAAATTCATAAATATAAAGAAACACCTAAAATTGAGGTTCATTTCGTATTAGAAAAGATGGATCAACTTAATGTATTTACAAATTTCAAAGCCAAAAAAAATCTAAATTTTTCAAAAGTAAATTCTTATTGCATTCTTAATTTGCAGTCAAAATATGAGAGCACTGATTCGTTACAGTGACGTTTTGTGAAATTGGAATATGATGAGTATGTTTTAGAGTTATGTTATTTTGTATGCCCGCTTATAAAGTAATATTTATACATTTTCATATTGTGGACTATATATTTTTAATACTTAACTATTTTATATTAACTTACGACTTCGCTCTTGTCAATTATTTTCTGTACGCGTTAACCAACATACGGGAAAACCGTAAAAATCTAAACGGTTAAAGTTAACAGCATCTATTTTTCCATTTTTAAAAGTGAATACGTCTTATTATTTTTTTTATTATTTTAATTAATTGTTTTATATTTCTTGAAATTTATGTCAAATTGATATTAATTTGAAACTGCAGTGTTTAAAATATCCAAAAAAAATACCTAACAAAATTATTCATATAAATTATTAATATTTGTCATTCCGTACGTAAAAATATTATTTTGAATTAATCCCTCATTATATTTCCAATTCTTAGTAAAAGATGTATTCACGTTAAGAAAAAACCAATATGGCGGTCGTTTAGTGAAGTTAGCGCGTACACTTTATTCAATTGTTAATTGTACTGTTGTAGTTGAACTACTAAATTGTTGTAGTTAACTCATTCGAACATTAGATGAGATGATGTATAATATATTGTCCTTGTTTCTTCATAAATATTTTACATGGACTTTTGACTTTCATTACCTACCTAATTGACATTGAAAGGTCTTGCAGTAAAAATATAAAAAAAAATTGAACGGTTAAACAATTTATAATATAGTTTTTCCATACTAAATAAGTAAAGCAAACTATTTCATCATATTTCCTTTTGATTTTAAAGATACTAAAATTATTTATCCATTTATTTGGAAACCTATTATTAAATTTTTTGAAGAAATAAACGCCTTTACTTTATTGAACATTCGGCGGAAAGCGAGGTGTCTTAATAAGAACGTAATGTCTTAACAATAGGTTCCCAGGTTCCATCTGACTACCCTGGTGTGTGTGTGCATAGCAGGTAGTTGCTGATAACTTTGATTTTTAAAACGATATTATGCACGAATACATATTGAGCTTGTAAATTATACATTTATTTGAAACCAACTTTGTCAATGGTAAGTTTATCAATACGTTCCTAGGTGTCTAGTAACTGAAAGCTGAAATCCCATAAACTATATTACACACCAATTAAATTTTTAATAATTCA